>CM025787.1:35628793-35722989 GCA_014636745.2 Centella asiatica
ATATATATATATATATATATATATATATATATATATATATATATATAAGTTGGGGGCCGTGGGGGGTGTTGGGGGATGTCTTAAAGTGGGAGAATTTTTTGAAATAAAGATTTCATTTTTCTTATATATAAAGTTGTGTTCTTTGTTGTCCTCATAAGGGTTATATTTAAAATTTTATTTAGTGCATTTGTCAAAATCTATAATTAAATTTTGATTTAAGTGTCTAATGATTGGTATCATAAAATACAACTTTTTTTTACTATGAAAACTTTGTGCATGAGAATTTAGTTGAAATTATATACAATTTAAAATTTAGGATTTGACATGTTAAAATGTTATAATATTGGATTTCTACTATTTTCTTTTTATTTAATTAAATCTCCATTATCATTGTGTACAATTTATGTTTAATAAATTAGAGGTTGGATTATATTAATAATATCTTCCGTCTCAAATAACATTTGAATTTTCAACCATTAACAATGAGTTTATAAATTTAGAAGACTGAAAATTATTTTTTCATTTTTAGAAAACACAAATGGTTAAAACTCTAAAATCTCATAAATTAAAAGAAATTGACCCAAGTTTTACAGCTTCTTAATTTAATATTTTTAGATTAAATTAAACAAAATCAAGAATAAACTCTTTAACTAAAGATAAATACGAAAATCTATCAAAAAAACAAAAAAAAAAAAAAAAAAAAAGTACCGAGTACTAAAGACGATTGTCGAAATACGAATGGCAAAATTGAAATTACAGATAAATACAACTCCTTTTTTCTAACTATACTTTAACCTACTCCTATATATTCATAGATTTCACTTTCTTCTAAACCCTAGCCGCGACTACATTTGAGCTTCAGAACTTCTCAGTGTCGGCGGCAACTGAAATTTCAATCTCCGGCAACAATGGTGAAAACCCTCGATTCGATTAGGTTTATGTGCTTGTTTCGATGTTAATTTTGTGATCGATTGTTTGATTTTGATTATTTTTGTGGTTGCAGTCGCTGGTGGCAAATGAAGATTTTCAACACATTCTTCGTGTTCAGAACACGAACGTCGATGGAAAGCAGAAGATCATGTTCGCTCTGACTTCCATTAAGGGTATTGGCCGTCGTTTTGCCAATATCGTCTGCAAAAAAGCCGATGTCGACATGAACAAGAGGTACTGGTTGCTTTCTGCCTACAACTTTCTCCCAGTATTTATGAGATCTTTGGTATGGTTATGTTAAGTTTTGATTTGCATATATAATTGCTTTGGACTTCTGTTCTGCTTTACTTTTGCTATAAATATCTACTCTTGTTGAATAAACAGTTGTATGTTCTTTTTTGTTCATCTAATTGTGATGAATTATGGCTCATAGTATTTTTTTTCCTTATGCTGTACGTCCTATAGTTTAAATTAGTGTAAGAATGTGAACTGCTAGACAAGACATGATATATGTAAACATTGTTTTTCCTAGAATAAGTGTACGAGTCCTGTGCTATATCGAGGGAAAAAACAAAGTTTTTACAGTTGCTGAATATAGTTAAATAAAGCAGTTTTCATTCAAGAATGCCAAATTGTTACCTATGTCACCATGTTTTGTTGAGTTGAACGAGTTTCTGCAAGTGGCCAGTTTGACTTGTATTTCATGCTTTAGCGCTGCTTGTATGTGGGAAATATATAGCTGTGTTCGCAAGTTTTATTTGTAGGTTTTTTGGTAGATTGTTAAGCATGATATGTTATTGAATGTAGCTATCATGTCCTTGTTCAGTAAGTATGTTCTAATCCTCGTAGCTTTCCTAAAATATGCTTAATATATATGATATTTTAGGGAAGGCTGTCAAAATAAGTGTATGACTTTGTTTAGGGAAGGCTGTCAAAATAAGTGTACGACTTTGTCTATTTTTTAATCTAGCACTGATGTTTTATATTCTATATTGTTATAGTTTATGTAACCGTTTCTTGTAATAATGGTCTTCTCCTGCAGAAGGTAGATATGAACATTTAGTTTAGGAAATGACAGGTTAATTATGTGGTTTAAATTAGCACTAGTGAGTAATTTTGTTGCATCATGCATCTTATGAGCTTCTTACTGGAATTATTGTAGGGCTGGTGAGCTTTCAGCTGTCGAAATTGATAGCTTGATGACTATTGTTGCAAATCCCCGCCAATTCAAGATCCCAGACTGGTTCTTAAACAGGAAGAAGGATTACAAAGATGGAAAGTTCTCTCAGGTGACATCCAATGCTCTGGATATGAAACTCAGGGATGATCTTGAGCGTCTGAAGAAGATCAGGTCTGTGCAATTGTGTTCCCTTTATGTACTTACTAGATTTAGAAGAAATGAAGAATACATAGGATTTACTTTGTGGCAGTGTGATGGTGCAATGAGTAATTGTAAGTTGGTTTTTAACAATAATTATTTTGTTGTATCTGATGGCAACAGGAATCACCGTGGTCTCCGTCACTATTGGGGTCTTCGAGTTCGTGGACAACATACCAAGACTACTGGCCGCAGGGGAAAGACTGTTGGTGTCTCTAAAAAGAGATAGACTTGTTTTTTCATTTTCTCTATTGCTTTTTAAACCAGTTTTGTTGGATCGATCTCCCCTGAAACGAAATTTAGACTTGATGAGTGCAATTCCTATGTGGTAGCTTGTACTGTTTTGGGCACATTAGATATTTTAATATATATTATTGTTGGACAAGTTCACTTCGTCAATGTGATTGTATCTCTCTTATGGAAGCTTGTTTTTATGCCCTATGCCCCCTGCCCCTGACTTGGTGCTTGTTAGTTACCATTTCAGGTTATTGACCAGAGCAAGAGTTAGAGCTTGTGTTTACGGCTTACTATTTCAAACCATTACAATTTCTTAAGCGCTATCAGTCTAAAGGCTGATTTCCCATCATCTCCTCTGCCCCTTTATTATCATCATGGCTTAAACAAGCCGATTTGGATAAGATTTATGGGCCTCTAAAGAGTTTAGCTTCCCTCGAGTCTAAAGGCTGTTGAATAGCATAGTTTAGTGAAGCAGCAATACCTGTCAACTTCCTTTATATTTGCAGTTTTAGAGTCTGATTAGAAATCAAAGTACAAACTGAACGAGTCAATCTTTTATCCTTCATGATATTTGTCTGCTTATTTAATATGCCTTGTGAGGTTGCTTCGTTTGAGCACGAATGACCTACTCAGTTACAATCTTACGGGTCAAATCAAGGTATAACTGTGTAAGGGAACACTAGATGTATAGGCCGCGAGGACAAGTTATGATGTCCATCCCCAAGTGTGGCCGCGAGGAGAAGTTATGATCTCACTTGTATGGATTTTAGTACTATGGTAGTTGTCGTGAGATGTTATCATTTCTCTCCACGTTAAACAAATCATGATGGACTAATGGAGAAGAAAAATGATCCCATGTCCTTTGGGTCATAATCTTTAGCTTTTCGTGGTTTAGAAGAATATAACAAGGGGCCGTGAGGGACATAATCTTGAGCAAGGGGACGTACTTATACAGTGTAAGGTATTCACTCTGTTGTGTTTGTGAGTCGGACAGTGGAGTTTAAACCCAGCTTCCACAAACACACACACGCCACCCTCTCTCTCTCATTTGTAAGAGTTCGTTATTTTTTTAATTATTTGGTTACAAGAAATTCTGTTTCCTTCCTGAATTGTTCTTACAACAAGTTATGCTTTAGGATTATGCTTTGTTCTTTCTGTGGGACGGATCCTTGGATCCGTCGTGGGCTAAAAAATGGTTTATTTTACGGAACTTCTTCTGCCCAAGTTTTGCTAGAGTTTCCTCCCACATGCACAAGGGATGATCTGGCTGTCATAATCATCGAATTACTCATATTGCAGATACTTCAATTTGGGACGAACTTTTAATAGCTCGGCATATTTGGTGCTGTTGTCTTTTAGATTTGGGATGCTCTATGCTAGGACTTGCAATAAGTAACTGATTTTACTGCACCAAATAGGGTACATCCTTACTTGATACTTGCGACTTGTGATAGCTACCAATATTTGCAAAGCAGAAATGAATCACAAACAGGTCTCAAAAGTCGTGTTGAAAAAAGAAAATAAGGGATCCAGTTCTGAAATCGGCGGGTCTCTTTTGACTTGAAACTTTTTGTAATCAGAAATAAAACAGTAAAAAGAGAATTGGATATATTGCCGGTACGAGTGCTGCTATGTCTCTCGAGTTGGGATATGAATAATCCACGAAATTTTTTTCTTTTACGTGTTTGACTTTTTATATCTTTTGATATGTGTTTAAGAATGTAGGAGGATGGGTTATTGAAAATTTTTCATTTTCCCTGTGCTTATTCGGTGATTTTGGCTGGG
Organism: Centella asiatica; assembly: GCA_014636745.2. Taxonomy (NCBI): domain Eukaryota; kingdom Viridiplantae; phylum Streptophyta; class Magnoliopsida; order Apiales; family Apiaceae; genus Centella; species Centella asiatica. The sequence continues at coordinate 35,633,124 of CM025787.1, forward strand.
GTGCACAATATTTTCGTTGCCAGTAAATTTTATTTTGAAGCATTTTCAGTCTATTTGCTTTGTATTTTATCTCATGTGATGGTATGACTGTGGGGTTAATTTATCTGGGGATTAACTATTGCCAGAAAAGAAAGAGTAATGACAAATATTAACACGTGGGGGTTGTAACCAACCATTAGATAAGTCCACCATTCACTCGACTAGTTAGTTACTCTACAATCCACTTCATTAGAAAAGGATCTAATTGAACCATTTGTCTTTAAAAAATCATCTTCATCTGTCAATTATCCCCGTATTTGAAGGAAGACCAAAAGAATAAATGTCCTTTTATATCCTCAGCCAATTTTGTTTCCAATTTTTAATTACCGACTAAGTCATCAAATTGAAAAAGAAAAAAACAATACCTTTAAAATAATATGTGTATACAAAAATAGGTGACATATTTTAGTGTACCACTACGTTTTAAATTATACACTCCTTACGATTCAATAATTTCTAATTGTTATAATCATATTAATTTATCTCATTTATTTGTGTGCAAATTAGTGTCTTTAGTTAATTAAGTTATTTTTCAGTAATTATTAAGTCGAGTAGCTTATTTATTATCAAATGAAAACAAAATAAAAGATTCCCTAGTGTGTTGGGCCTACTTTGTTAATTGATCCATAAAAATTGTCTGGACTGGAAATATACTGCCCTATTAGTGACAAACATTGTAGATGACAACACAAGAGAGTCTGATGTTAAATAAATAAGTAATTCTTTCAATGTCCACTAGCTAATTGGTCCACACACACAGTGTCAGTGACTTTAGCTAAAATCTAAAATCACACTCTACTGCTGACAAACATTTTTGTTTCTCAATTGCAAATATATGTGTACTATATTTCAAGATTGGTCCAAGCAGTATAAGCCCACAGCTTTAGGTTTTCAATTTTGTTAATGATATAAAACCATAATTACCCATATTGATAACAATATTTATCGCGTAATAGCTTTAATTTTTTAAGTGTTATTGAGTTTAAATGACTACCTACAAAATTAAACTTATGATTTGTAGAATTACTATATAATTAAAAAAATTTAAAAACAATTGATAACAAATCTAATCATAATAACATTGATTGATTTTGATATTAATTAACTAAAAATTTGATATTTTTTAATTAGTATATAGTAACTTAAATTTTATAAATCATAATTTTACATATTAATTTTGTAAATAGTAACTTTATATTGAACCGTGCACATAAATTAAGAACTTTATTGTTGGTTCTTCGTCAATTTCACCACTTAAAATGATAAATGAAGAAGGTATGTGTTGGATTTTTGCATAAAAACAATCACTTGACTAATCAATCGACCAACAAGGAAGCTTCGGCTGCTTGCTACAAATATCATCAAGTTGTTTCGTCCAAGTATTACTGAGTTACATATTGACAAAATATTGAAACTACTAACTAGTGGTTAACATTAAAAAATATAATAAAAATTACTTGGACTATATATATTTGCCATTGCATATCAAAATTTAAATTTAAAGATGAGTTTACTAAATTTGTATTTTCTCGAATTCAAATGCTAAAATATCCCGTACCAATTCAAAAACTGGAGTTAGGTCGTTAAAAATAATTTGTAATGCCTGAATTTCAATTATAAATGAGTTGGTTCAAAGTTCAAAAAATAGATTGTTGATATAAATTTGTTTCATATATATGATGTTTGCAACATTATATAACCAATCAAAAATAGCATATATAAATTATTAGTGCAAGTTATGGTTTGTATATATTGTACTCCTAACTAATTTTAAAATTTAAAATTGGATGAATTGATTTTGGTTTCTATATAATGCAATTAATAAAGCTTCTGGTCTTAAAAAAATTATATTGCATTTGGATTGAGGAAATGAAATAAGATATAGAATAAACAAAAATTAGAAGGATTTTCATGAAAAGTAATGGTGGAAGATGAGATGAGGACAAATGCAAGAAAATTACATTAAAAAAAATGAATAGATCATTTCACCTTATTACTAATGAAATAAAATTACATACGATAGGAATGATTTATTCTACTGTCATCTTTTAGAGGAAGTGAGATCATAAAATTTTATAATTTCTTTTAATAATTATACATAAATCAAATATATCCTCTTAATTTAAACGCAAACTTAAACTAAATGTCACATGAAAACCGTTTGTTACAACTAATAAAAGGGTGATCATGAGAAAGAATGGCAAAAGACATAATTTTACCTAAAAAGTTAATTATGAATGTGACTGTGTTAGTTTTCCATATATACGGGGAGAGAGTAAAATTGAGGAATAAAGGGAAATTTTAACTTTCAACTTTGTTCCCCAGTGTAAGAAACTTCTTGTGAAAATTGAAAAGTAATATTGACCAAATAAGATAAAAAGGTTTTCGTTTCTGATTGATATATGTTACATCTTTATATGCAATACAAATTTCATTTTGTTTTAGGGAATGTCCAATTTCATGTACAAGACAATTGAGGTCATTTGGATCTAAATTTTGTGGACATAATTAGTTTAGTTGTTTGATATGTTTTTTTCTGTGTGACAAATTGGGATATACATATATATGTATGTATATGCGCGCGCCAAACATTTAACTAAGTATTACTAGATCGTTATTTTTAAATATTTTTTTAAAATATTTTGAGTGATCCTTTTGAAGACAATATTGATCCTCTTTTTAATAAGCATTACTTTTAGTTATAACATAACATTTATGACAAAATAAATTATTTGGATTTGGAATTAAGAGTGAAAAGCTGAAATGACAATAGTTTCAAATGACATGAAAATCTTAAAATATCATCATCAATAGTATCACTCAATTACTATTCAGCTATTATCAAATTCGTGTATGACCAATAGTCCAATATAGACCACCATGCACATATACAATACCATGACTATTTAAATTAATAATTAATATTTGAACAATATTTATATTCCAAAATTATTTTTTAAGAAATAGAAATATCATTTTTGACTACTATGAGTTTTTAACATAAGTGTACATGCATGGAACATGGAATGAATTAAAAACAAGACACATGGAAAAGATAAGGAGATCATAATAATTGAGAAAAATATGGGTCCAATATAATGAATTAAAGATCCCCACACACATATATACTGCATTTTATATTAATGAACTGCTTAGTCATAAATATCATATTTCCATACTTTAATATATCTCCAAAAATATTTAAACAAAAATTTTTGAAGATCAGAGAACATATTCATAATTAATTACCTAACTAATAAATACTTTATATTACCTACTCCACATTAATTAGTAATATTAATGTTGCTAGAAGCTGCCCTTATCAGTTCTCATAAATGCCCTTTTGCTTCATCTTACTACTACTCCCACCACCAGTTTTCCGGCTACTGCCCTCCACCGCCGGCGATGATGACGTCACGTGGCTGACAAGGAGGTCGGCGAATGCGCCGACGATGAACTTGTGGGTGCTCTTAGGGTTTAGAGAAAGGTAGCACGTGAGGAGCTCATGCAAGTATTCCCAATTTGCCCTCACGTCCATTAAGTCACGTGCCTCCACCATTTCTTGCATGGATCGCCGGAAGTCGACGAAGGGGTCCGGCGAGAATGTGGGGATGGGAACACCTCCGTCGACGACGCTGTCGGATTTTTCCGGCAAGAATGAAGATGATGAGGAGGATGATGAAGATGACGTGGATTCGATAATGGAGTTTGACCGGCCGGGGGAGGAGAAGAAGAAGCGTCGGTAGGAGTAAACGGTGGCGAAGTCTGGAGTAGCGGTGTCGTCGTCGTCGGATTCCGGTGAAGGAGGGACAAATTTGGAATTTGATGATGAGGTATAATTATTATTTAGCGTTGGGTTTTCATAAAGAGTGTTGAAATTCTTGATGATTGATGATGATGATGATGAGTTCTTTGGGTTATGGTGTTGAAAATCTTGAAGATTTTCTTGTTCCTCTGGGAGAGAAGATTGAGGTGATGGTGGATATTTGATTTTTGTGAAGCACATATGGAGATTTCTTCCCAAGTTGCTTGGCATTTTTTTTTTGAAAGTCTTGATATTCAATTAATGAAAATGGAGAAAAAAATGAGGAGAGTTTGAAGGTTAACAATTAAGTGTCTACTTCTATATATTCTTTTAATGTGCACTTGTATTGCCTAGACAATTAAGAGATTGGAAATGCCACCCTAGCTATTTGTGTGTAGAGAGGAGAGAGAGAGAGAGACCTAGAGATATGTATTTATTACTTGTGTGTGTGTATGTGTGTTTATAGAGAAATTATGAGTCTTAAGATCACATTTATATAAAAAACTTTATGAAATAAGCTAATTTTATCTCAAATGTATATGTAAAGTATATATCCGTATATATATTATTAATGTTATAAGATAATTTATAAATTTTAAAATAATTTACAATTGATAGTGAGATATATAACAGTAAAAAATTATTTTATATATAAATATATATAAAGTTTTTAGAACGTAGAAAATTACTTATTATATTGATCTTATTTACACCATTAATCCTTTTAGTTACCAACTTTCTTTCATCCCTTTAGATATCATAAAGGCACCCAAGCATATTTTGATTTTATTTCTATATATATGTCAATTTATGTTTGCACCAACCAAAAATTAAATTTTTACGTTTGCTAAAAAGCAAGAAGGAAGCAATATATGCACGTGGGAGGCAGGAGGTGACAGGCAATACTTAATTAATCTAATTTCTTGGTTTTTTAAATAAAATTGGTGATGATCAAGATTCCAATTAATTGTACTCTAATCTATGGGTCGATGTGCTACATGCCTACGTATATATGTGTACTCCATCAATTGAGTAGCAAATTTATTGAAATGTAATCGTGGTTTGAGAAGCTTATAGATCGAGTAATTAGCTTATAAACCCACGGCTAAATATTTTAATAAATATTATTAATTATTAAAAATCAAAAAGTCGATACAATTTAAAAATTATATAAGAAACTTATTATTCTTTGAATGTATTAAAATTTAATAATAATGTTATGCACTTGTATAATATAATATAATATTTAATTTTATAGTTACACGTGAATTTTAAAATCATAAATTAACACAATTTTTTTGTACTTTTCAAAATCGACTTTAATAAGGATGGTAATAAACTCATTATCTTAAATCGACTTAACAAAATTTTTGTAACAATTTACAATTTAAATTAAACTTGTAACTTAATATGTTAACTCAATAACCAACTCATCAAATAGTTTTTGTACTTTATGAAAAATTTCTCGAATCTGTAGAAACATATAAGAACAAATTAAATGAACTAAAACGTAATCAATATTTTGATAGTTTATTTTTTGAGACAAAAACAAATTAAAATTCAGATGGATGAATACGAATGAATTTCTAACTTAATTCATTTTATGGATCAAGCATTGTGATACTAATAATTGCAATATAATATATATATATATATATATATATATATATATATATATATATATATAATGTGTATATATATATAATGGCAATATGAGGCGATAAAGATGGATCGATCGTCCTGAGAATCAAATTTATGGGAAAGGGAAACTTCAAATAGTTGTGATATTGAGGTAACCTTTTACCAGATCTCCAAAGAGACCTCACTTTCTTTATGGGTCCTACTACTTTCATTATTTGGAGCAATAAATTGAATACTACTCATAATTCAAGAATATAAACAGCTCATTAATTAATTAGTTTGAATTTTCATAGATACAGAAAAAAAGTTGTAAGAAGAATATATTTGGATTATCATGCCGTTGATCAAATATTCATATTCCTTCGGAGGTGGGCTATATATCATGTTATGTTAACATCACTTAACCTATCTAGTGTTTAATTCAGTCCAAGTGTAGAGAACAAAATAAGCAATACTTCTTCAGTTTCACATTCAATAAATTAATACAAAAACGAAATCAATTTCTGTATCATAACCATATGTGTGTAAGCCTAATATATAAAATATAGAGGCCACACCGTATAAGTGATTCAGTTACAAAACGTCATATAATAAATATAAATAGATGACTGTATGCAAAAACAATCATTTTTTTCTTTTGTCTAAAATATATACATACATACACTATATATACATATGGGGAGTATTCTCATCTATAACTAATTGTATACAAAGTTTGCCTTTTGATTTTCAATGAACAAAATATTGTATTATAGATATTTGTTGTCAGAATATTTGATTTGGTTCACTAATATAAAATAAGTTTAAGTAGGTGAAAAAGAAAAATAAATAAAATGCTCTAGAAGAGTAATTCTGGGTGACAATTATTTACTTCTTTGAAAGTCTATGCATATGTGGTGATAGCTAAGGGAGAAAGAGAGTAATTTTGTACTCCAAGACAAAGAAAATGTTCCCTTTTTTGTACAAACACCAATATCCCTTTGACATGGAAAAATCCCAATTTTTCTGTCATAGGTCCCAAAATGAAAGGCGCCCTGCAAAACTAAACCAAGATAAGTCGCTATCACAAAACTGAAATTGTTCGGAATTTTTTAAATTCGGCCTTATGAGATGTGGATATCTTAAATGTCTAATATAATTTGGCTTACGATTAACGTTACCAAATTAGTCTTTCTAATTTACTATAATAGTCATTTTAGAAAAATTCACGAATTTAAAATTACATTAGTTAATTAAATTGATAATTAAATGTAACTTTAAATTATAATTTTGTCCTTACAATAATTAGTTAAGTTGTCACATTTTTCAATTAGTAGACATATTTTTTATAAACAATAAATAAAGGTTATATAATAAACTTATTTATTCGTTTGCCTATATTATCATAATGTATAATGTATCGCTTAAAATAAAATTTTAACAAATTTTTTAAAAAGAGTATTATTGGAATTTGAGGGAGTAATTATTACTAAGTACCTTATAATAATTTTTAAATCTACCCACGAATATTAAATTATCAACACCAGAAATAACCCGAAAAGTGTAAAACTGTGGGCGCGGGGTGCGTAGCCATGTACTGTAATTAGTAATGAATTTCTCAAGGTGTATATAATATAAAATGCAACCAAAATTTACAGGAATTGCTTCTAATTGTATAAAAATAAGTTCAATTAGTACCACATATCAGTAATTTCAAAATTAGTACGAGTTGCTTAATTAAAAATTTTAAAATCTGGTAGAAATTTCGAAAGTAAAAAATACGACCCAAAACATTTTTAATGGTAAGGTGTGCCAATAGAACGATTTTTGGTCGTGAGGTGTACCACTAAACATAAAATCATGTATTTGGTCATAAACTAACAATTCCAATTAATACAAGGCAGCGGAAGATATAGGTGATTACCGATGAAAAACAGTCACAAAATTTAAATAAATATAAGAAAATGAGAAGATAAAATAGATCTCATAATAAATGTAAATAGGTGACTACTGATTAAAATAGTCACTTAATATCTCGTTTTCACTTAATACAGTGTATCATTAAAATGACTAAAACTCTAATCTTGAAATAAATGAAGCACAACAATGCCGTTAAAAATTGAAAAGAGAAATATAGTTTTGTCAAAATTTCTTCCTTTTTTCTTTATGTAATGAAATTTAAATATGACAGATATACTCCCTTCTTCGTCTAAATTTAATCATCATATTTTTTGATTAAATTAAATATCCTTTTGTATTTATTAGATATGAACACATGACTATTATCATAAAAAAAAAATATTGAATATATTACCAAAATCAAGTTTTATAATTTTTAAATATATAATACACTTGTTAAACTATGAATTATAAAATTAATTAATTTAACTTTTTAAAGTCAAAACATGACAAATAAATATGAACGGTTATAATTTATTGATATAAAAGTAGTTGTATGTAACGCTCAATACAATACACAGTTAGAGAAAACAAAAGAACAAATTAAAATAAACATCACAAACCTTCAATTTGCATAAAATTATTTCTATAAATCATTTTCCATTTGTCCAAGACTAGTGAAAGAGAAGGGTAACTAGATAAAAGAAAGGTTGTTTTATTGTTAAGTAAAAAAATGGTCCTTTTAACCGATCTTACTAACCTTCTTACTAGTCTATTTTATATTAGTTTGGGACAACAGTATGGAAACTGACCAATCTCAACTACCTCCCCTTATTTTATTTACACTCCAACTACTACTAACAAATTTGGGCATTTTCAATTACTTTGTTCCTGGTTTTTGTTTCCTTTTTTTATTTTTAACCCTCCATTTGTCAACATGTTTAGGTACTTGTTAAGTTCTATGCAATCATTGTTAAAAAAAGGTAAAATGATACTTGGCAAAAAAAACAAAAACAAAAAAAAGTACAATGATGATGCATGATAAAAACAATTATTATTGGGCATATGTTATATATATATATATATATATGTGTATATTATATATAGGGGACCGATCCATGTCTAACGTTAGTTTTGGAGTCTTTCGTAACTAACACTTTTACAGCCGTCCAACGAATGATCCAACGCTTGAGATCAAACTAAAAAAAAAAAAATACTCCTTCTGCCAGTGTTAGTAGCGGAAGGGATATTTTTATTTTAAAAAAATTTTCCCCTTCCGCTAGTAACACTGGCGGAAGGGAAAAAAATTTTCAAAATTTTTTTCATTTTTTTTTCTTTCCGCCAGTCTCAGTGGCAGAAGGCAAAAAAAAAAAAATTTCTCCTTTCCGCCAGTGGGAGTGGCGGAAAGGGAAATTTTTTTTTTCCTTCCGCTACTAACTGGCGGAAGGCAAAAAAAATAAAAAAAAAATTTGTCTTTCCGCCACTAAGACGTTTTTTCGCTTGACCTTATTATTTTTTTTAAAGCCTTCTGTCAGACATTTTCAGTGTAAAAATAACTTTTAAGATTTAATTTGAGGATTTTTTTCAGAGTAAAGACATTTTGAGTGCTTGATATTTATTCTTGAAAGAGATTATTTTTTTTTAAAGTCTTCCTCTAATTTAAAAAAAGAATTGCTTGATAAAATGTTATTTTAAACCTTTATGTCATATGTTTTTATTGTTATACATTATATTACACTGAAAAATCAAATTGTATAACACACAATCAATAAATACAAATATATAACACACCATTGAGAAAAAACATATATATTACATTGACAAACATAAATTGTATTATATATGAATCAAATATAGTTAAAACAAATACAATTTCACTCCATTAATCGTACATATTTACCATTAGTCTTCATCAGAATCCAACGTCTGTGATCCTGCCATCTTATACCCTCTAGGAGGACCCCTGGCCATTCCTTTGTGCAGTTCCCAAGCAAGACGCAAGCGAAGAATGGATGCATCTTGAACTGTCCATTTAGCTGCAGTGGGATTTAGTCCACGTGAGATTGCGTCCATATATTTACAAATGTAAACTCCACAGTCTGAACCATTATGTTGTTTCGCCACTACAACTTTCTTCCCGAGTCTTGCATCTCTTGGGGGCCAATTGGTCTCAGGGGCAGCAAATCTTAGCAATATAGGTACAAGAGTCTTCTGCTAATTCAAAAAAAAAAACATTAGTAAGTGACAATAAAATTTTTTAACCAAATGTAAAGCAACATAAAATCTTGCGTACTTAACGCAACTGTAACATCGGCCTGGTATCGCGCATCCAACTGTGCCAGAGTCATCTCTAGATGCATAGGATCAATGATTTTTATTGCTCATGCCTTAACATTGAACATCACCAGGACAAAATGTTCGTGTATGCGAGAATGGAATGTCATGAAAATGACATCACATTCCGAAACACGTAAACCATTTTGTTCTACAAAGTGTTGTACAAAATCAACTGCATTTGTAATATCAGTCTCGACTCCGGCATTTATCATGGTTTGACCCACGGCAATGAAGAAAGTCGGCAGATAGTACAAATTTCTTTTTAACCTCTTTCCCGTCCGTGTTATGACGACGTCTTTTTCTGCCAACAATTCTTGGTAGGCGTCCACAATTGTGTTGCCTAACCATGCCCCAGGCGATAATTCTGTGGCCTCCTGTTGAGTAATATTGTAACCTTTAATTTTTCGAGGCCAATAATGCGAATCATCGACTAGTTCACCATTAAACCAGTGTCGAGTCAACCAATCCACCTTCCAAGGGTTTAAAGGCTTCACCATGCCCCCTTTGACCGGAACCATCAATAGATCATGTCTTGACACTCTACCCGGATTCTGGACGGGTGGTGCCTCTTGGGATAAATGGGTTGCAGTTGGATGCTCTGCGAAAGGATTGAACTCAGTTGTGAAGGATACTGGAGGATCCGATATAAACGTCATGGAAGTTGGAACTTCTGAAGGATCAATGAAGGACGGAGTGTAGAAGGGTTGCTCCGAATAAACCTCGAGATTGGACAATTGCATTTGTTGAAACAGAGCACTATTATCAGTTAATAGTGCTTGATATTGTTGTTCAATCTCGGGATGCTTATTCGACCACTGCTGCAACATCCTCAGTGTCTGTTTCAACTGCACAATAAAAAGATACAAGTATATGTTAATAGTGTTACAAAATAGATATAATGCAATGAAATGATTATAATTAACAGTACGTACCACGTTTATTAAATGAGGTTGATCAACAATGACACGATTATTGTATCGGATATCAGTGACAGCCGGTTTTGCAATTCGCCTTCGTGTCACCTTGTTGTACCACAAGTAGTACACGTCCGTGTCTAGTTTGTTTTGCTTGGTATTTTCAGATACCAACAATCCCACAAGATTCTCCTGGAAGTCGTGTCACATCTCTACGTACGGCGCGCCGAATGCTTCGTAATTGGAGACTTGAAATCTATTCTCCTTCTCTGCTCGATTCAACCTTAAATGACTGTGATCAACAGGAGCGTCAGGTATCCTTTGATAATGATATAGTTGCCTAAGGACTCTGTCTGGCATCTGATACTCAATCTCGTCAAAATGTATCAGTGGGATTCAACTGTTTGCGAACAGTCGTGCCATCTAAGCGTCCTGATCATCATCATCAACCATCTGAATAGGCTTATACGGCTTCCGGGTGAATTTGTCTTGTGGTTGATTTTCAAACTCAGACCGGTATGTTAGGACGTTGTGGTGTGGATCTGCTCGCCTGTCCTTATAGTAAGCATGCTTAGCGTATGCATATGCTAACACACGCGGCGACCACAACTCAGATCCAGGCCGAGGCATTGGACGTCCTATCCATAATCTGTCATATGCCCATGTTTGCACGACTGTCATGCATCCCGTTATCCTTCCAGGTAAGACAATTTTACCCTTAACTTCTTGGTAGTGGGATGCATCGTGGAGTGCTCGGTAAATGGCTGGTAGGACTGCTGAACCCCAAGCGTAGTTCACTATATCTTCAATATCTCTAACAAAAACCATGTACCTAACATGAAAATTAAAACAACACATTAACCAAATTGATATCAAATTATGACAACAAATTATAATAACAAAGACAATAATTTATTCATATTTAGCTGGGCATATGTCTTTGCTTTTTGTGGAAAACAACATAGCACCACACAACCACAGTATGTAGGCTCTTGTGTAGATAGCTATATAGTTAACCGGTGGATCCTCTGGCAGTTCATGAAAACACTCCAAAAGCCACGTCAAACGGATACCACCACCGTGCTTTGCTTCCTTGTAGAATTTGTTATAGAAACGTTCGCCAAAGCAGTCTTGAAACAATTCATTTTGTTCCTTCTCGGACAAAACACCACAAGTAAGGGGTTTCCCGTTAATGGGTAAACCGATTATATAGTGGATGTCCTCCAATGTGATTGTCGCTTCACCACTATTAAAATGAAACGTGTTTGTAGATGATCTCCATCTTTCCACTAATGCAGTAATGAAGGATGCATCGTGTATTGGGAATATACATCCGTGTGTAAATGCATGCATTCCAACTGCATTAAGTATATCCTTCTGTGCGTCACTCAACATCCAAAGATCATACCTCTGATTACTGTGTTGAGCAACGTCGAGTACTCTGAATTCATTTGTGTTGTATATGTGCGTCGATATATAAGTAGGTTGATCTTCCAACAAACTATTATCTTCGGGACCCGAATTTAATTGATAATTGTCCATTGCAACCTACAAAATATTGAAAAGCCTTTATCAAACACTGCACACACAAAAAATACACAAACACACAAACACGCACTGCACAACACAAACACACACACACACACAGAAACACACACTGCACACACAAAAAAAACACACACACACTGCACACACAAAAAAAACACACACACACACTGCACACAAAAAACACACACACTCTGCACACACAAAAAACACACACACACACACTTCACACAAAAAAAAACACACCCACACACACTGCACACACAAAAAACACACACACACACTGCACACACAAAACACACACACACACACTGCACACACACACACACTGTACACACACACACACACTGCATGCACACACACACACACTGCACGCACACACACACACACACACACTGCACACACAAAAAATATTAAAAATCGAAAAACATACTGAAATTAAAAAAAATTTATAATTTCGAAATTACAAAGACTTACTTGATTTGGGGCGGTAAACAGCAGAATCAAGCGGAAGGGAGTAAAATTTGGAAGTTGTTTAGATTGAAGAAGAAGAAATTTTTTTTGGAAGACAAAGCAAGTAGCGGCGGAAGGAGAGAAAAAGAGGGGAAATAAACTAGGTTGGGCAGAAGAAACAAAGAAAAGGAATTGGCGGAGGAAACAAGGAGCAATAAAAAAAAAATACCCCTTCCGCTACTAACACTGGCGGAAGGAAAAAATTTAAAAAATAAAATACCCTTTCCGCTACTAACACTGGCGGAAGGGAATTTTTTTTAAAAAAATTTTTCCCTTCAGCCAGTGTTAGTAGCGGAAGGGGTATTTTTTTTAAAAAAAAATTTTCCCCTCCGCTACTAACACTGGCGGAAGGGAAAAATTTAAAAAAAAAAATACCCCTTCCGCTACTAACACTAGCGGAAAGGAATTTTTTTTAAAAAATTTTTCCCTTTCGCTAGTGTTAGTAGTGGAAGGGGCATTTTTTTTAAAAAAAATTTTTCCCTTCCGCTACTAACACTGGCGGAAGGGAAAAATTTTTTTAAAAAAATACCCCTTCCGGTACTAACACTGGCCGAAGGGAATTTTTTTTAAAAAAAATTTTTCATTCCGCCAGTGTTAGTAGCGGAAGGGGTATTTTTTTTTTAAAATTTTTCCTTCCGCTACTAACACTGGCGGAAGGGAAAAAAAATTTTAAAAAATTACCCCTTCCGCTACTAACACTGGCGGAAGGAAATTTTTTTTAAAAAAGGGTTTTTTTTTTAAAGATTTTCCCTTCCGGTACTAAGCCCGAAAATTTTTAAAAAAAAATTTTAACAAATTTTTGAAAGTTTTATTCTTCCCTTCAGCGTATACATGCGATAAGAAATATGTTAGTATTTCTATTTTACGTCAAAGAGACAAAACATTAAATTTAAATACGAGTAGTTGTAAAATAATTGTTGACTAACATAGAAAGTCCTGCATAACATGAGTTTATTTTTAATAATTATTTTTTTACTCTTTTGATAGTTTTAATGTTTTTAATGTTTGAATATAAATTTTCTTTTATTGGTAATTATATTTACCTCATCTTTTGTAGCCATTTTTTTAATAATCATTGTATTATCATGATTTCAAACATTATGATTATAATACTATTTTATTATAATCATAATATTGTACTTAATTATTTCAAACAATAACTAATCATCATAATAATTATAGTATTTTACTATACTCATACTACTAATCATAGTGTATAATCATAGTATTCTACTTATATCCACCGATCAAATACATCAGAAAATCATACAATTACAATTAATATAATTTAAAGGTCAAACTCGATCACGCCTCTTCTTCATCATCGTCTAAATCTAATGTGCTATGTTGAGACATTTGCGAGCGTATCTCCATTACTTTATCATGATTTCTCTTATCATGGTCAGTGTATTCTTGACATATAGCATATTTTCACAGCCTTTTTGCAAATTGAATTTGTTCAATTCCACTCTTAAATCTTGTGACCTTCTTACGACCCTTAGTTTGTGACTGAAGAGGTGGAAAATACTCATCTTCTTCGTCAATACTACCACTTTCCATGTGCAGCTCCTTCGATCTGCTCCCACCTTCAACCGTGTCATTTTCTTCAATCAATCTTTACTTACTTATCCATGCTTTCTCCTTCATAGCAGTTTCAAGACCATGCACGTAAGACGATTGCGATGTCGAACCAATTGCTGCAATTTCTTGATAAACCATGTTCAAATGATTGTACCGTATTGTACTAATATCACCGACATCAGAGTTTGATTCAGCATTTACTTCATTTATGTAAACAGGATCACCATGAATTTTGTTTGCATTTCTCATCCACCTGCCACAAATCAAAGACATTGGAATCTCATTTATTCTCTTGAAGGTGATATACCTCAAAATATGTCTACAAATCATGCCGCTGTGCTCAAAGCGTTGGCATATGCATGTCACATTGTCAGAATCCCCATGTTTAACGACAACGTAATAATATCGTCGGTTTTGTGGTACCTCCTCATTGAAAACTGTATATCCCTTTGTACCACCGACCCCAAAATTCTGAATCTTACGACACGTTAACTTTTGACCCTCATAGAACTCATTCGAAAAGTCTTTAAAAATATTCTTCGTATATACAACTGCCGCATGCTTCTCCAATAAAGTTCCATTACGCAAATTTCTTGTCTTGTACTCAGTTTCAAGATCTTGCTTTCTCTCATTCAAGTATTGTTTCTCAATGGCTATTTGTGAGTTAATCACAAAATCTTTCAAACCGGTACAATTATTTACGTATTGATAAAAAAAACTGTTCATGGATTCACTTCTCCCGGTTGTAGTCATCCCTGCAGCAAAATATGACTTTGAGTATGCTCCGATCCACTTCTCCTTTACATTATACATAGATTGAAGCCACTCGTGATGTCGTAAATCATATTGTTCCACCAATTTTGCCCACCTTTCCTCGAATTCGGCAGTTGTCACTGAATACAAACACCTACAGAAACAACTTATTATAAATGACAACACAAAAATATTGACAATTTAACTTCGACTATTTGTAAAAATAGATGCGTACCTGTCGAAGTCTTCCTTAAACGTTTCGTAACTATTATATAAATGATGCAGTTTCTCCGGGAATTTGTTACTGATATGCCAAGTACATATCAAATGTTTGGTGGAAGGCAATACGGTAACAATAACATTGTTCATGGCTCTATCCTGATCAGTTATGATCGTCAACGGAATTTTATTCTCAACCGCTTCTAGCCAATTTTGTAACACCCAAACAAATGTATCTTCTGTTTTATCCTTGATAAGGGTAAACCCAAACAAAATAGACTGATAATGATGATTAACTCCTGTAATTGGAACAAATGGCATCCCATATTTATTTGTTCTATAAGTGGTGTCAAAGGTCACTACCTCTCCAAAATTTCTATAACAAATAATTGATCGAGAATCCACCCACATGATACATGCAATACGATTCTCTTCGTCAACTTTTATATTATAAAAGAAATTTTCAACACTTTCTGACTTTAGTCTCTTTAAAACTGTCAAAGCTTCTTGTGCATCATTTGCATCAAATGAGTCATGTCGCAAGTTGCGTATAACATTTCGAATATCTTCGACGGTGAATTTAACATTTGTCCTTCCACCGCTCATTGTACTTAACACATTCATGATCAAACTTGGTTTGATTTTTGATCGGTGGAGTAAATTGATTAACTCTCTATCAGCAACTGTTATATTTTTATGTGTTGCCATGAAATCTATTTTACTAGGCGTAACTATTGAATGATTGTGATTTAATTCCACTTTTGTTACACGCTAACTATTATTTTGCACGTTATGAACAACAAACATTCTCGCTTTGCACATTGTGCGTTCAATAATATCTCTCTTCCTCCGGATTATGCTTTCATCATCATTTTCATTTTCAAACAAATTTTTTTTTTTAATAGGTCTACCTGTTTTTCTACATGCATATAGTCTATGAGCTAATTGATTTGACCCCGAATGTTTTCTGCTCGTTAAAATTTTTACTTCAAATCCACTATTATGAGCATATGCATTATAGTATTTTTCAACTTCAAATATACTTGTAAATATTTGACCCACATACGGAGGACAAACACCATCACTGTCTATATTTATTTTTTCTTTGTCATTCAAATTATTTTGTTCTTCCATATTATTTTCTTCCTCAATATCATGTTCTTCGTTCTCAACATTCATACTTATATCCGAATCCGAATCATCAAAAAATGTATCGACATCATATATTTTATCGTTATCACTCATTTTAAAATGAAGAAGGTGAAGAGCTGAAAACCTGATTTAAATGTCAACCTGAGATATGCTTATCTGATCTGTAATAAAGAAAAATTTTGTAATAAATGAGTTAGATTCAAAATAAATAATTTTCATAAAACTAGATAACGAAGCAAAAAACTGAAACGATAGAACGAAGAAGGAAACTTACATGCGGCGGAATACGATAGTTTTTTGACCTAGGTCTTTGTTATCATATATATATAGCATATCACGAAGGAAGGAAGAAAAAATATATTGTACTTGTTACTATCAAGCACAAGACTGGCGGAAGGCAGGCGAAGGGGAGTAACGGAAGGAAAAAAAAAATTTCCCCTTTCCGCCACTCCCACTGGCGGAAAGGGGAATTTTTTTTTTCTCTTCCGCTTCCGTCACTCCCACTGGCGGAAACAAAAAAAAAAAAAAAAATTTTACCCTTTCCGCTAGTGACAGTGGCGGAAAGGGGAATTTTTTTTTTTTTTTTGCCTTCCGCCACTGAAACTGGCGGAAAGAAAAAAAAAATGAAAAAAATTTTGAAAATTTTTTTTCCTTCCGCTGGTAACACTGGCGGAAGGGGAAAAATTTTTTAAAATAAAAATATGCCTTCCGCTACTAATACTGGCGGAAGGGGTATTTTTTTTTTTAGTTTGATCTCAAGCGTTGGATAATTCGTTGGACGGCTGTAAAAGTGTTAGCTACGAAAGACTCCAGAACTAACGTTAGACATGGATCGGTCCCCTTATATATATATATATATATATTTGCGGTCAATAAAGTATCATGCATCAACTAAGTGCGCCCGTAGACACACACATATATAATGTAGTCATTTATACTGTTTAAATATATTTTAAACTTACTTAAAATCTAATTACGACTTAGATCGAGAAAGGTTTGAATAATCTATCGTTGTATTTTCTAAATATTATAGAAACAATTGGATCGTTTGATTTAGTAGCAATATGATGACATAATTATGGAATTTTAGAAAATTTATGCTCTCTATCTATAAATGGATATGTGTCATTTTACAAATACATGGTATGCATTACGTATAAAATTATATTATACAATAAAAAATAAACAGTTTATCAAATAAGTTAGAAAAAATAAAAATAGATGAAGAGGTAAAGTTTTAATATTTATCTTTTAAAAAAAATTCACATAAATTTACCCATAAAAGTAAGAGCTTTAAACCTTTACTATAGAACATTCTGATTTCTAGAGGGGGCTTCTGTAGTATAGAAATAGTAAATATGAATTATTGATAATTATTTAATTTACGACCAAGAGGTCATAAACTTATTTTTATACGACTCCATAATGCATATTTAACAAGTGTGTTCCATTATTGAATTTAATATATATAAACTTGAATCTAGAGATTTTCGGAGGAAATTTAAAATACGAACAAATAGGAAAATTTTAAAGACCATCTCGGTGCTGGCATCACAAAATATTCGTCAGAATCACCACTGAATCACCACTTCATCCCACCATCTTCCAGGCATTCCTGCTACTGGTGCAGCTAGCTTCTTTTATCTCTTTTTTACTTAAAATAATAATAATAATTTACAAAAATGTTTTGGATCGTACTGTTGTACTATTGATATTATGGTACTCGATCCATTATTGGCTGGCTTTATTTACTTATTTATTTTCGGATGTCATCTCCATAATTGATATTCGGGTCAACCACATCAGGGGTGCATTTGGTATTTGCTTTTATCGCTGCCAAGCCTACGATGGATTCAACCTTTGATATGATGTGGCCAAATAAACATGTTTAGTAGTGCTTTAAATTAAAAGGTAACCTAATGGGTTAGAAAAAAACACTAAAAAATCTTTATTTTTTTCATCGCAACCTGGTCTAACTCTCGTAACGACAAAAGATCTTACTATTTTGGAAGGAAATGAAATTTTATTTCTTTTTTATTTTTATTCAAGAGTTTTTATGTGTTTCACGTGACACTTTTTTTGAAGATTATCGCAATTCTCACATCTTTCCCACTTCTTTTGGTTTCTTCGTTATTTTACTTTTCCCTTATCTCCACAAATTCTTGAGACGGCCCATCAATTTTCAAGCTTCAATTTCATTCTTGAATTCTCGTCACCTACTACGTACATGGTTTTCCATGAAATCGTGAATGCAAGTGTCTTAATAACTTTTCTACTACGTCTACCTCCTATTATTTATGTTTGCTTATAGTTAATTGAATCAATTGAACATATTTGCTTGCTTTGTTAAATTATTTGAATTGGTTAAATTGTAGTCATCGGTCACTAATGATTCAACATATTATAAAATGAGCGAAAATGAGGCAGAAAATAATATGTCTTGTACGATCTTTGGACATCAATTATGTGGTTTCCTTTTTTAATATGCCAGAATTTTGTTTTGAAACTAATTTTTAGAAATTTCATTACTATTCTCTAGTAAGAAGTTTGTATTCTTTATTTTATTTTTTATAATTTTGTGTGTACTTGATATCATCTTGTATTCTATGCTAGTAATGACTCAAGCGAACAAAATGGTGATTACTAACCAAAGACTTTGTAGATATATGTGTAGAAAGGGTGTGAGATGGTGATAGACCACAAAATCACTTTACAAAAGATGGTTGGAAAAAAATAATTGACGGGTTTAAACACAAAACTGAAAAAACTTATAATCAAATTCAATTTAAAAATAAATGGGATAGTTTAAGAAAAGAGTGGAAATTTTGGAAAAAGTTAATTATCGGTGAGATATGTATTGGTTTGGATGATGCACGTGAGACTGTGAAAGCTGATCCAGAATGGTGTGATCGAAAGATTGGGGTAACATTTTAATACTATTCACTTATTAATTTAAAATTTTAGTTATCTTCGTTTTATATTTTATTTAACTTATCAATTATCTCTTCATTTATTTTCAGCAAGATAAGAATTGTACAAAGTTAATTATGTACTAAAGCACTCTCAAACTCACGCCAGATTTATGTACTTAAAGTACTACTTCCTACGTTAATTAATCAAACGAAATCATCATCAATATTGATTTAATAGACTTTAATATAATTACTCATTTCTTAACATTTACGTAGACGCTTCCTAATTTTTGCCTCATGTTTAACTGCTACCATTTTGTTACCGTATAGGATTAGAAAGTTGGGAATGATTCCACAAACTTCTTATGATATAAATTAATTATTTTAATTTTAAAATTAAAATTTTCTTTTGTGTGCGCGCCCATTGCCACTACTGATTTTCTTTCAAGAATAAAAAAATCAAAAAAATAATAAATATCATGTGGTTGAGTCAAAAAGTCAATAGTTGTAGGAATGGTTATAATTTGGATCAAAAGTTGGATCAAAATCGACAGGAGATATCCTAACTGCTTGAAATCTTAGGACTGTGTTTGGATAACAATAAAGTACGGGGAAAAAAACAAGGACGAAAATTTCTCACATTTTTTTTTTTTTTTTTGGTGTGAATCCCATTTTCAAAAAATTACCCCAACTTCTGTATTTTCTTGCAAATGTCGACCCTCAAAAACCACATAAAATAGCAAAAAAGGTCAATTATTTTCCTTTCCTACTACATCCAAATAAACACTAGAGAATATGTTTTCTTTTCTATTCCTTTTCGTTTCTTCCTCCTCTGCTTTTAATTTTCCTTTTGCTTCTCCTTCTCCCTTCCCTTAACTTTCCAAGGGAGCCTAGGCGATTGCCAAGTACATACCACATTCACAAAACAAACATTACAAAGTTCACTCCTCCATATACAAAAAGGAAGGATCAGATATACATATATATATATACACCAAAGGACCTCACACAAACGCACACACGCATCCCTTGCTAGCTAGCTTGAAACCTAAAAAAAAAAAGAAGAAACATATTGATAGAAAGCCAAAAGCACCTACAGACGATCATAGTTACAATACTAGATAATAATATCGGATCTCGACTTGCAGCAAAAGTAGGTACACTTTTAAATTTTAAGTAGAAGGATGTTGGTTGAGCCTAGCAGCGGCAGCCATTGAAGCAGAAACACCACCGGGGGGTGTGACCAATTCAGGATTATTCCTCACCTCTGCTCCTATCACCCCCTCTGCATCTTCCCTCGTCACCGCCTTGTCGTCCCCGAGCTTCGCGGTCGCCTCCTACACGCATGAAATCACAACATATGGATCACAAATGAGCTCACATTTCGCAATGCAATGCGTCGCTAATTATTTATAATTACATAATTAATTAGTTATGCTTCCATAACTCATTCCACTAATAATTGGTTTTTTAGTGACATACAGCAAGGACATCCCCAAGCTTAGTCTTCTTTTCAATATCCATGGTGCGGGCATTCACACTCGCTGCGGATTGAGCTGCAGCCGCCACGCCTCCCGGGGCAATACCACTTGTTGCTCTGATCTCTGCCGCCTGTATAGCGGCGGCATCACTCTGTTCAACAGGTTTGTTACCTGCCGACAAGGCTGTCGCCTCCAGAGCCTCCCCTATAGTTACTGCATCAGCTCCAAGTGCCCCAGCTGGAGATGTCATGTTCACTTTTCCTGGCTCAACATATTGTGCAACCACCTATACAACTCAAAATCAAATTAACTAGGCACCCATATATAATACTCCGTAGTTGATAAAAATATTTAGTAACCACTATTGTAAAGTTGTAATTTATTGTAAAGTCTCTGAGACCATAACACAAAATATATGGGGGGCATATATTTTGTTTTCAATTTATAGGAGCATAGCATTTCATATATACTTTATGAAGTCCAAAGATATAAGTGACCATCCATGAAAGCCGCTACTAAAATTAACTTCATATAGAAGGTGGAAAGACAAGAAGAGTCTCGTAACGATGTAAACAGATGTAAACAGGTGAATCGATCAGCTATGTAAACCTGTGACAGCCGATAGAAAGCGTGTAACGGTCACTTATTAACCTTTTTCTTATATTTTATACCTCATCTAGTCTAAAAATTAAGGTATAACAAAAACTACTCGATCCCTTTTAATTATACCTCTCCTCCAACAGCCTCAGTAATAATGCGGCGACCCGCCACCTCGGCTTCAGAAATTGTAACCCCTTGATCCTCGGCTATGTCGGTGGCTTCACCCCGGCCAACCACTCCGCGCTGCACGTTTATTGCAGCGGCCGACTGCATGACGGCGGCAGGGCCACCCTTCTGTGTCTTCCCAAGCACCATATTCTCTGCCGACTGCATGGCGGCCGCATCGTTGGGGGCAACGGGCTGGGAGGCCAAGTCTCCAGAAACGTCAAATACGTCGCCGTATTTGACAGGCCTTTGGGGTTGTTCCGAGCTCATGATGTTTCTAGTTGTGGCGTAAACTGATGGTAGTCTCGGGTAAGATCGAAACAAACGAGAAGAGTAGTGAACAAAACAAATGCTCTGTTTCATAACAACGTTAATTACTCGTTTTAAGGTGTTGATGTTTAATTGCAGTGACTATATAAAACAAAACCGAGGCAGAGGAATGGATTGGGAGTAGTGAATGGGTGGCTCGACGTGGTTAATGAAAGGAGGAGACACGTCAATATTAAGTTTACACATGGAGCACGCTGGTGGAATGAAAGTTATGCTCCAAATCCTCTGTTTGGCGTGGCATGACATACAAGGTAGTCAAGAGACTGCTACGTTGCATAGACTATTGTTTCATATGACATGTTTTATTTTACTTTTTAATTTGTTAAAAGCCAAAATAGTAATATAAGGGCAATACACTCTTATTGAAAAGAAAGAAACGTTGAAGAAGTACATACTCTGAATTTTTTTTTTTAAAAAGTGAACTTTATTATAAGCAGATGTAGATGAACTGAATAAAATCTAAAGATCCGAATTTTTTTGGTTAAATTGACCACAACTTAACTTTAAACATATATATGTCCTTATATTTGAAGGATTACAAGGACGCTGAGTTGCACCCTATGGTTTTCAAAATATTTATTCTTTCGGCGATAGTAAAGACAGAACTGCTAGTTATATTTGCAAGTGTCGGAATTCTGAAGATAGGATGTACAATATAAGTGATACTCCAATTTTATTTTATTTTAAATTGAAACTTCACCGTAAGAAAATGATTACCTTATGCGTGAAATATAAGTGATTATCACTACCATATTTAGCATGCACCGTGTACGATAATATCCACAAATCGTGCTGGTGTATATGAACTTGTAATAATCCTTTTCTTTATCCATTCTTATATGCCGAGCAAATAGACGACTGTACTCTCATATTTTGAACTTCTTCAATGAAAAGACAAGTGTTTAACCCCAACATTACTGGGAGGAATTGGGAAGTTTCATCCGCTATTATAAGTCTTGAAAAAAGGTGATAGATTTAAAAGAAAAAAATAACTTATGTATCAACCAGTAACATACAAAACGGTGCACGAGAACTCGTCCCCAACCTCTCTCCACCCCTACCACCACCCAACACCTCTTTCCCTCCACCTCTCCATCTCTCCCCTACCAAAGGAATTCACCTTTGAACAGGCCGCCTGATAATCATTGGAGAATATCATTGTCAAGTTGCATATTCTACTCATCAGTGCCTTCACCTTTGCCAGTGAGGAGAAAAGGAAAAGGTGGTCCAACTCCAATTGCACTCGAAAAAGAAAATACTCATCAAGATCCCAAAAGTGAAAAGATAAAAAAGACTGCACAGTCCAAGTTATCAAGTCAAAGCTTTCAGCTTCCCAACTCTGTAAATTGACTACTATCAATCTCTAGTCGCTTCAAACACTTAAAAGTTTATTAAAAGCACATAGACAATGAAAAGAGTAATATATGAAACACATACATCACGAATGGGAGGATAAGAGATTCTAAGACCCTACTACTTTAATCGGCATATATATAAAATTATGAAAAATAATTAAAGATGTGCATACAAGTCATTGGATAATCATTACATGAATGTGGCAAATTGAATTCAGTCCAAAAAGAAGACGATCAAAGGGAGGAGGAACAATACAAATAAGAAAATCCTGCAGAGATATACGAGGTCCATGTCCTACCATATAACATTTATTTTTGCCACGACCATTGATTATGCATGTCCACTAAACCAAATAAACATGAAAAGACTTGACAGTACAACTACCAACCAACCATACATAAAAAAGGTTAAAGCTTGAAACTCACCAGCATCCACCATAGATGGACATTAATGTTTAGGACTTGTATATTGAGCTACAACAGCAGCTCAAATGTAGAGAGATGGGAAAGATACAGAGAGTTCATATCCAAATCTGGTGAATAGTGAGTGTTGGCAATATAAATATACATCATTGTCAACGGTATTAGGTAATTTTCAATCGGTCAATCTCGTAGTTAAATTGTCATATCATTTCATTCCATCAAACCAAATGCACCATAAGCATAAATTCAAAACAAAATTAGACCAGAATATAGCATCCAGTAGATACAATTGAATTGACTGAAACACCATAGAGAAAAAATGTTTCTCCAAGTGCAATCAAAAACCTTATTGTTTAGGAGAACAATATGTTCCTAGATTTCGAGTAATGACACAGTACAAGAAAAATGCCAACGTGCAGCATCAGTAAGGGGAAATTGTAGTAACACTTGATGCCACATCCACAAGAATTGTGACTGGAGGCATGGACAAGTGTCTAAACCAGAGCTTAATCAACAAAATCATAGAAACAAGTAATGCTGGCGTACATTGGCACCAAAACCCCCAAACGAGTTATATTTAAAACAACATTTGCAGGAACGAGAAAATTAGGAGCCAGAACAACCACAAAAGTCCATGGATAGGAGGGATGTCATTTAGCATACTCCCGACTAAATTGGAGATAATTAGCCTGACCTTAAAATATAAACACCAAATCTCTGAAACTTCCTTCATGGTCACCATGGTAGCTAATATACAATGACAATAGCTACTGGGTGGGCATTCAATCCGATCTAAAAATACAAATTTTTTAACAATTACAGCAAGTATCATAATTAAACTGAAGACCTGAAAGGGCGTCTTTTGGTTATGGAAGAAAGAATAACAATTCCAGATTGGCTATGTCATTGTCACATAAGTATATCTCAACCATAATTGCTATGAAATCATAAATCTTGTATCCGAAATTCTGAATATGCTAAAGTTAATAAAGAATCAAGTAAACCAAGTGAAAAGAACTTAAATAGCCATCTAAACAAAAGCATAATCTTGTTATATTATTCAAGGAGGTTTATGTGCAAGCTGTTCTTGCTGTTTTTATAATGATTCTTCCTTTGTGCACCTAATGCAAAGGCTTTAATCAATTGAAAAATCTTGTGCACGAAGTTGCTAAAGTAAATCAATAAAGAATCAAGCAAACTAATTAACCGAATTTGAAAGAGGGGAAGAGCCATCTAGTTAAAAGCATTTCTTTCACTTAACCATTGCCAAAGCATATTCATTAAGAACAAAAATTCAACTGGAAAGTACAATTATCCGCTAAATCGAAACATAAATTGAAGCAGAGAGATGCAATTATTACTGTACAAGAACAAGTCTTCCATTTCCCTCGCTCCACACCTGTTCCTGATCATCACCGTCAAAATCATCCAAATCATCACCTTTAGGCACCGTCACCACCAAATCTCCGTCAGTAAACGCGGCGGTAGCAAGCTCCGGCCGAGTCCCTTCTGGAAGTCGAAACCTCCACACATCAAGCTCGAGCTCATCCATTGATAAATCAAGAACATTAGTTCCTCTAACAACGATCTTGGTGACACCGGGATGGATCTCAACCGTGTGGGCCCTAACATCGGAGCCAATATCGTCGTCGGTGGTGACAACGAACCGGAGCGAATCGGAGGTCTCCTGGACCGAAACGTCGGCGTCGGAGTGGAAAGGAAGTTCGAGAACTTTGGCGAAGATGTGAGGGAGTCGCCGGAGCTTCTTTTGCCGGTTTAACGACAGAGTCGCTGGGATGTCGTACCGGAAGGTGATGTTCCGTTTCTTGGGAACTGGGTGAACCTTCATTTTCAAATTTGAGAAAAAACCCTAATTTGCGAAATCGTTACAAATAATTTTCAATTTCAGATTATGCTGTGAATTGATTGTTGTATTGAAGGAAAGTGGAGTGTTTGATAATGGAGGAAGAAAGAGGAATCACTAGAAAAGGATTTGCAGATATTTTATACTGGGGCGTGGGAGCGCCGCGGGGGGGGGGGGGGGGGGGGGGGGGGGGGGGGGGGGGGGGGGGGGGGGTCGATTTGGATAGAGTTGGTTATCTGAGATTTGTTTGGCCTCTGGACGTAGAAGTGTAAGTTTTAGTCGGTTATTAGGTGCGTGTAATTGAACTTAGCTCCTTTTATTATTCATTTTTTTTTAATTTTTCTCCATATATTTATGCTTTTTAATAAAATTTATTACATAATTTAATCATACGAATTGATATATGAGCGTGTTAAATTTTATATAATTTAACAATATAAAAAACATTCATTCTAATAGTTAAAATTTAATATAATTAAAATGAATATTTAATATGATTCAGAGTACTAACAATTTATTCTTTTTCTTATGTGATTTTTTATTTTTCTCAATTTACCGATTTTACGAATTATAAAAATAAATAGTTTTTAGAAGTTATAACTATGGTAACATTAACATACCAGCGATTGCCATATATTTTCTCGAAAGATTTTTATCATACAAATATTTAATCTAAAATAAATTTGAAAATATGAAGTCATCTGCACCGCAATAATTGAGCAGAGACAAATAAAGAGCTTGAAATGAAGCTTCATAAACTTTATTAATTTCAGTAAATAATATTCTCCTTTTATCCTTTACGTGGGAAATTTCTTGTCATATATTCTTCTGTTTATACTTATTTTTTCCTTGTGACAAATATTTCATTGCCAAAAGGCTACCTACTCTCATTTGCCACACGCTTTTGTTGTTTATAATTTTGAGCAGTGAATTTCATTTCCCAATTTTTTATTTTTGTCACGGCAATTCAGCTTGTATAATTTTCAATGTAGCATGGCACTTGTTGATTTCGACAATGTTTTTGTATAAAAGATAAATCAGATTAGAACTCCACCTTTTATTATTTGACTATGTCTCTCTTTATTATGTTGATTGACCATACAACTCAATGGTTAGTATAATTTTGAACTTATTCCACCGAAATTGGTTTATAATTTTGATTTTTTTTATTTTAATAAAGTGATGTTCTCTTCTTCCTTTATTTTAGAGCATATCTCTTTAAGAATATATAGTTAAGATATTACAATTCATTTACAAATAAATAACAATATTTTTCAAAGCTCTCTATGTTCCAAAATTAGATATACATATTTCTTTTTTATTGTTTTAAAATTAGTGATCATTTCTGTTTTTAAATTATAAAAAACTATGAAATTCTTTAAATATTCTACTTTTTTTAACTAACGTCACCATTTAGTTGTTCCTCCTAAAATTATTATTATTATTACTTCGAATAACATAATAATCATAATATATTTATAAAATAAAATTTATTATTTTAAAATATATATTTAATTTTGAAACGGGAGCAGAGACTTAAAAGGGTTGAAAGGAAATATCAAAATAAGAGGCAAAAAAAGACATACAACCTAATGAGTTTATTATTGCATAGGGTGGGTTACGAACAATATTTTGTTGGAAACAGATTATAGCCCAATCCAGATTTGGTACATAGTATTACAATGGGCTTCCTACTTTCTTCTTCCCTCCCACCCACCCCCCAGGTGCTTAATGCATGGCCCAAGCATGTTGGTCCATGACATGCCCTACACTTTTGTCAGAAAATATATTATTGATAAATGCAATTCCATTGTTTTGAAAGCACTATTTTCATTCTATTGCCCAAAATATTCGTTTGCTAGTAAAATTGCAAGAGTAAAAATTAATCTAAAGTTAAATTTTCATATAAATACGTTTTTATATTATTTATTAGAACTATAATAATAATATAGTAGGAGTATTAAATAGTTTAGCACATTAGATATTTCCTTTCCATTATTGGAGTTGAACATTTCTGTTTAGCAGGAATTAATGAGTGTCATCTCTCAGAATCTAACAAATTCTATCAACCCAAATGCGAGTGGCCCGCAGCTATTGGGTGTTTCTTCATGGAAATACTAGTCCACTCTCGGCAGGGGGAAATAAGGGCCTAATTTTTTTTAAAATGGGCTTATTCATGGCCCGTATGATTTGATGAAAAATATTTTCGTGCGGTACAATTATTTTTTAGTCTTACTATTAAATTTATGTTACCATGTTACTACGTCCAATTTATTATCTATTTAACAAAATCACAACGTATATAATAATATAAAATATCAAATAGTAATATGATAACATAAACTACATGAGAAAAGTTTAAATACACTTAAACTGTGTGTTAATATTTTTCAAAAAACCACACCGGCTGATAATTTTATGTTAAATTCTCACTAGTAAATCGTAATAACACATTTTATACAAAAGGGCCCAAAATATTTACTTTCGTTAGGATAAATTTAAAATATAATTCATTTTTATTCAGTTTTATATCCTAAGAAACAAAGGAGGGATTAGCTTTTTACGTATAATTGTTTCCACAAAACTCATATTTTTATGTTAAAAAATGTGAAAAAAGAAAACAAGTGTCTGCTAGATAAAAAATTACTACTTTTCTTAATTAAAATGGTTATGGTGGTCCATATTATTATTTTATATATATTAAAACTCTCACAATCTCCCCTATGTATATTAGTAACCCCTCCTATCTTTAACAATAAAAAAAAATGATCGCTGATATTCGGTGGCTCTAAAAAGTTTTTAAAACTTGATATTCAAACTACTTTAGTTCTCTTGTAAATTTATAAGCGTATCATATTCTTGGAAATAATAATAAAAGGATATTCTTTCTTTAACGCAGCAAGCAAATGACGTTTAGCACCTTGTGTACTCTTGCAATATTCATACACAAAATACTGTACGTTGATGAACTTTGTTGCTTCAGTGATAAGCCACATTTAACATTCACAAAACTCCAACAACCTTTCATTCCTATCTTTTGTCCAACAATTTATATATGGCGTACATTGACCATCCCACCCTTGTATTAATTCACTAATTACAATCAATAATACTGGAAAAATTAACAAAGTTATATTATTTTTTAAAACGTGAGTTTTTTGGTTCACTAATCCTTATATAATTTAACCACATTATTTTGTGTATATTTATTTATATAAATATTGATTTTTCTAACATCATTCTATAAATTTTATTGTACGTGTCTAATATTGTTGTCAACTTAAAAATAATGTTTAAAGTAATTTATTTCAGTAATAGTAAGACCATTAATAAACTAAAGGAAATTAGGATCAAACACATCTTTTGAAGACAAGTAAAATAGAGCTAAACTTAAATTGTCATAGTTTAACAAATAAAATATAAAATATGTTATTAGCAATTTTATTTTGTGTGAAAACAAAAAATGAGATAGAAAGTTTCAACTAATCGTTTCAATTCCAATTGCAATTTTAGAATTAAACCATTATAAGTTATTATATCAATAAATTTTAAGAGAATTCCTTTCATTTATTTCCTTTATTATTCCATCTCAAAATCAAATTCAAAATTGCAAATTTTATAGATATATTCATAACTTAACAACAACTTGGAAGATTTGAAATTTCGATTATCATTATCTAAGCCAAATCTCGCTAAAGTTGAAATTTCAATTTGAAAAAAAAATTTGCAAAAGCAAAAAAGCATAAATTGGCAAGTTTGAGTAGATGGTATGGGTAAAAATGTAATTACAGACCACGTACACCACGATGCTTGTAGTCGATATTTAAATACGACTTATAAGTCATTTGAGATCCGTGTGTTGTGGTTTCAAAAGATCTGGAGGCTGAACTGCCAATGGAGACTTGGTATATATATATTCGCATCATATACACACACATACCCAGAGAGAGAAAATATCTCACTTACAGTAATACCTCTCTCCTCTTCATCTCCATTTTAGATCATATCATCATCGATTTACTCATCTCTTCGCGATTATCAGGTAATTTTTCCATTAAATAATGATGCAACATGTTTGTTTTGATTAGGTTTTTTCGGTTCTTAATTAATTAGGTTTACTTTTTTTGTTTATGGATCTCTTGTTTGGAACAGATCTGGGTGTTGGATCGTCTAGTAATTCGAAGAAACTGAAGAGTGGTTTGGTACTTGTTGATTTATACATATATATGTTCATTGTATGGTTTGGATTCACTGAAATTGATGTTGATTTGCTCAGATTTTGGTGGTTATGGAGAAGATCTAAGATTAGTTTTTATTTCGTAGTATTGGATACTTAAAGGTTACTGCTTTTTCGTTGATTTGTAGTGGTAGATTAGATAGACAGTGAAAGTAGAATATTTAATTTTAGATTTTAGTTGAGCTTACTCTCTGGTGGAACTAGATGGAGACGCTTGTTGTTGTTGATCAGAATCGAAATCAATACTATGGAAAAAGAAGGGCTCATGGTTCACCTTCTTCTAGAGCTTTTAGGGAGATAAATTGCAGAACTTTTCAATCTGGTGCAGGGATACTTCCAACCCCAGTTAAGGTTTTCACACCTGTGAGCAAACGAGGTTTTGGAGTTTCCCCTTCTTCACCTCTTGCTAGAACACCGTCCTCGCCATCGGTTAATATTTCGTCTGAAGAAAAAACTAACAGCAGAACCTCGAAAAGAACAACCTTGAAGAAAAGTAGCTCAGTTCCAATTCCTATTAACATCAAAGTTGATTCAGATAAGGAGAAATCCTTGTTTTCTGATGAATTTTCTTACCCCGAGCTTTGGGCTGGACCTGCCTATTCAAATTCGCCTCCTCCTAGTTCTTTGCCCATACCTAAGTTCTTTGTTCCACCAAAAAGATCTGTTTCCCTTGAATTGACTGCTTCTTCAGTCTCCGACATTGATTTACACCTCATTGCTAGATCTGCTCCCCCGTCTCCCAAGAGAGAGTATAACAACTCTGCTAGAAGCCTCTTTCACAGTGCCGATTTTACTAGTGCGACCAATGACCTGCGTCGCATTCTCAATCTCGAGATGACTGATGAATGAGTATGAGGAGTACTTGGACTCCTGTAAATAAGAATCAACTCTGCAAGTTAGGTCAGCTGTAGAATGTGTATAGCTTGAATAAATTAGTCAGACTCCTGAATAAGTTGGATACTGATATTTAGCTGTAGTGCAAGAGCAGGCTGTGTGGTGGTTAAAGAACATGCTAGTAACATAGCGAAGTAGTGATGATACAAGTGCAATGATAAACAGTGGTTGATCATATCAGATACCTCAGTATGTGTGGGTTTCCATGTGTTTGACTTCCCTGTTCAAAAGAGCGTGCAACGGGGGCAGTGGCGTGGTAAAATGTTTTGGTGGAAGATGGGGAGCTTTATCTGTTTATCTATTGACCAAGTGATTGGTAGGATTGGATTCCTTGGTATGGGTTTGGTTTGGGCTTCTCAATCAACTTCAGCCTGTATGTGATTTGGGCTTCTCAATCAGCTTCAGCCTTGTAGGTTGGAGGGGGAGGAGGGGGGAAGTAGTTGATTGGTGAAGCATTGGATTATGTCTCAGAGCACTTCCTTCACAAGATATATGATCTTCTGCTTTTTTTCCCAATTTAGATTAGCTTCATCTCATATACTTGTATAACTTGTATATACCTGTAGAATCCTAACTTGATTAGCCATATGTCTTCTTTAGGCACATATCTATTCTAGTTGATGCAACTTTAGGCCCCTTGAACCTAGCATCCTATCATTTCCCAACGTAGATACATCACTTCTTGGCTGTTTCCTTAGTTTTGATTGTGTTTGCAGCTTAGGTTATCATTTCATTTCATCTACTTGCCTGCTCAATTCCAAAACTGTCCAATCTTCTATCTTCTATTATCATCATCATTTCTTTTCTTCTCTTCTTTTGAAGTTCATGACCTTTTACATCTTTTCCTTTCTTCTCTTCACCATTTTTCTGGTTTTTAAGAGGGAAAAATGGGAAGGAGAAGTGAAAATGACTGTTCTCTTTCTGTCCTTCATTTGTCAAATTTCCCATGTTGCACGGTTCCATTTTGCACTCAAATATGTTCTTGTCCTAGTGGATTGATGCCCCTACTTGATCTTCTTAACGTCTGTTGTCCACATGGATCGATGATTGTTTGAAGCTTTTCACTAGGTAAGAATTTTTGTGTTTCTTATTTTCACATAATGTTTTCAATTGCTGATGTTTGTGATTCACTCAGCTAACTAATAACGATGCTTTGGTTGTGAACAGTGAAGACTAGGGAGCTCACTTAATTGGGGATGCTGTTCTTCGACCGGACTCTGTTCTTTTCGTTGTCGTAGTCTTTTGTTTCTTTGGACAAGGTGCCGAACCATGGCTGTCTTGTACCAGAAATTATCAGTATCTATGTCTGGCTATTCTGTTTTCAATATCCTAGATCAGTTGGGTTAGTATGTTAGGATAACGTTTGTTATTATCAGTATGTATGTCTGGCTATTCTGTTTTCAATATCTTAGATCAGTTGGGTTCGTATGTTTGGATAATGTTTGTTTCTGATATTTGTGCTTTTAATTTAGACATCAGAGTTGATTCGGGGTAACGCTTTCTATTGCCTCTGTTTATGTATGAAATTTGTGTTTTGATGATTTGAAAAATGTTGGTTCTATTGCCTCTTGTATTTGCGCATACTAGGGAAATTTGGGGTTCTGACTAGTGACTTTATTGTGGCAAAATTTTGAAGAGAATAGTTATATTTTGTTGCGCTTGTCAGTCTTTAAGGAAACATGATTATGTAAATAGTAGATCAAATTTTGTTTAAATGTTGTATCGAGGTAAATGAGATTGTTTAGAAAGTTGCAAGTTCCATATGTTGGAGAAAGAGTTGTAAAATTATATACGTAATTGTTGCTGTATTTTTTACCATCACTTGAACAATGTCGGTATAATATAAGTTCGAAACGGAGACATAATCAGATTCTCAGTTGGATGATTTTCTATTTTTTTTAAAAACTATTTATGACTTCATTCTCGTCTCCTTCATTCCATTTCAAATCTCAGAAGCACTGCATAAAGCAAAAGGAGCAAATTATTTGATTTTGTCTTTTTGTACTTGGGTTCTTTTTTGTCAAATAAATTCAGCTGAAGCACAGTGGTATTGCAGTAGTTCTCTAGCCGTTGCAGTTTGAAGAATTAAGTTAAATCAACGGGATTTTGCTCCTCTCCATGATATCATGTCTTCGATGGATCTTATAATTTAATAATAAAGTTTTTACATAATTTGACTTCGTGCCCCCAATTTCTTCATGCATTTTATATATATGATGAAAAAATTGTATTTTTCTAATTTTAACCGGGTGGAGGGCTAAACATATAAATACGCACAAGTATTTCAATTTTATATAAATTAATAGTTTCAAAATTATTAGATCTCGACCATATTATTTATTTTAAATTCATCAATGCTCAAGACCACTCACAATCTAACCCCAACACGATCTTTCTCCGTTGGTAAGGGACGTGAGTTTAACTCTGGTTATCATCCCCTCACACCCCCCCACCTCCAAGTGACTCTTTTCACGGCGAGTCACTCAATTTATTATTATTGATAAATTAGTATATGAAGATGTTAATCTTTTTAACTACTAAGATATAATTTAGTATAATTTTTTGATGTTTTATTGCATAAAATAAATTTTCTTTAAAGTTTTAAAATATATTGAAAAAATTTGTGAAAATAGAGAGAATGAAGACGAGTAAAGTACAAATGAGTAAGCCTTCCCATCTGATCTTCACACGCCGCTGTAACCAGAATGCCTCTACGACCATGTTAATTATGATATGAGAAATGATACAGACATTATCAACTTCCACAAATGTCATCAATTAGTAATTATTAAAATTTTAATTGTAAACCTATCAGTATTCACTAATTCCCTATAGAGTTTAACCACATCAGTTTATGAATATTTTTTTTATATATAAGCTCCTTAGCACAAAATCTCACATAAAAAAGATATATATTATGTAATATTTATTAGTATTTGTGAATGGTGAAAACACGTCCTACAGTCCTAATGCTACTCCTACTGTTCACAAATTCCGAGCAAAAAGAAAGGCTGTGAACGAACTTTACAAAATATAGGATAAAAACAAATTTATGTGCATTATCTGTATCTCTAGCGTAATTTAATTAATTTATTTTGTAAGGTGAAAAAGAGAAGAATTCGAATAAGAACATGGAAGATAAAGACAACTAACATGATGATGTTTATCCCCACCCCATTGTTTCGATTTTTATCAGATAACTATGAAGATGATGATGGCGATCGCATGAAACAGTATCAAAGAAGACGGTACGCATTCAGTCGTACCAACATCAATGCCTAATAAGATACCCAGAAGTGGGTGAAAAATACAGATGTGACCAAAACATTTCATTCCCCATTTATCAAAAAAAACAGAAAGAAAAAGAAGTTGTAATATTATTATATCAAACCGTTTCTAATTTACAAATCTCTCCTTGTGTAACGCAGATGAGAGGAAGAAAGTAAACCCCAAGAATAAAAAAGTGAAAAGAAACAAACAAAATCACAAGCACTATACATTATTGCCTATTGCCTTTAATATCAGGCCATCTCCTGTAACCATGGTCAAGTTTTGAAATACTCAACCTTTATGCCTACTAACATGAATCATAATGCCATATGCCGAGTGTCTTGGGGCTGGGTGGGGTGTCGTGGGGAGGGGTTGGGGGGGGGGGTGCAGTGTTGTGGGGAGAGAACGTGGGGGGGGGTGGGGGTGTGCTGAACAGAAGCAAAGAGGATTAAGAACAAGTTCTACAAGCCATTACCCATTTCTGGACTCTTCATTGCATCTAAGATCATCTCTTCACATTCACATTCATTACAACAAAAGGTCTTCTCATTCCTGCAATGAACACAAGAAATTTGTACTCAGGTTCAGCAGTTCGTCCTCAACATTTTCTTGTTTTGACTAAAGGGACTTTAAATTTAGAAAAACTGTATCACTTTAAACACTCAAGAAAATGAATATTAGAATTCAAGAAAATGAATATGGTCTAAGCTGTACATGTAAATGTGTTTCCTTTCCTCAAGATTCTTCTGGCAAGTTGGACAGACCTTGACAACATTCTGTGATTGTGGGTTCAAATTATACTCTTTTTTCAGCTCAGTACCAAACTCACCTTCCACAACGCAATTGTGATAAATCCTTGTAGTTCTTGGATTAGGTCCATGAGAAATCACACAAGTATAGTCCTCAGAAAGCTCCATTTCACTCAAAGACAAACCTTCAGCAAGAAAATCACAAGAATCCTCTGTTTTTCCACAAATCAGTCTCCCAAATGGAGATTTCTGACCCCAAAACTGTGAATTCCGATGTGGGGTCTTGATTCCGAAATCTGCTGGAGATTTTGGTGACTGGGTTGGAGAAATTGCAGATGATGGTATAGTGGGGATTTGAATCTTTAGCTTTGGTTTGGTGAAGTTGATGTTTTCATGACTTCTCTCGTCACTTAGAGAATCAATGATAGCAAGGCCTAGCCCTTTACAATCTGATGTGTCATTCAAGTATTTTTTATCTGGGGATGATTTACTTGGAGATTTGGGCATGTTTTGATGATCAGAGCCAAATGGGTAGCTAAAAATGGAAACTTTTTTGGTTTCAAGAATTGAAGTTGGGCTCGTTGAAGTTTCAGCATCAGAGTTGCTGCTACTAGTCTTGATGAAAGGAGATCCATTGAAAAACCTTGGAGAATTAAAGAGAGAAGAAATGTGTGTGGACACAGTATGATTTGGTGTTGGGGATTTTACAGAGTTGTTGTCGGCCATTAGTGACAGGTCTAGATATATATCGCAGTACTACTAATACAATCACAACCAAAAATGTTTTATCATTTGTCTGCAGAAATATAACAAAACTTAAACAATGAAATTAGACCCAAAAACAAAAAAGGATTTATGCAGTTATATGCTGTTGAAATCTAGCTTCAATTGTCAGTTGTTAAACCAGAGACTCCCACTGATCTATTGGAGCATCATGAAAAAGAAAAAACCCACCTTTCCACATTCAAAACACCCACACAAAGATAAATAAATATTGACAATAATAAATAAAATAAAAAGAAAATGAGAAAAAGGGCTAGCTGTCCATCAAAACGGAGTACATCCAAAAAGGAAGAATAAAAGGGAGGGGTTTTAGTTCAATCTCTGTAGCCTCCATAATTGAAGAAACTGAAATTAAAATTGAAAAGACCCCAAGAACTGTTAGCTTTTTCCTATAACAATGTCTTCAGCTTCTTGCTATTGTTACCTCAAGAAATAAAGAAGCACTCCTATGATATTCAAATCAGAATGCAATCAAGATAACACCACACAATCAAAGATACCCATAACTGTTGTCAGTTCAACAAACTTCTGCAAAATCACCATATCTAGCAACATGTAATATATACATAGAAGTTATGTTTTAATCTTTGGTGGGGTTTCTTGAAAGAAGAAGAAGAAGAAAGAAAGAAAGAAGAGTGTGCTTGAAGTGTTATTATTTCTGAAAGCGAACAAATTAGTGAGTAAAACCAAGCAACACCATAACCCACAAGCACCCACATGAAGTTTTCTTTGATTCTTACATTGCTACCATTAATGATTCATAAATACCCACCCCCACCCATCCCCACCCCACACCCCTACCCCTATAGTCTACTGTACCAGGTCTCTATCTACATTTTTGTCAAACTAATTGATGCATTCAAATCTTGTCGTTTTGTTCAGTTTGTACTGGTCTGCTCTCTTCCTTTGTTTGTAATTTAACATTCTACTGCTGTCAGCTGAGATCAAGTCTATTGCAACCAAATTTCATACATATCATATGTTGAGATCAATAAATTTGTCTTGATGCAATTATTGTAAAATAAAATTTAATTAGGATATGTGACAATTTTAGAATATATTTTACAGGAGATAATACAAGATTTGGCTTAACAAAAACAATCTTCTACTTGTTGACATTTGAAAAATAATGAAAAGGCACACATATAAAATATAGGACGGTACTATCTAAATTTAATATGCCACCATTTCATTTCAGAAATCTAAAAATATATTTCGCCTCTGCTATATACTCCTCCCTCCCAAGTCATTTCTACTATTTGACTTGTACAATTATAATTTTTTTTTTGAGTGAAATATCTATTTTATTTTTTAAAATGAGTGACGTAAAATGAATTAATCTATAAATAATAAAAATAGTGAAAAATAAGAGAATTAAAATAAAGTGATGTAAGATAAAGTAGTATTGTGAAGAATAACTTAGATAAATTAGAAGATGAATATTTTAAGAAAATATAATGTTATAATTGAATGCAACATTTATAAAAGAAAAATGTTGTAAATGGATCGGACAAAAATTGTATATTATAACGGATAGAGAGCAGCAGGTATAAAAAATACGGCATGCTTATGATATTTGAAAACCCAATAATAAGCCTTGAGATTATATTTAGCATTAAATTAAAGAAAGATTAAAAATTTTAAATTGTCAAATATGTCGTAACACTCATCATCGGAAAGAAACTATTTATAGTAGTAGTAGTTATTTGATCCAATCAACTTGAAAAGAAAAGATGAAATTAATTGGAAAAAATATTTGCATTGAACAAAATTTATAGGTAATATGGCATATAGATTTAAATAATTTTTTGCTTTCATAAAATTTTAAAATTGTCAAATATGTCGGAGCACTCATCATTGGAAGAAACTATTTACAGTAATAGTAGTTATTTGGATCAAATCAAGTAGATGAGAAAAGATGAAATTGATTAATTAATTAATTTTTTTTTTTGCATATCAACAAAATTTTCGGGTGCATGGTATTTATAATAATACACATATTTGAATAACAAATGTGCGACACAATTATCATGCAACTCAAATGTGACAAATCTATATAATAAAACCGCACGTTGTTTTATTTTTTATTTTTTACAGTTATTCATCGTAAACTAGATGGGGAAGATTGCGTATTTAATTCTTTGCCGTTCAAACAATTTTTTTGATCATTAGAAACCTAATATACGTACTTTCAACTTTACTTTTTCTCTTTTGATTATTTTTTAAATATTCAGTTTTAACTAAATTTATCTCAAACATTTTTTTTAATAACACGTGCGTAAAACGTGCAGAGAGAAACTAGTATTAAATAGTCAAACGTAAATATGTGCTACTACATACACATATAATTACAGAATTTGTGGATATTAATAGTACGAAATTGTAGTAATAAAGTGAATGGCCATAAAAGCTTGAGGCAGAGGCGTGCTGTTGTAAAGAGAGTGATTTGACATGAATGAAAACCATCTTCTTATCTATTTATTTCCCAATTGAGTGCTGCTACTCTCTTCTTGTATCCTTTTTAAAAAATCCTACACTCATTCACATGCCTTTCTTTATACTCTATATATTTTCCCACCAATTTTTTCTAAAATTATTGATTATAAATTTTACATAATCTTCATGACAAAATTTGTTAGCATGCTAAGTAATATGGTAAGCCTTTAGTCGAGGACAAAAATGTTTGATGTAACTTGAAAAACACGAATAATTAATCTGAAAGCAATATATTTAATTTCATAGAAAAATACGATATAAGGTATATAGTGTTTTATTTAAAATAATATATTCTTGATATCAGGCTGAAATATGAAGACAGTTGTTTTCAAAAGAATATTATATACGTAGTCTTGTGATCAGTAATTTTAAGTTCACTTGAATAAGTCGAATATAATTATAAGTAGTCAAATCCTCCATAATCTTTTTGCTCATATATAATATTAATCATTAAAGTACGGTTAATATTTAACTATTATTATTATTATTAATATATTTTGAATATATACTCCAACAATTGATAACCAAAAAAGGAGAAATGATCTCTTAGACGGAAGTTCAATTTATTATACATTACATATTTAATGAAATTAAAATAAAAAATACATTATTATTAAAATTATTTTATAATACAAAAAATTTAAGCTGCATTGAAACTCACCCAGTTCAATGTCAAGCACATCACATATTTCTTTAAAATCACAAAAAAAATCCGTTTCTACATTATGAATCCATAAGAAACTGTTTTTGCTGATTGAGCCATTAATCTCAAGTAATTATCTCTCTCTCTCTCTCTCTCTCTCTCTCTCTCTCTCTCTCTCTCTCTCTCTCTCTCTCTCATAATTCATAAATTACCCCACGGACCCATTTCATAGTCTTCCATGCCTATAGAGTCTTATATAGAATCATAGGCCAGATCGCTTTCGCCTAAAATCATCAAAATTATTGTTCAAATAATAGTGGGTGCTTCACATCAGATGCCATTTGGCACCATCCAAGTGGGAGTTGGATTGATGGGGCCCATTCAAATGTTCGCTTCCTGGTAAATATTTCAATATTTCATCATTTGTCATTTCTTCATTAGTGCATTTCTTTTTTAAATGCGTCTATAAACCTAAACATGCAATACAATATTAATATTTCAGTATTTTAAAAGTTAAATACTTTAAGACGGAAGATGGCAGTCTAGTAGTAAAGACCTTTTCTTTCAAAATAAAAGAATAAGTTTGAGTTTATTCAAATTATTAAAGAAAATAAAATAAGTTATCTATCTCTCCCCTATAATAATTATTATGATAATTATTACTTTTAATATATTAAAAACATCAAAATAAATAAATAAACACGTTACGGAAGCTCAGATTAATAGGCTTAATAACAAGGTAACGTCTCATTTATTTCACGTATTTTTTTCCCATCTTGTGACGAGATAACGGCACCTTGTTTGCAACATCCACTAGCCTCAAAATAAATCACTCAAACAAGATTAACTTGTATATCATTCATTTCGTTTTAAAATTAGAGATACGTTTTTTAAATGACGATTTTTAAAAATAATTTTTATGTTTTAAATATATTTATTTTATCATTTTATTTAATAGTAGTGAGAAATACGATATAAACTACTAAAAAATGAAGTTAATTGAAGTAATAAAATTGTGAAATAATATTTAAAAAATTTCATTATTTTTTATAATCAAAAAATAAAAATATATCATTAATTTTAAAACAAATAAAAAAAATGTAGAACACACTTGATACTTTTTATGACAATCCAATGAAATATAGGTGC
The DNA here is from genome assembly GCA_014636745.2 of Centella asiatica. Lineage (NCBI taxonomy): Eukaryota > Viridiplantae > Streptophyta > Magnoliopsida > Apiales > Apiaceae > Centella > Centella asiatica. The sequence goes on from CM025787.1 coordinate 35,672,852, forward strand.
CAACTTAAAGATGAAGGGATATAATTATTATCCTACAAATCCCACTAGATAAGCGATCTTTTTGACTAATAAAAAAGAAAATGATGTGATGGTAGTAGTTCTAAATAATTATGTTTGAAAGATGGAAGAAGAGAGAATTAAAAATAAATGGACCCCTACTCTAAAAGAAGATGGTGACATTTCTAAAATGCATACAAATTTTCAATCTAAGGTACACACACTTGTAAACCTTAGGTGAAAAATTGTAACCGTTTAAATATCCCAACCCATCCATTAACGTCTTTGTCAATATATCTCTCACATACACACATGAAAAAAAGAAAATGAACTAATTTATTTTTACAATTTTGTTCACTTGCATTATATTTTGATCTCTAAAATATTTAAGAAATATTTAATTGTACAAACTGTAAAAGTATACACAAATAATATGACATGTTTAATTTTTTTTGAATTGATTTATATAACTTTATCATGTAAAAATTGATATATTTTAGCTCTTAGAAATGTATTAATTTCAAATTATTATATAACTATGGTCTATGTATGCACCATAAAAAGACTAGAAAATTTATGTATCCTATAATTTTTTGATACCTTTTCAACGTGTATCGTTAAATGTTTTAAATAAATTATAAATATAAAATTAATACACACATAAAAACACACACGTGTGTGTATATATATGTATGTATGTATCTTTATGCAACATAATACGATGGATTACCACTTCATAAATTTTGTGTCCTCTAGATATTGAGCAGACTTATTCAGAAAGGATAATTTTAGTGGTATACTGGTTATACTAGTCGCTAGATTCCCTCTGCTCCACATGAAAAAAAAAGTGGTTGGACTTTTATAATTGAAATTATTATTTTTAAATTCTAGTATTTTAAAAGAAGGCACAAACTTGTGACTTAAGAGGGGGCTATATAATGACTCCCCAAAAGATTGGACTGGTCCAGATGATTGGGCTTCGAAATGAGAAGTTCCTCGGCCCGCCATTCGAGTCGGTTTAGTACTCTTTTAGAGCCCATTGTCACTAAATTGGAGCGTATTTTTACATGTTTTTTTTTTAAAATTTAAAATTCGTATGACTGTAATATTTTTTGAGATCAAAGAGTAACAACATGAGCGTGTGTAATTATAGGTACAGAACATGACATTGAAGTTATTTAAATGAAAATATTTTCACAAAAATACTAGAAATAATGTGACCCATTAAGTAACTTTGCTTGATTTAAGAAAATATGAATACATCATTATATTAACTTATTATAATCATGTAAAGAAATCACACAATTATACTCCTAGACATCAAGGTTTAGAAATGTTTTAAGATAACTTCATTATCATTATTTTCAAATATATTATTTTTCATAGCTTATACGTATTTCCCTTAAGTTCATCATTTTAGCTTAAATATCAAGGATATAACATAAAATTGAAATATTTATTGTAATACGGCAGCTTCAATTTCAGTAAATTCAACCCATTCATGCATTCGAATGCTGAGAAATCATAATAAAAAATTTAAAACACTCAACTTGATTGGTAAAAAACAGAGAAATAGTAGACCCAAAAAATGAAAAAAACAACGCCATAGATTCCCAAGATAAAATATGCACAACCAGAAGCACTAAATGTCTTGTTATCTGCTGTCTAAGTATTATATTTGTTATCTGCTCCCATTTTATAAATCAGCCCATTAAATTCACCTAATTTCTATATATATTTACTCATGCCCTAATACTAGTTAATGAATTATCTAAAAAATCCAGCATAGGCACCTGCCTATAGTATAATGTAACCCGCAAATATTATTAAATATTTATTACATTACGATGAATACTTACATGTGCATCTCTTAGATATTATTTCATATTATAATTTAACTGACTTGTCATTTTTCTTACGGGAATGGGCTGCGATCCGAATTGGTTGGTGGGAGACGATGTCGTTTTAAGACATAAAACACGCGGCCTTCCCGATATCTACCTATCTATTCGTTCTCCACCCCTCTCCAAATTTTGAACCCAAAACTGAGATTTGATTTGATTCTACTCTGTGTCTCAATTGTCTTCCATTCATCTCAAATCATCACCTTCAATTTCTTATAAGTATTTTTTTACATTATTTGAATGTATGTTTAATAAATTTCTTTTAGATGATTTCTCGTAATTATATATTTTAGCACATAGTTTAATAAAAAATTATTACAATAAAAAGTTAACAAAATGTATATAAAATCATTGATCGGAGTATTGGAGAAAGAAATGAAGCATATGAATCTAAAACAAGTATACGAGTCCTATTAGTTGAACCTAGAATTGATGGACATCACAAGCTAATTGTACTTGATACATTCTCCATAACTTCATAATTCAAACACACAATACTAGTGTAATTTTGAGAGAACAGTGATGGGCAGTGTTGACACATGTTTTACATGACAGACAATGGCTCAGATGGTGGTGAAGAGATAAAAGATCAGCAGAAAAACCGAAAACTTGGTACAACTTCCTCGCGATTCGCCTACCCCTGCTGATGGTACAGTCTTTGATCCGTTTGCTGCATCAAACAGAATATCAATGTAAGTTTGCTAGTTTCAAACTGTTAACTACCCCGAAAACTGAGTATCCCAAACAGAATCTGTTTTTAAAAACACAGTTTCTAATTAGAGACAGATAGTCCGTCATAAATTTGAAACATGGGCTGTTTTGAGGGGGATTAATTGTCAGACAATACTCATTTTTCTGATAGCATGTGTAGTTTAGAATAATTAGTTGTGTACTTAAAAGGAGGAAGGAAGACAACCTGATGTTCCTGAGGGTGAATTGTTGGGAGATGCAGCTGTTTCTGTTATAAAAAAACATCATGGAAACACATTATGCTTTATTTGACAAGCTATAAATATAAAATTGGGAATCATAAGAACTTTTGAATTAAATATGGTTGCAAATTTAGTTTTGAAGGCGAAATTTCTATTTTAAGGCTTGGGATTTAGTTGTTCAAATTCGTCACTGAAGTGGAAAAATGACAGTTTTGATACGACTGTTTTACCATTACAGCGGCTAACTGGGGGAGTCTGAACATTACAAGCAGTAGGGAGTGCCAAAGCCTGAGTCTGATTAATGGTAATTCCCATTGAGGAGATGCCACCATTAATGATTTCACAGAGACACCTTGGCTGTGATCGGACCACGTTAGTTAATTGCTTGCAGCATCCTGTAGATGGAGTTGAGGAATTTCCTGTAACGTAGTTTAAGCATGGCGACAAGCTAACGATCACACTGTCGCAAATGGATTGGGATCTTGCAACCCTTGTCAATACAGCTACAACAAGGACCATGGTCAGTGTCATTTTTGAAATCTTGGTTGCCATTGCTATTTTTCTTGCTTCTCTTGTTAACATAAGATACTTGTGGTTATTGTATCTGATGATTCTCTGCTGTTGGGCTTTATAAACAGAGCAATGTGTGAAAATGAAAATGTGGGTCACCTACTTTTTCTTTTGGATGACAAATGATCTTGTAAGCACTATATTTTCTAGTGTTTTATTAGTGTTTTACTTGGATGAAGTAAGTATATTTTTATTCTTTTTCTAGTTTCCTGTCAGCTTTCAGTTGCGCCTAATGGAAGTTTTTGTAACACATAATGCAAATCATGAGGTTGAAGTTGAAAGTGGCTCTTATTTTTTCTTTAAATACCTTTCTTCAAATGTAAGGCTATATGTTTTGGACTGTGAGGTAACTCATACTAGAATTAGCTATTTTTTATTTTATTTTTCAAACATGATTACATAAGCAAATGCACCAGCGCATGCGTCTAAAGATAGCTCAGTTGGATGATCATACTCTTTAATTCCTTTAACTGACCTGTTTAAGGTTTGGATTTCCCAGCTTTTGGATCTAAACTCAGATGATGGGAATAACCAAAAGGATAGAGAGGTAATTGGAATTTTCAAAATATTTGCTAAAGTTGAACATATTATGTCTTTTATATACTATATATTGTCACTAGAAGTGAGAATATTTGAGTACAATAACATTATATTACTTAATTAAAATGAGATAGAGTGGTTACATGTTGATTACAGTGAATTACTGTAGTAAATCAACGCTGCTGTTATTTCAGTTCTTGAATCAGAACAGGATTTTTCAACACAATGTCAACCAGTGGAATGAGCTTGAGCAATATGGAGAATAATAGGTGGTAAGGACTTTATTTCTGCAGTTTCTTGTGAATTTAGCTGGATCTTTTATGATTACTTTTAACTTTATTTATTGTAAATCAGAAGCATCATTTATATATATTTCTGCACTTGTTGATTGAGGTCAATCAAAAAGTTTTTCCCACTGCATGTAAATAAATGATCTTAATTTTTGATCGTCAGTATTATAATTGTTATCTTTCATTTCGTTCAGATACTGCTTGTCTATAAATATTAGTGTTACAAAAGATGTTAGATGTCAGAATTAGACCAGAATTAGGCGGACTTAAGCATTAGTCGGTGATAGGCGATAGAAAACCGCCTAGCGCCTTAATGGGACTAATTGGACTAGGCATAAGCTTTTAGAACACTAATAAATACTCAGTAAAGTATTACGAGTTTCACGTTTTGATTATTGCGTCACACAATTTCAATAATAAAATTACAAAAATAAATGTAATACAATCCAGCAATTACACACAAGTAATCTTGTAAAAAGAACATGTCTGAAAGTCTTGTGCAAACTCAGAATCTGAGGACATTAGAAGCACATGCAGCAAACAAGAGGACAGCGATAGTAAGCTGAATCGATGATTTGACACTGCAGCCATCGGATGTGCTCCCAGTTGTTGGGACAGTCTTTGATGCACTACCTGCATTCAGTGCAGACATTGAAAAATAAATTTTAAAATTTTCATTCACAATAATGTTTAATTTTTCAAGTAAATTGATATCGAAGTCTCTGTTATACCTGCAGGAATGATTGGAGCTGATGGTGTAGACGTAGTTTTGGGAGTATCTTTTGATGAATTTGGTGGAGAAGTAGTAGGAGCATTTACTGGAGAACTGGCTGAACTCATCGGTCCACCGGCAACAGCTGCGAAAAGATATGACGATAGAATTCAAATTAGTTGCATACTATTTTTTTCGACAGTTTTGGAATTCTGAGGTAGTAAATCGATTTATGTAAATACGAAGAGAACATACCATTGCACTGGCTAAATGGCGGAGTCTTCACTTTACAAGCACCAGGAAGTGTTAGAGCGAGACTTTGATTAATCGCGAGGCCAACGGATGCAACAGCGCCATTCATCAGTGAGCAAAGGCACTGCGGTTGTGTTTGAACAACACTCGAAAGCTGTGAGCAGCATGGTGAGGACGGCGTCGATGAATTGCCTGTGACATATTGTAGACATGGGGACATGCTCATGAGCGCATTGGTGCAGCTTGATTGTGCCATGGCTCCTTCCCATAGCATAACAATAAGGACTAGGACTAGACACTTTGCAATCCCTTTTGGAGCCATAATTTTTGGCACTGTGTATGTATATGCACGTGCGTGTGTAGGTTTATCTAATTTTAAAGCAAGAGCGGTGAGAATATGCAAGAGCTTACTTGGATTTATGTGGTGTCAAGAAGTGGATTTATATACGAGGGAAAATAATGGACAGACCATAATAGGTAATTTTGGGTGGCCAACTTTCAATAAACAAGGGTATCTTGATAACTAAACACTTCATAAAAAAGTTCTGTAATTATTGTTCATTATAATTGGATTTAATTATGTGATAGATTACTGACTTTTACATAAGTACAAATGAAGGATTTTTAAAAGATGGATACGATGAACTCCTACGGTACACCTACCTCGCATTGCAAATGAGGGGAGTTATATTTTATACTACTGTAAGATTTGATTTGCTTATACTACATATGTTGGAAATTTTGAGAGCGAATTTGTGGAAAAATCATGTGAGACTCGTTTTCTTGATTTATTAATTTAGTATCGAGCATTGCTATGCACCCGAAAGGAGAGTTCGAATTTAGCCAAAAAAAAAAACGAGAAGAGAATTACTATGCACCCCGAAAGGTGAGTTCAAAGTACCGAAAAGATTTTTTTTTTTTTTTTTTTTCTTTGTGTTTTTGTTGGTTTTCTACTTTTATCCTTCTTTTTGCCATGAATGAAGGAGTGGGTTTATTTTAATTTTAATCCCATTCGAGACTTATTCATGGACTCATTCGTGCGCTTTGGCATTTTTGTTTAGCATCTCAATTATGGACTCTAGTTACACATGGAACAACTTGCACAAATAAATATATATAAATACATGTAATAAATTATAAATTATTAAAATTTTAATTGTGAGTTCATTATGGTTCACTAATCCTCTGTAAAATTTAAACACATCAGTTTGTACATACTTATTTGTGTACAAGTTGATGTGTTTAACTTCATTCTCGTATGAATCTTAAAGAAACGAGTTCCATGTTAGTGAAACTTAAAAAGAAACAATGGCTTTCTAGAGGAATACGAGTTAAATCAAGAACAATATTCTAATTTTTTTGGATATTTTTTACTTCAATCTCACAGTTAACAAAATTTTCAAGCAAGAGATTGATTTTTAGTTAAAATTTAATTTGTAACTAAAAATTAAAAGTTAAAAGAAATTTAAATTAAAAAGTGTTTGATATTAATTTTTATTTAAAATTAGAAGTTCAGTAAAAAAATATTCGGTTGAGAATAAGTTTTTGGTTAAAATAAATTGTAAGATTACTAAAATAGACACTATCAAATAATTTTTTTTGTTCAAACGTAGTATTGTCCTTATATTTGGTCAAACTTACTTCTCTAAAAAAGTTAAAATTCAACTTTTTTAATAACAAGAATTTCTTATTTTTTTTTATTATGATTAAAAGTTAAAAGTTAAGTGATAGAAAATGTTGAAAACAAACACTTCAAAATAATTTTTTAACTAAAAATTAACTTTTGACCAACAAAAAGTTGTAAAATAACATGGCCTAAATTTTTTTAAATTGCTAACTAAATACTAACAAACGTGTTAAGTCAAAAATTGCTAACATACTAAATTTGTGTGAAACATCAATAATGATGCGTCAGAATTTAATTTTTTTTTTCAAAAAATGTTCTATAAGGGTATATATATTTGTAATTGTTAAGATAAACAACTTAAAATTTCTGATTGTAGTACTAAAACTACAATAATTGTATAAATTAGAGAAATCAGTTACCAATTAATATAATTAAGAGAAAGAAAATAAAAATTATAAAATAGAAAAGTTTTAATTTTATCGCTGTCTCCGATGAATCAATTTATCTGTATGGATATATGATTCATTCACAATTATATATATAAGTGTTTATTTTTAGTTTTGTAATAAGTAAAATTTAAAATCGTACACGAGAAAATACATGTTACAGGAAAACCCAACCCTGTCTCGAAGGGACAAAATAGAAAAGTTGAAACCAAATAAAAATTAAAAAAAAAAAAGGTAATAAGAAAAGAGAGAAGAAAATCAAAATACAGCGTCGTCTTCCCTAACTCCCCACCCCCACCCCCACCCCCGGCGCCGCTGCAACTTGCCTCTTCCAACCTTCTCAATCGTCGCCCAACCCTCGACTCTCCCACTTCATCTTCTACTTGTCTTCATCTCTACCACCATCCTCTTCCAAATCTTAAGAAACCGGAACCCTCGTCGGCACCCGATTGTTGCCGGAGTGGGGAAGTCGCATCGTCTCTCTTTGACCCTTGCGACGCTGTTCTCTCGAGCTCAATCGTCGAAACCTTAGGCAAAAGGGCTAGCAGCAGCAGTAATTCATCGACGCCGTCAACGGTGGTGATGGTGATTCAAAACTTTAAGCATATAAAACTCTCTATCTACATTACATATGTTTGGATGTTTAATTGTCATAGATGACTTTTCTGTTCATTTCAATAGGATTTCAGCTTGTAATCGATTGTATTTGTCATATGATATGAATGTGAAATTATGTTGGATTATTTGGTTCTGGTGTTGTTTGATGAAAGTGGAAAATTGACATAAATTAACCAACTTTTTGCTACTTGTTTCGTATCTGTGAACATAATCACTTCATTAATTAATTAACTTTCTGCCACTTGTTTCATATACTGTAATTCTTTATCCGAATGTCCTTTCATTAGTTAATCAGCTTTCTCCCACTTGTTTCATATCATTCTTTATCCGTATGTCTATGTGCAATGAAGGTTAGCCATAAAGTCCCCTGTGTTGTTCATATATCAATTGAAATGAATGATACATATGGTAAATTGGTACTTCATCCCAGAAGGAAGAAGTAAAATAATCGCTATACAACATTCTGACAGCACATGACATGAACAACGTAGTAAGTCTTCAAAATCATTGTTTACGATACACTAAACGTGAGGCTGGAGAAGTCAAAAGCTTAGTCTCTGGTGAGAATTGAAGCCCATGATACAAGGAAGACAGCAAATATTACAAGTTGAAGTGACACTTCAATGTTTCTCCCTTCAGATATTGAGGGCACTGTTTTGGATCCCCCTCCTGCATTTAGCTATGCATTAGAAACACTATATAATTAATCATACACATGTGATCCTAGTTGTGAATACTTGGGAATCTTGCATTTCTGTTTGCAGGAAAAGTTTCTTGCTGGTGAAACGAAATGACATTATTTTCAATGCTTATGGACAGTTTTTGTTGTAGTAATTGTATAAACAGTTTTCCTATTTATGTTAATTTTTTCAACAGGAGATAAATTTTGACTACAAAATATTTTAGCTGGCATGTGGCTTACATGCGAAGTTAATGTTATGTCACTGGACGTGTAAGATTGTTTGAGTTTATTATGCTACCTGATGGAACATCTGAGTCTGATGGAGTGTCTGGGTTTTTGGTTGTTCCATCAGAAGAATCAGCTGGAGAGCCGGCTGGTGAAGTTGCTGGCGGGGCTGCTGAAGCTGTCGGTCCATTTGCATTTGCTGTCACATTAATGAAATCAACACATGATGTCTAAGTTAAGAAGCCTATGAATTTTGAAATTAGCTTACGGTTGCATTGGCTGAGTGATGGAGTCTGCAAGTTACAAGCATTGGGGAGTCTAAGAGCCTGAGTTTGATTTATTGTTAAGCCCAAAGCAGCACCACCTGTTCTCAGTACTGAGCAAAGACACTGTGGCTGGGCTTGGGCAACAGTTCCGATCTGCGAGCAACAAGAAGTCGATGGAGTTGATGAATTTCCCGTAATGTAGTTTAGGCACGGGGACAGACCCAAGAGTGCACTGGTGCATCCTGATTGAGCCGCAGTTTCACCACAAAACGTTACTACTAGAACCATAACTAGACTCCTTTCGATTCCTATAAAGGCCATTGCTGAATGTTCAGGATTTTCGGAATTCCCAAGAAAAGATTGGGAGATATATGGGAAGTTCAAGTTGGTTTGATGAGAAGGAGAGCATTTGTCTTGGAGTTTAAATATGTAAAATCAGTGAACTAAACAACAAAATGTAGGTAAACCTTGGTAACCAACTTTTAATTAATTGAGTGTTTGCCCATGATTGAGTAAAAAATTGGGTAGTTGGATAACTACAGTTGTACTATAACCCGAGACTGCAGATTACCAGTTAGACTGAATTATTTTATACTTTATATTGGTTATACATACCTGGTCCTGAGGAAAGTAGTCTATTTAGGAGAATCTACAAGACTGCTGAATTTTGCAGTTGGTGAAGAAATAAGCTTGCAGAGGAACATGGTTCGCATGAGCAACTAGGCTAAAACTGTTCTATCTCGATAGTCGTGATTTTCCAAAGCTCCAATAGAGCATAAGACATTTGGGAAATGAGAACATTGAAGGTCGAATGCTTATTTGTGAGGCAATATGCCAAATCTGCCCAATCAGAACAGTTGAACTCCTATATTTCAAGTTAGAAAAATTAAAGAACTGATTCCCTACAGTCCCATTAGGTGAGGTAGTTGATCTCCAAATAAAAAATGCCACTCTGAATCTCAAATCTACCAGTTCTAGTTTCTTGCCAAATTTCTTGAACTCATCCCATCTAGAAACCATCCTTTAATACTTGCCAAGATATAAAAGACCATCTTATTATCCTAATTAAGCATTTACACATCTTTCTTGGTCATGGAATATTTCAGAACTTCTCGGCGTCTGAATGCAGTATTTACAACAATCCTAATCTTTTCTGCAATTTCTGTTTCTGTTGATGGACAAATTGGCAGCCCATGCACCAGTTCAATGGTGATGAGCTTGACCCCGTGCCTAAATTTCATAACTGGAAGTACTGGTAACGGGGGTGCACCAACAGCAAGCTGCTGTGATTCGCTCCAGTCTCTCATGAGCAATAGTGTAGACTGCACCTGTCTCATAGTTACAGGGAATGTTCCATTTGATATACATCTCTGTTGAGAAATGTATATCTAATTTTAAAATAGATAGTTCTTTTTTGTGTTGCTTGGTCCTTGTGATTTCTATTAATACTCTTGTAAATTTGGGCAAAAAAAAAAGAAGAAAAAAGCCGAATTAAAATAATAACAATAGCAATATTAATAATACTAACAATAAATGACAACAATAACAACCTTCTTTTTTTGTGAGAGGTTGGCCGTGGCATTAGGAGAGCATACTTAAATTGTAGGAAAATGTAAAGCACATATATTTCCATAAATCAAGGTTTATCACCCAAGACAAGTTAATAAACTCCCTATAAATAAAATCCTTTCCACCCTCCAAAACATGTAGCAAGAAAACTAGCAAACTACAGAGAAGAAAACCATAACCATGGCAGCCAAGAAACTAATTGCAGTGTTCCTCATGTGCCTTGTTCTTGCAGCTGCCATGCATGTCTCCAAGGCCGAAGATCAAATTCAAGAAGCCTACAAGCAATGCCTCAGCGACTGCGAGGATAAATGCCATAAAGAGAACAGAGGCTACACTTTCTGTGAGTTGAAGTGCGACAGTGATTGTGGGGCTCAAGAATACAAAGGTACGTTTTAATCTCATTATTCATTTTTCTTTTGGTTCCACGGATTAAAACAAATAACTTTAACTTAATATTTTTTTAGTAACATATCATGTAAAGTGTATCTTTTTTTTTTTTTTATCGGTAAAATAATTCATTACAAGAAAAAACCAACGTACGAAGAAGGGTTATCACCAAGATTTGTACTAAGTTCAAAACAAACCAAACCAAACCTCAAAATTGTGTGAAGGCATGTAACGTTTGTTTACATTTAGTAGCGAAAATTACCAGGTCTCGTGGTTTTTTTTTTTTTTTTTTTTCCTGACATAATATTTTTTCATTTTTATATGTGCAGCAAATTTGGAAGCGCTCATCAAATCTTAAGGGCCAAACATGATGCAATTCTTCTTTAAATGATGGGAGAATCACTAAACTAGTAATGCTGTGGGAAAAAAAAATAAATTTAATGTTTTATCTTTCCATTGCTAATGTATTATCAAATGTGTAATACTGATGAGCAATTCTTATTTGTGGAGTAAAATATACAGCACTTTTTAATTTTTTTTGCGATTTCATTATCATACGATCATGCGAGGTTTTCCACAAATATTATTAATTTTTGGTCTAATTATTCTTCTGATAACAAAGCTATATCTTAATTATTTTTGAACTTATGAATTTCAACAAAAAATATAAATTGACGTGTTTGTATAAAGACTAATAGTTTTTTATCTTTCTTTTTTTGAGACTGAGGCCATTCAATGAAAAAAATAAAAATAAAAAGGAAACGAAAAAATAAAAATAAAAAAGAATTTTAAATGAGGTAAAAATTAGAAAAGGAAAAATGTACATGAAGAAAACATGTTGGAGACTTACTTTTAAGATGAGTTTTAATTTAAACAATTACATTTTAGATGAGCAATAAATTTTTTATATCGACATATAATTAAAAAAATAATAGCAAATTTTACTTATTTTTTTTTTCAAATAATTTTTTTAATTAAAACTGGTTTATAAAATAGCTTAACTAGTCCATGGGACCCACAAAAGTCAAAACCTCTGTTCAATTGTTCAAAGAAGCTAATAAAACCTAGAGCCCCAGTCTATTGCAGACATCGAGTGAAACAAAAAGATCAAAAAAAAAAAAAAAAAAGCTCGTTACATTCTACATTGTATCCTTCGATTCGATCTCAGGTACTTTCACCATCTCCATTTATTATGATCAATATGCCATAGTGAACACGGGTTGCATGAAATCAAATACTATCACATCTAATATTATTTTCACATTTCTGCTGAAATTTCTCTCTCTGAATAATGGCAATTGAAACAAATCTTTACCATTCCATTTTTGGAAAACTGAATCTTGATCTCAATCAATATTTGATGGGTTTGAAATCATTTAACGAGAAATTCGGAATTTATCCATGTATATTTTGTTTATATTAGGATGGGTTGGAAAGCAGCTCAGAAACTCATACATCACTGGAAGATACTACGAGGGGATAATGTAAGAGGGAAGATACTTCTGAATTTTCCCTAAATTAAGTTTTTAGTTTATTTTTTTTTAAATTTTGAAGCACATTATCTTCATTTTTATTTGCAGGTGATGATAATTAGAGGAAAAGATAGGGGATAAGCCGGTCTTGTTAAGCGTGTCATTCGTTCCCAGAATCGTCTTATTGTCAATGGAAAAAATCTGGTGAATTTTAGATGTTGGTCTTTGATTTAGTTGTTTTTCTGGCAATGCTTACTTATGAGCAATATTTTGGTTTAGTTTTTCTTATTTATGATGGTTTACACTAATGCTTAGAAGATACAAGATGAGCCTTTGAAGATTAAAATAGAAAAATAATTCAGTTCGGTGAGGAGTTTGATGTCGATTAAAATTTGGATGATATAATGAAAAAAATGAAGAGGGAATGTACAATTAAAATAAATGAAATGAAGAGCTAGACGCTCACGGATAAGAATTGGAGTGAGAAGATACGAAGAAAGTGATCATGTTACCTTGCTGGTGTTAGTTTGTTCTTAAAAGTCCCGAGTTTTCTTTCAGTAGAAAACCTATAAAGTTGTATACTAGGAAAATTTCTTTTTAGAGGTAATTTTAAATAGATAAATAATTAAATCAGTTTCATGTTCTTAAAGTCCTTGTATTGTTTGCATTGAATATAATTCGTAGTTATTATGAACTTAATGTTTATTGATGTAGAATAGCCTGCCATGCTCACCCCATCCCTCACCACCATGTCCGATGTCACTTTTCTGGGAAATGAATGATGATTCTGATCTAAAATATTAGACTTCAGCTCAATATTGATGCTCATAGCTGAAATCGATTAAGTAATTATTATGCTTAGTCTAGTTAAATGCTTGCTCAAAGACTTGGTGAATGATATTGTACACATACTGATGTTTACAGAAAGTTGTACACAATGAAGCTCCATAGACGATATATTGTTCATATATTGTTTACACAAATCTGCTTCTTTGCCAATATATGTATTGATATTATTACACATCTCTACTTGTATGAAATGCTTATAAAATTGTCTCCGCCTTCCTCTGTTAATACTTGTGCAAACAAATTTCGAGTCTAAAATAAACTGAAAATTGAATGACAAATTTATTTATTTATTTAAAATGAGTAGGTACAAATTCTTTGTGAAATTCTTTTATAAATAAAAGAATAATCCTCTGATTAATTTTCCTACACAAATTAGAATTTGACGTTACAAGAACTGAATCCCAAATTTTACTCCAAAGACTCCGCTAACTGGGTGGGTGGAGATTTCGAAGGGTTAGATGAATTTGTCTTGAATCTGAGGGCTGCACGAGCTTTTATCTCGGATTTTGATTTAGAAATTCATCGATTGGATGGGACTCCTAGGTGTCAAATGGATTTGACTTGAAAATGAGGGCCGCACGAGTTTGATACCAAATTCGTATCTGGAACGTACTCCGTCGATTGGATGGAATTCCTAGATGCTTGGATGGATTTGATGATTCAAGATTCCATTGAATGGATGGAATTGTTGAAGATTTGATGAACTTCTCTCGAAGGTTTGAAGGAATCCTCGAGAGCTTTTAAGCTTTCTTATTCCTATACTTTAAGAGTCTTTTTAATCTTTCTTATTCCTATACTTTAAGAGTCTTATTTATAGGCCTCCTAAGAAGAAGAGTCCTTTCATGAGAATACTCCTTGTTATAATTATTTCTATTTTTATGTCTTTAATAGAGATAATTAGAATTTTCATTAATATTATCTCCATATTTAAATAAAATTAAAATTATCTTTATTTATTTAGTAAATAAAGATATTACTTTAATTAAATCTATTTATGAAAATAATATTTTTCTTAATAATTATCTTAATTTGGTAAAGATGATTATTAAATTTATAATTACCCTTATTTATTTATTTAATAAAAGTAATTATTATTTCATAACCAATTAAAATTATGAGCATTTGGGACTCACATGACAAATTAATTTATTTGTCATTTAAAATTTTACTGGTTTGTGACACATGACAACTTGTGTTGTTTGCAAAATTTTGATGTCTACAATACTATTCCTGAAAATGTTTATTGTTTTGTCCCAAATAATTGTATAGTCCACCCTAAAATGATGCACATATTACAATCGTTTTGAGTGTCTTTTATCATATTTTTCCGGCAAAACAAAAACAAAAGGAAAACACTCTCACTTTCTGAGAAAGAGTGTAATCTTCTTATTTTAACGCCCTTCATCCTTCACTAGATAAAAGTTATTATTTTTCAAAATGTTCCATTTAGTTAATGACAAAAATGTTAAAAACACTGTTGTATTAATTCAAATAACATGACTAATCTTTTCCCAATTTGCAGCATGGAAGTACCAAGCAATTAACCGAATTCTTTTTCCCCAATTGGATAAGTTCTGGGTTATGCTATTTGTATCCCTTCTGGATGTCCCAATTGTGTTGGTGTATTATATATTGTTTGGAAGTACAAAGTTTCATCATCTCACATGACCACAAGAGTCGCCACAATATAGATTCAATCGAAAATTTCCTATGTGCAGGTAAAGAAACATATCAAGCAAGGTCAAGGTCATGAAGGTGGAATTTTCACAGTCGAAGCCCCACTTCATTTCTCAAACGTTCAAGTCATTGACCCAGTTACAGGGTCTGTATTGTTTAGAACATTTTTGTTAGTTTTAATAATCATGATTCTTTTCTTCTTTTTCTTTCACTACGATATTTTCTATTTTTGGGAATTGCTTGTTGATTTTATTAATACAGGCAGTGTTAAAAATTCTACCATATTCTAAGGAAATGGTTATTGATTCTCAATGCAGGAGGCCATGCAAAGTTGGAATCAGATACCTACAAGATGGCACCAAGGTTAGAGTTTCTAGAGGAGTAGGAGCATCGTGGTCAATTATTCCTCGTTCTGAGATCTTAAAGATCAGAACTACACCAAGACCAACAGTTGGTGCGTCGGAAATTCATGTTCACTATGTAATCTAGTTCTTATTGAAATTGTCATAAAATCATTCGATTTCCATCTAAACATTCTATAGGTATATCTAGGTTGCATTCATTTTACATTTTTAAAAAAAATTATTTTTAATGAAAATCACAAAGATTTACTTTTGCTTGATGTCACTGGGGTCGATGGTGCCACAACTTTGAAGTCATTGCAGGGCCCGTACTAGCGTCTGTTAGTAGGATTCCTATTCAAGATCATTGCAGTTACTTTTCAGGCAGCCTATAGATAGTAGGTAGGGTGGGTGGTACCGCTCAGATTTCAGCCAATTTTCCTAACTGGGGGCTTAAAGCTCGTAAAACTCATCACTATCTCGTAAGGGCGTTTGAGACCATGGCATGTTAAATGAAAAAGCGCCACTTGTCACTTTCTCTGTAGTGTTGTCACACAGCGGCCTACCTAGAAGAGTCATTCTCTCTGTATGGTTGTCACACAAGAGAAGCATGCCACCCCGCCAGCACAGTGAATGCTCCTTTAATTCAATATTCCAATGTGTTATTATAGTAATAGAAATAAGCCCACGTAACTTGTTCAGTTTGCTTGGTAATCTTGGTTTCTTCTTGTTTGTTTCCACAGCTGGTCCGAAGGATACAACTATGGATCTGGTTCTGGAGAAGACATATGATGCTAAAACTGGGAAGGGCTTGCCTGATCTTTGATCAATTTAGTCTTTTTTTTCATTGTTTTGCTACATATGTTCTTTGTTTAAATTACAAATAGATATGTTTACTTCTCATATGTGGAAGCTTAAATTCATAATCTGATTATTCAAAGTGGTAAATTGAAAGTTGATCACTTGTATATTTTTTTGTTAAATCCGAAAGAGAGCGTTAAATATCAACTTCGTATTTTTAAAACTTACCGAACTCATGTAACGAGTTGGCTCACAATTATATTAGGATGAAGTTAAAAAGTTTCATTATTACACATACTTTTTTCTTTATTGATATTACCAAATAATGTAAAAATCTGATAAAGTTATATTCACTTTGCAATATTCAGAGATCCGATATAACTCTTACTGCCTTCTTTCCCATAGAGACGTATTAGTTGAGAAACGCTTCAATTATTTTGTGCATCAAATTGGGAAACGCATTAGTATTGCTAAAAAATCTAAAATGATGATGATGTGCATAGTCCAATATCTGTCAGACTGTCATCATCTTCCAATGTCAATATTTTTAGCTTATTGGCATAGAAATTTTAATTCTCAAAATAATGTGAGTTTACATATATATATATATATATATATATATATATATATATATCCCAAGATATATGTGGCATTTCTTAATGAACATACATACAAAAAGCATAAAACAACATCTGAGGTGTCACTTCCATCACCCTTTGCTTACTCGATCTCATGCATGCATTTGTCTGTTTATTACATGTGATGCATTCCATGGACACATGTCTCCATGCATGCAATCTTCTTCTCCTATGTATATATCTACCAACCATAAAATTGAAACGTATCCATAATTTAAATCTAACTCCTCTATAAATGGTACGTACTTGATCAAAACCAGCGGCCAATTAATTAAGTCCATCAATGGCGAAGATGAACAGAGCTTTAACTTTCTTGTTTCTTCTCTATCTTTTGATCGTCTTCTTTGTCGGGGCTCTCGCTTTGGAAACATATGGAGACGATCCTGAGGTGGAGCGCTGCAAAGAGCAGTGCATGCAAGAAGCTGACAAGCGGCAACAAGAAGTATGTCAAGACAGGTGTGCACAAGAGAAGCTCCGCGGCGGTGGTGATGATAGTGGAACAGAAGAGCAGTACTATCGCCAAGAGAAGCTCCACGGCGGTGGTGATGATCAGATGAGCCAACAAGAACGGCTGAGAGGATGCCAGCAGCAGTGTGAGGGAAGAGAAGAGCAGTATCGCCCCGAATGTAGCCAACAATGCATGGAACAACAACAGCAACAACCACAACCACAACCACAACCACAACCACAACCACAACCACCGCAACAGCAGCAGCAACAACAACAAGAGAAAGGAAAAGAAGATAAGAATCCTTATATATTCGAGAAGGACCACCACTTCACATGGTTTGAACTACCACATGGTCTTATAAGAGTTACTACGAAGTTCACATACCGTTCCCAAGTTCTCGACTGCGTCCAAAACTACCGGTTGGCCGTTCTTGAGACAGATCCTCTCACATTCATCAAGCCATTACATTGGGATGCCGACTTGGTCTTTGTGGTTGTTCAAGGTAATAAATTAATTAAACTACTGCGGAGTGGAGTACGGAGTATATTATTTTCTTTTGGTTTTACTCATTTATTAGTTTTCAAACTCATTTTTTTTTAAAAAAAAAACAATAGATCTCTAATTTTGGAACAGAGAAATCAAATAGAATATTGATTTGAAAAAAGAACAAAATTAAGAATTATTAACGAATTGAATTGATGCAGGAATTGGAACAATTAATACGCTAAGTCCGGACAGGAGACAAACCTTCAATTTTAGACGTGGAGATATCTTTATGCTTAGTTCGGGAACAACTTCTTACTTGATCAACAGGAGCACCAGTGAGAACCTCCTTCTAGTCCTACTCCTCAAACCTGTCTCCGATCCCGATGGCGACATCGAGGTGATTATTAATAATTCATTCATAATTATATATTTACCCCTTTACTGTATATACATCTATTGAATTAAACTGTTTCCATGTGTATATGTATTATAACATGTTAGCTCCTTGTAGTCATTTTATGGAAGTGGAGGGGATCGTCCTACGTCCTTCTTTAACGTTTTCAGTCCCGAAGTACTCGAAGCAGCTTTTAATGTGAGTTCAATTTCATCTCTTAGTACTGGTTAGCTAATTGAGTTATATTTATTTTGATTGATTTTTGGAATTAACTAATTTATATATATATATATATATATAGATGAGGAGGGATAGACTTGAGAGGTGGTTGGAACGAGGGGAACAAGTAGCTATAATGAAAGCATCGGAACAGCAAATTAGGGCTATGAGCCCTCAAGAATGGAGATGGTGGTGGCCTTTTGGTACAGCTTCACAAGGCACTTTTAACCTTTTTGAGAAACGTCCTCTACAAGCAAATCCCTTTGGTGATGTCCGTGAGGCCGTTTTTGGTGACTATGCCCAGCTACAAGACCTCAACGTCGTCGTCTCTCTTGTCACTCTTCAGCAGGTTAGTTGTTAACGAGTGCGTAACTAAAACAGCGACCTCACGCGTAATAAAAAAACAAGGACTGAATACGTAAATCAGAAGGTATTTAATGTGAAAATTTCTTAGATCGAGAAATCTCTCTTAATACTAACTAATTCTCTACCCAATTCTTACCTCACCAAGTTTTATCCGACCTAAGGTCACATGGAAATTGATTTTACTTTGATACAAAATTTGATAATGGTTTTCGTGCAGGGCGCAATGCGAAGCCCATTTTATAATACCAAGTCAAACATGATATGTACGGTGATAAATGGTAAAGGTTATTTTGAGATGCCAACTCCTCACTTGGCAAATTATTCCGGTGGAGGTTCGCGGCCGCATCCCACCGGTCGCCTGAGTTATGAAGGGGTGAAGGCACGCCTAGAGAACACCATGGCATTCATAGTCCCTGCCGGTCACCCTGTTATTATGGGTGCTTTACCCAACCAGACTCTTCAGGTTCTTTGTTTTCATGTTAATGCCAGAGATAACCAGAGAATTCCTCTTACAGGTAAAATTCACATAATTAATTTTCTCTTTATTATATAAATAAGCATATTATTGCTCAAAGTAAGTTTGTTTTTTTCTTTATTGTATAACATATTACCTGCGTGACATTTAAAAAATTAGTTTCTAAATTGGCGGTTCAATAAAAAATAGGTAATTATATGCATTTTATATGCTATTTTTGAGTTCGATTTTCCTGTTCCATTATGTGATACATCGCTTGTATTATATTTATAAAAATTGCCATATAAAATATTTTCTTGCAACAAAAGATGTAATACATAATAGAGCAGTACGTACATCTCACTCCGCTATTTCTAGTCATTCAAATACGATGTTTGAGTGTTCGAATAACAGCAAATCACATATATATATATATATATATATTATTTTTTTAAATATATTGTTTAAATTATGTTGTTAACTGAAATAATAAAGTGGAATTATTACAGGGGGTAGGGGCATATATAGGCAGATGGAAAGAGAAGCAAAGGAGCTGGGCTTTGGGATGCAAGTGAGAGAAGTGGATGAGATATTGACAAGTCAAATACAAGACTGGTTCGTGAGGGGCCCACCCCAACTTCCTCGGCAACACCAAGCTCGTGCAGATTTATGAAATCTATTGATCTAACGGTCACCTGCAACTCAGAAACTTTAAAATGAATAATTGGTATTTAACACCCCCCACCCCCCCCCCCCCCCCCCCCCCCCCCACCCCAAAAAAAAAAAGAAGGAATATTTGGTGATCAATTTGTTTGCGACATGACAAAAAAATTTAGTGAGATATGTACAAGTTGACACCGTAAGATAAATAAGAATTGCTCACTCCTTTCTTAGATCGACTAAAAAAAAATGCTCATAATATTAGTTACTAATTATTTATTCTCTTCATTTCAAAATCAATAAGTACATTTTAAACTTTTTGATGTCTATTTGCCAAATTCTAAAATTAAAATAATATCAATTCATCTACGTTCAACATAATTTAAAAAATACGTTTACTTCTACATATTAGTTTATAGTAGTGTCTGAGTGCAAGATATGAGTATAGCTGTAATATTGCAGTTAATTGTTTTTTTTTCTTCCTTATTTCTGCTATTTTATTATTAATTTATTTTGAAATTGTTATCATGTGTTTAAAAAAAGAGAAAAAGAGAGGTGAGATACAAAGTCTCTCTATTTAAACCATGTATGACACAGACTATCTGTGTCAGGAGAATATTTTTTTTACGATTACAACTTTGTCCTCTTTAGTAGCAAATAATGAACCATCAAACTCAAGCGTGTTGTGGTGCAGTAAATAATCATATTATTGAAAATTTTAAAATAATGTTCGTATTAGTGATTGGGATTTTTAAATTTAAAAAGTCTAAGCTCTCATTCTTTCCTTGCCGCTCTTAAGAAAAAAAAAATCCATCAATTTGGAATTAATTATCAGGTAAAATTGTTTGATACTGTAACACTTTTGCAACAAATATTATAATATTATATTTTTATTATTGATATCATTTGCAAGAGTTTAATCTTAAAAAAATTTGAACAATTTGAAATGTAACATTGCGAAAGTTGTTGGGATGTAGAACAAAATTCTTATTAACGAATATATCACATATTGTTGGCATAAAAATCAATGTCCTGTCCATAATTCATACATCGTTAAATCCAATTTCGCAATTTTAATTCGTTACGATATATATCGCCATAAAATATTACCACCACGGGTGAAACGGCGTTAAGATTCATAGTAGGTTGACCTTGATTTGGTCTTATTTTGTTCCGATATATGATTTACTGCGGGATTTAACATTTTCATAATCTTTGCATTTCTAGAAATAAACTTGTTAACGAAGTATTTAAGGGAAGTAAATACTACCGAGTATAATTATAGAACATTTTTTTTTAATCGGCGGAGAAAAATTTCATTAAAAATTAACTCGAAAGTACAATGAGAGTTAGACAAAAAGATTTGGACTCGAAAACTAATTCAGCACCTAAAAGAAAACCAAGAAAACATAGAATAATGAGATATTCTAATTTTTCTTTTTTTAATTATCCGTCTTGTATGACGTTGTATAATTGACAAATTAGCGCTTTTCTATGTATATATTGTGTAAAAATCTAAAGTACTAAAAGCAAGTATTATATATTATTAAATTAATGTTTGTTGTCACTATGATGTATATGTTATTCTTGTTTTATTACTTTCAGTCTCTTGAAAAATTGAATCAGTATATCTTTGTTAGATAAGGAAATAACAATAATGATGATAAATAAGAACGTTTGTAAAGGGAAGTAATACTAGTTTAATAAGTAAATAAATCCCAATCAAGTTTATCAAATTCCAACAAATTACTATTATTAACATTATTTGATTTATTAGATTTCACAATTTGAATGGTATCCGATTTGTACTGAGAATCTTTCTGTCTGTTTATATATAATAAAATAAATAATTTAGTATTAATGAATATCAGTACAAAAAAATTACTGTAGTCTATTAACAAAGACGAGAAATGATATCAAATATTCCTCGCCTAGTTGCTTGTCTGTTTATATTTATGTTTATAGAAGAATCATTTATCTATACGTTTCCTTAAAAAAAAAAGGCTGAATTATTCTTTAAAAAGTTGCCAGTAATTAAAACAAGTTTGTATAGATCGTTAGACAATTAATACTAATTATGCAGTTATACATACAATCATATAATAAGAAATAAGGGAATTACGTTATAGTTCAAATTTATTTATGAGCTAGTTTAATCAAAATGACATCGTTTTAATTGTTTTTTATATCTTTAAAACTTTTAATCAAAACAATGTGTTTTGTAATTTTGATTAGCGTAGCTAGCTCGGAAATAAACATCAATTATAGCTCATTTCGCTTAACACAAAGTGAACACAATAAATTTTATGTTATATATTTATCATTTAAATTGTTTTTAGCTAACTACTAAATATTTCTACCCATTTAACAAAATTCTCCCATGCGTTGAGCTCGGCTCCTTGTCATCTGCTCAGTACAATTTATCCTTTTGGATAATTTTGTGCAGTTGAAAAAAAGGACAATTTCTTGATCATGATGAAGCATTGCATGGCCTTAATTTGTCCACTAGAGTAAGATATTGCCACATTAACAAACCTGGTCAATATCTGCATGGCCTAATTTTTTTGTGTGTTTTGTTTTTTAGGTTACCAGAGAAATTAAAAAGGAAGTTACATATCAACTAGAATACTTAAAATGCCATCACTGATTTTAAAATTTTAAAATAATACCCTAAAAAAGAGTAAATTTTACTAATAACTCTACTTTCTAGTAATATCTTTAATTTGAATAAAAATCGAACATCCATTAAATATTGTAAGTAATCTACTATATATAGATAAATGCATATTTTCTTATAATCTAAAAGTTGTATAAATCCTAAATCTTGAAAACAAAATCTGGTTTAGAAATTAACAAAGAATAAATCAAGGGGGCAGAGCACGTGAACTGTATGAAATAAAAACAAATTAAACATGGGATTTTTCACATGGGAGTTCTCCATATATTGTCATCTACTTTTATTTGTCGTAATTGGCTCGAGCCATGCATGCGTACACATGTGTACATGCATGCAATTCTCTTCTGTTTCATTCCACCACCTTTCCCCCTATATAAACAATTGATCAACTTCCCATTTTTGCATCAATCACTTTCACTTTCACTTAAAAAATTTCAAACTTTCCATATAATATATACCCATCAAATCATCGAAAACGAACCATTAGTGTCAATGGCAAAAGCCATAGCTTGCTTCATTGTGATTCTCATCTCGCTTTTGGCAAATGCCATGGCCGAAGATGATAATCCTTATGTTTTTGAAGACAGACATTTTATCAAATATAGACGTCAGCATGGCAGCATTAACGTTCTTCGGAAGTTTGCTGAACATTCCGAGCTTCTTCGGGGGATTCAGAACTACCGTTTGGCCATTCTTGAGACCGATCCTCTGACATTCGTAAAGCCTAACCATTGGGATGCTGAAGAGATCATAGTTGTTCTTCAAGGTAGAGTTATACATGTTAACTAGTTATTTCATATTCATACGTTCTGTTTGTTTTTAGAATTATATAAAAATAGAAAAGATTGCAATTTAACACTTATGGATAACACTACAAGAATTTTATTTTTTCCATTTCTTGTTAATATATCGTTTTAGAAATGATTCACAAGATTCCTAGAAGTAATTTTTTTTGCTATTAAGGGACAACTAAGTTAGGTTTTGATTGTGGTAGGAAATGGAGCCATTACCACCATAACTTCCGGGAGCAAAGAAAGTTTCAATCTCAGACCTGGAGATATCTTCAAACTTTCTACTGGAGCAAATGCTTATGTGATCAACAAGGACAACCGTGAAAAACTTGTCATGGCTTTGTTCCTCAAGCCTGTCGCCAATTTTGATGGCGAAATTCAGGTGACATTTAATTTCATCACTCTCATAACTATATACATTTATCCAAATTTTACGATTCAAACTTATTAATTTCACGAAAGATTTGTGACTAATTTCATGTTTGCATATGCTTATATATTTGTTAGCAATATTATGGAAATGGAGGGAAGCAGCCAAAGTCCTATCTCAGTGTTTTCAGCACACAATTACTCGAAGCAGCTTTCAATGTGAGTACTTTAATTGCTTAAAATCAACGTTTCCAAGTTGTTAGAGCTACTAATTAGCTGAATTTGCAGTTAACTAACTTTTGCCCCTTTTTTTTTTCTTTTCTTCTTTTTTGTGATGGAATTAGACAAATAGCAACAATCTACAGAAGTGGTTGGGACAAGGACAATGTGAAGCTATTATGAAAGCTTCGCGAAATCAAATCAACGCTCTGAGCCCGCAAAAGGGAGCTGAATCACCAAATGCCATAATTAACCTCTTTGAGAAGACCCCTGTGCTACACAACGATTTTGGCGAGCACCATGAGGTCAATTGCAGTGATTACAGGCCGCTTGAAGACCTCGATGTCAGCGTCTCCTACAAGAAAATTGCACAGGCATACCATCTCTCTTTGTTTCGGCTTAAATTTTAAATATTTTAAATTTTAAACGTGTAATTTACATTACAAATATTTAAAATATGTGCAATTGAAGCGGAAACTAACAATATCTACCATCGGTTATTTGGACTACTTTACATATACTTAAATATGGATGCATGTGAATGTGCAGGGAGCAATGACAACTCCATTCTACAAGTCCAAATCAACCAAGATTGCATTGGTGGTTAGTGGGGAAGGTTACTTAGAGATGGCATGTCCTCACTTGGCATCCTCATGCTCTTGCTCTTCCCGAGGATCGCAGCAGCAGGGCCAACCCCTAACTTACACTAGGGTGAGTGCACATTTGAAGCCTGGCATGGTTTTTGTCGTCCCCGCCGCTCACCCTATGATTATGGCTGCTTCTTCCAAGAACCAAGCTTTTGAGATTCTTGCCTTTGATATAAATGTCAGAAACAACCAAAGAGTCGCACTTGCAGGTAATTAATCTTATTAGTTCGATGATATGTACAAAAAGTTGTGCACTGAATATTTTATCTGAATTCATATATACGTCGATGATTTCATATAAGTATACATATAAAATTAAAGCGTTGCATATGTGAATTGATTATAGGGATTTCAAGCATATTTAATCAAATGGAGAATGAATCAAAGGAGTTGGGCTTTGAGATGCCGGCTAAAGAGGTGAATGAAATATTGAGTAGTCAGAAGCAAGATTGGTTTATGAAGGGGCCAAGCCAATTGCCTCAGTAGCTAGCTACCTACATGCATGTGGAGATTCATGAGAATCAAGAACATGAAAGGAGTGCTTTAAATATTGTCTAGTGTCAATCATCAGCGACAGAAATAATGTATTTTTAGCATCATTTTGTTTCCTAACTCATAATTTTGTTATGGATCTCCTTTCATGATCATAAACTAATACAATCGTGACTTTTTCTACTTGAGTTTCAAATATTTCAATCTTAAAAGTAGCATCGTTTGTTTGAACTTTTACTTTTCCCTATTCAAAATTATAGTGTGTATATTATATTTCTTCGTCCAAGTCTATTTGTAACATTTTTTTTTATGTCTTATTCATATGCAACATTATCATTTATAGAACGTTTTATTATTTAACTTATCCAAATGACCCTTTCAACGTTAACTTTTGATCACGTTACTTTATTTATTAACTATTTTACTTTTCTATTGCTTTTATCCATTTAAAATTTCATTCATTCTCCATCACTTATTTTGAAAAATAATATAGATATTTTTATCAAAACCCCATTTTTTTCATCCATCTCGAAGGATAATATGAATGTTTTTATCAAACTCCAATTTTTCCTTAATAATTGGTACTCCGTGCGTCTTATAAAGATTTTTAATATTGTCCTTTTTATGCATAATAAAAACACACAAGTGACGATACCTTTGTTCGGTAAGGAAATAATAATAGTGATGATAAATAAGAACGTTCGTAGAGGGAAGTAATACTAGTTTAATGAAGAAATAAATCCCAATCACTTTCATCAAATTCCAACAAATTACTATTATTAATTAACATTACTTGATTTAGTAGATTTTACAACTTGAATGATCCTACTTATACTGAGAATCTTTCTCTGTCTGTTTATATGTAATAAATAAATTAGTATTAATGAATATCAGTACAAAAAAATTACTGTAGTCTATAAACTAAGTAAAGAAATGATATCATATATTCCTTGCCTAGTCACAGCCTACGCAACACAATTAAAAACAAAAACCTTCACATTCTCTTCAATATATATATGTTTATAAAAGAATCATTTATTTATACGTTCCTTAAAAAATGCTGAATTATTCTTAAAAAGGGGCCAGTAATTAAAACAAGTTTGTAGAGATCGTTAGACAATATACATTTGTACAATATGATTATATAAAGTTAACACAATAAATATTATGTTATATATTTATCATTAAATTTTTTTTATGTAACTACTAAATATTACTAAACATTTAACAAATTTCTCCCATCCCATGCTTTAGAGCTCCTTGTCATCTAGCATTTATCCTTTTGGATAATTTTGTGCAGTTGATCGAAATGAAGGACAATTTCTTGATTATAGTGAAGCATTGCATGGCTTTAATTTATCCACTAGAGTTAGGGGTGTGCAAACGGTTCGGTTAACCGATAACCGAACCGAAAAACCGAAAAAAATTCGGTTTGGTTACCGAACCGAAATAATTCGGTTCGGTATTCGGTAGAGGAAATTAAATAATTTCGGTTTTTGGTTATTTCGGTTCGGTATTCGGTTAAACCGAATTACCGAATTTTAAAATACCCAACCACCTAGGTTTACTACTTTACTTTACTCTTTCGGAGTTTCAGTCACAAACCGAAACCACAACTCCACAAGTCGACAACTCGAAACCTTCGACATCCAGTATTCAGATCTTCGAAACCTTCGACATCCAGACATCCAGTATCCAAATCTTTGAAACCTTCGAGTTTTCAACATCCAGACATTCAGTATCCAGATCTTCGAAACCTTCGACATCCAGAAAGGCAGAAACTACTAGGGCTGTGCACTGTGCAGATTTCCGAAAGATATTCTTCTTCTTGAAGGTGTTCTTCTTCTTCTTCTACATTATTTCCGTTTTGTCCATTAATTTAATTGATTGTCTGAAATTGCATTTCTTTATAGTTTTCATTTTTCTGCTAGTATTTGTATAATTGTATCAGTCTTCTGCTACTATTTGTATAATTGGAGCTTGGCTGAGAAAGCATCGGGGATTGATTTTACTCATCGGGGATTGATTTTACTCATCGGGGATTGATGTGCCTGAATTTGTTCTTCAGTTGCTCGTCTAGCTTGTTCTTGTCTGATAGATGATTCTTCTTGCATTTTTACAAGCTCTTGATTTCTAGTTCTGTGGTGCTCATTTTCATTTATGATTTATCTTATCTGAAATCCCCTATGTGAAGTAAAAATTAATGGAGTAACATGCCTGCATCCTCTTCCTTGCCAATTCATCCTCATAGCGTGCCACCTGGGTTTTAATCTTTGCCTGCTGCTGAGCTAACTTTTTCTGCTCATCATATATAACCTTTTTGCCTCTCCTGAAAAATAGAAAAACTGCGATGACAATGAAACTATGAAAGGGCAGAAAATGGTTTTGGAACACACTGCAATGCTGGAAACAAGTGTTTATAGGACAAACACTTCCTGAACCATATGTTTAGAAATAACACATAGAATGGTCAGTCATTATTTATTGATTGGGAAAATTCTTAGGGGAGATAGGTCAAAATGTCAAATCCACAAACTGCATGAGCAGACAACTTCTTGCAACTGTTTATGACTTTAATCTATAGAACAATTTCAATGAAGGAAAATAAATGAGAAGTATAACAAACCAAACCATAGTACCAGTAGTTATTGGCTATAGGCTGCTGTATGAAATAATGGCACTGGCCATGTCTTTCTTTCGGAATAGAAAAAGTCTCAGCCCCATTGTGATCTTAATCAATAAAATTTTGTATGTGGATTGTGGAGGCTAAAAAAAGTAAAAGGAAAATGTTACTGATTTGTGTATACCATTGACTGAAAACACTTAGCTCATTAAAACTCATTCTTATTTCAATTCATTCCTATTGTAGATGGAGAGATGTGAAGAAAATATCATTCCAAGAGGTGAAGATGGTGAGTCGATCTCTCAACCAACAAACATAGAAATTGAAAGTGAAGCATCAAACCCCAAGAAACGAAAGCAAATGAAAGCAAGGAGCGAGGTGTGGGAGCACTTCACCAAATTTACAAATGAAAAGGGCGAGATGAGAGGTAAATGTAGACATTGTGGCAAAGATTATGGCGCGGATCCAAGAAGAAATGGAACTAGTGGTCTATGCACTCATCTCAGAAATTGCAAGGTACTTAATGAAATATCTCAAACTGAATTAGCATTTCAATCTAGTAAGGATAATGAGACCACATCATTAGGTGTTTGGAAGTATGACAATGACTTGGCTAAAGAGAAATTTATTAAGATGATAATTGTCGATGAGTTGCCATTAAAGTTTGGGGAGGGATTTGGTTTTAGGGAATTCATTACTGCCTTACAACT
The DNA here is from genome assembly GCA_014636745.2 of Centella asiatica. Lineage (NCBI taxonomy): Eukaryota > Viridiplantae > Streptophyta > Magnoliopsida > Apiales > Apiaceae > Centella > Centella asiatica. The sequence goes on from CM025787.1 coordinate 35,701,205, forward strand.
TAAATTTCATATTCCATCTAGATGGACGGTTGCATGTGGTTGTTATGGAATGTATGCAACTAGGAAGACTACCTTAAAAGAGTTGTTGAATGAATCAACCCAACGTGTTTGTCTAACTACGGACACGTGGACTTCTAATCAAAGAATTAATTACATGTGTTTGACTGCCCACTTTATTGATAAAGATTGGAAGATGCATAAAAGAATACTAAATTTTTGTCCAATAACTAGTCATAAAGGTGAGGCAATCGGTTTGGCAATTGAGAAGTGTTTGAGGGATTGGGGAACTACTAGGGTGTTAACAGTCACAGTCGATAATGCTAGCTCAAATGATGTTGCATTGGTGAAATTAAAAAGCAGAATATGTAATTGGGATACTTCTATTTTAAATGGTGAACACCTACATATGAGATGTGTTGCTCATATTTTAAACTTGATTGTTCAAGATGGCTTGAAGGTGTTCAATGAATCAATTTGTAAGGTGAAAAATGCTGTGAGATATATTAGAGGGTCACCTGCTAGATTAAGAAGGTTCAAGGAATGTGTGGAATTTGAAAAAATTGAAAGTGCAAAATCTTTGTGTCTAGATGTGCCTACTGGGTGGAATTCAACATATAAGATGTTAGAAGTGGCTGAAAAGTTTGAAAGAGCATTTGATAGGTATGATGAGCAAGATTCGGGGTATAACTATGACCTTCAAGTGGAAAGAGGAGGAGTAATTGTTGATGGAAGGCCTACATTTGATGATTGGGTAACTGTGAGACAATTTGCATCATTCTTGAAAATCTTCTATGATCTAACTTTGAAGATTTCAGGCACATCTTATGTAACTTCTAATCTTTTTTTACATGAGATATATGCTGTTCATTCTATCTTGCAATCTTGGACATATGGTAGCAATACTGACATGTATATGATTGGAGGTAAAATGCTTGAAAAGTTTAATAAGTATTGGGGAGATCCAACAAAAATGAATTGTCTTTTATTTATTGTTGTGGTACTTGATCCAAGACATAAGTTGCAGTTTGTGTTGGGTTTTCGTATCATCATACGCAGCGGAAAAATACGGTTTAAAATAAAACAAAAACGAAACCCAAACCCGAGGATCTATGCGAAACAGTTTAATACAGATAGTTCAAGATTTTACCAATTAATTGTGCGAATCTGAAGCTTTGGTGAAGGTGTTGATCGTCTTACGATCCGAACAAGAAGAATTACAGTACTAGCTGTATGATCTGTATCTCTCTTCTCTCTCTATATCTTTGAACTCTAGTCTTTCTTTTGTGAGCAACTAGGATTCTTAGAATACGTAAAACGTTAGATAGTTAGAGAATAGCTGATATATCATATATATAGCCTTTCATAGAGTAATTCCAAAACCTAATCTAATTAGGAGACTTAAAATCCGAATTTTATATTTATTAGATATATATATATTTAATCAAGTCTCACTTAATTAATATATATGCACAAATAAATATATATTCGTATTTCCTTCTAAAGGACTCTACTTCATACAGATTACATATATAAATATATATATATATATATATATATGTATATAATTTAAAGCCATGATTTAATAAATCAATCTTATTGATATATTAAAATCATAGACATTTAAATTATCTCTCCTTGACGAATGTTCTTTGTGTGTGACCCTGTAGGTTATTATTACGTTGGCAATAATTTTAAATCATATTATAAAATTATAAACAGTGAGCGGCATCTAGTAATACATCACTGTTACCCAAGTAATAATAAAGTCATAGATTCGACGTTACCTTTTGTGACCAATGTTTCAATGTAATTTAATCCTTTTAACTATGATATCTAAGATTAAATTCAAGGCATGGATGTGTCATCCTCTTTATAATTTAATCTCAGTTTTCTTGATCAATGAGTAAACTATATGAAACAAATCTCTATTTGAGCATGGCCATGCATTTCATAGTTTCACTCAATCAAGAGGCCTATAGATATCACCCCTAATTTATAGGAGGGTTAAATTCCATCTACATCATTCCCATTTCTCACATAACTCATTATGCATCCAACAATCACCTTTATCGTCCACCCGGTTAAAGGTGACTTTTGATAATGTCAAAATGCATAACTCCTTATGTAGAAATGTCATGACTTCAGGTCGAAGGACCATTACATCATTGTCACTATGAGAATTACTTATGACACATAGCATAACGCTCCATGTAGAATTCTCATGGTGGGTCTATCCAGTACTATGTTCTCTAACATGTACCTATGTATCAACTTAATATATCTCGTATATATTTATGACCAATGAGATATAGCCATCAGTTAATCCACATACTAGTCTCAATGTATTATTGTTGTCCCACTGACAATGATACTCGACTAGGGACATTTAAGAATAATGATACTTTACATATTTATATGGTCTCATATTCAAGTCACATACTTGAATCCATATAATTAGTATCATTCTTCTAAGGACATTTATTATGTTAACATTTATATTACGCAGTAAATAAAACATAATAAAAGTAATTATCATTTAACCAAAAAACATAACATAAACATAGTGTCACAATCATTACATAATTGGCCACTAGGGCATACACTCTAACAGTTTGTTGTTTATATGCTCAAACACATGTATGGAGGAGAAGTGGGAGGAATAATGGGAAAGTCTTTAGAAGAAACCTTGTTTAAAATGTTCAATGAATACAAATCTAAGATTGAACCGGATAAAGAAAGAGATGGTGTTGGAGAGAGTAGAAGAGAAGAAAATTATGGTCCAGTACATCCCTCTCTACAATTGAGGCTCCAATTTGAAAAAGATAGTGAAATGGTTTCATATGGTGATAGTTCGTCGGATTTGGATGAGTACTTGGGTGAAAAGCCAAAAATCTTGAGGGATTCCGATGAGTTTGATATATTAGGTTGGTGGAAGTTTAATTCAATGAGATTTTCCATTTTATCTCAAATGGCTCGTGATATTTTAACTTTTCCAATATCAACGGTAGCTTCGGAGTCGGCTTTTAGCACGGGTGGTAGGGTCCTTAATGATTTTAGGAGTTCATTAACTCCTAAAATGGTTGAATCACTAATCTGTGCTCAAGATTGGATGCGTGAAACGGCAAAGGCTATTAATGTTGAAGAGGATTTCGAAGAAATGGAAGAACTTGAACAATGTATATTAGTTTTTATTTTTTTTATTCTAACAATATGCTTTGTTGGATTTTAAATTTTAATAATCAACTCTCTATATTGCTTTCAATTGCTTTGTAGCACTTGTAAATATGAATGTGGGTGCAAGTGTGCATTCGACTTCAATATCTACTAGGGATTCCTCGGTGGCTTCATGATCGAGGTACTTTTAACTAGGCATGTTCCTTTAAAAGCAATGCTGCAGAATTCTATTTTTTTGGTAGTATGATTCTGCTGAACTTTGGTAGTATGATTCTGCAGTGTGCCAGTGTGGCATCCTGATTTTTTTCATCTAATATCATTCAGTGCTACAGTAGTACAGTGTATATCCTATCCATTGTTTGCACTTTCAAATACTTTTTATACGTCATGATAAAGCCTGAGTACTCTCATTGCAATGTAGATCATGGAGAAGGACTACAAGTTCTGCACTATGAAGTTGGACAAAAGTATGAGCTCCACTGGCCACTGTGACAGTGTGACTACTTTCTTGATGACTTCAACACTAAAACTATAATTTGTAGGAATCATACTGCAGTCCTGATGCCACACTGCAGAATTCTATTTTTTTGGTTGTAACTTTGTAATTTGTATTATTGGCTTATTGCTGGAATGCCACACTGCAGGATTTCATTTTTTTATCATTTGCGGGTTGCGGCTTGCCGGCTTTGTAACTTTGTAGGAATGCTGGTTGGCTTTGTATTATGCAGTGTTTATTGCTTTGTTGCTTTGTTGCTTACTTGCTTTGTTGCTTGAGCTGGCTTTTTTGTAAAATTATAATTTTTTTTTTTAATACATACCAAATTTCGGTTATCTAATTTGGTTTTTCTGTAATAACCGAAATATTTCGGTTTGATTCGGTAAAAACCGAATTAATTTCGATTCAGTATTCGGTAATGAGTTTTGGAAAATTTCGATATTCGATAACCGAAAAAAATTTCGGTTCGGTTCGGTAATTACCGATTGCACACCCCTGACTAGAGTAAGATACTGCCCCACTAACAAGCCTCGTCAATATCTGCACCTGAATTTTGAAATTAATAAACGTGCCTTTATATGACAGTTCAAGAAATTCCTTTTATTTTTATTTTTATTTTGTGCTTTATTTTTAAGGTTAGTAGATAAATTAAAAAAACTTATTCCGTATATGTGTGTGTCTATATATATACATCACAACAACTAGAATACTTAATTTAAATGCCATCACTGATTTTAAAAAGTTAAATTAATACCCTAAGAAAAGAGCAAATTTTACTAATAACTCTACTTTCTAGAATAAAAATTGAATAGCCATTACATATTTTAATTAATCTACTATACATAAATGCATATTTTTCTTATAATCTGAAAACTAGTTTTGTTACTCGTACGGGTTCTATTTTTCATAGTTGTATATTTATATAAACTAATTATAAAAGTTAAACTTGTTTTTATATTTTTAATTTTTGTAAATAATAATAATGTTTGACTTGTCGATTTAGTTAGTTTTTTCCTTTTCAATTTTTTATAAGTATTTTTTAGATTATTTGAATGTATGTTTAATAAGTTTTTTGTACATGATTTCTCATAATTATATATTTTAGTACATATTTTAATAAAAATTTATTACAAAAAAAAAAAGAGTTAAGAATTTAGAACTTTACATGGTTTATGGTTTATTATATAAGAATTGTAGTTGATTACAAGTTAAATTTTAATTGGATAAATAATAAGTAATTTTACTTTGTATTTTCTTAATTCGTTCAGGGTCGGTTTTATTATATGTTGAACTAAGTTGAAATAATGATAAAGTTAATTAATCTACTACAGTTATTTGGCTTTTTTTAAAAAAAGTTCCTAAATCTTGAAAACAAAGGATGTGTTTGATAATGACTTAATGAGCTGAATAGCTATTTAATTGAATAAATAAGTCATTAAATTTGTTTGTTTTAATAAATAATAGGGCTGAACAATACCGAAAATTGCTTAGCGGATTAATCAACCGTATAAATTTGATGAATCAGTCAGAAAGAGCACTATTACATAAAACCCATCCACTCGTCCTTTTGTGCGTGAAGGCTGGCTAGCAACTGTTATAAGTTGTAATATTTAAAATCAAAAAAACCGTATTGATTTTGTTATCTTGATAATAAATATTATTAATATCTTAGGAAAGACCAATTAAGGAAAATCTCAATAAGTTGATTTTTATGTTTATGAGAAGAAAATATATATATATATATATATATATATATTGTGTTTTGAATTAGTACTTTCAATTGTTGCTTTGTTTCGTTTATTATAAATAGTGCAACTATTTTATTTTTTTTATAATTATAGTGAATTTAGATAAAAGTTATACTTGAACCATCAAATACAATAGTTAAAACTAGTTTACGTGGGTAAAACAAGAATTTCATAAAATTATCAAACGCATAAATATACCTAATATTTAATTTCAAATTTAATTTCTAATTTAATCAGTTCATTCAGTTTTGAGTAATTTTTATTCAATTTTATGAAAGATAGCCAAAATCTGCTTCGGATAAAGAAAGAATGAATCAAGGAGCCACATCACGTGAATTGTATGAGTTAGTTATAATAAATACAAATTAAACATGGGATTTTTCACATGGGGGGTTATCCATTGTCATCTACTCATATTTGTTGTAATCAGCTCGAGCCATGCATGCGTACACATGTTGCCATGCATGCAATTCTCTTCTCTTTCATTCCACCACTTTTCCTCCCTATATAAACACTTGAACAACTTCCCATTTTGCATTACTTGTCTTCAAATATTTCAAACTTTCCATATAATATATATCCATACCTACCATTAATGTCAATGGCAAAAGCCATAGCTTGCTGCTTTGTGCTTCTCATCTCGATATTGGCAAGAGCCATGGCTGAAGATGATAATCCTTATGTTTTTGAAGACAGACATTTTATCAAATATAGACGTCAACATGGTAGCCTCAATGTTCTTCGGAAGTTTGCTGAACATTCCGAGCTTCTTCGGGGGATTCAGAACTACCGTTTGGCCATTCTTGAGACCGATCCTCTGACATTCGTAAAGCCTAACCATTGGGATGCTGAAGAGATCATAGTTGTTCTTCAAGGTAGAGTTATACATATTAACTAGTTATTTCATATCCATACGTTCTGTTTGTCTCCAGAATTAAAGATATTTTTCTCTTTCAGTGTCTTATATAAAAATAGAAAAACACTTCTGGATAAGACCACAAGAATTTTATTTCTTCCGTTTCTTCTTAATATATCGCTTTAGAAATGAATCACAAGATTCCTAGAAGTAATTTTTTTCGCTATTGAGGGACAACTAAGTTAGTTTTTGATTGTGGTAGGAAATGGAGCCATTACCACAATAACTTCCGGGAGCAAAGAAAGTTTCAATCTTAGACCTGGAGATATCTTCAAACTTTCTACTGGAACAAATGCTTATGTGATCAACAAGGACAACCGTGAAAAACTTGTCATGGCTTTGTTCCTCAAGCCTGTCGCCAATTTTGATGGCGAAATTCAGGTGACATTTAATTTCATTACTCTCATAACTAAATACATTTATCCAAATTTTACTAATCAAACTTATTAATTTCACGAAAGATTTGTGACTAATTTCATGTTGTCATATGTTTATATATTTGTTAGCAATATTATGGAAATGGAGGGAAACAGCCAAAGTCCTACCTCAGTGTTTTCAGCACAGAACTACTCGAAGCAGCTTTCAATGTGAGTACTTTATTTGCTTAAAATCAACTTTTCCCGAGTTGTTTTGGCTACTAGCTAGCTGAATTTGCAGTTAACTAACTTTTGCTCCTCTTTTTTTTTTTTTTTTTTTTTTTTTTTTTTTTTTTGTGAATTAGACAAATAGGAACAATCTACGGAAGTGGTTAGGACAAGGACAATGTGAAGATTTTATGAAAGCTTCACGAAATCAAATCAACGCTCTGAGCCCCCAAAAGGGAGCTGAATCACCAAATGTCATAATTAACCTCTTTGAGAAGACTCCTGTGCTACACAACGATTTTGGTGAGCACCATCAGGTCAATTGCAGTGAGTACAGACCGCTTGAAGATCTCGATCTCAGTGTCTCCTACAAGAAACTTGCACAGGTCTCTGGTCTACATCGCGCTATGTTTGAAACTTGAAAAACACAGATAAAATGAAAAGGAAAATGATCAAGGATTAATACATTTCATCCCTTGAAAAGCTAAACTGATAAACAGTATTTCAGTCGTTTCATAAAAACAGTTACATTTGAATTAATATGTACGAGAATTATGAAATCAGAGATATAAATTGTGATTTAATACTTCAATAAATTTCTTTAAAATATATAACTATATTTACTTATGCATGCATATGAATTTGTGCAGGGAGCAATGACAACTCCATTCTACAAGTCCAAATCAACCAAGATTGCATTGGTGGTTAGTGGGGAAGGTTACTTAGAGATGGCATGTCCTCACTTGGCATCCTCATGCTCTTGCTCTTCCCGAGGATCGCAGCAGCAGGGCCAACCCCTAACTTATACTATGGTGAGTGCACATTTGAAGCCTGGCATGGTGTTTGTCGTCCCCGCCGCTCACCCTATGATTATGGCTGCTTCTTCCAAGAACCAAACTTTTGAGGTCCTTGCCTTTGATGTAAATGTCCGAAACAACCAACGAGTCGCACTTGCAGGTTATTAATCATATTAGTCCGATAATAGTCCCGATTGTTTCCGATGAAATTTTAAACTCTTGCAATATAAATTATACCGTTAGAATCTACGATCCTAATACTTACGAATTCACAAAAATATTGCATATGTGAATTGCTTATAGGGAGTTCAAGCATATTTAATCAAATGGAGAATGAAGCAAAGGAATTGGGCTTTGAGATGCCAGTGAAAGAGGTGAATGAGATATTGAGTAGCCAGAAGCAAGATTGGTTTATGAAGGGGCCAAGCGAATTGCCTCAGTAGCTAGCTACCTACCTACAGGCATGGTGGAGATTCATGAGAATCAAGAATTTGAAAGGAGTACTTTAATATTGTCTAGTGTCAATCATCTGCGACAGAAATAATGTGTTTTTAGCTTAAGAAAGTCATGTACAAACTATCAAACCAAATAAAATAATATTATTGTGACTTTTTCTACTACTTGAGTTTCAAATATTTCGATCTGAAAACTAGTATGATTTGTTTGAGTTTTTTGTCGTCTTTTTTTTTTTTTTTTCCTTTACAAAATTATAACTAGCTAGTACTCCATATCTGTCTTACACAGATTCTAATATTGGTCTTTTTACGCATACTAAAAAATTGATAGACTTTCTGCTAATTGTCCAAATTAAATAACCTCATATTATTCGAAGAAATTTTGTTTGGAAAAAACAATTTGGAAGGAAAAAAGGTAAGAGAAGGAAATATACTGGGATGAAAAAAAAATGGAGCTAAAAGTGTTGGGGAGAAAAAAATCATACGTCGTACTAGGGAATATAATGTCTTAACAATAAAAATATTGTAGTGTAATAGGGGGAAGTATTACAAAAAATTGGGGAGAGAATCTCATTCAGGTCATTAACTTAACAACGAATGTACCTCATTATTTCTTGAGTTAATACCACAAAAAACCTATAAATTTTTTTATTTTTAACATTTTAAACTTACAATTAAACCTTTAAACTAATTAAAAATATATAGAACTGACCCAAATTTAACTCAAAACTCAACTTTAGTTAGTTTAAATCTGACATAGTGTCATATTTGATCATTCTTTTATTTTTATTTATATAAGAAGAACTCAAATTTAATCTACAATCCAATCTTAGTTAGTTAAAATCTCACATGGTGTCATATTTGGTAATTCTCTTTTTTATTTTTTTTTATTTTTAGTGATGTGGTAATTGTCGAATAGAATGTGATGTCATATTTTAACTAATTAGAGTTATGATTTGTGTTAAATTTGGATCATTTTTACATATTTTAAACTAGTTTAAAGTTTAATTGTTAAAATATTAGTTTTAGGGTTAAAGTGTTAAAAATCAAAAAATTTATAGATTTTTTGTGTCATTAACTCTTATTTATTTATGCTATTCCAATCAATAGGTAGGATTTTTAAAAAAAATTTGTGGATTGATGTATATAAATTGGTGGGTATAATTTTAAAATGAAATATTATATCTCCTTTTTCTCAATCAAATAAAATAATGCACCCAAATAAATGGAAAAATAAATTAAATTAATCAAAGCTTACTGGAATGATCAGTTTGAAATTGAGTCGAGATGTCAAAACATATACGGAGTATATTACATAAAGGTTCCTGTACCTATCAAAATTATGAAAAAAGTTATATATCGTCTTTAACATTATTTAGTTTTATTTATATATAGATAATTAAAACACTACTATATTAATATAATTGGTTGAAATTCAATGTATTATGCACACTCTCCATAAACTCAAACAAATAAGATGACGAAGTTAAGATGATAATATACAAATCAAGAATACAATATTTTAACCAGGTTTATCCAAAACTGAGTTACATCTTATATGTTTGAATATTATTACTATTGATACAAGTTTTTCATAAGATACAATTATAATGAAATATTTTACATTCCGCTAATCTAACTTACAAACTCTTAACAGTTGCATAATATCACACACTTTCTTGTAAGAGACCCTTACAAGAATGATAAAAAATTTTACTTTTGTGATATTCACATAAACACAATAAATCATTATATTTATAGATCTCTAACATAATGTTAGAAATTCAAAATAAATTGAAAATAATACAAAATTCAAATATTATATAGAAATCTATTCTAATTAAAAATAAAAAATAAAACTCATTTCAATTAAAAAAAAATTCTAATAAAAAATAAATAATATTAAAATATGAGTCCATCCCGACACGATCATTACCAGAAAAGAGAGGGTAAGGGGCGCGGGGGAGTCAGCCATCCCTGTCCTATACATGTGAACATACCAAGTGCTTTGTAAACTAACTTCATAAAAACAAATGATGTTCATTTCAATCTTTTTTTTCTCTTTTCTTTTGTGGTATGTGTGTGTGTGTTGGGGTGGGGGTAGGGAAGTTCGTTCCGATCTATTTACGAAAATGACAAACAAAGGAGCTTTCCTCCCCTTTTAAAAATATTTTGAGTGATGTAAGGTGCATTTAGTATGAATTACTCACTACCTTAACAGCTTCCTAGCTATTTACAAACCCAAAAAAAAAAAAAAAAAAAAAAAATCCCTCCTCATTTGTGTCCTTTTGTCATGGTTCACACGTGGCATATGCATTATGACACCTGTCTCCATGCATGCAATTTTCATCTACTTGATACCACATAAACGCCGTAACTATATATAGCGTTCATTTGTACGTGTTACTCCTCCTCGGTCTATAGTTTTCATCAATGGCGAACATCAAAGCTTTAGCTCTCTTATTACTTGCCTCTCTTTTGCTTGTTTCCGTCACGGCCATAACTAATTTTGAGACAAATAAAAAAGACCCCCAGTTTGAGCAGTGCAAGGAGATGTGCAAGCAACAGGCTGGTCATGACAAGCGCCTACTCAAACAATGTCAAGAAATGTGTAAAGAACAACACAAACACCACGACGGCCACGACGGCGACGGCGACGACACGATGGAGGAATGGAACCGTGGCCAGAGTCCAAACCAACAACAACAAGTAGAAAGCCCGTATGTTTTTGATGATCGACATTTTTTCAAGTTTAAACGGCAACATGGTAGCATCAGTGTTCTTCAGCACTTCCGCCACCATTCAAAGCTTCTCCGCGGTATAGAAAACTACCGTCTGAGCATTCTTGAGACCGATCCTCAAACATTCGTTAAGCCTAACCATTGGGACGCCGACGAAATCTTAGTTGTTCTTCAAGGTATATATATAGTTTTTAGTTCACTCTTTTGCAAAAATAATTACATTTAAATATTTAAAAAAATGAAATCTTAGCTGTTTTCAAGGTATATATATATATATATATATATTATTTAGTTCACTGATCCAAAAGAGTTATATTTAAATTAAAAAAATTATATTTTTATCATAAGGGGCATAAGCCCAATAATTTACGAATCTCTTATATCAATTATGTATTTAAAAATTTATTGAATTGAAATTTAATTGAGTAATTTTATGAATGGTTGCAGGAAATGGGTCTATAAGTACCATAACTCCGGAGAGGAAACAAAGCTTTCTTCTGAGACGTGGAGATATCTTTCTGCTTCCTGCCGGAATAAATGCTTATGTGATCAACAGAGACAACCGCGAAAAACTTATTATAGCTCTGTTTCTCCGCCCTGTCGCCAATGCTTCAGGTGAAATTCAGGTGAAATTCAGAATCCTTAAAATGAGATGAAACAAAGGGGGTCTTATATATTTAATAATCCAAACTTTACCAACAGGACAGAGGTGTTCTGTAATAAATAATACATGTTGTCATATGTTTATGTGTTTGTAGCAATTTTATGGAACCGGAGGGAGACAACCGAGGTCCTATTTCGAGACTTTTAGCATTGAATTACTCGAAGCAGCTTTCAAAGTGAGTTTTGATTTATTCAAAATTTTCTATTTATATGTATTATTGTAGCTAGCTAGCTACCTAATTGTGTAATACGTAATCTGATTATTTCTTAATTAATTCAATATTGATTGAAATTTATATATGAAACATGGTATATTAATTAGACAAAGAGGGAAAGGTTGCAAAGATGGTTGGGACAAGGGGGACATGAAGCTATTATGAGAGCTTCAGAGCAGCAAATCAGGGCAATGAGCCACCAGCTACACGAAGGTGAATCGTCGGACGGTAAAGTTAACCTCTTCCATAAGCATCCGGTGCATTCCAACAATTTCGGCGAGCTCCGTGAGGTCAAGTTTAATGACTACAAGCAGTTTGAAAACTTTGATGTCACCGTTTCCTTCGCCAACGTTACACAGGTCTCTCATTTTTACATTATGTTTTTAATACATTTTAATTTTAAACAACAAATCAAATTTCTGCTTTAATTCATAAGGGAAAAGTAGGAAAGGAACAAGCCTTTAGGGCTCCTCATTAAAAGCAGTTTTTAATGCAAAAGTTATTTTTTCTGACCAAACATTTACCTTTGAACTTAACTTATAATTTAAAATTACAAAAACAAGACTTACGTTTTGAAAAATTACTTTCAAATTTAAAATGTAATAATAATTCAAAAGTTAAAAGTTAATTCCGAATAGACCCTTAATAATATCGTTGTCCGTACGAATTTGTGCGTGCAGGGGGGAATGGCAACCCCATCCTACAACTCGAGAGCAACAAAGATATCGTTGGTGGTTAAAGGGGAAGGTTACTTTGAGATGGCATGTCCTCACTTGCCATCTCGCGATGTTCTCAGAAGCGAGACGACGTCGCAGCCGCAGCCGCAGCCGCAGCCGCATCGGCAGCAGCAGCAGGGCACACCCCTAACTTATCAGAAGGTGAGTGCCCGTTTGAAAGCCGGTATGGTTTTTGTTGCCCAGGCTGGTCACCCTGTCATTATGGCTGCTGCTAAGGATCAGAATCTTGAGGTTCTGTGCTTCGAGGTCAATGCCAAAAACAATAGAAGATTTCAACTTGCAGGTAAGTACTTAAATTCATGTACGTGCACACGGTATCTGTCTGCTATGCTATATCAGACTGATACGGTATGTACGTACATTATCAAGCTGATACTATATCAGATTGATTTTGTAATGACTATATAAGTAGATATAATTATTTTGTTTCGCGAGTTTTTATTTTTTTAATTAAATGCGTGTTGATGGATTATAGGGAGCGAGAACATATTTAATAAGATGGATAGGGAAGCGAAGGAGTTGGGTTTTGAGTTGCCATTTGAAGAGGTGGAAGAGATATTGAGGAATCAAGATCAAGATTGGTTCGTGGAAGGGCCACGCCAACTGCCCCAGCAGCGTCAAGGTCTTGCAGATGAATAAATGACAAATTATGTACCTTTATTGATGTCTATATCATGAATAAATAAATAAAATGTGCGTACAAGTTGATGTCCAAAAATAAGATATGTACAAGTTGATGTCTAAAAATAAATTTGCTTCTTATTCCTCTAATTTTATGTTTTTGTTACCTAGTAGTGATCTGTTAATAAATATCTCCCCTTCTGAACCAAAAAAGATAAAAAATAAAAATAAAATAAAAAACTAATTCTAGAGTTACAAATTTGAGTCTACTTAACAGAAGGGTGCAATGAGGTTTATAAGTTATACTTTGCAAAAAGAAGGCAAATTACCCATCTCTCAAGTTTAGGATACTCCTAATAGATTAGAACTTTAATTTATAGACAAAATAAGAAAAAAAAATGCCTTCCTAATTGTACTAAAATGGCACTTGTATATATTTATATGGAAATAAAGATCATTTGTAAATTTAAAACGATATATAACGCCTCTTCTTCTTCCTTTTTTTTGGCTCAAGATAAGATCAAATTTTGAATCTAAAGACACTCAAATTTAATTAAAAATATAAAAGTTATGGTATAACTTATAAAAATATTTGAAAAATGGTTTATAGTTTCTGCGATTATATAACTTCTATTATACCTACTCCGTACTAAAAAAAACTATAATCTATGAAATTAACATGATATGATTTAAAATTGTGAAATGAATACGTTTTTAGAAAATTGAAGACTAAGGAAGTTTGTGGTTCAAACGAAAGATTTGAGAGTCAAACATCACTGATTATAGATATAGGCGTGCGCATAAGTTCCTTTGTTTTAAAAAAAAAAAAACTATAACCCAATGAAATGAAATCTTCCAGCATAAAAATCGAATTACTTACTGAGCTAACCCAATTATATTAACTAAAAACCCAAGGCTGTTCATCTTCGATTTCGCGCAGCAAAGCGGAAGTCTGTCTCCCTCCCGCAGTTCGTTTTCTCTTGGCAAGTAACTTCGACTCTTCTAATTTACTTATTCATCTTCACACTTCTAGTCGTTGAATCTACTTTATCTGAATCTATTCCTGAACTAATCAGTGAAAAATGGAGAGTTTCGGTTTGTTTGAGGGATGCCACACACATTAGCGGCTTTAAATTTTACAGAAATGCATAAAATTGTGCATAAATGGAATGGAGATGAATTTATGGAATTTGAGGCAGGGTTTATGAGGGTGCGATAGGGAGTGATAAAGTTTTGTACTTTACAGAACTTTGTTTAGAGAACACAAGAAAAACTTAATGATGATGGGGTATGGTTCGATTATTTATTCATTAAAGTTCAAGTTTAATTCTCTGTTCTTGATATATATTGGAATATTTCCGTTATTTTTTGAAGTTCTTATGCTATTTTTGTTGTTTGTGTGTATATCTGTTAGTGGGTTCATCCTGTTTGATGAAATGCTTCACTGTAGTAACATGGTGTGTGTGTGTGTGTGTGTGAGAGAGAGAGAGAGAGAGAGAGAGAGTGTCAATGATAGATGAGATGGGTTTATCTCGAGAGAGTTATAACTTTCGTTATATTGCAGTTGCTGCTAAAGGTAATCTGCTTCGGAATGGAATAATTAGAGCTGTGTTACTTTTCAAAACAACAATGCTGGTCAGAAAACTTGGAGTGATCTCTGGAAGTCATTTCAGCATCCGTAAATTTTGCAGATGCCAACTTGAGGGTTTTTATAGTTATATCCCTGTCTCTCAATTAATTGCCTCTTCATCGAACTACTTGGAATATGACCTTGGACTCACCAATCCTTCACAATCTTTCTCAACTGTGCCTGGAACTATTCTGGTCCAAGCTAAAGATGTTGGCAAGTTATCTGAAGGGTTGCAAAATGCACTCAAGGAGCGTAGATTAGATGATTCATGGAGTTTGCACCAACAACACATGCAAATTGAAGGGTTTCCTAGGAAATCTATTGTGAACAATCTCTTAGAAAGGCTTGCAGAAAGTCTGGATAAACAATGGCTTGAGAAGGCCTATGGCATGGTTGAACAAGCCTTCGAGGAGCACAAGCAGAGATTATTTGAAAAAGAGACTCTAATCTACCTGTCTTTATGTTGTGCCAAATGTGGGTTACTTGAACATACATCAACTCTTCTAAGAAAGTTAGTGGAAATGGAGCAATTCCCCCCTGTGGCCGCGTGGTCTGCTATCTTAGCTCACTTGTCACAAACTTCAGTTGGGGCTTTACTTTCTGCCGAGTTGGTTCTTGAGATAGGTTACGTCTTCCAAGATGGGAGAGTGGATCCACGAAAAAAGAGTAATAGACCTATGTTAGCTATGAAGCCTAATACAACTGTTTTCAATGTTGCTTTGGCTGGGTGCCTTCTGTTTGGAACCACAAGAAAAGCAGAGCAGCTCCTTGACATGATGCCTAGGATTGGTGCAAAATCTGATATCACTACATTGATCATTAATGCACATATTTATGAAAGAAATGGGCGAAGAGAAGACCTTAAAAAGCTGAAGAGACACATCGACGAAGCCCACAATCTCAATGACAATCAGTTTCGGCAGTACTATAATTGTTTGCTTTCATGCCATTTGAAATTCGGTGATCTAGATTCTGCATCTAGCATGGTTCTGGAAATGCTACGGAAGGCAAAGAAAGCTCAAAATTCTATAGGCATTGCTACGCTATCACTTGAAGCTGCTGGAAATGGTCATTTGAGTATCTCTCCTACTAGACCTGTTTCTGGAGATAGTTCTTCTCATAAAAAATCAGATGAACATGAGCGCCTTAGACTATTTGAAAGCCAGAACTATGTGTTTGAAGAATTTTGTAGAGACCATAAGTTTCTGAAACTTGAGGCCCAAACTAAAGAATTGCTAGACATATTATTAGTGAAGTTGCAGAGGCAAGTGGATTTACTAACAACTGAAAGTGGTATCCTTCAACCAACTGAAAGAACCTATGTGAAATTGGTTAAGGCTTTCTTGGAAGTTGGCAAGACAAAGGAATTGGCAGAATTTTTGATCAAGGCAGAGAAAGAAGATTCCCCCGTTTCTGTTGATGATTCTGCTTTAGTTCATGTCATAAATTCTTGTATTTCACTCGGATGGCTAGATCAGGCACACGACCTCCTTGACGAAATGCGTTTGGCAGGTGTAAGAACTGGTTCTTCTCTGTATGCGTCCCTTCTGAAAGCATATTGCAAAGAAAATCGAGCAGCAGAAGTTGCAGCACTCCTAAGAGATGCTCGTAAGGCTGGGGTTCAGCTGGACTCCAGCTGTTATGAGATGCTAATCCAGTCGAGGGTGCTCAATGAAGATACCAAGGGGGCTCTCAATCTTTTCAAAGAGATGAAAGAATCTAGAATACCAAGAAGTGGTCATCAGGAATTCGATATGTTGGTCAAAGGATGCGCAGAGAGCGGTGAAGCTGGTTTGATGGCAAAGTTGTTGCGGGAAATCAAGGATGGGCAGAGAGTGGATTGCGGAGTTCATGACTGGAACAATGTTATACACTTCTTCTGCAGGAAAAGACTGATGCAAGATGCTGAGAAGGCTCTTAAGAAAATGTTGAGTTTAGGGCATGCTCCAAATGCTCAAACTTTTCATTCTATGGTTACAGGATATGCTGCTATTGGGGGGAAATATCTGGAGGTAACGGAGCTTTGGGGGGAGATGAAAGTTCTTGCCTTCTCCAGTGGCATGAAGTTTGATCAGGAGTTATTGGATTCTGTGCTTTATACATTTGTCAGGGGCGGATTTTTCATTCGAGCAAATGAAGTTGTGGAAATGTTGGAAAAAGGGAACATGTTTGTCGACAAGTACAAGTACCGTGCCCTCTTTTTGAAGTATCATAAAACACTCTATAAGGGCAAGGCTCCCAAATTCCAGACAGAATCTCAGTTAAAGAAAAGGGAGGCTGCATTAAAATTTAAGAAATGGATAGGGTTATTTTGATGAATTTTGCTTACATTTTTTAAGCCTTTGGGAATCATGAACCTTGCTGCCGCAAGCTACTCATGTAACGTAGATTGGGTTGGGGGAAGAACGGAAATGAACAGCTTGAAGGTTTATCTGGTTCATCTTTTTGACTAAAGCATCAAGCCGCTCTATTATCTGCGACTGGAGCTGCTTCAAATACTCACTGGCAGGTGCAAAACTGTCAAATTTTTTCAGTTACTTTGTGGTTCAGCATAACAGGTTCTTTCTAGCTTTAGTTATTTATGGTTGAATCTATCATTGTTGTACAGAGGCTTTTTTTTTTTTTTTTTTTATTAAATCTGTCCTCTGGCTCAAACAAATTAACTCTGTAATTCCTTTATCAATGACCTTGATATTGATTTATCAGGAGGTTACATACATGTGAATACTTGGTGATTTTCATAAATGAGTTTTAGTGGGCAATCGTAAGGAATCAACATGATATTGCCTTCCTTGCTTTTCTTTCTTTTCACGTTATTCTTCTTGATTTATTTGTAATAACTACTTCTAATTGAGAATCTGTACCTGCGAGTTGTTGCAATTGGCTTGTATTTCAGCACCGTAGATGCGTGCCTAACTTTAATTTAAGCCTTTGGTAATTAAACTTTATGGGCATGCTTCGTACAGTTTCTTTCACTCATTTAAAGAAAAATAGCACCATGCTATGACTCAAAAAAATCATTCTCACGCATGTTAGCGCGCTACATGTATAAAATTAATATCATTAGATAGTAAAAATTTGCCAGATTAATTTTAAAAAGTCAAATCTGAATAAATAAATTGAGAGAGGGGGACTATCAATTACCGATTTCAAAGAGATTTGATGAGTCGCCTTTAAGAAATGGGTGAGTAGTAAGTTAGTAACATTATTATATATTTATTAAGGAAATTAAATCCTAATATAATTATCTTTCGCTAAATATATTGTTTAGGTTTTACCCGATCACAATCAATGTCAATATTCAATGTATATAAGATATATAAACTTTTAAAAAAATGAATGTATATAATCAAGAAAATGAATGATATAATTTTTGTTTTAATTTTAGGTATCTAAAATTAAGGAAATGTATAGATTTTGGTATCTTTAGGTTTCAGAAGAAAAGATGTAACTCCTTTAAATTGAATAGATTTTGGTATCTTTAGGTTTAATAAGAAAAGATGTAATTTCTTTAAACGCGTTTTTTCTTTTAGGAAGTCGCTTAGAAATTTCATAAATGAGACTACAAAGCCTATAAATAGCAAAATATACGTCAAGTTCATTTTACTCCACTAAATATATGTAAAACTGCCAACTTCACTCTCTTCATGTCTGTGAAAAGATCGCGTGTCGATTCTCCGATGAAGCTGTATCCTTCTCCTCTTTCATCGGTTGCCGTGAAGCCTTCTCCGGCAACTAAACATCCGCCGCCGCCGACATTAATTCTGCATATGTATTCTCCGACTCAAGGGATGAGTGCTTTTGATGATGTTGTTGATGATAGTGGCAGAATTGGAGGATTTCTTGAAAAATGCTACTACTGCAAGAATAAGATTAGTCAAGATGATGATGTCTTCATGTATAGGTAATTAATGTACTCTTTTACTTTTTTTTTTATTTTATTTTTTTTGTATAAGAGATCGACTGTATAAAAACTCACGCACACATTCGCACACACTTTGAAAAAAAATTTATTAGTCTGCAAGATTCGAAACTCTGACTTTTTGTTTTTCGGGGGAAGTAGTTAACCAACGGCCAGATTTATATATATTTTTATTGATTATGCCTATTATTCTTTTTTTAAATTGTTATTTGCAATATATGTAACTTAATTCAATTCATTGTTTTTTTTATTTTTGTAATTACTTGGATTTTCGTTACAAAATTATTTTTAGTTATACTGAAATATATATGAAGTTGTTTAATAGATGTTGTGTTGACGACATATATATGATGTAATGCAGCGACCTGCGCGCATTTTGCACAGCAGAGTGCCGTGAGAAGCAGATTGTGTTGGACAAGGTAAGGGAGGAGCAGCAGCCTCCTCCACAATCACAAGTGGTGGCTTGGGGCAAGAGTTGACAATTTAAAGCGTTAATTGGTTCGAGATTAATCAGAACGGCGAACTATTAAAATTTAGATTTTTTAAATTTTAAGTCGAAACAGACACGAGATATATATGTTTCTGATACATAGACTTTAGTATTGGTTTAAAAACTCAATATATATCATATTTTGATTTTGTCTTCGTTAGCTGATTTTAACTAGTTGGTGATATGCATATCGCTGTGCTAGAAAATATGTACATAGCAACTGTAGTATAGAATTTGTACTCAACCAAAAGAAGAAAAAAAAAAAAAGGTTTGCAGAGATATATTTTAGTAATTTTAAGAATGTAATGCATGAAATAAAAAATGGAAGGCAAGAGTTATATTTTTGTATGAACTTCAAATACATACCCTTCATTACTTAATTGATTGATGTAATGTAAATTACCTATCATGACCTATTTGATCATGACAATAACCGAACATATTTTTTATTTTAACGGCCAAAAAATCAGTGTATGAACTGGCATATTATCATGATATAACAGCGAATATATAATAAAAAATAAAATAAAATTTATATGAAAAAAACCTTCGCTGATTTCTCTGGCATTGGGGAGATTTTTCCGTGCAAGGATTGTCAAAATTCAGAATCTGTCACATATTAGGAAAGGATTCATATTTATAAAATATTAAGAAATAACTGCGGTTTTGTAACGAAATTAGTCCAAAAAGATACATTCTGTATTATGATATTGACCTGGTATACAGTTACATCACGTAAATTCACAAAATTTCAGTGTCTAATGCTCTTTTCATTCCAAAATATAAAATAGATTTTCATTCACACAAAATAAATTTATAAAATTCTAAAATTTAAAATTAGAGTAAAATTTCTGTACTTTTTAAAATTTTTAAAGTAAAATATAATAAAATATATGAATAGACAATATTTTAAGCAATACCAGTATTGTCTGCATAGTTATTTGTGCTAAGGTTGGTCAACATTAAATTATCCGACCTAAATTTTGTGGAGCTATTTCAACAGTTTGTAACTAGACTTGTTTGGAGAGTCAATATCTAACTTTGGCCTTTTGAGGAGGTACAGGGAAAAACAGCAAACTTTTGCAGAAACTGGAGACATATACTCTATTGGGTTTTTTACGCGTAATTTTAAGTATTATTTTATATAATATTTTAAATATTTTATTCAGTATAAATATGTTATTCATGTTAATTTTTGGTTGAAATACTTTCATTTATTAATTTTTTTAAAATAAAATAAAATATTTAATATGTATAAAAATTCATTTAAAATTATATAACCTAAGAATCAATGTTATTTTCCATTTGTCTAACCTATGTTCTTTTAACCATTTCAAAAGTTTCGTTTTAAAAAGGGAGTGATATTTTCATTGCTAAGTCAACCTTCCGGTGTAAATCTTCAATTTATAAATGTACTACGAATATTACTACGAATAGTTTGTTTTCTCAGATAACATTTTCATTTCCTTAATATCAATTATTACAATATCATCTTCATGAAAAAAAAATCAAAATCCTCCTTTTTTCAGTTTAACTACGAACCTTTCTCTTTGTTTCTATTTCAATTTGTGTAAAACGTTCAGACCGGAAAATCTAGTCCTTTTCAAATATATACGATGTGATCATTAGTTTTTTGTTTCTTTTTCTTAAATGTGTTCAGTACGACGACTAGGTAATTAAAAGTGTCATTTTCTTCTTAAATTCTAGGACCAAGTGTCCAAGCTAATAAGATTATGACATTTTTGTTTCTCTAGCTTTCAGTTTTCATACATCTCAGACCAATTATATTTACCATTTAATATGACTTTATAAATTAAACTAAATTTTCTTCCTCTCAATTGTCATATCCCTTGTATTTATCCAGTAAAAAATGTTGGGGTTACGAGAAATAAACTGTAGTCTAATTTTTAATTTTAAACTGTAATATTTTCTAAAAAAATATGTTGCAATGTGTTTGAAAAATTTACCCGTAAATAACCTTAAAAAATCTTAAAAAATAATAAAGTATGCAAAGTTTTATAAGTTTTTATGATGTGCATCATAGTTTTTATAACTATGTAAATTCAATAATTTTTTGTGAGTAAAATTTTATATAATTTTATATAATAATAAAAACAATCTTATGCATCATCAAAACTTATGAAAGTTTTCATAATTTCATATTTTTTGAATGTCTCATTTATCGATTGAATTTCTTAAAAGAATTATTTTATACAAAACAAATTATTTTATTCAATTTTTTAAAAATAGGTCGTAACCTATTTCTCATTTTTCATATATGTGTATATGTGAAGTTGTGATCATTATCAAACACACGGGTATGAACAAGGTGAGAATTAGGAGGAATTTCAACTATATATATATGTATATATAAGGAATTTTTCAATTTATTTATATATATATATATATATATATATATATATATATATATATATATATGGTAGGTGAAATTCCTTATATATACATATATATATACATACATGTATGTATGTATATATATATATATGGTATATATATATACATATATATGGTAGGTGAAATTCCTTATATATACATATATATATACATACATGTATGTATGTATATATATATATAT
>CM025787.1:35722999-35736618 GCA_014636745.2 Centella asiatica
ATATATATATATGGTAGGTGAAATTCCTTATATATACATATATATATGTCATATATATATATATGTGTGTGTGTGTGTATATATAGGCATGCAAGTTTTCTGAGGATGGTTCTCTCTCCACAATATAATGAAGGAAAGGTGTCTCTAGTCTTGTGTTGCCATATATAGAGTGAGAATCCATTAAAAGCCTGACATACATTAAAGAAAGTGCGGGTTGATAAATATGCGAACTTTATCTCAGAACTTTAATTTTATGGATGTGTGGATATCATATAACCAATTGAAGATGCATCACAGATTCACAGGGAGGAATATCATCTGCAAACTATATATAAATATATACACCCTTTATTCTACCAATTTCAATTTTATCTTGTTACATCTGCAAAATTTACAGTACTTAGATGTGAATATGATTGATTTTGATTTATACAACTTTTAATAGTTTATATATAAATACTTCAACTAAGAAAAAAAATTTTAAGTACAATTATATACATACACCACACAATTTGAAAACAATTTGAATTTCAAGGTTTCATAATTTTGATACCAACAAGTTTAAATATTATACAAGTCCTTTGTGGACCAGAGAGAACTTTTTACTGACCAAGAAGAGAAGCTTCATAAACTACTAGACCCCAACTTTAGAATTAATAACTACATATTTGTAACAAGTATACATCACATCTCCAATTATTCTAGATTTTTTTTTCCCTTTTTATGCAACATTTCAGGGGGGGAAAATTATCTACTTCTACCAAAAAAAAAAAAAAATTGTTTTAGTAGAATCACCAGTCTATCAACAAAGTCTGCAAAAACCATGAAAAAAATTTTAGTTGTACAATTAAACTCCATGAAATATCATTAGTTAAAAAATGGAAAAAAATGAAATTTCTTTGACTACTTACCTAATCAATTTGCGATAATGTCGGTATATTCTATGGAAGTTTTCCAGTAGCTATCTACAAAAGTTACAAGTTAGCATCTGCAGTGACAACCGATGCAAAAGAATTAGAAGGTCGAACATTTGGGATGAAGCTTTTTCTGATTATCAAACAAAAATAAACCAAGAAAGGCTAAACCTTTTTTTAATATGTGGCCAAGACAATTCTATCACCATCCCAACAAAGTTTCTTGGCCAAATTTGTGTGTGGAAAAATGGAAAGAAAACAAAAAACAGCACAGACCTGTCGAATCGATGTGGAATATATAGAAATCGAAATAAAAATGTCAATATATTTGAATGGCAAAAATATTAGTTGTTTCAAAAATTAGAGTTCAAGCAACCAACACCATTAACTATTTATGCAAGTAATCACCTGGCTGAGGAATTCTCAAAGGTTGCATTGATTGAAGATTTTTTAGCATAGCTTCTTGCCTTGTTGAATCTGCAGAATCCTGTTCAAAATCCATAAAATCTTCAATTATATGATGGAATCACACAGTACTGGAATAAAAGAGGAAGCTAGTTTTGTTGCTTACTGTTGTATCCACTAACTTGTAATTAACGCATTTCTGTGGCGCAAGCCGAAAAGCTGAAATGTGCCTGTGATTGTGCATGATATTTACCTTGGCAAAGACATAACTAAGTATTGTTTCATTCTTCAGAAGAAATTCAAGTTCCCATATGCATAGGAATATGGTAATAACTCTTCTACCTCAATCCTAGAACAGGTGCAACTCATGGTTTTCTTAATACTGCTAGGATTAATAGACTCAACCTCTGCTAAAAATATACTATAAACAGGTCTATGATCTGAGAAACGAGACTCCCCACGAACGTAAGACATTTGATGCAGGCCTCTACCGTACCACAATATGCGATCACACCTATAAACACAATAGGGTAGATTAAATTTTCATATGAATTGAAAGAAAATACAGTATTTATCAACTGTTACATTAATCCTTAAACATTATTGCCTCATAGTAGACTAGTACTTAACATCATTTGTTTCTCTCGTTTGATGGTTTTGAATTCCTTCTAACTTGTTTATTTTATAAATTTTCTTCTTTACTGTATTTATTCCAAATTAGTATTTACCATGCCGGTGTTCTTCGTTTTTCTTTTGGGTGCATATCATCCCCTGCATATCTGTCTGAATTATTTGAATATTTGTATGTGGGAGGGAAGTATATTCTCCCTTCATTCCAACCTTCAAACACGTGTCCCCTCCTCTGCTCTATCCGAAGCTGCAAAATTCAGAACTCGGCTCATGAATGGGTCCACAAATGCTGAACTTATCTTCAAAGAAAAATGCAACATGCATATATGTAGACACACAAATAAAATTACATGATAGATTTTCTTGTATTAACTTGCATGACCTACCTGATCATTTTCTAGCAAAGCCATCCAATTGTGCATCTCAACAAGAGCCTTAGCAAGACGGTAAGACAGAGCAATCCGATAGTTCAAATCCCCAAGCCAGATAATTCGGCTACATGGATACAAACATAACTTAGATTGTTAGGTTATATAGACCAAAATCTAGAGAAGTTATATGGAGAGAGATGTATACAAATAAATTATTCTTTTTATTTAATTTCTCGCTAACTTTTAGGTAATTTTTTAGAACACAATATTGGAAGAATGCGGATCCCATCCTACATCAAACCAAACAAATGTGAAGGACTGAAGGGCACCATAAGTTTAAGAATAAGGGATTTACTCATGCTCAAGAATTGTCTGAGGTGATTTCTCGTCCTCCATGCCATGAACTCGTGGAAATCTCGTCTTTCTTAGAATTTCCAAGACATCAGAATTTCTCCTTAGCTCATCACCTTCCTTTTGGCCTGAGGTTAAATGACTACAGATGAAGCAGAAGCTTGTTTGATGCAAAGACATGCTAATTGAAATAGAACCCTGCAAAACCCAGTAGGATAAGGTTTCCGCTGTTGATAAATGTATGCAAGCTTGGTTTCAAAATTACTAAAGCCTAAATAGAGCAAATATATACCTTATTGCCAAGATAGCCCATCAACCCTCTGCCGACGCATGACACTTTCATGTTATGAACATCGTCCCTTATATCACTCTTGACCCATACCGTGAGAAATATCCCAACCATTTGCTTACTGGCAACTAAACAGTACCTTGAGTTCACTTGCTGTCTATCTCTATCCTCCATTGAGATAGATCCACTATATGACATAGGTGAATAGTGAGTGGTGCAAGGGGAATCACCATTTTCTTCATCAGAAGAGCCAACCGACCTGACATTTGGATCATAATCACTAGGTCTCTGCCCAAACATAACACGGTCACAAACACTGAACCGACGGTCAAGCCGAGGCTGCGACATTGACATGTCATTATCCATCATCCTCATGCTACGACTTAATGATTGAAAGGAACGACGATGAAAGAGAGCCGAGGTCTTTTGTCTTGTTGATCCCTCAAAGTCTGCCTCTAGTTCCACAATTGGGTCAGGGATTGGTGAGGGCATACGATAACAACCACTTGTTCCTGGAAGATTATTCAAGGTCTTTCGGATAAGTGTCAGCCATTTTCTTGCTGGACCGTTGTCTTCTGTGCCCAAGACATTACCAGCATTTAAAGGAACTATTTCTTGAAACCTAAATGTGAACAGGATCAAGGAGGTTTCAATAAAATTCAACATAAGGAACGTAGTCATACTGTTATATATGGTCCAAATTCTGAAATTAACAACGACGATGACGACGACGACACACACACCAAAAAAATTAATAAAACAACAAAAAAACTTACCCTAGAACATATATGTCAGCAGCAGGTGAAGTGTGCAACCAATCTTCAAGATTCAAATGATTTGGTGGGGATTTTCCAGCCACATTCCATGTAGCAACAAAGATCCTGAATTTCCATGTAAACACAATAATAAGCAAAATTTGCAAAACTAAAACACAAAAAAAAGGACTACTTAAGAAAGCAAACACACCTATAGTTTTGAACATCTGTAACTTGAGCTGCATCAAGATCAATCTTACTTCGTCTACTATGGTCAGAGTTCCTCTTGCTTCTCTCTAATAATGGGGGTAAGATTGAAGCATGCAAAAACGGAAAGTGGGTGAATATTTCGAAAGATAGAATTTTTTTTTATCTCTTTTCTTTTTTCAACTAGATGTCCTGATTCTACTTAATTAGTTTTCTTTTGTAAATCTAGTGGGGCTTGTGGTCCAAAGAAATTACTGGATTTCTGACACTGAACCTGTTTTGCTTTTCTTGATGGTGCATGCCTCCCTCTCTGAGAAATTGTTTCTCCATTCTTCATCAACACCTGAAAAAGAAATACTTAAAGTTGTTAAAGCTGTGATTTTCACTTTATTGAATCAATCCAATATACTCAAAAACCCAAGGATACAGAAACAACTTAATGTAGACCCAAGAGAATAAAACACAAAATCTTTCAGTATCAAATAGAGGAAGAAAACAAAGGATAGATCTCAATCTGCAAATAGAACTGGCAGAATCCATTATAAACCAAATGTTCTTAGTACAAAAGAAACAGTGACTCGTGTACAATATGCTACAGTAAGTCAACATATTTTAGAGGTGAAAAACATCCAATTATTTATCTTGATAAACAGATAACAGATAAGATCCCAATTTGGCAACCCCAAAAATCAAATTAAATTAGTATCACATAGATTAAATGAGAATCATATCACCTTCACAAAAAAAAACTTCATCAGCATGAAAATCTTCAGCTTTATTCTTGATATTGAACCACTTCTTGACCAGTGTCTTGGACCATGAATACTTCAGGAACAATATGAAGTCAGCAATTATTGTTAATGAAACCACAAATTAATGAAAGATGAAAGAAAATTTGGCATTTCTCAAACAAACCTTGCTTTTCTTGGAATTCCCATCTCTCATTTTTCCACAGCTTCATACATAAGGCCACTGATTCTAAAGTAACATAGATGTAACAACGTTCTGTATTTCCTTTAGCAACCAATTTAAACTACTGGGGTATAGGCTCCAAATATGAATCCAACAATTGAAGATAAAGAATCATGAATCACGAGCCTCACTTTTAAATTCTTGGACAAAAATAATCAAAGATTAATCATGAACAAGAAACTTAAACCTCTATATTAGCCTAAACCAATATTTAAAAAGTACAAAAATATCAACTGTTTTCTCTGGTTATAAAGAGGAAACAGTTGACTGAAAGAAGAAGACTCCAGTTTCTGGGCATTTCAGTGTTCTGGGAATCCAAACAAGAGCCGAATCAAAACAACCCAAGTTGGGTTTTTGTGTCCTTTTCAATCTCAAACTCTTCTGTTTGTCAAATTTATGATTTGGGTATTCAAGAAAAAATGAAACAAACAGAGAGGGACAAAGAATGATGTGTGGAAGTAAGAGTATGAGATTTCTGGTGGTAGAAACAGGACAATGTAGGAGACATAAACAGAGAGAGAGAGAGAGAGAGAGAGAGAGAGAAGGGATTTCTCTTCTCCCTTCAAATCTCGTTATGGGAACACCAAAGTATCGAATTTGAAGAGAATAAAGTGCAGGAGTGTGTTGAGAGCTCTTTCTTTCCTTTTCTTTTCTCTCCCCCTCCACTCGAGGCCGTGTATTTTTTTGTAACCCCAAAATTCAAGTACTGTTCTAACCCAGAGCTTGAGGAAAGAGTGGCAAATTGGCAATGAGTTTATAAAATTTCTGCCCTGTCAGCAAAATAAAAATGGAAATGAAATTACCAAAACTTAAAAGAAGACAAAAGATAAAAGGAATTGGGTTAATTTGAATTCGTAATTCTGTTTTTATTTAATTTTATGTGCTCCTGTTACTTTCGAGCAAAATAAGAACGATATTCCTGTACTCCTGCCCAGCTGCTCTGCATTAAACGGGAGTTGGTAATAAAAAATTTGTAAAATTCATAAAATTTATAGCGAAATTAAAATATTCTATTTCATGCTTGCAAAAGTTACTATACAAGGTGGCCGATATCATTGGAACAATAATTAATAGTTATAAAGCAATAAGTGTTACCGAAAATGCTAATCGACATGAAAAAGTCCTTTGACATAATTTTTTTGCTCTAGAAATATCATTTTCCTAAATAAATAATAAACTAAATAAAATGACTAACCTTGTGACAAAAATTTCACAAGTAAACTAGATAAAGTCAATGTTACTTTTGTTTTAATAGATGAAGTAATATATACGATGTATGAAAGATGATCCACAAGAATTTCATGACAAAAAATCACCATAATCGTCCTCCCATAATTGGGTTTATGATCTAATGTATACTCTTCATCTTAATTAAAAACAATTCTAAAGCAATTTGATTATATAAGAAATACCTTAAAAATTTTACTGTTTTTTATGTCTTCTCTAAAATTTTAAATCCTCAACAAAAATTAGTTCGACTTAGTAAGCTCTCGCATTAAATATAAGTATCACAATAAATTTTTAAATAAGTCGTTTATATACTTTGATCATGAAAAACCTCTCCTAACATAAATTTCTCTGACTTATCTCCATAAATATATTTTATTGGTAAAGTTCGAAGCAAAAGTACAATATTCTGTGCGGAGTTCATTGTGGGTGCCAAAGAGCACACATGTCGATGAGTCTATCTTGATGTGTAAATTTTTTCTTGGAAATTTTTGCATGGGCATTCGAGGCTATGAAAAGTGAACACCTTTTAAGGGATTCAATACATGGGGGTTTAATTCTTGAACGAGGAGTGACCTAATCTTCGATGTGATTTTGGTCTTGGATATTTGAAGAATATTTGGAGTGTTTGCTTTTGTGCTATGTATCTCCATAAGACCTCCCTTTTTGGAAGCTATAAAATCGAACATTATGTCTGTTTGTTTAGCAAATTGAGGTTACCTTTGGCTCAACCTAGAATTCTGCCTAGTGAACCCATAGCATTTGTCCCAAAATATAAGGGTTTGTATTTAATAATGTCATTAGCTAGTTTTGCTATAAATTTTGGGCATATGCAAAATTAATATGGTTTGAGACCATTTTGAAGGAGCTTCCTCATATTTAAAAAAGTTTAACAAAGACAGAGATTTATGTAGGACCATTTTGTGACCCAAACTAGCTTCATTCGACCAGCAACCCACATAGTCTCCTAGGGTTTTGAGCAAAGTAATGTACTTAGAACACTTTATTTTTAGTTAGAACAAAGTAATTTTTTGGATTAAGCTCTTAAGGTTTGGGATTTTGAATTATATATAGCGATTACACATGCTACATGTGGGAGACGGTGACAGGTTTTCCCATGATTAGTCTTAAAATCAATTAATTACTATATTAATCTATCAATAATTTTATGGAATCAAAGTGGTACCACTAGTTTACAAACATTTTTTTAAGGTTAAAGTATACTATATAGAGGAGTATATAGTATATCTCCCATCTAACAGGAAGAAAAACTAAATTAGAATTCCGCACGCTTATAATTTTTTTAGGATTACGTGCCTATATTGCTAATAACTATATTTAAATATTTCATATTGATGGAATCAAGTTTATTTCGACTTAAAATTTTTAGAATTTATATTCTAAAAATACAATCTATATTGTTAGAGCTCAAAATTTTTAAAATTTAAATAGAAACAAAATAAGGCCAAATAACACAATTATTAAAACATACATGTCTTTATTCATTAAGGTAAAACACATCAAAAGCCCTTGCCCTCCAACTCATCCCAAATTGGAATGCCTAACAAACCCCTACAAGGGCACTTCACTAGTGAAGTACCACTAGTTTATTACCATTTTGGTCCCAAATATAGGTTGTGGCTATTTGTCCACGTCATCTTGTTGTCCAAATATATATAAACACTCTCATCTACACTTAACAAAGATCTAATTAGTAGTTTTGTGAGCTTTTATTAATTTTGTTAATTAAAAGCCATCAAATCAACTAGTAATATTATATCACTCAATCATAAGCTTCGATATATTAGTTGGTTCGTAACATGCTTTTCAACATGAAGTCATTCACAGAACCAGAAAAGGTTCTCCCACTTTTTTTCTGTTAGATTTTATGAAAAAAGTACTTCAATTATTTAAATGATACAAAGTACACGAGATTATAAAGAAAAATAAATATATAATAAACATAAAACACACACAAAACACACATAGAAAACGTACGTATACATCTCTTTTCAGCATACGATAAGGTATATTTCTTTGCATATAAAAAATAAAACAAAAAATTTATTCAAAATCTGTTAAATATGTGTTTAAATTAATTCTATCGGTTCAATATTCAATAAAATCGATCATGAACGAGTTAGAAAAAGTCAAACTAAAATCACTTATCATTTATCTAATTAAAAATTTATTCAATTAAAATTTAATTTGTAATCAACTACAATTCTTATGTAATAAACCAATTTATGTAAAGTTTTAAATTCTTAACTTTTAATTGTAATAAAATTTTATTAAAATATGTACTAAAATTATAAGAAATCATGTAAAAAAAACTTATTAAACATACATTTAAATAATCTAAAAAAACTTATAAAAAATTCAAAAAAAATAAACTAATGAAATCGACAAATTAAACATTATTACTATTTATAATAATTAAAAATATACAAATTAATTTAATTTTTATAATTAGCTTATACAGATATACAACTATAAAAAATAGAACTTGTGCTTGACACGAATAACAAAACTAGTTAAATATAAATAATGAACTTGATGCGAAGTGCATTAAATTTTGATGATAAAATTGTCTTAAATTTGAGTACCTATCAGTTATAAGGTATGTAGGATTCACTTGAAGGAAGTAAGAGGTATAAAAGCTAGGGGATATCATCTTTCCTAGATACTTAAATTAGGATTTCAAGTTGGTGCAAATTTATTTCATCATAAGTGACGAGAGATGTAATTATTGTAATTCTATTGTTTATAACAAAAACTCCTTATTCCAATAAATTTTATGATTACCTTCCTTTAACCTTAAAAAATTAAAAAAAATTCTTCGTAAAAAAATGTCTTACTGGTCAAAAATATGTAGACTTTGTATTTACCGCATTGTTATAACTTATTTATCATAATACCAACATGTAAAAATCCAAAACAAATGCGATCAGATTCTCATTCTTGAGACCCTGTTTGATCTTTATGCTAGAGATCGATGTGCTTGAAAATTAAACTTAAACCCAAAATTTAAATAAAATAGGTTTGAAATTTTTTTTGTAATAAAATAAAATTATAAAATACTAGTGAAAAGAGGAATAGTGCATAGTAAAGTGGGGCTAATGTATGGTTAAGTGCTTAGCCAAAGGGGCCAAAAGAAGAACACATACACACAACACAATCAGCAGTATCATTGTTTCGATTTTTAATTGGAACAAACACACCAATTGTCATGAAAATTGGAATTGAAGGGGACTACCACCACAAACCTTGGATTCAATTATCAGTTTATGATTCCACAATCTAATCTCTCCTTGCTTGACTTCTTTTTAAATGGTAGTCCCTTTACGCAACTATGTCAACAATAATACGACGACGTTATACTGATTATAAGCTCTTTTCGTCTCTTAGATTTACATATAAAAATAAGATTTTGTTTCAAAACTAAAGTCAAATCTGCGTAATTTTTAAAGTTATAAAAGAAATTGATTGCGCTATAGAGTTTTCATTTTCTTTCCGATGAGTCTCTCTCATGAACAGGTCTAGTAATATGCATGATGGAGTCTAAGTGAAATTCCACCAGAATAATATAATAATACTATATTATTTACGAGACAAATATGATGTTTTGCACTCTTTATTAACTTTGAACACTTCACAAGTGTTATAGTTGTTTATATATTGGTTTAGTCATACTTATGAAATCGTAACTTCAAAAATTAGAGTGCAAACATAATATTTTATCTCCTAACCATAAAATTTTGGAGAAGTTTTTAAGGGTAACTTTTGATATTATACTAACTTACCTTTTAAAAATTTTAAATTTCAATAGAAAATTATTAAAATTTAAGCGTAAAGAAACGAGTTAATACCCGGCTCTAACATATATAGAGGCATGAAAATGTCGTCAGAGGAGAACTTGCTTAATATGGAAACATCTGTCCATGACTAAATTAAATAAAAAAGTGCTATTAACCAATAACCATGCAACTAATTGGTAGTTCCCACGTGGAAGTAATCTAAGAGACAACAAACGGGATAATGGTTCTCGATAAACTTAGGCAAGGGTTTAGCCTTTAGCATGTCCCAAGAAATAAAGAAAAAGAGCTTAGCTTTTAAGAGATAGGAATTCACTTTTGGTGCTTTATTTTGGTAAAGGCTTGTATTTTGCATGCTAAAAGTTGTCGATTTAGCTTCATTAGGGGGTCAAATCTTGTTCTGCATCTCATTTAAAAATATAATTTTTATTGTGTATTAAATTTAAAATAAGATATATATTATGGACCTTAGAGTCAATGTCAGACTCAAATACACGGATGTAATTCAAGAAATATAACACTGAAATATAATAATGCACATACAAACCACATTGCACAAAAACTATATAAATTCGTAATCTTAAAATGCACCAACATTAGTAAATTTAAGATAAAATTTAATAAGGGTTTTTTCCGTTTACATTAATTAATTAATTTAAAATATATGATATAAAACCATATTCCTAGGATTGAGGAGATAAGGTGAAAGAAAACAATGATATGGCCATTAAAGTTGTAGGCATCCTCCACGTCGGCGCTCAAGAATATGTGAACTTATTTACTTACAAAGAATAGACTTTTATTACATTGATGTGAAGTTTTTTACAAAATTCACCATTTATTCAACAAAAATTTGAATAATTGTAATTCAGTTGGCTGACCGGGGGGTGGGAGGCGGGGGGCGGGGGCATATATCATATCACTGTCTTTGATTTTGCCCTTGAGTTCACTATTCAGCTTACCCCATCTCTGCACATCCACGTTACCCCATAAAAACACTAAGGCTGTCTTTTTCATTTTATGAATTTAGTTCACTTTTTGCTGATTGTCTGTCCTATATAATTTTTTTCCCATCCCTCAACAAATATAATAATTTTTTTCGTACAAATTGACTCACAAATTTTTTTTTAGAAATTAATTAAAATTTGAGATATAAATAAATTTGTTATTCTCTTTTTTTTCTTTTTTCAGTTGGATTCATCTGTTCTCTTTCTCTTTACTCTTAGACGTACTTTTATTAGTTTTGCTTATAAATTTATTTGTGTACGTAGATTTATTTCAACCACTTTATTACTCCTTATTATATATTAATTGACAAATATTTTTTTTTAGGAACAGAGTCATTTATACTTATTTAATTACTTGACTTGGTCAACTTTATCTTTTCCTTCTTTGTTGTTAAAATAATTATACACATCTAAATTTTATTTGGTTTGACTTCCGGTGATTCTTTTTTCGACTTAAAAATGGAATGCAAAAATAATTAATAATAATATATATATACACACACACACACATATATGAACATATAAAATGTATTTTCATATATTAAACCCATTACAAGTAAAAAAGATATTAAAATAATATATTTTATTTTAAATAACTTTAAAAATATACAATTTGTACATATTAAAAAATATAAATATATGATCGTTTAATACTACCCAAAAATAATTCATATTATGAACGGACATAAAAATTATTTCTTCCATTCTACAAAAAAAAAAGTAATGTTTATATTTTTGACAATTATTAATTTGTATCTTTAATCAAAAATTAAATATATAAATAATAAATTTTTCTTATAAAATTTGTTATGAACCTTTAAGTTACTATATCTATAAGTTTGTAATAAATAATTTTAACTTATACAAAATAATAAAAAAAAAATTCAAACATAACTTTTTTTGAAATATATATATATTCTTTTGTAAATGTAACTTTTTTTTAATACAGAGGAGTATGTACGAAGTGCCAAACGAGTTTGTACAGTCCATACATACAAATACGTTGGTTGCAATATTAAGTTTCAATACGTTTGAAAGAACTTATACCATAAATTGCTTCCGTACTCGACAAAAGTGTGAGGACCCAAGTTTCAATTATGTTCTAAACTAACCAAAAAATAGTATCACGGCCAGATATAATCACCGTTAAAAAAAAAGATTTAAAATGTGTAAATCGAAAAAAAGTCGGAATGATATTTATGTTTGTTATAATAATATTATGATGATATCGCGTATTAAAAATGGTTAAAATAAGTTGGTTTCTCACCCAAAAAAATTGGAGTAATTCACCGTAATTTGGAGTGCACAAGAAAGTAATGGACTATTGGATTGAACCCCATAATTTCTGGAACTAAACTTGATGAATACATATAACTGGCAAAACCTAAAAGTGTATAAACTTCTCCTGCTGTTATTTAAAAAAAAAAACAGAGGGAGAAGAGAAGGAAAGTTTTACATTCTCCAATAACAAACCCCACATGAAAAAACATTCTTCTAAAGCTCTCTCCTTCTTATTTGATTTCTAAGACTTATTCCAATAAGAAATCAAATAGGAAGGGTTTGGCATATCTGCAGCAATCAATTAATCAGAAACCCCACAAGAAACAACATTCTCCTATGCCCCACCAATCATAGATCAGAAGACTTCCACAAGTGGCTCTAACCTATACCACTAAAAGAGATTCTGAACTCAATCACTGCATCACTGCAATGATTTCCAAAAAAAAGCAATAACAATTTTTCAATATGTTTATCCATAGCCATGGTATATACTTCCATCTGTAACACAGTTCCTTTAAAAATAGAATCATGTTTACTTCTCTACTGGTTTTTCCAACTTCATCATCGCTAACATGAAGTTATGTAACTGAAAACGGACGGTGACCATTTTGTGAAAGAAAGAATCTAGTCGGGAACATCATTTATGAACTTGAAAACCACAGGAGGTGGGGGAAGGACCATACTACAAGACTATAAGTAGTATTCTTGGATACAACGTTTTCCTACACATGGGCATCACGTGGATTAGGAAACTGAAGTAAAGGCTACAAACAACTAGTAGTTGAGTGAAAACAATATACAGCCCCCCACCCACCCCACGCCAAAACCCCTCATAACAGTAGTATAAGTTCATCATAACCATACAATAATCTAATACTTGAAATGAAGAAGTAACGGTGGAGTATAACGTTATATATCAAGCATAAATGAATATTTTTAAGATTGATCAATCGAAAAAATGCCTTCCTGCAGTAAATGGACGAGCAAAGGATGGTAGAAATGCTCTCATCCGACCATGGTTCGCTTTCTACCTCTTTGTCTGACTGTACGAAGATTGTACAAGTAACAATTCAACATCAGAATATGACACATGAACAACACAGAAACTATTGGGAACATATATATATATATATATATATATATATATATATATATATATATATTAGAGGGGAAGGAATTGACCTTGAGCAAGCTTATTCAACGTTGACGACCATTGCTTTGAGGATTTCCTATATGCAGCAAGTATTTGATCCATCTAATTTAAAAATGTAAGATTAATCAGGTTATTCACGAAATGTTGTTTCTACATATCCAAAGAAGCTATCTAACAAATTTGTTATTCTTTCACAAAAATATACTGACCATTTATGTACTAGACGTATTCTGTTATTGATA
>CM025787.1:35736628-35980891 GCA_014636745.2 Centella asiatica
AAAAATATACTGACCATTTATGTACTAGACGTATTCTGTTATTGATACAACTTATTTAATGCCGATATGGACAGATGCACTATTCATGATTATAACAGACCATAGTTCAGTCTGAGTTTCGGGCTTTGTACCTCAGTGAGCCATACTTCAAATTATTTATTATTAAAAA
This sequence comes from Centella asiatica, assembly GCA_014636745.2. Classification (NCBI taxonomy): domain Eukaryota; kingdom Viridiplantae; phylum Streptophyta; class Magnoliopsida; order Apiales; family Apiaceae; genus Centella; species Centella asiatica. The sequence goes on from CM025787.1 coordinate 35,736,798, forward strand.
AATAAAAATAAAAACATTTTCAGTTTCCGGTAAAGAATGTATTCAAAGAACGATACTTGTAGTTGTTTGATCCCTGAGAAGTCAAAAGATAACATGTCTGATAGTGCAAAGATCATAAACTTCCAAGTTGTTGCTTTTTTCCACATCTTCCCAATAGTCGAATCCAGCACAAAGGAGAAAAACAGTCATAGGTAATGAGAACTGAATTACTTACCACATTTCCGCACGAAGAATGCATTGAAAGCAAAGCTCGCTCAAGTACATACAAATCAACTGCTTTATCTTCTGGAAGAGTTGATGTAAAGCTCAGACCAAAATCAATTAAAACCTGAATAAAGACAACAGCATAGCTTAATAGTGAATGATAAGAGAACAGAATGACTCACTGTAAAAAGACAATAATCATTTCAGCATACAATTGTAAGAATAAATACATGGGAAGAAGGAACTATAGCTAATAGCACTCATACAAAGTGCAAAAGAGAATCGCAATATACAGACAACCAAGTAAATCAAAATCAATAAAGACAGATCACCTACCAGCTGATTTGTAGCATTGCAGATTAACATGTTTGAAGTGGTCAGATCACCATGACAAAGGCCACCATCGTGAAGCTTTCCAATTGCATCACCAATCTGCATTGCTATGTCCTTTATTCTTTCTTCAACTAAACCATGTAATCCAAAGTCAAGAAACACATCTTTGATGGAAGGACCCTCCACATACTCGAATGTCAGGGTATTCATGACGGGGTCTACAGCATAAAGAACCGGAGTCGAAACACCAAGTCGTCTAGCTTTTGTCAAGCATCTAGCCTCCTATATATGAAAAGTAAGAGAAACAAATAAACATAATGCCGCTACATCATATGACAACAGACTGTGGGAGAGCTACTCCATATAAGTATATAACCAACCGCATTTAAACGCTTCAATGTGAGCTTTGAATCTAAAGTAGGATGCCTATACTTCTTTGAGAACCGTTCCTTAACAATAGACCTCCTCCCCACAAAGTCGGACTCAAAAATTCTCTGCAAAACGGGAAAGAAAAAGAAGGCAAATTTAAGAGAATGGATCAGCAAGATAACATAAATAAGACAGGGTAACATGACATGCAAATTACGAAGTCAATTGAAGAATCCAAATCTGACTCACAGCTTCAGCCCCTTGCTTCACCAGAACTAAATTGCCTTCTTTATCATCTACATTGATATCCATGGAAGGATTTGATGGTAATGAAGTTCCTCCAACCAAATACTTTGAGTGCAGAAGTACAAAAAGTAATACCATACAAGAAGAGAATATGTTGTTAATAGACAGAACATCATACATACAGATTACCCAAGCAATTTATACGGAGATATTGACCACGTTTGTTTCAGCTAAAATTTTGGAGATTCAAATCGGCCTGGAACCAAGAACGACCATGGTACGGAAGGCACGGGCTCTGCGAACATCCCCTGCCCCTACGAATAAGGGAAAGAAAGCCTAGGGATATAGCTAGAATAGGATGCATACGGAACTGAAATCATTAAAATTTTGAGAGGCGAGTGCAGCATCTCTGGTAGTAAACAAGCTTCCCTTATGGATTCATTTCCAGAACCTAGAATCTCTAAGTGCCGCATCTCTGGCAGTAAACCAGTTTCCCTTATGGATTCATTTCCGGAACCTAAAATCTCCAAAATTTAAGCTGAAACCGTAAATCAGTACAACCAAATGGACTAACAAAACTTCGTCCTCCCCTATAAAGCAATGCCTTCAGCAGAGAATTTCAACAACTACGCATTAGTCACATATTAATTCGGTCCGACTACAAAATGTTTGAATTCCAATTCCAGCAAACTCACAAGTCGATTAATTAAAAGAAAAGAAAAAAAAAAGGAAAAAATCACCTCTAAAAGTTCTAATTTAGCTCCATAATTATATTTTTACCAATAAGAAACACAAATTCTAATAAACCCTAAAATATACCTGGAAGTCGCCGGGAAAGTAAAGAGGTGAGCCACCACAGAGTAGAGACGAACGGCGAGATATTGTGTTGATACAGATTTTCAGTCAGTATATTTTTAGGACATCATCGTTAATTATTCAGATATGTAAGGGTAATTTGCTAAAAACAGATCAACTTGACGACCAAACGACGTAGTTTTAGCTGAAATAAAACCGATAACCCCCAAATTTACTGAAAACCATACGACGAAGAACAAACACGAAAACCCTAACTTTCATCAACTGGCGATTCGAGATTCACGATTTTCAGATCTTAAATAATAAGCTGGTGAGTTTTCTTATTCTATGTTACATGGATATATATAATTAGAACTGAAATTGCCCCGAAGTTATACAATCAGCTGTATCCTGAAAATGGTAACTTGAATTTATATTCTTTAGCTATCACCTGTATGCGATTTTATATGTTTAGAATTGAATTTTTAGCAAAATCTTGTGGTTGTAATCATCAATATGGAAGGAGTTAGAGGGATCAGTTTACTTGAATTACAATTGTCTTTGTGGAAGTAATTTTATTTTATTTTATTTTTTTTGTTGAGAATTTTATGAGTTGAGAATTGAACTTTATCGTAATGTTTATACTTTTTTGGTTTTAGAGTACTTTTAAGCTATGAAACGAGCTTGGAGTGATGAAGATGACGACGATTCTTTGTCCGACGAGTCGTCAACGCATGATACGGATACAGAAGATAATGATGGGTCTAGTAAGAAAGATACAAGAAGTAGTAGTTCATCCAAAGAGAAGACGTCTCAAGGTAATGTCACTCCGCCTCTTTCAGGTGATCAAGATTGTTTTAATTTTTCTTTGTAAAAAATTAATAATATTTATACTAATGATGATCGTAACAAAAACACTCAAGAAAACTATGGATGTATCAATGGTAGAAGTATGTTTCAACAATGGCAAATGATTAATAAGTTGAAACATGAGTAAAAGTCTAGACTTTGCATTGCATCTTATGGGGATTATGGATATTGAAGGTTTGCGTGATATTTGAATAATTGTTCTGTTGTATCTATCAATTGTCTCGGAGAAAATTTTTAGATCAATTACACTTGGATGTATTGTACTAAATGTATAAGCTTGTAGTGTTGAGTTTAATTCAACAGCAAAAAGAGATCGTCTTCTGGTAAGTATGGGTATCCAGAAAATGCACCACCGTTATTGTTTGAAACCCAGAACCCACTCAAACTTTTGGTAAGACTTTCTAGGAGCAATTCAACTGTAATGCTCATGATTTCTGATTTCAAATAGAACGAGTTTTTGGGTCGGGGTCCAACATCTCATTATATATGTTCTTTATTCTCGACCTTTTACTAAGCAGAGTAAGTCAACCTTGATTAGATAATTGTATTGCTTAACAGTTAACCCACTGTTAGATTAAACTTTACTATTATTCGTTTTTGCTGCTTCTGCTCGGAACCTTTTCCTCCTTATTGTAATTCCTAGTGGAACAAAAGTCTGGTTTGACCCTAATTGATAGTTTCTTATATGCAGTTCCATCTGCAAAACGGAAGAGCAAAGGTATAGATTTTGACGCTCTTAGTCGACATGGCTATAAGGGTGGATTATCAGTTCTGAATGTGCCAGCACCTAAAGAGACAGTTGATCATAACTGGTCTTGGTCTACAGGCAAAGACAGTCGTGTGACAAATGAGAGTGAAGAAACTCTTGAAGAACGAGAGAAAACTAGAGCTGCATTACGTGAAGGAGAGCAGCTGAAAAATGCGCAAACGCAGAAAGAAAAGAATCTTTCCTTCTCTCAAAAGGAAAAGAGGAAGAGAGATCTTGGTCAGGCTAGCAGGGGGAAGAACTACGTTGAAGAAGAGAAGAGATTGTTGAGAGAAAATGGTGTGTACTCTGGTTTTGATGCTTAATCTATCTTTTTTGTTATCTTCCCTATCATATTGCAGGGTGTAAACACTAAAATTTGCAAGATGTTTTCTGGCAAAAGAATTATGTACTTATCTTGAAGTTTGCAGTCTACAAAATATTAGGTGTATAGCATTTTCAACAGCAGCCACTGCGATCTTGAAAGTTACTATTTTTTCTACTCAAATATAAAGAAAATCCTTTTTTAACTGAGAATGATGTTTGCCTTATGTTGGGCTGCTTTTTAAGGCTTTGTTTGGTTCTGATATGAGTGTGTTATTTCTAATTTGGTTTGTGGTCTTTGATAGGTTTTGCTTTTATTTTACAAGTCAATGGTCCTTGTATTTTGCTGGTTCATTTCTTTGTAAATTAGGTGGTTATTAAATGGGTTGCAATAAGTTGGGTAATCATCCAACTTTACTCTTGAATTTTTTATTTTTTTGAAAAAGACATTCTTGATTTTTAATAGCTCAAAAGTTGATCAGATGAGTGTCGGTTCAGTTTAAGTTTTAATTTAAACTAGAGTTCAAACACGTGTATAACAATTAAATTTTCAGCGGTGCACATGTAATGCATGCTTGCCCTTCCAGTTTCTCCTAAAAAATACGGACAAAAAAATGGCTAAAAAGTCTTTATCTTCTAGAAAATATGAATTATATTTTTGTACCAATTAAGAATTCAACTATTGCAACGGGAATGTGGGGAATCGAAATCCCTCATTAACTAGAGAGAATGAAGAAACTTTATTTATTTATAGAACTAAGTAACAGCCCAAGTTCATCTTATGAAGCAGTCTGGGAATAGATAAAAAGGATAAAAAATTCGAAGTGAAACGGCACCGTCTTGTGCAACGCTCAGACTATTTTTTCTTAAATAAAATTGTTGAACGCTCACTTAATTTGAGTTCACTTCATCTCTCTTTCTCCCCCCTCTCATTTTGTAAAAATAATATAAAAGATATATAAATTTAAAATATATATATATATATAAGCTATGTTGTGATCTCTTACCAAACATCATCATTTGATAAAATGAATTGTGTTGTTTTTACTTTTCCTAAAGAACTTGTGCAGTGGTTTCTACTCCATACCATATGGAGATGATGAGAAAAACTCATTGTGTGTGTTATCACTCAAATATGTCCCACCTACATATTATCTTGTTCATTAGATGATAAAAGCTTGAAAATTAGGGTGGGGGTTGAAATGGATGGGTCGGTGTGTTGGTGGGGTTGCATTGTTATCTCCTTCGAGGTTTGATTTTGTCTTTCTGCTTATTCCCTTTCATATGCTCCAATTCTCCAATCATATGTGGTGCTTATTAATTTGCTCTATTTTTTTTCAATCTGCTACTCCCTCCCTATCATAAAAAAAATAATATATTGACTTTTAATAAATATTAATATTATATATTTGATTAAGAATTGTACGTATAAGCAATTAAAAAAATTCATAAAATTTTGTGAAAAAAATATTTAACATATAAAAGATATCGCCTAAACTTACATACAACAAATCGAAACAACAGTTATTATGAACTAAACTTACATACAACAAGTATTATGAATTAGAGAGAATTTTTTTTTTTCCTTATTCTTTGGGTCGGTAGGGATGCTAGGAGGGGAGGGGTGGGGGGAAGGGATGGGATGGGATGGGATGGTGGTGTTTATTACTGAAATATATTTACTAGGACAGATGAAAACAATGTAAAATTATAGGTCAAATGTGACGGTTAAATTCATGGAAGAATTTCAAAAATGGCCGATAATACATCTTAATTGTTTAAGTTAATAAAATGAGACATGTGAATTGTGACATTTATAATAATTCATCAAACACAATCGAATAGTAGAATACTAGCAACTTGATTCGAATCATTCCAATAAATGAATACTATCAGAAATTTACAATACTCGTAGGCATTATTGCAAATCATTTCACATTCAAAAGGTCACATGATTGGGACTCGGGGTAATCTAGTTATTATTTATTACTACTTGTTACTTGTACTTTTATTATGTTTCTACTATAAATAGTCCTTTTTTAATGGATATCACTATTATTGTTGTACTTTTATTATGTTTTTTAATTATGTTTCTGCTAACTAGATCAAGAATTCACACAATAGAAATTTATAATTAATCAAAATAACTAAATAAAGAAATAAGACTTATAAGTCACTTCAACCTCTCACCCTCCTACCTGTCTATCTCAATCCCACATTTAACACAAACAATAGACATGTCTACATTATTATTTGTGTTCAATGAATTGATCGATCCCTTGTGATATATCCACAAGAGAAACAATAAAAATTAGTCATATTTTTTGTTTTCGATTTAATTTTTTTTTTTAACTTCTTCTGTTATTTAACAACCGCATCATCCAACAAAGCCAGCGGCGATAATAACCAAAACCCATCTTGTCAATTCCATACCTAACCTAATCTGAACTGATTTTTTTATTTCCTTAAAATTATCTCTTATTGTAATTTTATAAAAACCTCTTTCCGATTTCTTTAATATTAAAGTTATTTTAATTAGTAATTTCTCTTATAATACTCCCTCCGTTCCAATTTTTAAAATTAAAGATACTTTTCTCTTTTAATGTAATACTATTTATGAAAGTTATAATTTTATTTATATATGAATTGTAAAAAATATAAACATAAAAGTTTATATTTAAAAGTATTTTTCATGTATATCATTATATTTCACTTCAAAGTTATTAATAGTAACTTGAATTATAAAATTTTATAAACTTATTTTGTCTTAATTGAAATGTGTCTCTAATATCGCAACGGGTATTAACTTTATAATTTCAGTTCACGGAAATAGAAAGGCTACATCAGTACATGTAGTTTATCAAGTTAGGCATGGTTTTAATAAATTGAAAGAAAATTCCCTCGATAAAAAAAAGGAGAAAATGTTAACATTTTAATAGTATTAGATTAGCTAATATAGCTGCAAGTATTAGAAGAAAAAAAAAAAGTAAATTTTTGAATGAATTGTAACGTATCTTAGAAGACAAAAAAGTAAGTAAAATAAAAAATTCTCATTCAATATATTACATATACACACACAAAATGACAGTGACAAACTATCCTTACCACCGTCCGACCAACCAGCTGGCCCACCTTATAGAAGAGGGTTGGCTTAACAGCGTGTCCTTTGAGCCAAGCAATGCCTTCATTTTTAAAAACCACCTCATACATTTTATTCCTTGTAGTTTTACTTTTAAAATTATAAATACAATGATAAATTTAGATGATAAAATTTAGATTAATTGTCATATTACGACCAAATTTATGTTATATATAGATATGTTAATATAATCGGATAGTCTAATAAATCATATATCAATGTTGACCCTAAAGATTGTAATTATGTCGAACTTGTATGAGTATACTTCCATCATTTTTTGCCAAATGTCAAATGAGTAATCAAATTACTCCCTCCATCCCAAAATTAAAAATATGTTTTTAAAATGACAATTTTTAAAAATAATTTTTATATTTTAAATATATCTATTTTATCATATTATTTAATAGTAGTAAAAATTATGGTAAAGACCATTAAGTGGTAGATGTAATAGAGTTAATTAAAGTAGTAGAATTGTGAAATAATATTTAAGAAAGTTCGTTACTTTTTATAGTATAAAAAATAGAACTATATCTCTAATTTTGGAACAAATAAAAAAATAATATGTATTTTTAATTTTAAAACAAATAGAGTATAATTTAAAGATGAAAGTTTAGTTTCATAACATATTTTATAGTACTTTATAAGTCTTTAGAAATACATGTCACTAACTCAAATTCTAAAATATTTTGGAAAGAGCAAAATAAACAATAAAACAATTAAATAAATATCCTTGAAGTAGTGTTCTACAAGTAGTTTTCCTCTCCATCAGAAGAAAAGATAATAAATTGAAAAATCAAATAACAAAGACAATAATTCCTTAGTTAGAAATAGAATTCCAGAAAGCAAAAACATTATATAAGCGTCTGACCTAGTTTTCGAAAGGTTTTTCATAGAAAACCATTCAAAAACCTAACTTAGATGTATCATAATTTAATTTTTCATAAATAAATTAACTATATTCAAAATTTAAATACCTTTTTATAATTTTTAGATAAAGATACATATTTATTATTATAAAAAATATATTAAATATACCATTAGAATCAATTTTATAATTTTATAATTTTAAATATATTTATTAAATTTTAAATTTTAAAATTAATCGATTCGATTTTTGACAAATAAATCTGAACAAGAAGTAATTAACTTGAGAAGCCCAAAATACAATATTGTATTTTAGAAATTCTAACAATAAAAATCAGCAAACATTCTTAAAGTTAGCACAGTGAGTAGATTTTCCCTTTCATATTTGTCTTTTCTTGATTCCACAAACTCTTTCATTCCTGTTAGAAAGCAAAACAACACACATGAAAACCAGCACAGACCCAACAAAAAAACAGATACTGCAATTCTAGAGGGAGAAAGAGGAGAGAGAATGGGCCACTAACAGAGCTAGCAGCCATAGAAATGGGTTGAAAGGAAATAAACAGCAGCTGGGTGCTTTTTTTTGTCACAGCTGCCGATCTATTTCCGGACAGCATATTATTTTCAGGCCAAGTTCTAATTTTCCCGATCATTAAAGTATGTCTATTGATTCTACTATAAATAACCACCACGAAATTTCAGGCTTGATTATATGATCTTGCATTTGTGTAGGTTTGACAGTTGATGACTTTCTTTTTGGGTTTTGCTCTGTTCCTTGTTGACAATTGCAAACAGTAAAATTTTGATCAATTTTTTCTTTTTTAATACTAATAAGTTATTTCATGGATTTTTCTCATGTGGGTTTGTAATCTTTGGATGATCTGTGCTTTTTTTATTTGGTTAATAAGATGATCGGGTTAACATTTATTTTGCTTAAGATTTTGATCATCTGTTCCTTTTTTATTTTTTAATATACTTTTCTGAGCTTCAGCTGCTTTGTACATTGTTCTTCTTAGTTTTAATCAGATAATATATGTAGTGTTTATGGTTTTCTACTGTCATTTGTAGCGTCTGATCTAACCTTTGAGTTTTTCATCTTTTTTAACACCACAACTGAATTTTGTTTTTCTTGATAAATTTTTAATCAGCTTATGCTTATATGGTTAGGTGTTTGGGAGCTATCTTCTCGGTTCGAGCTTGAAACTAGGCTTGAATTATATCGAAATTCCGGTGATCGGTTTAGTTTGCAGATTTAGGTAAAAGTGGGCATTATGGCTACTACTTTGTCACAAGCAAAATCGCAGCGCATGTACTCTTGGTGGTGGGACAGCCATATCAGCCCCAAAAATTCAAGATGGCTTCAAGAAAATCTTACTGGTAGAGCAATCTGACAAGCTTCTTGAGTATCAACTTGTAAAAGTGTGAGATTCGTAGGGCCTATTTGTTTCGGCTTAAATTTTAGAGATTCTAGATTCTGACGATGTAATTTATACAAATTATACTACAAGTATCTAGAATCTCTTAATTTTAAGCTAAAACAAACTGAACAATAATTTGTTCAAAGAATGAGAAACATTAAGATTAATGTATTAGTGAGTATTACTAGTGTCATGTTTTGTAAGAGGAAAGCCAATGTAAGTTTATGCCATATATGAAAAAGGATGAAATCTGTGTCTAATTTGTCCTGATGCCTGTGATTATGAAGTGAAGCATTGGAAATAACTTCTCACGTCTTGTCAATTTAATGTGTGGCCTCCGGCATTGATACATTGTTGGGCCTACACTTGTACCGGCCTTCAGTAATTAGCCATAGTACCACAATGTTGTTAAAATCAACATGCGGATGTGCTAACGATTGTTTGCTTTCTGTATTGTTATCCATAAATCCCGAAGTAGTATTCACAAATTTCATACCTATTCAACAGATATGGATTCCAAGGTCAAATCAATGATCAAGCTTATTGAGGAGGATGCTGATTCCTTTGCAAGGAGGGCAGAGATGTACTATAAGAAGCGGCCAGAGCTCATGAAATTGGTTGAGGAGTTCTACCGAGCTTATCGAGCGCTGGCTGAAAGATATGACCATGCAACTGGGGCACTCCGCCAGGCCCACCGAACAATGTCAGAAGCATTTCCAAATCAAATACCCATGGTACTACCTGATGATGCACCTGCAAATTCTGGTTTGGAGACTGATCCACAAACCCCTGTTATGTCAACTCCTGCACGTGCATTTTTTGCTCCAGATGATCATGTTACGAGACTCTCATTGCCTGAATCTCGTACTGCCAAGAGAAGTGGTGCATTTACAGAAGAGTCTAATTCTGAAAAACAAATGAATGGTGTCTTTGGGTCTGGAAACCATGCAAGATCTGCAGAAGGCAGGGTACGGAAGTGCCTCAATTTTCATGAGACTGTGGAGTCTGAGCAGGTGAGTAAATTTGAGAAAGAAATACTGGACTTAAAGGAAGCCCTTGCCAAATTAGAGGCTGAGAAGGAAGCTGCCCTAAACCAATATCAACAGAGTTTAGAGAATTTGTCAAAGCTTGAGGCAGCAGTCTCTCATGCCCAAAAGGATTTTGGAGAACTCAATGAGAAAGCAAGCAAAGCTGAAGCTGAAACTCAAACTTTGAAGGAAGCTCTTTCCAGTTTAGAAGCTGAAAAGGAAGCCAACCTTCTGCAATACCAGGTGTGTTTAGAGAAGATATCTGATCTGGAGAACAGTCTCTCTCATGTTCAAAAGGATTCTGAGGTTCATGGTAAAAGAGCTAACAAAGCTGAAAATGAAGCCCAGGCGTTGAAGGAAGACCTTGCTGTAGTAGAATCTGAAAAAGATGGTCTTCTTAATAAATATAAACAATCTTTGGAGGTGACGTCAGATCTGGAGAACAAATTAGTTATTACTGATGAGAGTGCTCGAAGGTATAGGGAATGTGCTCAAACAGCAGAAGGTGAAGTAGAAACTTTGAAGCTAGCTATTTCAAAATTGAGTGAAGAGAAGGACGCTGTAGCTCATCAGTATCAGCAGTGCTTGGAGACTATTTCAAGTCTAGAGCTGAGAATCTCTGCTGCAAATGAGGAGATTGAAAGACTCAACAGTGAGATAGATGGTGGAGTTAAAAAGTTAATTTGTACCGAGGAACGTTGTTCCCTGTTAGAGAAATCAAATCAGTCACTTCACTCCGAGTTGGAAACTATGGTCCTGAAGATGGGCACTCAAAGTCAAGAACTAACAGAGAAACAGAAGGAGTTGGGAAGACTTTGGACATCTATCCAAGAAGAGCATCTACGGTTTGTGGAGGCTGAAACTGCATTCCAAACTTTGCAGCTTTTGCACTCTCAAGCTCAGGATGAACTGAGGTCTTTGGCTTCAGAACTACAGAAGGGCACTCAAACTTTGCGGGAAATGGAAACTCATAATGAGGGTTTGCAGGATGAAATCCTGAAGATTAAGGAGGAGAACAGAAGTCTAAACGAGCAGAACTTATCTTCAACTATGTCCATGAATGACATGCAACAAGAGATAATTTGCTTAAGGGAAATGAATGGAAAGCTTGTGGAAGAGGTTGAGCTTCGAGTGGATCAAAGAAATGCTCTTCAACAAGAAATTTATTGCATGAAAGAAGAACTGAAAGACTTGAATAGCAAACACCATGCTTTTCTGAAGCAGATGGATGCACTGGATTTACACCCAGAATCCTTTGAAACATCAGTGAAGGAATTGCAGAATGATAACTCAGATTTAAGAGATTTGTACCAGAAAGAAAGAAGTGAGAAAGTAGCTCTTTTGGAAAAGTTGGAAATCTTTGAAAAGCTTCTCGAGAAAAATGTCCTCTTGGAGAATTCCCTTTCAGATTTAGGCGCTGAATTAGAAGCAGTAAGAGGCAAGGTAATTGTGTTAGAAGAATCATATCGATCTCTTTTACAGGAAAAAGTTACTCTTGTTGATGAGAAGGCCACTCTAATGACTCAGATGCAGTCAACAACCGAGAATTTGGCCAAGCTCTCGGAGACGAACACCATTTTGGAGGATTCTCTTTCTAATGCGCATGAGGACCTTGAGGTGTTAAAGTCAAAAGCTAAGAGCTTAGAGGATTCATGCCTGTTGCTGGTTAACCAGAAGTCCAGTTTAGTTAGTGAAAAGGATACTCTGGTTTCGGAGATCGAAATTACTCGGCAAAGCTTGATGGATTTGGAGAAAAGATTTATAGAATTGGAAGAGAAGTACTCGTTGCTGGAGAGAGAGAAAAATTTCACACTTGGTGAGGTAGAAGAGTTAAAAGTTTACTTGGAGGCAGAGAAACAAGAACATGCTAGCTTCGCCCAAACTAAGGCAACAGAGTTGACCAGTTTAGAAACCCAGGTTTATCTCCTAAAAGAAGAAGTTTGGAGCAAAAATAGAAAATTAGAAGGAGAACTAGATAAATCTCTGAACTCTCAAATGGAAAATTTTGTTTTGCAGAGAAGTGTACAAGCTCTGCAAGAGAAAAACTCATATCTGTTAATTGACTATCAGAAACTCTTGGCAGCATCCAAACTGTCAGAGAAATTGATTTCTCAGTTAGAACAAGAGAACCTTGAACAACAGATGGAGGTGAAATCCTTGTTTGATCAACGACAGACATTAAGAGTTGGTATGAATCAATTGCTTAAGGTTTTTGACATTCCAGACCATGGATATGAAGATATAGATGGGCAAGATAAACTGTATGTGGATAATATGATGATAAAATTTCAAGACATTAAGAGTTCTCTATCTGAAGCCCAGGATGAAAAGGAGCTTCTGGCTCTCGAGATATCAGTTCTCCTCGTACTGCTTGGTCAACTAAGATTAGAAGCAGCGAGCATGGTGATGGCAAAGAGCCTTACTGACCAGGAATTACAAATCAGATCTGAGCAGTGCTTGATGGTGCAAAGTGAGGCGCACAAACTTTTTGAGATGAATGAAGTATTGAAACAAGAGCATGCTAGCTTCGCCCAAACTAAGGCAACAGAGTTGACCAGTTTAGAAACCCAGTTTCATCTCCTAAAAGAAGAAATTTGGAGCAAAAATAGAGAATTAGAAGGAGAACTAGATAAATCTCTGAACTCTCAAATGGAAAATTTTGTGTTGCAGAAAAGTGTACAAGATCTGCAAGAGAAAAACTCATATCTGTTAGTTGACTATCAGAAACTCTTGGCAGCATCCAAACTGTCAGAGAAATTGATTTCTGAGTTAGAACAAGAGAACATTGACCAACAGATGGAGGTGAAATCCATGCTTGATCAACGACAGACATTAAGAGTTGGTATGAGTCAATTGCTTAAGCTTTTTGACATTCCAGACCATGGATGTGAAGATATAGATGGGCAAGATAAACTGTATGTGGATAATATGATGATAAAATTTCAAGACATTAAGAGTTCTCTATCTGAAGCCCAGGATGAAAAGGAGCTTCTGGCTCTCGAGATATCAGTTCTCATCGTACTGCTTGGCCAACTGAGATCAGAAGCAGCGAGCATTGTGATAGCAAAGAGCCTTACTGACCAGGAATTACAAATCAGATCTGAGCAGTGCTTGATGGTGCAAAGTGAGGCGCACAAACTTTTTGAGATTAATGAAGTATTGAAATTAAAAGTGAATGATGGATGTCAGAAAGAGGAGAAATTGGTGACCCAGATAGTGGATCTACGTGGAAGGCTGTTAGATACGGAAGGGGCTTATGAAATTTCACAAGAGGAGAAAAGACAAGTACTTGAAGAAAAGAAGATCTTGTTTGAGCAAAATTTACAGATGGAGGAAACGAGTCGTAGTGTGGAAGAGGAAAATTGTACCATATACAGTGAAATGTTATCTTCCAATCTCCTCTCTATGATGTTCAAGAGTTTTCTCGATGAGAGATCTATGGAAATGAAAGAAATCTGTGAAGATCTAAACAAAGTCAATGTTGCCCATGCCTCCTTGGAAGAGAAACTGAGCATAAAAGAGACAAAATTGGAAGATCAGAAAATGGAGAACCTTCATCTGAAGGAGACATTGCAGAAGGCAGAGGATGAGTTGCAAGCAGTCACATTTGCTGTTGGTCAGTTGAGTCTTGAAATTGAGAATGGCAAAAATCTGTTCCAACAGAAGAAAATGGAGCATTTGGAAGCAGAACAAAAGATCGTCATCAAAGAAGATGAAATATCAGGGTTGTCTAAGATAGTGGAGGACTTGAAGAGCAAGAATGATGCCATTCAGATGATTAGAGAAGACCAAGAGAAGCAGATACTTGAACTAGGGGGAAAATGTGATCAGCTGAATAAGGAGAATAAGTGCCTTGGTGAAGCATGTCAGAATATGGAGGTTGAATTGCACTCTTTGCAAGATAAACATGCACTGACTAAAAACAGAGAGGAAAGTTTGTGTTCTGAACTGCAGAAGAGAAAGGATGAGATTGACTTGTTGGAGACGGAGACAACTGTGCTATACGGGGAATTTCAGACCTCCACTATAGCTCAGACTTTGTTTCAGCAGAAGGTTGATGAGCTTCTTGAAGAATGCAATAGTCTCCGGGAAGGAAATAATTCAAAAGAGATGAAAATTGAACTGCTAGACAAAAGAGTCAGTATTTTGGAGTGTCAAAATGAAGAACTTCAAGATCAGTTGGCTCTATATGGCCCTGCTGTAACTTCCTTGGTCGAGAGCATATCATCTATGGAGAAATGTACCTTTTTGCATACAAGTCTAAACAAAACCAGCAATGAGGAATTGAAGGTACTATTTAATCATCTGAAATTTTGTACTTACATATTCAACTTGAGATGTTCTGCTCTGAAATTGAAAGTGCAATATGCCCAAAAGGCTTCAGTATTTACCTTAATTGCTTTATTATGTGTGAATAGTATCATATCTGGACTTCTCGTATATATGCTTTACCAAGTGTCTTAATCTAGGCACCCTGTTTCTTCACTCACACAAATATTATAACCTTGTTGTTGAGAAATTATATTTACTTGTACATGCACATAACACCACTAAGAAGGGGAATGTCTTAGGTCCCACTCCTAAAAATGAAGCGATAGATGAAGTTAGCACTAGTAAGGAGAAACTTCGGAGCAGAGTGTTGTCAATAATGCTATACACTGCCTATGGTGTATCTGTTTATTTAACAGCATGTGAATATCTGTCAAGGCTTTATATTCTATAGATTGACATTAGCTGGCTCATAATGGCAGTAGCATTTCATTGGAGTTCTTGAACGTTTTAAGAATAGCTGAAGATGGTCATGTTTTTGTTAAAGAACAACAGGAGCTTCTTTGGTAATTGATGGATAGTAACTACTAAATGACCATCTACTAATTTTTGGGGAGAATTTTGAAAGTTGCAACACCTATTTCTTAGGACTGTTGGAGCAAAAATCCTACAATTGGGATCATGTTTATCAGATGCCAACATGTCATAGGAAGAATGTAATGACAGCCAAAAGCATTGTGTTTTATATTGATCAAATGATCCAGGCAACAATCTCTTGCAACTTCCGTAATAACGTACTCTTCATAAATTTGGGATATAACAAGGTTTAAAAGAAGTTGCATGTATGTTGTGAACTTGCATGTTCCATTACTTTTCTTCTTTTTTGAGTATCTTAAAGTTTCACTCATAGTCCAGAAAAGAATATGCTCATAGTCCAGAAAACAATATTTTAGAAATATTTGGGAAGTAATTAAGTCCAAATTGCCAAAAATACAGTGGACTATTAACCTTTGCCTTGTCTGTCAATTATTAAATTGCAGGAGACTGAATTGGCTAATCAACATGTCGAAAGTTATCCAAGTGAAGATCATGCCATGGTTCCAGCATCACTTGTAAATATGCAGCATTTTCAAGTGAGAGTCAAATATATTGAAGATGCCATTATTGAAATGGAAAGGCTGGCAACCCAGGAAAACATAAATGCACACACCAAATTGGAGTCTGCAATGGGACAGATCAAAGAGTTAACCACTGAAAACCGGTTGCTTAGAGAAAAATTTAAGCCAACATCTGAAATCTCTGAGGAGACTGGGCTTCTTCCTAAAGACATTATGCTGGATCATGTATCAGAAAGTTCATCCCATGGGATAAGCAGGAGGCATTATATTGGGCCTGATAATCAAATGCTTGAATTGTGGGAAACCACTGATCAAGATAGTAGCATTGATCTTACTGTTGGCAAGGGAAAAAAGATAGTGAGTTCACCCACTAGGACAGAACACCCTGAATCTGTAAAGCAGAAGAGGGAGTATTCTTCTTCAGATATACTAGTTGAGAAAGAGTTAGAGGTAGACAATTTTGCGATCTCCAAGAGATTTACAGAGCCTCATCAGGAGGGCAACAAGAAAAAGGTCTTGGAAAGACTTGATTCTGATATCCAGAAACTAACAAACCTTCAGATCACCGTGCAGGATTTGAAGACGAAAGTTGAGAATGTAGAGAAGAGCAGAAAAGGCAAAGCAATCACAGAAACTGATACTATGAAAGGGAGGTTGAACGAAGCTGAGAAGGCAATTCAGAAGCTGTTTGACTTCAATGGAAAATTGACAAAGAACATTGAAGACAATTCATCACACTTTGGTAAGAAGTCTGCAATGGAGTCAGAAGAGAGTCAGAATGTCAGAAGGAGGCGAATTTCAGAACAGGCACGAGGAGTATCTGAAAAAATAGGCCAGCTGCAGTTGGAGATACAAAGGATACAGTTTGATTTGCTGAAACTTGCCGATGAAAAGGAAAGAAGAGGAAAAATGAGAATTATAGAGTCAAAAAAGACGGTACTCCTTCGCGATTATCTCTATGGTGGAGCAAGAAAAATCCCAAGGAAAACGAAAGCACCATTCTGTGCATGCGTAAATCCTTCAACACGGGGAGATTAAGGTATTTAAACTAAATCTCCATGGGAAATAGAGTTTGAGAGTTCATACTTTTTGTTCTAATGGTCCTCCCCTCGTTTACTTCAAAAGAACTTGTAATCTGTAAATTAGAATAACACTTGTATATTTTAGGCCTCTGCACTATCAAAAAAGAGCTGCCTTGAGTTGTTTCTGCATTTATCCTTTTCACAGGTTTTGATTTGGAATAACGCCCATGTGGGTTTTATGGAAAAATAAATTACTATTATGGCAAACAGTTGTACCTCCATCTAGTATATGAGCTGCATGTTATCAGAATTTCTTTTCTCTGTTCTGAAATGGTTTGTTTATTTTTTTGTAAAATATCTCAGTTTTAAGAAGCTTTTATGTTGCCCTGTACATTCAGCATGATTCCGAAGTGTTCTACACAGGACATGTTTGTTTTAATTTAAAATTTTGGAGACTGACAGTATAATTTATACTACAAGAATTTAAAATCTCTTAAATTTAAATTAAAATAAATCGTGGTTATAATGTATGCTATAAGAATCTAAAATCTAAATTACAAGAATTTAAAATTTAAACTAAAACAAATTGCGGTTATAATGTATCCTACCGACCGGTTACATTACTCAAAAAGGCTCGATTGCCATTTTGTAAGGATTTATAACAAAATGTAACCAAACGAATGCAAATCAATTTTTGAAAGAGATAATACGAAAATTTTAGTCGTCAACAAAATAAATATATATAATCTAGTAAGATGACAATGTCCACCAACTCAAATTTCTTAAAGAATTACGTATTTTCAAATCTTTAAATGTTGTACCTATGCGACTAGATTTCTTTAATTTATCGTCAATCAATTAATATATATAGGTTCGATATGGAAGTTAATATACCCGATCACGTATGACTTACTTTGAATGATTTTTGAAGATTCACAAGAATTTGAATTAAAAAAAAACCTTTGTTTTCGACAAGGTGAAGTTTGACAATTGACCCCCATCTATTTAGCCCAAAAAAGAAAGAAAACAAAGTTTGACCCCATCTAGCAGCGTGTTTATAAGCTCAGCAAGAAATCCAAAATATGCTCTTTTCAACAAGAATATATTCAGGGGAGAACTTTTACGATAAATGCTATTTGCTAAAGTTATGATGCCCTTCACTTACTATAATCTTAAAATAAGCCCTCAACTGCATCCTCCCATAATATAAACCGACCAATGGAAAAAAATTACAAAGATGTAGCATGAACAACCTAACAGGCATAATCAGAAAAAGGCATCAAATTTGGGGATATGGTCTTATAATAGACACATCTTTTCTTTTTATTAGCTTTAAAAATAGTTCTGCACATGAGAAAACTCTACTGTGAAAAGTGGGTGGGGAAGTAAATTTGAATGCTATATAAAAATCTAAAATCTATCATTCCTAGAAAAAGCTATAATGTATGAATTTGCACCAACATATGATTTGGATACCATACATGAAAAACATTTTTGACTCTTAAGCAAAAGATCCCATCTTTGTACAAAAGTTGGCCACATACTAGGTCTCTCCAGCATAGCACCATGTCAAGAATGTAATGTGAACTAATGAGCTTTCAATTTACAGAGATATTTATTTCATTTATCCTATCTACTTCATCAAACAAACGACCTGAAAGGTCAGCAATAGAGGCACCATTTTGGAACTAGAAGTGGATGCTGATTATATGATCAATCGTTTTGTTTGGTGAGCTGTAAGTGCTTTGTTAAGTTCTCTCTCATGGTTCTCCCGAGTGGATCCACTTGCTTGCAGCGTTGTTCCACATACCCAACGTCATGATGACCAGACAGGGCAACATCTGGAAGCAAAGTGTCACCACAGTCTATCATAATGTTGTGGAGTAAGCAACAAACTATGATGATGCTAGGCAGTTTCTTCTTATCTGGTCTCCACATGACCTTGTTCAAGATTCTCCAACTACCCTTCAACTGTGAGAACGCCTTCACTGCAAGAGACCTTGCAGCCTCATGTCTTGCACTGAAATTATCCATGGGATCTGAAAGGCCATCTCTTTCATGAGGAGTTATTAGCCACGGAAGAAGGGGATAGTCAGTTCCACCAACTATGAACTCTCTAACTGTTACTCCTTCGGATAGTATTCTTGTAGCTCCATTTAAACGCTCACCCCCTTCACAGAGATTGTAAAACCCTGAAAACTTCAATAGTCTAGAGATATTCATACCCCCTGGCCAACCTGTTACAATATCGAGAAATCTCAGTTCACTGTCAACAATTCCTTGCACGAACATGCTGTAGTTATTTACTTGATCACACCAATCATCTGACGTTTGAATGGCTGGAAGGGTCATTATGATATGTGTTGCATCAATTGCTCCACAGCAATTAGGCAACCCAAAATATGCTTCAAATTTAGACTTTATTTCCTCCAACCTATCAGAATCAGGCCACTTGAGATGGTGCCTGCCACGTTCTTCCAATGCTTCTATAAATCTCCACGTCACTTGAGAAACCGTGGACTGGCCAACTCCAAAGGAAGCCCCGACAGACACTTGGGATTCACCGGATCCCAATCGTCTCAACGCAATTGCGACTTGCTTCTCAACACTAAGAAGTCTTCCCTCAATGTTAATGAGACCCGAAGGAGGTCTAGAAATGAGATCCTCTCTTACAAGTGAGCAGATGTGGTCAAAACTCTTCATTGATACCCGGAAGAAATATTTGAACAATAAATCCTCATCCGAGGGAAAACTGAGGCCTACACATTTGAATTACATAAACTGTAATTAAATTATACATTCCAATAAACCACAAGCAGATATTGATATTAACCAACTCAACTACGGTCGGTAAAGCCAAGTTCATTAAGCATTGTTAAAATATCATCTTGAATTTATTCAATTAGATAGATATCCAAATTATTATATAGTTGAATACAACAAAACCCAATCTTTAAAATAGAAAATAATAAATTCTAATAAACAAACAAACAACAGCATCGTTCCACATTACACACACAAACGGAAACTCCATTACTGCTCCAGAAATGGCAATAGACTAATGGGTAACTCAATATATCACAACTAAAAATCTGGAATCTGAAATTATATAACAGAGGAACAAATCACAATTTCAATAACTCTTTTTTTTTTCTTTTTTAATATAAAGGGGTTTCATTTAAGTGATAAAGAAAGGGATGGAGGTTAATTAAGAAACCTGGGGTTTCAGTATTCTTCTCCCGGAAAGAATCCCACCAATCAGAATCATTGGCTTTGCTCTCTACTGGGACAATTGTGCTTGCAGTTTTGCTTCTCTTCATTTTCTTTGCATCCTTTTTGGTCTTCTTCGGAGCCATCGAATGTAAGACTAAATCTGTAACGGCTATCCCCCTTATCTTTAATAGGAAAACAGTAAATTCTTAGATAATTTAGTTGGAGCAGCACCGGAATGAGAAGCTCCTCACTGTCTTCAGAACTGGCTATTCACTGTATCACCAAATACGAAAGATCAGTACGTCCTGACCCGTTTTCCAATTTTCGACCCGATGTTCCTTTTTCCTGCTTCCTGTTCCGGACCGACTTTTTTCGTCCTAGTTATTATAATTTAAATTTTGAAATGATTTTATTTACGTTTTTTCTTTGGCATGTTAGGAGCTGGCTCAAAGGTCATTGGATTCACAAATCCACCCACACAAACATTAATGTTTATTTTACAATTACTTTAAAAAATACATATATATCTAAATCAATAATTATATAATTATATATTGTTTAATTTATATTTATAAATAAATTTTAAGAAGGAAGTGGACATATGGAGAGGGAGAGAAGTAATAACATTTTGAAATTTTTTTAGTGAATAATTTACTATTATTGCGTCTCAATCATCACTAAGTAAATCATTTTTTTATTTGTTACAAAAGAGGTTGTCACTTATAAACTCACACACATATTTCACATATCCATTAACTATTTTATAAGGTTTTTTCTTAATTAACGATGTTCGAAACTTAAAACTCTTCATTTTTCAAAACATGTAGTCGATAAAATATAATTTATTTCAAAAAAACTATTTATAATTTCAATTTGATAGAGGAAAACAACATTATCATCTTTGATTTTTTTTTTCTTTTTTATATGCATAAAATAAATTGAGTTCTCATTGACCCTTTTAACCAAATTAAATTATAGAAAATCACATAAAAACGACTGCTAAAAAAGATTTATTCATTTGTACCAAAAATATCATGATAAATTCAAATCGACTTGTATAAATAGTAAATGTATCTGTAGACTTAACAGTTACTGTTGGTAAATAAAATAAAGTCGCTGTAAAAAGATTAGGCCCATCGACAGTTCAAATTGGGCCCCTAATAAACAAGGAACACATTCATTAACAAGGTCCACATTATTAGGAAGATTCTTAAGATAATAGTAGTAGATCAATCAACAATCACATGTCGTTCCAATATTGTGAGTTTAAATTATCTAAATACTTTCTTTTTTTTATATATAACTATAGACATAAAAGTCGCATAAAAAATCAAGATTACAAATAACATGGAAACGGAGGAAGTAGTTATAATTACAATATATAATTTCTTAAATTCGTATTGAATTTGGAGAGAGTTTGATTTTCACTATTTCTTTTGGACTCGTCACACGTGAAATGTAGCATCACCTAAATAATTAGAAGTAAGTAGATATAACATATCTTTCATATGATCAAGTACTCCCAAATATATTATTGGGCTGGTACCTAAAATTACAAAATATTATCTCTTAAATCATACACTATTTTTATCATGTCATAAAAGTTTAATTACACTATTATTATTTTTTTTTTATGTAACTTTATTATTGTTTATTATTACATCAATCCATACACCATTTCAGCTAATATTCAATCACTCAGCTGCCACACCCACCCCCACCTTCACTCAACTCACCTATCCACCCCACCTCCACTCCCACTAACTTTACTGTTTTCGATAAAAATATCATGTTACTTAAACTTCATGTCCAAACACACTCACACTATCATCCACCCCCGCAGTAATCTTATTATTTTTGGCAAAATTATTTTATGACCTAAATTTCATATCCAAAACATAATCACACCCTCACCACCCCTACACCCACCTACCCCCACTAACGCTTACTATTTTTGACAAAATTATCTTATGACCAAAATTTTATGCCCAAAACAATCACACACCAATATCCTCCCCCACCCCCCCCCCCCCCCCCCCCCCATTAATCTTACCGTTTTCAACAAAAAAAATTATGGCCAAAATTTCATCCCAAAACAACCCCACACCCTCAACCTACTCTATACACCCCCGCCCCACCACTTCCCATCTCTCACAGACTTTGTTGTTTTTGACAAAATTATTTTATGACATAAACTTAATCACCCCCCACCTCATCCATCCCCACCTACCCTTACCCCCAAAATTATTGTTCTCAACAATGTATCTTCTGATTGGTCTAAACTCAATCTCACAATTAGTCTCCTTGTACACACACACCACGCTTTCCCCAAACCCCCCACCTACCCACAGTTTTACTGTTTTTAACAAAATTATCTTTCAACTTATATTTCATCTAGTAAACACCCTCACACTTTCACCCACCCCCTAGCAACCACCCCACCTACTAAATATTTTTTTTAACAAAATTACTTTATAGCTTAAATTTTTATTCTCTTAATTTCTCCACTCGTCCAACCCCACAATCGGCATGTCACTTCATACTCCATCACGAAACAACACCCCCCTTCCCCCTTCCCCCTTCCCCACCTCCCATAACCGTAATATTTTGTTAACAATAATCTGATTATAATAGGGTGAGGGTGAGGGGTGGGGAGTGAAATTGGGGTTAGGTGGGTGGTAAGAAGGTGTGGGACATGTAAGATGGGGTTGATGAGATGTGTAAGTTTGGAGTTACGATTTTGGTTGATGGAGTTATCATATAATTTTGTTGAAAATAATATGGTTGGTGGAATAAGTACGAGTGGAGTGGGAGTGTGAGTACGAAATATGGAGTGAGTAAGAGGGTGTAGAGATGTTTGGAGGGGGAGGTGCATGGTGGGGTAGTGTGAGGGTGCTTTGGAATGAAATTTAAGTTATATAGTAATTTTGTAGAAAACAGTAAAGTTAACAAGTAGATGAAGGTGCGTAGGGGGTGGAGGCGGAAGCGACAGTGATGGATGAATTGTGTGATTGGTTGATGGGTTGGGAAACATATGTATTTATATTTATGTTAGTATAGATATTTATATTTATATATAGTCAATAAATATAAATATATTAAATACTAAATTAGACTTATAAGACATGATAAAAGTATAGTATAACTTAGGAGACATTATTTTTACTTTTGTTACCCGCCGTATATTTACACTATTATTTTCACAAGTCCAAATAACAAAAAAAGGTTAAACTAGTTGATGTAATAATTGAAAAATGTCGGGGTTGGGGGTGGAAAGAGAAGGACAGTGAAAAAGTTTAACGGGAGATCCTGCATTGTTCTTCTATCTCAATCGACAAAGGACAAGCAAATACCTTAGAGGTCCCATAATCTTCATTGGGTGCTATTTCTTCTGTTTTTCTTTTACTCTTTGTTTTTTGTTTTTCTAAAAATAATTTGTTGGCCTTGGCAAGTTTTAGTTTCAAACACCCCCACCATTTAGTTTTGTTCTTAATAATTAATCTCATCAAGAATTAGTTCCATCAACATGCAAGAGAAGAAATAATGGTATGAAAGACTTGTTTTTTTTTTGTTTTAAAAAAATTTAGATGAAAGATGCTAGTTCAGAGTTTAGATATGACACCGGGTTCAAGAAAGACGATCAATAAAATTTGAATTCCGCTTGTTAATTTTATCAGTTTAATCAACGTTCATTAGCAGATCTATTATTTCTTCTTTTTGTGTGTTTATTTAAATCTTCATTGCATCAAAGTAATATAAATTTATTAATTAGTGTGTTGAACTAAAAGTAAAATTATAGTCTCATAACATTAATATTTTAATATATTTGTTACTTCATAAAATTCACATCGTGCTTCAATTAACTAAGTTCTATAATAGTAGTAATCTAGAGCAAAAATTTGTTACTCATTAATAAGTTTTTTATTTTTGGTAACACTACTCGAGTTATATGGACTTCAAATAACTAATAATGTCGTGAAAATATAATATTCCATGAAGTAAAATCTTCTATTTTTACATGTCATTTGTAGATTTTTGATAAAGTATTAACAACTTCATTTTTTATGAGTAGTACACCCTCCTTTTTTTAGATGATGTTATAAGGTTTCTTCCTCTTTTTTTTTTAGTAGCCGTTTTCCCCTTTTCAAGATAAAATTAATTTTATTTTTCTAAAAATGTTCTTCATATTATGTGTACAATTCATCCTTACAACAAATAAAATGCACATACTTAAACATAAGGATAATAATAGATTAAATTTCTATAGTTAATGCTCCAAGGATATATTAAGCATAATTCTTGGTCTGTTTGAAAATGGAACAAAACATCAACCGTAAAAAGGAGGGAGTGCGTATGTATTTAATACCACGTTTTTTTTCCCTTCATCTTTTTCAATAAACTCTAGAAGAAGAATACTCCCTTCATTTTATTTTTTTTTGTCGTTTTCTGCATTTTACTTAGATTAAGAAATACATTTAATGTATATTCAATCATTAGCTATAACAATGTTATACCAATATTACCCTTATATTTATCCTTAATATTTAGTTTTTGAAGAATGAAAGAACAATTAAAGGGATATTTTTGAAATGTAGATAATTAATTCACATAAAAAATTTTTAGCAAAAACAAATTGACATAAAAAATTGAAAAATGACAACTAAAACTGAAAAAAAAAAAAAGAAAAAGTAAAAAACCATCAAAAAAGAAAAAGAAAAAGGAGGGAGTATTAAATTTCTATAACTACTTTGGTCAATAAGAAAAAGAAATCAATGCACCTTTAAATAAGTGCATTTTTTCCTAAAAGTAAATAAAAACACGGGGAGTAGTAAATATCAAAATTAGATGGTTAACCGTTAAAACTTCCACACAATAATAATACTAGTAAAATTATGTCACATCAACAATATCTTTCACTCTAAATTAGTTTCCATTTATTACTATCACCCTCCCACATAAAGTATAAACGGCGGAGATGCGGTGGCTCCGGCGGAATGCGGATAGAATCTAGCTATTAAGCAAGAAGATTATATTATTACTAGTAATAAATGAATTTATAATAATAATGCTCTCCACTCCACCACTACCTATCACTCTCGTGCACCGCTTTTTGGTGGCATCCCCGTCTTTTTCCCACAAACAAACAAACCATAACCATTAGTCTCTCTCTCTCTCTCTCTCCATTTGAACACTCCATGAAATCCACACCATCACTCTTTGACTCTTCTCTTACTCCTCCCATTGGAGTTTTTCTTGTTTTCTTTTGTTAATAAAGAAGAATCTCTCTCTCTCTCTACCCTCTTTCTTTCTCTCTCTAGAATAGATACATTTTGGGTTTTGGATTAAGATTTTAATAGTACTGCTTTTGTTTTCTCTCGCTACTTCCATTGCATCTTTTTGTACTGTTTTCAATTTTTTTATTTGATTTGATGTCTACTGGATAGGAAAGACTACCATAGATCTAAAGCAAAGCTAAATTCTGTGATTCTTTCTTTCTATGTTGTACTACTATTTCATAATGCTGTAGATAGTATGTAGATTTTGGTTTTTTTCCCCCCAAATTCTTGTGAACTTTCCATTAATCTTCCTCTCTCCGGTACAATCAGTCTTACAGTCGGTCGGGGGAGATCTCTTCTAGCTTCTACTTTCGCCGGACTTGTTTCAACTTCTTTCCAGGTACACTACTAACCCCGGGGTTCTTTTCTTTTATTTCTCAATTTTTATAATTTTTTGGTTTTTTTTTTGTACTGTGGGGTTATGTTTTGGCTCTCATTCTTGCTACTAGTAGTTATGATTTTGAAGTCTCATTCTGCTCAGAATTTTTCAGATGCTGCTTCAGTTTTCTCAGATTTGCCCTCTTTTGTGAATCATGTGTAAACCCCTAAAATATTGTCTCTCTTTTTTGATACAATATCTTACTCTTATGATTGTTGGCAGAGTGACCACATTTAGCACTTGTTTGTGTTTGCAATTGTGTTTGCAATTTTGCAGATATGTAATGCAGTATGTTTGCTTAGCTGAACAACTGATTTATGAGTGTGAAGCTGTATGTACGATCATGCGATAAATGCTCTTACACCTCTTCTTCTACAGTTCTACTATACACTTTCTTCATCATAACTATTTACTGTTTTGTTCTTGTTGTACTAACCTGCTTTTCACTTGTCCTTCCTCGGGCCTTCCCCCCACCCCTCCCAACCCCGACATAGTTCAGTGGTTTTAGCAATTTTAAAGACTGATTAACTTCTGCAAGTTCACAAGTTACAACCTTTTGAAAACCTAGTAGTAAATGTCGTATACCTGTAGCTAAAAAGATAACAGTAAATTCAACTTTAAAAGCTAGTGGCTAGTCCATATGGTCCATGTGGTGCATCAGGTACATTTACCTCACAGGCTGCGGTAAACGGACTTTGCGGTGAAATGTTTAGATATTTTTGTATTTTATGCCCTTTGCCTGATAGATTCTTGTTTGATTCTAATGCATTTATGAAGATGTTGAGGCTTTTGATACTTTGATTGGATTTTGATAGAGCTGAAACTAACTGCAGGAACTAGATCTATAATACTAGTACGAAATCCGGAACTCGCAATAGCAAGGAAGGGACTTCTAAGTAGCCTGCCTCTACATGAAATGGAAAATTATGAAGTATTGGAGCAGATTGGGAGAGGGTCCTTCGCTTCTGCTCTACTTGTGAAGCATAGACATGAAAAGAAAAAGTGAGGCCCTGTTTCCAACATTTTATATTTGTCTGGTTTGCGTGGAGGACAGAAGTTTTGATGTACATTATTCATGAAAATGTACCCCTACTTTCTTCTGATAACTCTTATAAATCTTGTTTTCTCAGGTACGTACTTAAGAAAATTCGTCTTGCTCGTCAGACAATGAGGACTCGCAGATCTGCCGTGCAGGAGGTGATCTTTTTCTTCTTTCAGTTCACACATGTACTGTGTTAAAACCAAGACACTAGTATTGTAATTCACCGTACAGGCATTTATATCATATAATTACTTGCTTAATTAGAATGATTATAGCAGGACATTTGACGAAGGTTTACTTTATTATGATTACATGCGGAAGGAACTTCTATATACCAATGAATTAAAATGATCAGTGCATAAAAAATTTAAGAAAATGTCCATTTGTCAATGTTCCATACATGCTGCTCTCCATTGGATAATCTGTATGTATTTCACAATGAACACCTGTTATTAAGCTAGTTTTTAGATTTAGCAGTACTCATAGAGTCACAGGATATGTTTAAAGCTGGTGAGCATGCTTTTGAATTTGCTCTTATTAAAACTTAATTCCCCTGATATTCTGGCTATTGCTTATTACGGAGTGTTAATGTTTCCTATACTAAATATGTTTTCACTGACAATTTGCGTTATTTTAGATAGATATGATGATGTTCCTTCATATCAATGCATAAATTGGTTTTAAGATGCTACCTTTCTCATTCTGTGCAGATGGAACTTATTTCAAAAGTGCAACACCCTTATATTGTGGAGTACAAGGATTCCTGGGTTGAAAAGGTTAGTAGATATTCTACAGCATAATAACAAACCATTCTGTAGGAATGCAGACATGTTCTAAAACATAATTGTGGTATTGAAAATCATTTTGTTGAAGTGTTTTGGAATGCAATCTACCACTAAAGTCTAGAAACAAACTATGCATTATTACATATTTTCTGTTAAGTTGTATACTTTATCCGTTGCATCTTTCAATGTTATTATCAATATGTATTTTTGATTGGCCAACCTAGTTGTACTTATATTAATGATGACAAAATTAGAGAGTTGCAAAATGGAGTTTAAGAGGTCTTGGAAGAGGAAGTAGCTCATATAGAATTTGTGTAACTGTTTGTCTTTTCTTGCTCTGCCGTTGACAACTTCATTATGTCATTTTTATAGGGTTGCTATGTTTGCATTGTTATAGCCTTTTGTGAAGGAGGAGACATGTAAGTTACATTTCCTCCCTTTTATTTTATTTTTTTGTTTATTGTCTGCCCTTAGTTTCCCTAAACTGAGATGTGTTTGTTTAGTAGTGTGACACCCACATTCTGTAACTTCTTTTTTTGTGTAGGTCTCAAGCTATTAAGAGAGCAAGGGGTGTACATTTTACAGAAGAGGTTGTTGAGTGGGTGCTTGATATGCGCTCTCTTTTCATATTTATAACTGATTTATAATTATTGTTCTGTTTTGTCATTTACTCCATGTCAATTCACTTTCATAGAGAAATTTTGAATAATTTGCAGAAACTTTGTAAGTGGCTTGTTCAACTTCTGATGGCTCTTGATTACTTGCACACAAATCATATCCTTCATCGTGATGTCAAGGTCACTAATATCCATTTGTAAACTATGAAGGTTTTTAATTAGCCATTATCATTATATACATTAGAATGATTATATAACTAATACTGCTCCAAACTTGCTTCAGTGTTCAAATATATTTCTGAAGAAAGATCAAGACATAAGCTTAGGTATACAACAATTTGTTTATGCCTGTTATCTCGGGTGCCTCGTTAAGTCTTTCTAACAATTTATTCGCCTCTATCCTATTATGGTGTTTTTCTGACATAATTATCTGCAGGTGATTTTGGTCTTGCTAAAATGTTGACTTCTGATGACCTTGCTTCCTCTGTGAGTATTATCACTGTTGTTATGCTTCACCTTTTATGTTTCTCTTTCTGCAAATTTCATTATTTTACCCTGATTTTAGGTGGTGGGGACTCCAAGTTATATGTGCCCAGAGCTTCTTGCTGATATACCATATGGTTCAAAGTCAGATATCTGGTCTTTAGGTGAAGTTTGAAATTTCTTATAAATAATTAAATATTAATAAGTATCCATTCATTTTTTATACTATGTATTTATTATTATATTGAAATACTTGTCATCCAGGATGTTGTATGTATGAGATGGCTGCCCTTAAGCCTGCCTTCAAAGCTTTTGTAAGTTGCTGAATCATTAATTTGTTCACTCTTGCCACTTGCATATTGCATATTGCGTTCTTCACATGGAGTGCATAGTTAATTTCTCCATTCCATATATCAACTGGCTTTGAATATTACAAGTGCAATTGATCCTACATTCTGGAACGAGTATTTAGTGTCAGCTGTCTCTGGAAATTCTTAAGTCTTGTTATGGCATCAAGCTTCACTTTGTTAAACTAACATAATTTTGAAAATCATGCCTTTGTATGCTATGATGTTGGCCAACTTCTCTCTATGACTATATTGTTCTTATTGACTGTTATACTTGGATGGATTCAGCTACAATATGTTCTAATTTTAAATGTCCTCCTTTGAATAGGATATGCAAGCTCTGATCAACAAGATAAATAAGTCCATAGTGGCTCCACTTCCGGTCATGTATTCTGGTTCATTGTGAGTCACCTACCTCCAAACCCAATTCAGTCTGCTTTATTTGCGATGGTCTGAAGCCACTTATTTCGTATTTTCATTTTTAGCTTCTAGTATCTCTATTATACTAATTGTTTTCCTAACTACCTTTTCCAGTCGAGGACTTGTTAAAAGCATGCTGCGGAAAAACCCTGAACTTAGGCCAAGTGTATGTTGTACCTTTTTTCCCGAATACAAGTGTATATTTTACTTAAACTTTCCATTTTCTACTTTCCTAGAACCAGGGAATTGGTTGAAGTCTATGTCACATAGACTCTTCATTTTGCCTCAAAGTACTTGTGTTCAACACTCGACACGAGGACAAGGGTGTGAGTGTGGTACACACCATTTTAGTGTTAAAATCTGAATTTTGGTGTACCCGTGTCGGATTCTTCAACGTACCCGTATCCGACCGGACATGCCATCCAGGTCCATGTAACTTAGGTTGAAAGCATGTTTACAAGTATAGCTTACACTCTCTTACTGTGGCAGTTAATAATTGGCTGTATAATTTGTATTATATTTCGTTTCTTCTTTGGCTTTACACTTTGAAGTCGTGTTTCTTCCTCAGGCTGCAGACTTGCTCAGGCTTCCACATCTCCAGCCTTACGTTCTTAATATCCATCTACATTTTGGCAGCCCTAGAAGGCATACTTTTCCAGCACCATGGTCGGTTGCCAACTATGTGAAGCAAACAAGATTTCGTGAGCCTGTAGCTGTTACTATGCTTTCTGATAAAGATAGGAGACGGTCATTTGGCAACAACAGGGCCTTGAACCCTAGTGTCTCTGAAGCAGAGGTGGATTCCCTATGTTCTGAACAATCACATAATCTTCGAAAATTTAACAGAAAGCTATCTATTGGCAGTATCGGTGAGGATATTGTTATCGATAAAGCAGTTTCTACAAAGTCGGTAAAAACTGTTAAATCTTCAAGAATGACGCCAGCAAAAACATATGCTACTCCGATGAGACAAGCAACTCCAAACGCATTGAGTGCTGGTTTTGATCGTGATTTGGTGAGTTACAGTAAAACAACATTATTGTCAATCTAAACGCCCCTCACTGCAATACTTAAATGGTTATCGACTTAGGTGCTTACTCATTTGGATCATACATGACACACCATGCATGGGTGTCCTGAATACATATATAACTAACAAACAAAATTGTAACATGACATTTCTTAATGTGATTATGAATGCAGCTCCGAAAGTCGCAGACACAAGCTAACAAACCTGCTCAATCAACTCGAAGAACATCTCTTCCAATAGCCACAAGAAGCACAAGAGAATCACCTTACGAAGCTAGCAGTATTCTCCTACATAATGTAGAGTCACCCGATGTGTCTGTGAATGCTCCACTAATAGACAAGATGACTGAATTACCCTTAACATCAGCTGAAAATGCTTTCTTTCCCGCCCGAAGAGCCTCATCAACCTCTGCTCATTGCTCCTCTATGTCACCTAATAGTGGGGATCACTCGATCACAAAGGACAAGTGTACAGTCCAGATTCTAGATAAAAGTAATAGAACAGTTACCAGATCATATATATCAAACTCGGATTCTGGGGTGCCACAAAATGGAAGTGAATGCTCAGTGCACAATCCAACTACTGGGGTTTCTAGTCAGCCGTCTTCAGAATCGGATTCTCAGCAACGCAGATTTGACACCTCGTCGTACAAGCAACGAGCTGAAGCGCTGGAAGGGTTGCTCGAATTCAGTGCAAAACTTATGCAGCAAGAACGATTTGAAGAGCTGTCAGTGCTATTGAAGCCATTTGGGCCAGAGAAAGTATCTTCTAGGGAGACTGCAATTTGGTTGACAAAGAGCTTTAAGGAGGCTGATGTGTAGCTATAGACTTTAGTCACATCGTTGTACAATATACTGCACGGTTTATGCAAGGGAGATTCATATCAGTAATTGTATGATATTAGTCTCCGCTCACTGATGCATATTAGGTTAAAATTAATTAATGAGTTATTCGAACAGTTACAATTTTCCGCCTAATTGGATTTCAATGCGCATGAACTTATTTAGTTTTAGATTTGGATGAGTAATTTTACATGAGTAAAATATTTTCTCTCACGTTGGCTCAAGTAGAAAATGATCAAGTTCACCTGACCAGAGTTGGAAATTTAAGTAACACTATTGGGAGCACTTCCTATAAATGGCTTGACCGAATTGCGATACAAATTATGCCGAGACTACTCGAAATGTTCTCGCTCTTGTATTACCATATGAAATGATTGATGATTTTCGAAATCTTCCAAATGTAACGATTACAAGGGAAGTGATTCCAAGCGTAAAGACTGTACAATGATTCACGTAATAATTGTACCATTTTTGACCACCATCACGGGCAAATAGAGTTAATACCCCCATCAAAATTTGTAGAGATCTTTCAATTAGTTGCTGTGCGTATATCTAGTCCATTGAACCTCTTAGCGGAACGCACTTAAAATCTTGTTCGTCTGTACAAACAAGTGAACACTTCATGCTAAACACAGTCCCACACCCACACAAGAAACAAACAAACAACAAGATAATCGGGCACTTGATAAAGACCATTCTCTTCATCATTTTGTCATAAATAAGGCAGCTCTTGAGCGATACTCAGATGATGAGTCTAGGCTTATAAGCTCATACAGTTCACGATTGTTAAGAGATATCATGTGTCGATAATTGGCATTCTAGTGCAAATATAAGTTAGTTTTCTCGTGGGCCAAAGCTAATGAAACTATACTTCACAAGATCACACTCATAACAAAGTAAAGCTCTCTTAAAAGAGACAGAATACTTGAGCTATGAAATAAACAAACAAGGCTACAAATTTTTTTTGAAAGAAAAAATGATGGAGATGGAGTAAAAACTAAAAAGTGGGGTGGGGGATGATCATTGAGGAGATATATGGGGTAAAAGGGAATAAAGGAAGCTAGTTTC
Source organism: Centella asiatica (assembly GCA_014636745.2). Classification (NCBI taxonomy): domain Eukaryota; kingdom Viridiplantae; phylum Streptophyta; class Magnoliopsida; order Apiales; family Apiaceae; genus Centella; species Centella asiatica. Next base: position 35,769,104 of record CM025787.1, read on the forward strand.
AGCTAACGTAAAGATCGATCATCAAAAGAAATTAAATGGTCCCTCTCCATCCCTTTTCTGGTGCAAACCAAAGCAAGAAAAAGGGAAACTAACAAACATACAAACAGCTTTAAAAAGAGAAAGCTGCCAATATTATTCCCCTAGCCCCCCCGCCTCTTCAATTCTCCTGCTATTTTCTACTGTTTAAAAGCTACCATTCAAACTGACTTGTGGTTTTGGAGCAACGAATATAATGGCTTGTGCCTAAGGTACTAAACGAGTCGACTCGAGCCAAATTCAAGTCGAGCTTAATCGAACATTTTTATAAACGGATTGAATTAAGTCGAGTTTGAAATTCTTAACGAACGAAAAATCGTGTTTAAGATCATCTCCTTTAACTATTCGAACGAGTCGATCCGAACCGAACACAAGCCTAACAATGTAAATTAGTCGAGCTTCCTAGAGCTTTCAATTTCGATCTGACCCGAGCCAAACTTGAAATTCTTAACGAACGAAAAATTATATTTGAAATCGGATCATTCATTTTCACGAGTCAAGTCGAACGAACTTTAAATGAACCGAACACGAACATCAGTTACTTGTGCGTCATGTTTTGGAGCACTATTTTCAATTCCTTGTTTTGGATTATGTCTTGGGATCGCTTAGAGCAACTCAATTTACAGCTTCTATCTTTAGATGAATAGCGGTGAATGGTTACAACGTAAAATTTTTATTTTTTCTACGCTAAACTTAGCGGAAGTACTTAAAATATTTTAAATCGTAGTCATTTATGTCTACGGATTAAAAATAGTTTGAACTCGATCCAACAAACTGTAGCTGTGGATGGACTTCCTAGTTATATATTACGACAAACAACAATTGTGTTTTAAATTATACATAAACAAATTAATAAGATCTTTCTGAAGTAAAGCAAGAGTATGTAGTTGCACTAATTACATAACGCAAACCCCTCAAAAACACTTCCACGCGCGTTTGATTTGTGTTTGTTTGTTTGTTGTATCTAGTATCCAATGTGTTCCATATTTCTTTTCAAATATGATTTATTTAAGTTGCAAACACAGTAATTTTGAAGCACAAAAAACACACTCCAAAAACACAGTAACTTGCAAACACACTCCAAAAGCACAAAAAACATAATTTTTCAGTACGACACACCTCGAAAGGTAATACAACAATCCCCTTTGTCGAACAATTTGCTAGTATAATTGCATGATCCATCACTTTCTTCAACATTACCAAGAGAAACCAAAAGGGATTCAAGAGAAACTAAAAGGGACATAACATAAGATAAAATTGAAAAGAAAATGAAACCAAAAGATGATAGTGATGATATATTGACATCTCTAGGCACGCCAATGACATACAATTTTTGACCATAATTTATGCTAAAAAGCAGTACTACAAAAATAGTCAGTTTTTTCTTCATCTTTAATTTGTTTTAGTCTCAAACTCATAAAAACAAAACTGAGTTCCCACAGTGCATTGGTCGGCTAGTGACAATGGCATTACCTAACAGCCTTGAGACAATAGAAGGGACATGTACAAGTACAAACAGATGTTTTTGGCCTCACGTTTTTTGTCTGTGGATACAAGTTTAGTCAATTATTATAGATATTAATACTCTAAAAAAAGAGAAGATTTTATTGTTAATCATTAAAAGCTTTTAAAGCTTTAAACTTTTGGGTGTTGTACTCTGAGGCAGATGAGAAAATCTGTTTTAGTAATTGCAAAGCAACATAGAATGAATCAAATTAGCTTTGATTGGTGTGATAATTGGACAGGTCAAAGTTAGACGACTATTTTTAGATAAAGCTTGATACCTAATTTATTTTAGTACAGTTTTCTTGTGCATGGCAGTACAACTGATCAAATTGTACGTCAAACCCACCCATCATTTCAATACTGTGGTGGGTTTGAAAATATTTTCCTTTACAATCTTTACTAGCAAATTTAAAAAAAAATGAAAATTTCTAACCAAATTTCATTGAAGTTTGTTGTAAAATAATACAATATATTAAAGTTGTCATTGGCTTGCATGTGGGAGAAATGGAGGAGCAGGAGGTGTAATCCCTCTGTTCGCTTGGAGGGAAAACATACTGCTGGGGAAACTTGGAAAGTAAGAATTTACATTATGTATTTTTACTAAAAGTTATTTATTCATCTTCCTATGACATTTCTAGTACCCATATTATCCTTCTAGTACTTTGATCCTGAGTTGCGGAATCTCTACTCAAACTTAAATTTTATATAATATTAAAAAAAAAAAGAAGATCATCCTAATAAATATACTTTTCAACACGTGTTATACAAGCTTCAATCTTTTATATGTAATAATGATGTTATATATATATGAAGCCTTTCACTGGAGAGGATTTAGTGAAATTATTCCCCTTTAAGTATAATGAAAAATGATACCTAGCTTTATTACTGATCTGTTCAACCTTTTTATGTTTCTTGTTTACAAGAATCTTGTTGCTGCTAAAATTCTAGTACTTGTTTTGTGTCATAATTATGCTGATAATTCTCTTTTCTAAAATATAAATTTGTATTTGACTTTTTATAATTAAGTGAATTTTAAAATCCTTAAATTTACGGATGATAGAAGTTATTTGAGTTTTCTAAAGCTGTAATAGCTGACTTTATTCATAATATTATGATCAAAATTAAATAAGAGTACCTCAATTTAAACCAAAAAAGTTCAAGTCAAAAGCCTTAAATAATTTGTGTATATTAACACAAAAACAAAAACAGTGTATTAATTTATATAAAAATGGAATATTACTAAGAAAAAAGTATTCAGCCATCTATCCTGTGGAGTCAATAAGTTGATATTTCCTTTTTTAAAATGCAGATTCTTTGAGATCTCATTAATTATAAAAGATAGATTTTTTTTCTTTGGACATAATTATCAAAGATAGATTTAGCTGGCAATAACCATAAAAGATTCTGGGTTACTAAAATAAAAGTTGGGGAAAAAATCTCAAAAAAAAAAAGTTTTGGAGGAAAGAAAAAAGAGAATTAAAGTTGCTCGAGAAATTTTTAGGAGCAAAAAATGAGGACACTTGGCAGAAAAAGCTGACAGATGACGTCAGCTAAAGCTACTGTTGATCAACTAAGATGTGATCAAGCTTGACCAGTGGGCCCCACCTACAATAGTTATACTAGGTACTAAGCCTATGATATTATACAATTGTTTGATCCTTCTTTCGACTACAAAAACCCCCGCCAGCTCTCTTCAAAAAAAAAAAACAACCAAAAAAACTGATAAAGACGCAAGCATTAAGTACACTACCATAAAAGAAAATGGAAAATAGGTGGCCGGAGCAGAGACTTTCCGGCGCCGGAGTTCAGTTACCGGAGGGCCCAACAGAGCCAATGGAGTTCTTGTCAAGGTCCTGGAGTCCCTCTGCTTTTCAAATCTCTAAAACAATTGTAGCTCCTTTAACCCCAAAACTAATCAATCTTCCCAAATTGCCCTCTAAGCCACCTGTTGTATCCTTTGCTTCTTCGTCTTCTTCTTCTTCTTCTTCTGCCTGCTCCGTTGCCGATACCGTCGGTGGTGGCGGGTCGAAAACAGAGGAGGAAGTAGCCACCGCAGGCGGCGGTGGATTTCTGGCAGAGGAGTCTGCGGTACTTTCCGGGAACACATTTTCATTTGCTTCTTCTGCAACTTCACAACTTGTTCTTGAACGTATTATGTCTCAATCTGTGAGTTACTTAATTTTGAAACATACCCACATTTTTTTATTTGATCTTTCTTCATTTTTGATGCGATGTTGATCATTTTGATGAGAATTGAGAAATACCCACGTGTTGGTTTCTTGGTTAATTTAGTTATTTCAAGTTTTAATGCAATGCCGGATTCTTGTAATTAATTTCTTTGAGGAAATTAACTAATTTCTGGAAAAAAAAATGTAAACTTTACAGGAAATATCTCCATTAACATCTGGGAGGTTGTCTCACAGCAGTGGACCGTTGAATGCTTCCCTCACAGAAGAAACACCGGACGGTCAGCCAATCTCACCCACCGATGAGTACGAGGATGTCGTTAAGGTATACTTACATCATCAACTTATTTTTAAATCACACGAAAAATTGGAAAAGTTTCTGTTTTTTTTTTTTGGGAATTAGCGAAATCTTATACTCTCCACTTCTCACCGATGACTCTTGAAGTCTCATAATAACGGAAACAGTTAATCTTACTCTGTAACAAGAGATGTTTCATCCCTATTACAAGTTTAGAAAAAAATATACTTAGGATTTTTATTAACCAATACAGTGGTTTAAAAATTTTTTGTTTACGTGACCGTTATTTAGGTTTTATAAACGGTGAACCAAACTGATCCCGCTAATAACAAGTCGGAGGAAAACAAATTGTTAATATGGATAATTTCCGAGTCTAATGAATAATTTAGAAAAGAGTATTGGGCATTACAATACATTAGTTGCTATAATGTTTAACATGTTGCTCAAATTTTAGTAACTTCACCTCATATATGATATTAGGAATTTAAAGACAATGTGACTAGGTCTCAATTTTCCCTTTGTTTTGATCACTAACAATGAAAAAAAACGTAAAAAGAAGATAGATGAAGAGAAAAAGATAGAGTGAGAGAGACAAAACCGAAATAAAATGCCTTTCGTGTATATCAATGAAAACCTTTTGACTTGGCATACAAGAAGAGAATTGCTTTATTAACTTTGTTGGTGTCTAACGAAAAGAAGTCACTTTTGATGACTTATCAGTCGTATGTTACACACATAATGCAACTTCTGCCGAGCTCAAACAGTACTCATTTCGGCTGCGTAGAGCACTCATACTCTACACCGATTTTTCCATATTCTTTATAATATCTATTTAAGAGATAAAAGATTGAATATCTAAAATTTATCTCTCCATCAGAATCCTTAAAATAGAGAATTTGTAAAGAGATTTCAAAATTTTTACATAAAAAAATTTACTATTTAAATATCTCTAATATGTATAATAGGGATACTAGTATAATTTTAAAAAAATAAAAATTCTGAAAAACATGAAAAAAAAATAATTTAATATATAAAATAGAAAATCATATACTTACTTTACAACTACTATGTGCAATATTTAGTCACTATCATTCATATTTCACACGTTGTATCTTAACAAAAAATAGATATATATAATTCACACATTGTATTCTTCATTATGTAAACAAATGATACTAAAAACCATAGATTATGTTTTCTTTTTATACATAAAAAGAAATTAAAACTTTTCCTACTAGGGCTATAATTGAACCCAACGAAAGGTTTGCCTGTAACTGCATTTTCTTTATTTTTAAGGACCCTTGTGATTCTTTTAATTTTTATGTTGTTTATAATGTAAATTTTAAAAAATAAAAAGTGAAAGAAGATCCTTTAGAAACTTTTGCCTATGTGAAAGAAAAGAAAAACCAGGAGTAGGGCCCACCTAGTAATTGCAAAGAAATGAACTTTTCAATATATAATAATTATCCCTCATTGAGAATCTTTTTGACTTTTCTTAAATCATTTTTTGCAGTAACAATTATGACTATAATTTAAAGGTACTATTGGAACAAAACTGTGTGTTGCAATTTGCAGTTGATTGATAATTTTAGAGCACTAAAAAATCTCACTAGCTTTATAAAAAGTTTAGAAACTGATCGTTGGTTTTGGAAAAGAAAAAAATAAAATAAAATAATTGAAGTGCCAAAGATGTAACTATTTTTGTGTCCTGTTTTTTCTCCCATTAGTATGACATTAGAAATGACTGATGAAAAGATAGGTGGAGTGTATATATGGGTAAACATTTCCTTCTGAAGTTTGACTCCTTGCTTCAAAAACTGTGACTGATACGCCAAGAGCTACTTTGCCACTCTGTTTTTACCCTTGTAAAAACTGTTTTTACCTGATATAATCAGTAAATATACAACTAACTAGCTTTACCTGGTTCCTGACCTCTCAGTTGACTCTTTTGTACTTTCCGACTCCCTTCTTATTCTTGAAATACTCACTTTATATTATATTGCTTATAAAATAAAATAAAAAACATTTTAAGGGAAAAAAATTGTAGTAAGTCTATTAATATTTTACTTTAAACTCAACTTTATATTACAGGCTTATCTGTGCCTATTAAGTATTTCCTTCATGTTTTAATGTTTTTGGTTATTGAATACATCTGTTGATGCTACATTTTTAGTTCTGGAGGCTCTAGTTTTGCATTTGAGATATTAGCACAAAATGAAACTTTAAACAGGTTTTAATATATGCCCTATTGTATTGATGTGCATGCTCCAAGTGCTACTTAGTAAAAGACATTACTCCAAAATATAAAAACTTCAAATTTCTACAAAAAATTAATTTAAAAAAAAAAGAATAAGCAATAATGCTTGTGGTTTATGTGACAGGCAATCCTGCATTGTTGGTAGTCTTGATTTCTTTATCTGTTGTCTTCAAATAAATGATTTTTTTTTTTTTTTGAGACTTAAAGTTCATTATCTGTTCAGTTTTTACGAGCAAACAACACACTACAGCCCCTATTTGCAACAAACCGCAATGGTAGTTATGCCACTAGTGGCAGTAACACACCTGGTGGAAAGACAGTTGGGAAATGGTTGAAGGAAAGGAGAGAAAAGAAGAAAGAAGATACCAGAGCTCATAATGCTCAAGTCCACGCGGCTGTTTCAGTAGCCGGGGTGGCTGCTGCTGTGGCAGCCATTGCAGCAGCTACCGCGGCCACCTCAGCATCAAGAAAGGATGAACAAATGGCAAAGACTGACATGGCTGTAGCTTCAGCAGCTACATTAGTAGCTGCACAATGTGTGGAGGCTGCTGAATCCATGGGAGCTGAGCGCGAACACCTTATATCAGCTGTTAATTCTGCTGTTAACGTGCGATCACATGGAGACATTTTGACTCTTACAGCTGCTGCTGCTACTGGTGAGTAAAATTCTTGCTTTTGAGCTTCTGCACATATAATTCTCGATAGGTAAGAGTTGTGTTAATGTGATGAAAGATTTCATAACAACTATCAATAATTATACCTAGAGAAACAATTCAGTCTTGAATGTAGGATTATTTATTGAACTTTTTGAGATGAAAAATTGCTAAATTATGTGTTCATGAGTAAAAGTATGAGTCTTGTGTATTTGCAGCTCTACGTGGGGCAGCGACGTTGAAGGCAAGAGCACTAAAGGAAGTATGGAATATTGCAGCTGTAATCCCTGTGGAGAAAGGGTTGGGGATGAATGTAGGACAGAATGAAGTAAATGGTAATGGTAACGGTGGTTACTGTGAGGAGATTTTCCCCGAAGAGAATTTTTTTAATGCGTGTAATCAAGAAATCCTCGCCAGGGGGACTGAGCTTCTCAAGAGAACGCGCAATGGTAACTAACTAACTATTGTTTTTATCCTACAAGGCAGAATGAAAAGGCTTTTGGTTAACAGAAATTAACTGGAATTCTGGAAATTTATGTGCTGCAGGTGATCTACACTGGAAAATTGTCTCGGTTTACATTCATAGAAGTGGACAGGTAATTTCTGCCTGCTACATATATAATAGTGAATATTGACATATATTTTAAACAATTCTATCGAAATAAATCTCATACTTTTAAGTGTTTGATATGCAGGTGATGCTGAAAATGAAGAGCAAATATGTTGCTTCGACCATAACAAAGAAGAAGAAAAGTAATCTACCATCTCATGCTATTTTTCCCCCTCAATTATTATAATGAAGTACATATATATAGAAGGAAAAAAAAAATACTAAGATCAATAATCAATATAGCTATAAACAGAATTATAATAAATTTTTTGAAATGACCATCTTGAATATGCAGATATTGTGTTGGAGGTGTGCAAGAACATGCCAGCATGGCCAGGAAGGCACTTGTTTGAGAGTGGAGAGCAGCATCGTTACTTTGGACTAAGAACAACCACACGTGGGGTTGTCGAGTTTGAGTGCAAGAACAAGAGAGATTACGAAATGTGGACTCAGGGCGTTTCAAGGCTTCTCACCATTGCATCTGAAGCCAAGAATGGCCGCAGAAGTTAAAAGTATTTTGTGCTGCAAAATAAGTGCAGGTAGTTATGGATCCTTTAGGTCTGTCCTTATAGTATGAAGCTAGCTAGCTCCTTGTGATATGCTCTTTATTTCACTTAACTGCCCTTTCTCTTCCAGTGATGAAGGAAGTTTTCAAGTTCAAATGTGCATAATATGTCATGCACACCATGGTTTAAGCTTTTGTGAGCACACTAGTTGCATATCAGATGTTCATAGTACAACATATATTTTAGTTTGGATTTCATATTAAAAACTTCATTTTTTTTTTTAGTTCCTCTAAAAAACACAGTTTCAAAATACTCAGAAGTATATAGTGGAATTTTCACTCTGGGACAATGTGTTACCCTGGGCTCTCCTTCAATCTCCAAAAAAATTCAAAACTTAAATCTCTTGTTTTTTTAATATTTTTGTGGGGGTGGGGTACTGGGTGCAATTTCTGTTGAGGAACCTGCCCAGAATTTCAGAATCATTACTGGTAAAGAGAGGAACTGCATAGAATTAAGAACATGAATATATGTCCATTTAATGGGCTTACTTAAAATCCAGAATCTAGTTCCCACACTCGTTTTGTTTTAGTTGATCCATGGATTGTTGTTTACCCAAATGGGCCAATAATGTTTCCCACACTAATGTGCATACAGTTCAACATCAAAAGAAGGATGCCCATTGTTGTGTTGTTGAACTTAAATTAAAATATCAATATTATAAAACCATTGAGGAACCAAATAAATAAATAAAATAGAATTTTACGGTAATTACGGTGAATTTTAAATTTCATAAATCTAATTTTTGTCTGTCCCAAAAATAAATATTTACAAAAGAGCTGCATTTGTATATATTTTTTTAATCAATGTTCTATAATTTATAATACTTTCATTATTTACTTTTTTAAACTATTATCAATCTTACATCAATAACAAATTCATTAATTGTTTATTATTTATTGATGCAGGTTTAAGTTGAACATATAATTTTAATATTTATAAAAAGATAAATATAATTCAAAGGAATCTCTATTTCTCTTATGGGATGGAGCTAGTTTGGTTATTGCCTCGTGGGAATCCCTCAATCAATAAATGCTCTCTAGTGTTCGTACTTTAAGCTTGGTACGCATATTTTATCCCAAAAACGTATAGCTTCCATTATAGTAACTACCTTCCAAAAAAATATCAATAAACAAAAAATAAAGTCATTAACTATCCTTTCCAAATATATTAATCAACCCAATTTGGAAAGGCACAAGTCTATTCAGGAATCTATGGATAGAAAATATGGTATCAGACTCTCTGGATAGCAAAGACCACAGTAGTAGTAGAGGATAAGACTTTTATGATTTTTAACTTTTCATAAATAATTTACTCATAAGTCATAAATCATGAGAATAAGCTAGTTTGTTCAATTTTTATCATAAATTCCCGACAAAAGTATAGCACTCAAACTGTAAAGAAAGGATGGGATCGAAGAGGTCATAAAATATTATACACGTATGTAAGTTTATAAGCCACATACTCATGAATAACCTGTCCCTGTATTCCTTCTGTCCGAATATGTTCATTTTCAAAATGAGAGTCACATTTTCATAAATTAATATAAATTTGTTTATTTGTAGTTATATGATTAAATCGACTACGCCTAAGTTGGCTAAAGTTTGTATAATTTATTTATTTTTATTTTTTTTCAATCCAAAAGTATAAAATTAGAAATATTTTGGAATAAAAGAAGTACTAAATATATGACCTTGTAAATTTTAAATTCAGCCGTAATACTTAACAAATTTTTTGATTAGATTGAGAATTCAAATTTTATCGGTGGTTATTCATGATAAGCCCACAAAATAGCCAATAAAATATTCTTATTCTATACTAAAAAACCACTTCTCACAACATCAATAACACAACGATAATTTAACATATTTAAACTATTAAACAGAAACAAACTAAAACATATGTATGTACACTACAAATTGGAGGGGTATGGTGGGTTGGTGTTGATTGGCTACGAATGAGCATAGATAGAAATGGCTTAAAAAGGCAAAGCCATAGGCACCGATGGTCTCACTATCATGGGATAAAAGGTTTGGACCATGACACTGGTCTCTGCTAACAAACAAAGCTCCAACGTCAAGCCAATGACTTACTAACGTGTCATCTTACCCATTTTGCCACGTGGTTGAACCTTATTTGTGATGCCAATACATGTTGGCCTTCATCCATTCCAATCTTGTTTGTGAAAATACAAGAAAAATGTTGGAATCGGAATTTTACTTCACATATTCCGTCTTTGAAAAAAAAAATAAAACAAATGTATTTTTTGTTTTCTTGTCTTTATTTGTGTACCATCTGATTATCCAATGAGGGTACTATTATTAGATGAGATGAGAATAATTAAGTATTAAAGTTCAAACGTTCTTTAAAAGTTTCACAAAAAGCAAACTCTTGTTGGGGTCGAATATCTTCCCCTATGATTTTATTTCCCCACACCTTTAATTGTTGAAAATTACATTCTTTTTCACTTGTGGTTTTTTCTCTTGTCAGGTCCCAAATTAAGATCAGCACGAGTGTACGCCATTCATTTTTATTTTATTTTTTATCTTCATTTTCTATCAAGATTTATGTCCAAAATTGTGAGCCCAGTTAAAGTATAACTTCGTGTGGAGGTAGTAGGAATTAATACAAAATTGCATTCACTTCTTTATACAAAAATCTGAAATCATACAATTTCACGGAGGCAAATTTGTACTTCTTTTATTATTTAAAAAGAAACTTCATTTTTTAAAAAAATAAAAATAAAAACTTTGAACTTCAATTAATTGGACCTCAGCAGGAGCTAGGAAATCTCTCCTAGTGCCCTTTTTGCAATTACTAAGACTCGAATTTAAAATCTTTTTTTTCTTTTTCCCAAAAACTGCCTTACCACTCAGCCTACAAGCATTCACGCGGATTTATACACTTTAATATTTTTTCTGTCCAGATTTAATTATCTTAATTTAATTTTTTGTGTGGTTAAACTAATTATATTTGAGATTGAAATATCTTTTTATATTTATTTGATAAAAACACACAACTATTATCATAAGAAAATATAATGAATATATAATAAAAATTAATTTTTATAATTTTTAAATATAAAGTATATTTGTCAAATTATGAATTTTAAAATTAGTCAATTTAATCAAAAAAAAGTCAAATTACGACAAATAAATCTAGACGACATTGGTAATAATTTAGAACTTTAACAACGACACTGCAAAATTATAGTTTCACATTTTACTATTGATGCGTATAAATATTCAATCTACATACTATATTACATAAAAAAAATATACTTAGCAAAAAAAAAAAATATATATATATATATATATATATATATATGATATGTTATATATTATTAAAATAAGTGTCACCGTATCATCACTTAATTCTCAAATATTAATAAATCAGTAAAGCAATTTATAGAAAGAAATGTGCTATTCAAATATCTGGAACTCACTTTGTACTTTTAAAAAAGCAACGATCATAAAGAGATTCTGGAAACGAATACAAACAGAGTCGGTGTGCTTTATAATCCTACACAACTCTCAATTAGGACCATTATTGAACCTTTTTTACTCGTTTGTTATTCTTCCGTTCTTTTCTTTTCTTTTATTTTATTTTTTCTAAAAGAAGTAAGTATATAATTGGGTGGATGGATCATGGAATTTGAATTATGTCATTAATGGACCTTCTTTATTCTCTTATATATAATGCTCTTTCTCTATTTATATTTTTCTGGAACAAAAGAAAATATTTGTGTGGATGGACTGTGGAATTTAAAATATAGTGCCCAGATCGATGACTCCTCAATATTCCTTTCCCAAGAACATTTAATCCATTGGATTTATAAGAGAATAATCAATAAAGACAATTAAAAAAGAAAAAAAAATATATATATATATATATATATATCGATGTTGTTTAAATCTAAGTTTCAAGTTAAGATCAAAATAGAATACTCTTTTAAATTCTTTCAATTTTATTTAAAAAATGAGGTTTATTTTTAACAAAAGAACATATAGTGAGAACAACGTAGGATTTATTTTTTTAGGAAAATATTATACCACACCCATTTTTATTATATTTATACGTGAGTTTTATTTATTTTTTATTAAATAGTTGTACTGTATATATTAAATATATATAAAAGGAATAAAAATGAGTATAAAAAGCAACAATTTCCTTCATATTATCATATATATCATGGATATAATTTCTTAAAGCAGACTCGAATTCTCCAGTATCAAGATTCCATATATAAAACAAAAAGAGCACAAGATTATATACAAAATAAATACTGCGAAATAGAGTACCAGTAGCAAAAAGAGAAGAGATTCCAATAATCCAGATGAAAATGTTTGGACTATAGGGCTGACATGCATCACAGCTAGCAATATCATCACTTCTCGGAATTTGTAAATTTATACATACTACTCCACAGTACTGTACTATATATCTGTGCCTTACGCTGTCAGTCAGGTATTCGATCAAAGTATAATATTGGTAAGTAATAATTTTTCTTGTTCTGATATATATGTTGCTTGTATAATAAATTATTTTTTATTTTGCTACTTTTAAAATGTTTTTCATTTTAAATGTTAAAATGAAATCCCAACCGAATATAATAAAGTAATGTAGAGGAATTCTTTTTTCTCTTTTTTTTTTAAAAAAAATCGCTGTCTAGAACTCACGCATATACTCGTATGCTTGTCACTTTTACAAGGAGGATGTCGATCACCAATGGAGTCAAGTCGATATAGAGAATTTGGTTTGTTTAATATTTTTAAGAATTAAAGAATATTCACTTTTTCTTAACAAAACATAGAATAGGCGGAATCACATATTTTCTTTAATAATTTATGGGACTTAACGTACATTTATGCATATCCACGTTGAATACTAAATTATAAGGCTAGTTAGTTGAAATTTTACTGTGTGCGTGAGTAATACAATTTTGTAAAAATTTTCTGTGTTTAACTTTACTATCAGCATTCTTTTCCAAATAAACTTTAATTTTGCCGAAGTCTCTACCTCCTTATAATTAATTGATATTAAAACATTCAAGAAATATTACTGAGCAGAAATAATTTATAACAAATAAAGAGAATTGTTATTTTTACTTAAATTTTTATTATTTCCCCTTAAAATCCCACGTTGCTCAATATTTGATACGCATATTATAAAAATTTTAGGCGCAAAATATAGAATACATATAAAGATAACAAACATTGGTAGTGAAATAAGTCGTGTAGCTAAGGTTAAAAATGCTGTACATATTCTAGTGGGAGATAGTGCTGATTCTGCAAGTACTACAGATATAGAAATAATTACATGCACAGGGATAAATAGAAACAGTCCAAATATGTCATACTCCCCTCACTACGTACGTGCTCGTCGATAGAATGAATTAATTAAGAATATGAAATTAAAAATTTCGTTATAATATTTTATTTTTTTTACAAGATTCTTCAATTTTTATTGAATAATCTGTAGTAAATTTTGATACGTTTAACTATGTAACTATTAATAATTTTATGATACTTAAAATACAAAAACTTTATGAATAACTTGGTAGGTCGTTGGTTTTACCGGTCATATATTATCTCTACTGAAAAATAAGGAAATCTAGATTTTACGGACTAATAAAAAATTTTATAATATAGATGACGAGTGTGTGAATGAACTTTTAGGCAATGGTATCCTCTCGGAAACAGAAAAGTGTAATATAAATGACAAGTGTGTAAACGAAATTTTAGACAATGGTATCATCTCTGATACAGAAAAGTGTATTTAAAGGCAAAATGTGTTGTTTATAGATTTAGAATTTTTTTATGATATAAAATTAACTATCATACGTATAATTTCGTTTGTTTTAATTTAAATTTTATATATTTTATATAGTGACAATGTATTTACATTATAAAAAAGTAAAATTTAATTGAAATTAAACTGGATATATATATTGTTGGAAGATTTGCGAGAAAAAAGCTGCATATACGACAGTAGTGGAGACGCAAAAAATATATGCTTTCTCTCTGCGCGCATAGATTTCTGGTGTCATATTTAAGATTCTATTGAAAGAGCAATGACTACTGTGGTCTTTACTAGACTCATTTTCCTCCACTCCATATTTGATGCGTCTCTTCATTATTTGCCATAACCTAATTATTGAACAAAATAAATTCCACTTGCAAATAGTGCTTCTTCTTTTAAGATTCATTTGATGATATATGCCACTCCATGTACTTGTAACCCATGTTGCAAATCTATGTGCCCCAGCTCTGTGTGTGTGTTTTTGTGTATGTAAATTGTATTTCTTTGTATTTAAATTTCCACTATATATATTAACTTTTCTCTGCATTCCTGATTTCTCTAATATTAACTTGTATATTCATCACTATTAGTTTGATAAAATTGTGCCGGATGAGCCGGTCTAACTCGTCATAAATAAATTATTTTGTGATGAAACTGTTCGTCACAAACGTCGTCACATAAATCGTTACCACAATTGTAAGATCCGTCACTAATTTAAAAATGTCACAAAAAATTTTTTTGTCATGGATTAGTCCGTCACAAATTATTTTTGACAATCTGACCACTACATGCAACCTATTACACGTGCATTGCGACATTCGCTATCCAAAATTTAATGAAAAATTAATTTTCATAATATGTACAATATATAATAGCATTAAAAAAATTTAACGTCGTCATTAAAAACGCAAAAATAATAAAAAATTGAGTTTTCTTCTTTTAACAACTCGTTAGCCATCACCAAAAGCTATTAACGACGAGCGCGGAGATACTCTTTTGATTATTTGTTCGTCATAAAAAAATCCATCATAACATCTTAAATTCTAGTAATATATATTATATGTGTGTGTGTTTGTCGATCTTGTTAAATGAAATAGTGAATACACATTTACACACAACATTTCTTCGAGTTGCTCCTTAGTTAAAGAGAGGTGTTGTAAGAAGAATATCCCTCAAATTCAACTAATAAAAGCTTAGAAAATACTCCCTCCCTGATTTACCAAAACGATTAAACATCCTATAATTAAGTTTTTATTTAAACTTATAGTTTATTAACCCAAGAAAATTTATACGATTTATAATAGAATTATATAATTTAAAAATGAAAAACTATTAACTTGAACTTTACAAATCTAAACATATTTGTTAATCGGGAAGGGAGGGAATTAATCGAATTAATAATTAATTGCTAAGCTTTATTGTAGCTAAATCATTAAGAGGTCTTTACATTCTCTAAGACAACTATGATAATTAAAATAGTAATAAACTAACTTCCAGTTTTTTCCTTTTAAGTCCCTTTCCAAAGGCGCCGTCATTACTATATCTTTCCACATGATTAAGCAATTAGTAGTTGGGCGCTCAAATCATAGAAAATCCTTTTATAATGCTATAAAATGCAAGCACTAATAGCCAATGAAAATTTAACTTTATTTTCATCCCAATAAACCATATTTGACCTCCTTTTCATATATCTTTCAGTAGTTTGAAGTACTGGCGTATACAACTCAATCCGATTCAAAAAAAAAAAATTTATTTCAGCCAGCTTTTATTAAATATTAATTTTACATATTTAACTAAAAATTATATGTTTAATTAATAGATTTTTTTCTAAAATTTGTTATGAATATTCAATTAAAGATAAGATGATAATATTGTAATAACAAATTTTAAAAAATATAGTATTATAATAAAAAATTATACAAATATTGTTATTTTTCTATAATAAATTATATTCCCAAATGTTACTCTTTTTTGACATGGAGGAAGTACTATTACTTTTATTCTATGCTTCAAGAAAACACTTCCTCCATTTCCGTTTTTATTTAATTGATATTATTAAATATTTAATTATTATTTAATGAATATATAAATGACAAATTTGTAATTTGTGTAACTCATAATTAAACTTAATTTTTATAATTACATAAAATATTAATATCTATAATTTTATATTTGATAAAATGCTAAAAATGCAAATTATCTTTATTTTTTGTGTGTGTGGTTGAAGCCTACTCCGAAATCACTATGATCAGTAGTAGTGTAACTCATGCTATAAAACTATATATATATATATATATATATATATATATATATATATTAAAAGTATGCACATAACTATTATCATCATAAGAATATAAATTGAATATATTATTAAAATCAACTTTTATATTTTCAAATTGACAATATATTTTATAAATTAAAATTTTAAAAATTAACTAATTTAACTTTAAAAAATCAACTGTGACAAATAAATGCAAACAAATGAAATATTATCGAATTCACGATCCATAAACTGCATGTCTCATATAAAGCGAACTGTCACTACTAGTAACTTTTTCTTCTTCTTCTTTTTTTCCTCTTAATTGCCAACTGTGAAGAAATTCTACCTAACTTTAAAATTTATCTTAATATATATAGAAAAAGGAATGTTAGATTAACAATTGATTTATTTTTCTGTAATGAAAACGAATTCGTCTCTTAATAATAGAAGAAAAATGTTAAATCAAAATAAAATTAGCTAATTATAGAAAGAGTTGACCTCATTAATTAACATATAATCTTAAATTTTTGGAGGACTTTTTAGTTAGATTAACATTCCTTTATGAGTTCCACCATCCATTTTATAAGTTGATATGGAACTACTCGTAGTGATTACATTAAACTAGTGAATCTGTTTACACTGATACTCTCAGCCCCCTTTTTGATTGATTTGTAATTTTAAATTCTTAGGTCATGTGTTACTTTTTAAAATTATGTATTGCAAACAAAAAAAAAAAAAAAAAAAGGACTAGTGAAGTTATGGATTACTCCACCCACATATAAATGTATAAAATATACAGATGCACACAAATATAAATATATCAATATCAGGATCCTATCACTACATGCTCCATAATTTTGTACCTCTAATTTAGAAGATAAGTAAGCAATTATTTTTCCACTAGTTCCTAGTTTAATCTATTTAACTGTCAATCTCAAATAGTTTCTAAATGTTGCTCCATAGCAACTATATATAGTTTTAATTATAAATGTGATATATATGCGCACGCACTTGTGAATTCCAATATTAATACTCATTTTAAAATTTTTGATATAAAATAAGAAAAGTTATTGCTTACTCTCTCCTTAAAATGATATATTTGGAAAATGTTAAAGAAAATAAAAAATGGTGCGAATACTTGATCAAAGCCAAATACTCCATAGAAAAGTAGATGGGTCATAGGGGTGAGATTTTTGAGTGGGTAGTGCTTTATAGACGACAAGAGGCATCCATGTTTCTCTTGCCTTCCTCTATCCATAATTTAGTTACTCAATTACTAGATTAAAATAAAATGCGACAACATTCAATAATAATTTAGAGTGATTTCCTCCATTAATCTCTCTCTCTCTCTCTCTCTCTCTCCCCCCTCTCTCTCTCATATGTATTTGTCGCGTATATTAACGTCATAACTTTTAGAGGAGGATGCTTTGTGCCTTTTGGATCTGTGTCATTTTAAAACAAAGTCATTTGTTATTTCTTCAACATTTCGACATTTTACGATCTTTGCTTAGTAACAATCGGAGTACAATATAGCGATAAAAAAATATTATTTCTTTTTATTAGAAGTATATTTAACTCTTCTATTTTTAATATTGACATATCTAATTTAAAATTCATAAGACTTATAAAAGTCTTAAAATATAAATTTTATTATGTTCAATAATTTTGATTATAAATCACTCATTTCAACTTAATTGTTTTGCTTTAATCCGACTCGTCCCAAACACATTGAACGACTCTATCCTAAATTCTATTTGTTATCAACTAAAGAATTTTCTACTAAACTTAAATCTGCTTGAATTTAATAAAAACTTTGATTATCTCGACTTTTATTTTATTTTTTTACAAACAAATTCAACTCAATTAGTTAATTTTAAACATAATTCTTTTATTTATTCAACAAATTTTATTCAACTCAACCTAATTTTATTTTTAAAATTTTAAAATTTATTTAAAAATTTGACTTGACTTAACTCGACGGATATTTCCGACCGTCCAATCATGATGGCCTCCAAAGGTGATTCCTTTAGCTTTCACCATGAGCCAATTTCATCCAATCATAGTATTCCCTTTTTCGTTCTCTTTCCTCCTTTACCTACAACATCCATAACGAGTATATAAAGCTTCTGCCTTGGTGGTACTGTTTCACAACGCAATTTTTTCATCCTCCCTTAGTTTGATTGGTTAAATTAATTAAATTTTAACTAAAAACTTACTTTTAATTTTATACGATATAATCACAAAATTAATATAATAAAACATTACATCTAATATACTATCAAGAACAATTTATTTAAAATTAAAATATATAATACGCTTGTCTATAAATTAATTTTAAATTTGGTTAATTTGACCAAAAAAATCAAAGTTTGTTAAATAATATGGGACGGATGGAGTAATAAATTTCTCAAGGCATTCACATTAAATTTTCTATATTTTTTATAATCTCTATTTTAAAAAATAAAATTTTAAAATTTAAAATTTATCTATGCACCAAAATTCTTAAACTGAAAAATATGTTAACATATTTAAACAGTAAATTTCTATATTAAAAGGTTTACTAGTCCAACGTCATGTATAATCAAGGTGCTAGTGAAATTTTAGAAAAATAGAAAATTTAAAATATATAAAAAGTTATAATTTAATTCGTAAAAAATATAAAATCAGTTAAAAGATTATTATGTAAATGATCTTACTCTGGTACTATCATCAAATTTATTTATTTATATTATATTTAACCTTTTCGATTACGAACAACATTTAAACTCTATATTATTGTGGACGCATATATTGATATATTACTATTAATTAATACAACTGTCACAGGTATATAATGCATTACCCAAAAAAAAAACTCTCGTTTTGAAATTTGAATTTAAATACTCCATATCGTCATTTAAACTCTTTTTTTTTTTCTTTTTGGCTGTCCGGTTTTTAAATTCAATTCTACGCCTACAGGGAATAGAAGTACTAGTACTATGTACTGTACTCCATGGTCCGTTATTATTTCGGAAAAATTATGAAAGAGAAAGACGGTGGTTTTTTCCCCGATGGCGTGAGAGGGAGGGGGAGGGGGAGGGGGAGGGGGGGGGGGGGGGGGGGGAGGGGGTTCCCACTGACACGGTTCCCCAAAACCTTTTTGGGCTCCTCCTACAAATACCCAACACCCGTTGTCCTTTACAATTGCATTCATACCCACCATCACCATTCCCTTAGATTACTCCGTCCTTAAACATCATCTTCTTCTTCATTATCCTCTCTCTCCATACCCACTACTTACAACACTCTTGGATTGCTTTCGCTTCCCTACTGACTTCAGGTAACAAAGATCTCTCTCTCTCACTCTCTCTCTTTCTCTCACACACACGCACTCTTTTTCTGACTTAAAATATGCATACACCCTACTTTTGAATAATTGAATAACAAAGAGTCTCTTTTGTTTTATACTATATGCATGTCTCTTAGAAATTATACTATTACACTTATTTCCTTGTAAAGAAACCACCTTCAAAGTTAGATATCATGAGTCATAGCTTTCTTGAAATGAACTTTTGTACAAAATTCTCACACATTTTATCTCATTACTTTGTGCAGTGAAAAGTGGTTAATTGGTTTTACTTTGATAAAACTGAGAAGATGCCTGCCCTGAATTCTGCAAGAAACAAGAGCTTTTTCTTACCTATAAAGATTGAAGAGGAAGTGACAGATAAAGGGATTGTCTCCATTCTTGGATCTGCCACACAAGTACCACAACCAGCTGCTGCTGCAACCTTTAGAAGAACACTTTCCGCAGACATGTCTTCAAAGAAATGGCTAGCACAAAATGGGTTCAACAAGTCTCCAACAATGAAGAAGATTGCATCCTCTGAACAACTTTCATTCATTTCACTTCTTGATTCTTCTTCTTCTTCATCATCTGATGAAGAATCTGATGTCAAAAATCAAAAACAAGATGATGTGTGGAGCTCAATCATGTCACAGAATAAACCTCAAGAGCTCCCACCTCCTTATGTTCATCCTCTTCTGAAGAAATCTTCCAGCTCTTTGAGTGAGAAAAGCCTCAAGATTTGCACTGAAAGTCTCGGATCAGAGACTGGTTCTGATGGGTTGTCTTGGAATATGTCTGAGGATATTAATGTCTTCGACAAGGTCGAAGAATCATCACAACCACAACAACAGGAGAAAGAGTCGATTTTTCAAGGGAACATTCATTCTGAAGAAATGCCACAGTTTGCAAAGTATAATTACTCTGCAGATTCTAATAAGAAACTGCGGACAAAATCTTTCCCACCTCCACTTCCTTTACTGGCACATAATAGCAGCAGCGAAGGACCATGCCTTCACATGCATTCTCACCGCGAAAATGGTCGACTAGTCCTTGAAGCTGTGACACTTCCTTCCAGTAAAAAGCTGCGTGCTCAACGCGAAGATGGCCGTCTTCTCCTCACTCTTATTAGTCATTATGATGAAGTGGTGGTACTTGATCAAAGGGGGTATAGAGCAGAAGAACAAGAAAGTGAGAAAGTGTTTGACATATTTGAAGAGGAACATGAGATACAAGAAGAAGAGGATGATGACAATGAAATGACCGAAGAAACTGAGGAGAAGCTCAATGTGATCCAAAACAGAGGCATTGTGATAAAACAAGAAGTCCCAGAAAAGGCAAGAGGGTTGATGAATGTGCATAGATCAGCTTTGATGATGAAGAAACTCATGGGACTAGAAAACCAAAAGCCAACATGGTCTCACAAATTCAACTACCCACCAGCCAAGGTGGTGGAGTTTGATGTGGCTGACAACCAAGTGCCACAATCTCTGCCACCTCGACCGCACACCGCACGGCCGATAGCCGACAGACCGGTGGCGGCAGCTGGCTCATTCAATGCTTATGAGTATTTCTGGCGGACCAAGCCTGCCTCAGTAGGCTCAAAGAAACCACCTACCCACCCTTGTTCACCCTTCAAAGACAACACTACCAACAGAGTGATTATGTCCAATAATAAGCCAATTAAGGGTGGTTATGGGCAACAAGAACTGGTGGCACTCAGGAATTGCAAAGAAACAAGGAGGTCTCTTTTGAGCTGGGAGTCATATTGCATAGCCACATCCTGAATTGTCTTAACCAGTCATGACAATTCCCAAACTGTTAATTAATTCCATCCATTAATATCATAATTTGCTCAATATATAATAATATAAAATAATTTGGATCTTCAAGCTTGTTTTAGCATAATAAATATCAAGAAGCTAAGGATAGATGGTATTCTTTGACCGGCGGATTCAAGAAATTTAGAAGAATCAATACAATATTTATGGACTTAATTATCTATGTATATAGTCAAATTCACACTTATTCTCACGAATGCTTGTAAATTATGTCATTTTATTTTAACAAATCTAAAACTCTAATTTGAAAAGGAACGAACTTCGTGAGCCACATTAATAGAACGACAAAATTTATCATCGTTCGTGAGAAAAATATGAATTTAGTTGTGTAAGGAGATTTATTCACGTTTTATTATATTTCAACACTTAAGCTAATTAAACAAAAATCTTGATAGTGTATTAGACTTAATGGGGTCGTCTTCTCACTTCTGTGTCCCTAGCTGCACCATGGGGTTCAATTTCGCTTTAAGTTTTTGAAGTCAAATGGGTAATTTTCATATGGATCTCCTATAGATCATCTGTCCTTTTGATCTTAATATGGGGAACATTATAATCCCCATTGTTTCTTTTGATCCTCACTTTATCTTGAGTTAAGATGTCTGGTTGACATATCTTAATTAAACAGTACTCAAGGTATCAAGGTGTCTCATCCAATATAATGCATCATTTAGAGAACGTGTCCAACTGTCCATGCATAACACAGTTTTACGCCCAATATTACTGTAAGACAATCATTTTGTAAGATATTAGGTATAAGGACATAGCTCGTTATAGTCGATTCATTGTATGATGCAGAATTTGCTTCTCAAATATTTATTACGTATAAACCCAAAATTATTTTCGGCAATTAAAACACATAGGGTGATTGAAAAATAAAGTAATACATGTTCAACAGTAAACAGAGTGGGGCAGGGAACTCATATAAGCTAAGTTTTGATACAATCTTGAATCTTGACAAGTAAATCATAATATAGTTTCTTTTTTTCTTTTGTTGTGTGTGTGTGTGGGTGGGTGGGTGAAGACTCTGTAAATATGAAGATGCCTTTATGCATATACGTATGGCACCAACTCAAAGAACATAATCAGATTTAGCCCATCTATGTGAGACAGAAAAACCAACACATTACATAGCACTAAGGTGCGAGCTGAAAGCGCAAAATAGGATTTAACCCATCAGTGTGTGACAGCGGGCTGGCACATATTAAAAGCACGAACACTGAAGCAGCTTCAGTCAGTAATGGCAATGCTTTGGACAAAGGCAGCAATACGTGGAGTCTACATTCCATTTTGCTCCACTTATCTGGAAAAAATCTCTTTAACAATCGACCATGTTTTCACTTATTACCGATCGCTAGCCGATATGAGCTATTATAACAAGATTATGACAGTAAAAAAATGCGCACTCTTAAAAATTGAAATACTAGACATTGATGTAATACCGTTTCACAAGAAACAGATATCAGTGTTTATGATTTACTAAATTATTTTACTTTCAATTACGTATACAGTCTACATGCATAAAGAAGTAAACATGTAAAGATTACAATCCTCATATCTTTCAGAAAAGATGCAAATGTGAAAAAGAAAGATTCTACAACAATTATCTCACTAGTTATCAGCAGCTCTGAAAAGAGTTAGCAGCGAAAGAAAGAGGTTGATGATGTCTAGGTAAAGAGCAACCGAAGCCCAGATGTAATCATCATAACTGTAGCGCTTGATTAGATTATCTGTGTCGTACACTATATATCCGCAGAATATAACTGAGGCTATGCAACCATAGATCATTTGAGAAATGCTTCCCAGGGGAAAAAATATCTGAAATAGCAAAATAGTTGTTGGGTATAAGTATTATAGAAATAACCATAACAAACAAAATAGGCAATGCTTCATAATCCAATAAGAAACAAATAAGATATTAATAGGATGATTAAGCATTCGAACCTGAATGCAACTGAAAACGATAAGCACTAGAAGAGCACCAAACAGGAAAGGTCCTAAGAAATTGAAGTCGTAGCCTCTCTTTGCCGCCCAGAATGTGTACAACGTAAGACCCACAACCACCACTGTCGTTAAAATAACAGCTTCCAAAATAACCTTTCCTGTAAGCCAGGACATTTTGATAAATTCTCAGATCAAATGATGATCAAATAAAAGCATAACAGAAAAAATAAAACATATGAAATAATAATAATAACAAATAATTTTCGTCAGCAATATCCTAATGAAGAAAGAAACACTGAAATTGGCTTTATTATATGGGTGTTTCCTTTTGTGCTGATATCTATTGATTTAACAATTTAAGGTTGTTTTACCTTTTATCTGATCCTAGGTTGTTGCTTCAGACTAGGCGTCTATAGAGATGGAAACAGCACCTTGAGGTTCACTGTAATATCCCAAACTATAGATGGAAAGATACATTAATTTACCACAAAACATTCACCAAACACTAGTCGTCTACATATTGAATTACTGATATTGGACATGACAATGAAAACACGTATACCTTTTACATGATTCATTTACACTTTCATGTCAGCCTAATCTTTTCCTCTGTTACAATTTTGCTGAATGTGAAGAGAGCTGCTACATTCTAAACAGGCTGCTACATTCTAAGCAGTTTCACTGTTGGTCAATATATTGAATCTTTGTATAACAAGAAAGGATGGGGGATGCAATGCTTCTAAACTTTGTACTCCCAATTTCCCTTCTGCTCTGTTTTACTAAAGAGTGTTTATAACGCCCTCTTCAGAAGCTACGTACATCCCCTATCATGTCCCATCATCTGGCAATACACACTTTACGTGATAAAAAAGATAGAGCAAACAAGCCACCAAGTGATAGAAACTGGACACACTTTCCACTACTGATGAGTTATCCGTTCTAATTTTACTGAACTACAAACCATTTATTTCGCAACAACAGCATTAGGTTTTAGCTTCTTTTTTGAAACGTTTGTTGCTTACATTATAAATAAAGTGAAAAGAAATAATAAGCAGCAATCTGTTAACAACAAATACAATATTTCAATTTTGATTAACTAACAAAAATAATTTGTTTCTGAAAACACTAGTTGAGTAGAATTCCTTTTTCAGCAACTTTCCGCTGTACTTGCAACAGAAGAAAGTTTATATCTTTACTGCTCCATAACCCGAAAAATTTGTCGGTAACAAACTTCAATGTGGATCATTTTCCCATTATGTACGTAACATTAATTCTCAACTCAAACAAACATAGCTACAGTCTATGAAGTGCCTTCACAATGTTTAAACGTTATATTGGTCTAATTAACTTACATATATCTATGTGATTCATTTATTTGACACCCCAAAACAAAGAATGTCACTTAAATCAGGACAGGAATCAGTATCATCTCAATTAGATGCAACACACAGTCCCATCTGACACCAAAGATAAATACACACAAATAATCCAAACTAACTACAATTGCATCTTCATGTAACAATACGAACAAAATAGCAAGAAAGTCGAACTGTAGGTAAACAGGGACAGAGGTAAAGATAACTTACCTTCAGTATAAGCACAAGTCAAACCGATGGCAAAACCCAGAGAAACCGTGAATATAGTAAGCAGTATATAGTTCACAGGATGCTGCTTGTGATAGAAAGCTAACGGACACATAACTGAAAAAAATCCATGAGAAGGAAGTTATATACTGTCCAAATTGTATTAGAACCAGAAGATTGTCAGATTAGGAAAAATAATAATACCAATCAAAGGAGTAATGATGAGAAGAATGTAGAAGAATAAGCCGGCACTGGTGGTGGTGAAGAAAGTAGTGATCGGGGGGATGGAAACGACGACGGCGCCGACGATGACGGTGAGAAGTAACTGGAAAGCGACAATAGAGTAAATTTTACGAATAAAGGACCACCGGAGCTCCGGCGGCTCCGACATCGCCGGGTACAGAGGTTCGCTAAGTCCCGATTCAACATCACCACGTTTTCCGAACGTTTGCTGCCACATTTTTACCTCAGAGCAGTAATAATTTGGGAAGATCGAAGTTGAAGACGGAGAAATTTAGAAGAGAATGAATTCGTACGTTTGGAGGATGACAAGGGCGTGTTTGGGAAAAATTGGGACGAGTCCTCGTCGATGAAGGATTGAGTTGAGCGATTGACACATAGGAAATACTATCCTCCCTTTAAAAGTCAAACACGTGTTTTAATTTTTTTTTTGATAAAAACCAAATCACTACTTAAGGAGTATTAAATTTTAAATTAATATTAATTTAAATATTTTAGTTAATATAATTATTATAATTTTATAATTTAAGATAAAAAATTATTCAAATATAATTTTTAATTTTTTTTATAGATAACATTAATTTAAAATCATATGATGTCATTTAATTTAAAAAAATTAAAAAAGTATCTTTAATTTTGAAATGAATAAAATATATATGTAACGATAATAAACATGAATATTATCGTATACGTATATACGTTGACCGTCTATACTTCTTGAGATTTCTCGTGGTATAACCACTTCTATTTTTAATTTTATCGAGCCACAATATTTGAAATTTTACTCGTCAATTATAGTCATCGAAAATAATTGAATTCCAATCATCTTCCTTTTTTTCTTCTTATTGCTGTGTATGTGTATATTAACACTTCCTCGTTTTTTAAAAAATGTCATTTTTGTTATACGTACATTTATTAAAATAAAAATTTTAATGTACAAAGAATTTCATCTGTGTGAAACAATTAAATAACACTTATATGAAAACAGGTGGGAAGATAACTACTAGCGTCTAAAGCATATATGAAGAAGTTTTGGTTTCTTATAATTATGTAAACGTAGTCAATTATTAATGTATGAAAAAATATTGACCACAAAAAAAAAATTGATATAAAACTTTAAATATCATTTTTGTAAATGATATTACACGATGTTGCCTAAATGGATGGTGTCATATTCATCCAAAATTTGTTTTTATTGGGATTTTGTGATAAGCAAACTTAGTTTTTAAGAAATCACAAGCGATCTGACTTTGACCTCTGGAGAATATTTCTTAAGATACCAGGGAACGTGTTGTATTACACTCCATCAATTTTAGTTTAAATTTTAAAAATTTTAAATTATTATAATTTAATTAATATTATAAAAATTCAAAATTAAGTTAAAATAAACCAACCTCACCACCCGACCATTCAACTCATTATGTATTAACCACCGTACCGGTCAATTGATTTTAAATTAAGGGGATTAAATGAATCATATACTAAATGCTTTTTTATCATTTTAAATATAAATATTCTATTGGAACAAATTTATGTTTGGACTATCGTAACTGCTTTACTGCTCTTGGCCTTCATTTCTTACACAATTGCGGTGATGTTTTAAGTCATCGTATTACGATCTAACCTGTTAAAAAAACACACAAATAAATAAAATTATGACAACCAGACAATTTTATTATTTTCTTTTTTTACTAATTAAGTCCATTAATTATTTTTGTATTTATATATTTTTATGAGTTTCTCTTATGAAATAGTTTGTGTCCAAATATTTATTCATTCAAATTTCATCTTTAGGAATAATTCTAATTCTTTTTTTTTTTTTGTGAGTTAACGTAAAATGTATTGTTAATCATGTTGTTCCCAAATCACAAATGCACTATTTTAACTTCAAATAACACAAACAGTTTATAATGATGGAGGTATTATCTAATAGCATTGTTATGAAGATTTTGGCACAATTTGATTCATTCTTTTGTTTAGGAGTTAGTTGTTTTTATCGCTTAATGCTTAATTTTATTTAATCTTAATTAAATTTAATTACGTCAATAATAAATATCGATTGAGTTAACAAGACGTAACACAACTTTATATTATGTTAAAAGATCGAGTTTTGTTAATCTTCTTTATTATAATACATAAATTAATTAATTGAGCAAATTCACTTTAAAAGAGGTAAGGATACGACTCAAGTGTATATGGCTAGACTTTACAAGCGTTGGATTCACAGAGAGAAATGAGAGTCCAATGTCTGATGTTATTGTATCAATTAGTGTTTCATTTCTTGTATCATGGAGCGAAAATATATTTTAAACTTTGCAAATATCGGATTCATAGAGCGTACTGTATTAATTAATTTTCATCTCATGTATCATGTCTTTAGAAATTATCATATAAAATTTTTAAAAAATTTATAATATGTTTTTGTCTGAATTAAGAAAGTTTCGCGTCAACTTAAAATTTATTTCAACATTCCAAAAAAGATGACTTAATTAACTTTTTGTATGTATTTTTATGTGTAACTGAATATATATTACATATGCTAATAAATTAAATAAAAAATAAAAATATAAGAGATAAAGATTCATATTAGAAAAGATCATTTTAAAAAAATAATATCTACCATAAATTAAATTACACATAAAATTATGTGTCGTGGTGAACTATCCTTTCCGGGACCTAGGTACTAATGAGAAACGGTGACTTAAGAAATCTCATCGGGGAGAAGATGGTAATAAAACAGTCGTTGCTTACGTGTCGTCCTGGGGTTGCAGTCCTTTCCCAATTAATGCACAGAAGAAGATTAGTAAAAAAAAGAAAAGAAAAAGAGCCTTTTGATACATAGCGGCGGCAGCTTCAACAAATAATCACTCGGTCACTCCCCAGCCAAAACCCCTCTTCTCTACACGCACACAAAACTCCATATTCTTCCTTCCAGATTCCCCCTCCGATCTCCGACTTCTCGCCGGATTCCAACGACATGACGCCGGAAGAGTCCGTCAACAAGTTTATACTAGACAAGCCTCTCAATCAACTCACCGAAGATGACATTTCTCAGCTCACTCGCGAAGATTGTCGCCGTTATCTCAAAGCAAAAGGTCTCTTTCTCTCCTCTATCTCTATACTTTCTCTCGAACATATGTGTATCTGTAATTTCAACTCAGATTTCGAAAATGTGTATGCGAATTTCGATTTTCGATTTCCGTACAGGAATGAGAAGACCGTCGTGGAACAAATCTCAGGCGATCCAGCAAGTTATCTGCTTGAAGGCGCTCCTCGAACCGGCCTCCGATTCCTACGCCGGCGCTGCTCGCAAAAAGCTTTACATTCCTCGCCCCCAAATTCCTCCCACTCGTGTATATACTGTTGCTAGTATTATTTAAAGTTACTGTTATGACAACTTTGTTTTAAAATATTATTAGCTTTAATATATTATTATTTTATAGATACTGCTAGTGATTAACAATTGAATTAATCAAATGTAGGTCCACAGAGGAACAAGTGAGGATACAGAAATCTCTGCTTCAGCTGAAGAAACTGTTCCCTCTTTACAGAAAGATCCAAGTTTTGAACTTGATAATTTGGAGGCCGGTCTTGTTGCTGCTGAGAATGAATCAACTTTTCCCAGGTATTGTTTCTACCTAGTAAGGCCTCCGTTTGTATTTTTTTCTCCATCTGTTATAAAATTTAAGTTATATTTTGACTTTTTAATGTCAATGCGGAAGATCCTAATTTATTTTTAAAAATTTATTTTAAGAAATATTATTTTAGTCATTTAACAACAACTATACAATAGGTTGCGGATACATATCAATTTCAAACTTTGTGATTTCACAAATTTAACTTTAAAAAATCAATACATATTTCGAAATTGAAGGATCAATTTGTGTATATATATTCTCTATTACATGTCGGTGTTTTAAAGAGTGTGATGATAGTTTTGTTATTATTATTATATGGATGTTTCTTTATTATTTTTGGGCCATAAGCAGCTTAATCCCAGCTTCTTTTTTGTTTGGATTTCTGGTGTTTGCGGGAGGTGAATTTGGGGTGGGGTGGGGGGTTGGTTTGGTGATGGAGGGAATTGAGAGATACAGAGGAACATCTTAGTGTTTTTTTCTATGGATGTATGTTCTTACTGCTTTCTTCTGTCTAGTCCATGTTGCATGTTGAGGATTTGCTGAGATAATAGTTAAGAGTACAGTTTCTTAACTTTTTGATGCTTGCGTAGTTGCATTACACTAAGGCTTCCGTTATTCTAATGATCCATCAAGCAGGGAAGAGTTAACGGGGTGTTATAAACGGAAAGTATACGCAATTATGTAATATTAGTTCTTGGTGTTTTGAAGTGTTCACCGACAAGTCAATAGTTGATGCTTGTGGATCATGAATGAAAATTATTGTAGAGGCTGGATCCTATACTTCACACGTGAGAGACACATGCAAGTATATATGCCATAAATCTTGAATGTAATCTTGAATGTATGATTAACATTTCTTCATGGAATACATGGACATCTTTATTCTGGTTGATCTTAAAGACTGAATTTTCTTTTCCTAAATGCTTTCAGAACTACAGGTGTTGCCAGCATGTCACTTGAACAAATGACCATCTTCTATTGTGGCAAGGTGAATGTCTATGATGATGTACCAGTTGATAAGGTACGGAAACTAAATTTCTGTTAAAATCTTGAAATAGTGTATAAATCTATAAAATGTCAGAAGTATGCTGTGACTCTGTTATAATGAACTTAAATGGTATAGGCACAAGCAATAATGCAGCTTGCTGCAAGCCCGCTTCATTTTCCCCAGGAGACTTCACAAGATGGATATGCATCAATTCAATCTTTACCATGTCATTTACGAGGTGCTAGTATCAAAGTAGGCTCAAGTTCATCTATTTCACTATTGCCAACCTCTCAAACAGGTAACGGAGCTTATCTAAATTCTAAAGTTTCTCATAAAATGTTCTTGTAGTGTTGGACTTCTTGGTTCTTTCATCTTGATGTTTATGTGGAAGTGTGATCTTTTCAGTTCTACATAAGCCACTTTCCATTTGTCTTAGTAATTTTTTTATGGTAAAAAACCCTGAAAGATGCCCGCAACACATTATTTTGGTTTGTTTGTTACCTGGGCGGTTCTTCATTTACTCTGTACAAAAGTACAAAATTGAAATCACAAAAAAAAAAAAGATTGAAGTGAAGTACTGAGAGAAAACATCAGGCCTCGAACCTGATATGATTTTGTAATGAAGGCCGAACGCTTGAAGCCGTGAACGGACATCTTAGGGACACATAATGGAGACTGTTAATTTACTTGATTGACAGGACATGGGAGTTTTTCTGTTGACATGTCCCATGCTGATACCCATCGGTATTGGTGGTGACCAATTTCTCGTAGTATCGGTGGGTATGTAGCGGTATCAGCATTTCAAGATTTTCAATTTCAGTAAAATTTCTAGCATTATAAATATTTTAAACAAGCCTGATAGCCATGAGTACTATGGAATGCAGAAATTTATAGTATACAATTGACTACAACCTTATTGACGGGGAATCAGAAGAAAAATGGGACATGAAAAGGAAAAAACTTTCTATCTAGTAATTGCTACCATCTGTTTCATTATCATGGAAATTAAAACTTTTTCACCAAAAAAATAAAATAAAATGGAAAGTAAAACTTGGATGGTATTTTCTGGACAAAGGGAGTACACCTTCATATCCGTGCAGAAGCATGCTTTCAAGAACCGGTCTCTTCTTAATTTGAGTTAATTTATATCTTGGTTGAAATTTTATATTTTCTCAAACATATGGAATCAAGTTTAATCTGCCGATAAAGATGAATTGTTCTTTCATAAGTTTATGCGTTTGCGCAAAAACCTAGAATAAGGTATTAGTTATTATGTGCGCCACAATATATCTCTTTTGTATGTAAGCCTTAGTTTCCATGCATGATGATTACTCAATAGTTTAGCATAAAATTATTTGTAGTGATAATCTAATAAGCTCGTTTTCCTATCTTTGTTGATATTAAGTTTTCATTTTTATTTATGATTTTATCTTTTGTTTCCGAAAATTGGATACTAATGCAGCTGAAGGTTCCTCAAGCAGGAAGGCATCTTTGCAAAGATACCTTGATAAGCGTAAAGACAGGTAATCATATTTGCATAAAATATCATTATGGTCTTTTTTGCTTTTCTCTTTTGTTTCTAACATCCCTGTTAGGTGAAGGTTTAGGAGTAAGAGAAAGGTAGGAACTACTTGTGCTACCTCGGACATTTACATAAATCATCAGATAGCAAATTGGGTTCCAAACGAATTTTCAGGCAATGCATCCTCCTTGGCACCAATTAAATCACCCAGCATTCCAAATCATAGAAGCTCATTGGAAGATAATGTAGTGAAGAGCGCCAATCATTCAGCTGTTATTGATGACAGAGGTAACATAATTTTGCTTAATGATGTTGCTTTTCTACTTCTGTTGACTGCAAATATTATTCCTCTCCATAATTGGCTTTAATTGAAAAAGAAGTTCCAATTTTTAAGTGTTTCCAACTTTTTGAGCTTAATTTATGGCGTTTATTTCGACATAATTTAACTGGTCAAAAATAAAATACTGACATAACAGATACTCTGTACTATGTAAGTAATACTCACTCCTTAGGAAAAGTTGGATTGTCTGTTTGTCGATCTTTCTTTTCTGAAAAAAAGGCTCTGTAAGGCACTCCTAGAGAATTTTTGAAAGTGAACTTTTTGTCTATATAAAGCTTAGAACTTGTTCTTAAGAAAATATCTCAATGGATGATTGGGTGTCCCATTTGGGCATATAGTTTCTTGTGTCTGAGTTATATATTTTTTCACCTTTATTATGAAAACCAATGTTTGCAGTCTCAGTTGGTAAGTCCATTGGTCTGGCGGTGGGTAAGTGGGGGGATGGGGGTGGAAATATTTATCTATTTTCCTGGAGACTTTAATATAATCATTAGAACAATATTAAAAAATTTAAAAATTCTTTGCTTTCACATTTACAGGATTGAGTTGATAATTCTGGTTTAGTGTTGATGCAAATTTTGTCGTCATGCCACGTAAGGTGTTTGATGGATGTCTGATGGTCTGTGAGCACAAATGACAAGACATGTAGATAAGCTTCCGTTGACAATCACTCTGGTGATCCTGTCTGCTATCTTTGCAATTCTGTTTCTGAGGTAAATGAAGATGAGACTTCCAAGTGCGTTTCTTTTAATCTGTTGATTAGCTTCAGAAATTGTCCGAAGCTGTGACAAGTACATTAGAGGACCCGGTGAGATGCATCGCTGAGTAATTACTGAAGCAACCTCAAGTTATTTAACTGGCGTATGACAGTATTAGTATTAACTTACAATATTACAATTGTAGCTAGATCCTAGGAGATAATCCATATGATGAGTGAACTGCTGTTCATTCTTTACCCACTTGGTTTATGGAGTGATCTAAATCAAGGCCCTAAGAACTATTTAGCACAGAGCTTCTATAAAAGCATGTCAAATGCACCTAAATATCTGATTGCTCTGTAACCAACCATGGTTTCAATGCTGTGGAGCTATTGCTTTTGCGCTCTACTCCAATGTTATGTTACATTAGTGCACTGAAGTAAACATCCTTTGTTCTCTGGTAATGATACTTCTTATGTTCTACTTGATGATTGATAACTATTTCACAATACATTTACGCGAAGAAAAAATCCACTGTCAGTCGAAATGTGATCTGCATTACTGTGAAAAGTGGAAACAATGGTGTACACAGTATTACTGAAAACATCTAATTTATTATTGCGCTAACATCATACTGTATTAAGGAAAAAAAATGACTTGTGCGTAATTATATCAGCAGTTGATGTATATCTTTGAGCTCCTATATCTATTTATGGATAGAAAGAAAAAAAGAACAAGAAAATAAAAGGTTAACCATCTAGAGTAAGGTTTATAAATATTGCAGTTTCTGGTGTCATGTTGTGGTTATATTGATGATTACTTGAACTGAAGATATGACCATATGCAAAGTTAGGACAGACGGCTGATGAATCATGGTGTTAGATTTTGTAATACTCCATTTGGTAAGGGATATGAAGTGCAATATCTGATTATGACATTGACTTGTAAATGCTATGAGTCCCACCAAGTACTTTTGTATTATTGTATCTACTTGATTTTTTTTGAAGTTGGATAGTCTTACCTACTATTTTCTCGAAGGACATTGTACCTAATTTGAGAAAGCTTGAAAGCTAGAGTTGATAATAAGATCTGTTACCGACAGAGCTTTGCTCATTTTTACAAGTGTTCGAGTATTAGAGTTTTATAAATGTTTTTTTTTTTTTTTTGCCTATTCTGTTAAAGTGTTAATTATTTAAAATGTCTACACTCTTAGTTCGAGACAAGGGTATGGAAAGACTATATACTGCGTAGAATCTCGTTATTGAAATAATCTTATTCAGTAACTCCACCCCCCACACCCCAAAAAAAAAAAAAAAAA
Organism: Centella asiatica; assembly: GCA_014636745.2. Lineage (NCBI taxonomy): Eukaryota > Viridiplantae > Streptophyta > Magnoliopsida > Apiales > Apiaceae > Centella > Centella asiatica. The sequence continues at coordinate 35,802,709 of CM025787.1, forward strand.
AAAAAAGGAAAAGAACCGTCGTATGGTCTCTTAGATATGAAGATGCATTATAAAGCTCCAGTTGGATCAATGACGCTCCCTTCAGGAAAAAGTTTTATTTCTTAGTGGACGTCATTAGATAGCTACTTTATTTCTTTAACAAATTGTAATCATTAGCGCTGTAAACATAATACTATCACTTACTGTATTAAAGTATAAGATCTATATCAGTTTATGAAATGTTAGTTGACATATCAAATTAAAATATGTTCCAACTCATTTTGTTTTACTCAATCAAGGGTTCGGCATAACTATTATTTTTTAATTCTATTTAAAAAAAAATTCAATGCGACTTTAAAGTTATAAAAAATTGAGGGGGAAATAAATTTCTGAAAATTGTCAACCGAAACCAATAAATGTTTGTGTTTTTTAAAAGAAGAGCTTCGAATAATGTGGGATAGCAAGTGAATGTGTTGGCTTAATAATTGCGAATGAATTGTTCCAAACAAACGCCAAGTGGGTGAGATTTTTTTCAAGATTTATATAATGGTGACCTAATTGTTTCTATGAGTGTTTGATTTTCCGATTAATTGGTATTTTGCTGGCATTGGTTTGTTTATTACTTGCTTCCACGCCAAACATTTTATATCCAGTCAAAGTTATACATTAATGATTTCCCTTTTTTTTTTAAACAGTCTGAGAAAAGCGACAAGCTTTTACCTTTTATACTTGAGAAAAGGAGGAGTTCTTAGAACTCACCTAAAGAAAACAATAAAAAAAATAATATCCCAATATACTCTTAACCCTATTTAGTAGAAATTATATATTTCCATTAAAAATAGAAAAGAAGCAATCAATTTTATTTCTTAATGGAATATATAATGTATTATCTTCGTTTTTAATACGTGTTAGTTTAGTTTTTGGGTAAAAAAAAATCTTAGATGTTATTCTCACATTTCAAGATAAATTCAAAAAAAATTCAACACCATCCTTAATAAATTTTAAGTCCTAAGTTCCAAAAATGATTAATTGTTGTTGTACTCCTTTATTATTAGAATAATGAAATAAGGGTAGTTTTGGAATATTAGTAATAAAATTTATAATTTTCTAGTAATTTAGTCATTTCATTTGTCTGTGTGAAAAAACCTTAAACAATACTCCATTCATTCATATATACACGACGTTTTAGAAAAATGCATAATAATTAAAGTAATTATTTGTAAGTATGTAAGAATATAGTAATTGTCCAATATAACCTTTTTTAGAAATTGTATGGATTTAAAAATAGTTTAAAGTAAGTAATTAAGTAGAATTAATTAAGGAATAATATTAAAATGAGTACATGTTATAAAGTTATGTAAATACGAAGAGAGAGTATGTATTTAAAAACTGAGGGAATAAAACCCCGACTTGTGTTTGTAGTGATACTTATCAATTATTGGAAAAGAAAGGGCTCCAGATTTCCAGCGTAAACATGTCATACGATTCATATCTCGGCCATCACACCATATGCACAAAATCTTGAATATAGCAAGATTTGGTTACTTGGCAATTATTTCCATCATTTTCTTCAAAATAGTCCAATGACATTTACATAAAAACAAAGGGAGAAGTAGTAAATAAATAGCTAAAAATTTAAAATAGAGTACGTATAATTTTAAGTTATATAGAAGTTCACAATTAAAATACTCACTAGTTTAAAAGACTGAATGAATTTCAAATAATATAATAACTTTCACCAACCAAAGGTAAGTGTTTCTTTCCAAAGTCATAAAACAATATGCCAATACACTGGTTTTTCGAGAGAAACTAAATGTTGGACATGCGCACACGTATATATCTATCTATCTATATATATATATACATATATATATATATATATATTTGGTTTAATAGATTGCACGTAATCTTGATCTCTAAATATTTGGTTTAATTATCTAATATTCAGTACTCCAGTTCCAATCAATCTAAGTCGGGTCGGATCATTAAAAACTTATTTTCTCTATTCATACTACAAATACAAGATCTTATTTAAAGACAACCAATTTTCTTACAATCTGGACTAACAAGTATAAACCAGTGGTAAATGTCTCTTCCTTTATAATTATCTTGGTCTCACATGTTTGAATTTATCTAACAACAAAGTAGCATTATAAACAGATTATTAAATAAAATAAGATAAATTATTCCCTTTCCACTAGATTTCTCCGTCTAAAATGAATAGTATTTGTAATAACAGATAAGGAACATTATATATATATATATATATCGATGAAAAAAATGTACCAAATCTGATAGACCGATGTACATTTTTTTAATTATACTCGCTCATACTATGATTTGATTTCATACTATGATTTGATTTCTAAAATATATGAGAAAAAACTAACCATACAGATTAAAAGAGGATGCAAAAATAAATTATATGTAAGTTTTTGAGATTTTTTTAAACTTTTTTACATAGTTTTTATAATTATATAAAAATTAATATATTTTAATCATTGAAAATATATAAATTTTACATAATCATAAAAATCATCGTATACACTGTAAAATGAGATGAAAATTTATATACTATCTTATCTTTTGTTACTCTTTCGATCGATACAGTTAAATTTTTTAGATAAATTATAAATTCACATATATAAAATTAATGTGTAAAATTTAGAATATAAGTTATAATTCAATTATTTTAACCCCATATATATATATGAAGCGTAAATCATCGTCGTCCACAAAATATGAAAACTTCTCTTGCGGGCCCCTGCTAGATTACAAAATATCTTCTCGTGAACCTCTTTTTTCCATCATTCACTCGCTCTAAATTCATTTATACGTTGAAATTAACAAAAAGTGATACTCCATATTTACTGCCACAAGTAACTCTCCCCGTCCAAAAATATGGGTATTGACGTATTGTACGTATTTTTAAATGGCATTCGGCATATGTTAAATATTTTATATCATTTTAAAAAATAATATATTTAAAATATTTTAATCAAAATTTTATATAAATAAAAAATTAAAATTTTATAAATATATAATATATATTAAATATCATTTAAAAGTACATGAAATTATAGATAATCTTGAACAAATGTAGCTGTTTTTTATTTATTATATTTACATTAAATTTATAGAAATCTTATTTAATTAAAAAATTTCCTTTCCGTCATCCAATATATATATATATATATATATATATATCGATTTGTGTTTTAGGTCGTTGCAAATTGGCTTTGAGACATACAAAGGTATTTTTGATTTTTGGAGAGAATAATTTACAATCTTTATTTTTATCTAATTAAAATTGAATAGATTTATACGAGTTTTAAATAATAAAATTTCATTAGATATAAAAACAAACGTATAGTTGAATTTAAAATTTAAAAAATACGTTATTCTATATGGTAATAACACACACGCACGTCCCTTTAAAATGCTTACTCTAAAGAAATGGAGAAAACAAGAAAAGGTCATGACACAATTTTATGTTGGCTTTAAAAGTTATAGATATATCAAATCTTTTAGAAGTGAAGTTATGATTTTAAGTAATAAAATGTGGTTCATTAAAAGACAAAGCATGAGATAAGAATAAGTCGAAACCAAGGTTGTCGTGACACCACGCGTGCGTGTTGGTAGCACTTGTTCTTCGGGGGGCTATGCCCTATGACACACAAAATAAAATAGAATAGAATAGAATAAAATAAAATAAAATATGATAACAGTGTAAACATATATATTGGCAATATTGCTAAAACATTGGCGCTCGACAGCTATTTGTGGGTGTGCGAGTTAAAGTGGACCAATGTGTACTTTGGCATTACATATATACCATAAAAATACATATGTACTTCCATCTGTTTCTTTGGTATTACCTATATTCTCACATTTATTATTCGATATTTTTATCAAATACGTAGTAGTTTATTTTGGTTTCATAACATAATTATATACAAATTACTACGTATATAATTATGCTTTAGGAGGGGTTGGAATATTTAATGTATCAATTGTATATCAAAATCATTTTGGACACAGTTTGAAAATAAATAAAATAGACTAGTGTTGACACAATAGAATTAACATTATTATTATTATTATTATTATTATTTTACGTAACATTTTTTTTTTTTGAAGGGAGTGAGAATTTCACCAAGATACTTGATAATTCCTACCTAATTATGCCGGACATCTCATATGTCATAGTAATATAAGTTCTATTTTCTCGTATGAAAGGTGACACCTTAAACGTTACTTGGGGGGTGGTGCCCAACATCAATTTATTGTTTAAAATTAAGTGGACAATGTATAAAAGATGAGGGAAGTACTCGTTCGTATTAAAGTTTAAAATACCTTGAAATTAATTATAGAGCGTCTATTAATTCCTGCATATTTAAATTTTGAAGTACGGAGATCATTATTTATCACTAATTATAAAATTCATTTCATTGTTTAACTTCTATAAATAAATCAGTTATAAAATCAAAACCAACACTACAAAATTTTAAACATAAAAATAAAATGTACAATTTATGAACCAAATCAAGTCTTTTAAGAAATGAAACAAAATATATATTGTTTTGTGAAATAACTGGGAATATATATATATTCTAAAGAGAAAAAAGTAAATGAATAATTATTTTTATCGACAGTTATCTATTTAACTTATTATGAGACCTATCTCTATTTTCCCTCCCTTATATAAAATTAATTTTTAATTGTTATTTTTTTTTCTGACATGTGAGAATTGAACCAAACATCTGTTAAAGTCAAAAATCTGGCGTACTTACATGCTACCTCTATGCACCAGCATTGCTTGTAGTAACAGGCGAGAATTGAGGATCCCTCACTCAATATCTATTATTTTCAAAATTTCACCCAACTTGTAAACAAAAAAGTTAAAAATTAAATTTCATGGCACTTATAAATTTATAATCATTTGATTTTGAAGGACCCTTCTCTCCATATGCTTCTTTAACATTTCTTATGGGACCGAAGTGGCCAACAAATTACCATTTGATAATGACAACATTTCCCCACTTTATTGGCAAAACGCCGTCGCTTTCACGGGCCACCAATTCCAAAATTTATCTAAACCATTTTTCTATGAAGCATCTGGTTTTGTATTCCATTTCCCAACCAAAGTGCTTCTATAGCTGCAATCCTTCTTTCTGGTCTCCAACGGAAAAAGAAAGTTGAAGAATAAAAAAGAAAAGGAAAAAACTTTTCTTTTCACAACCAAACAAAAAGAAACAAAGTGAAAGTTCAAATTTTTTTCCTTTGGATTCCTACATTTCGATCTCCACCTCTGTTCTCGATTCTATGATCTGGGTTTGTTCAATCAAGCTTGAATTTTAGTGGGTTTGGTTTTGATTTTTCTTTGAGCTTCATTTCGTTACTTTTCGAGTCTATTACATTCAACACAAGGTTAGTGGGTACCTTTCTTTATCTGTGTTCGTTGTTTTTTTTTTTTTTTTTTTTTGTCGTAGATTTGGTGGGAATAATGTGGTTTTGTTCGTTTTTCGTCAGAGATATCTATGTTCCTTGTAGGAAGAAAGTCAAGAGTGTGAGATAAAGTAGACGGATTAGATTGCTATGATTTGGGTATAAGAAATCCATATTTTTGTTTTTAACTTTTTTTGTGCATGAATTATAAAGGAAAGTCCAGTTAGGGACTGTGAAATAGAACTTATTTTGGAATTTTCGCTGCTTGGTGAAGCAAAAGAATATCTGAGCTGAGGGGTGTGATTGTGAAAAAGGAACTATTTACTTTGAATTTGTGGGTGATTTGGCTGGCGGGAGGAGCTATCCGGCGACTGTGGAGATCTGGGAAATATTTCATTATTTATGCCATATGAGGGCCTTCTTTCCTTCTGAATCATGTAAAGAAACACATCTAAATGCTCTCAATCCGCAGTCATGGCTTCAAGTTGAAAGAGGGAAGCTTTCAAAATTCTCATCTCAGTCTCCTTATTCCATGTAAGGTCCCATTTTAGTTTCTTTCAAAGTCTATGATAAATATCCTCTTGGTTGCATAATTAAATCATGGTTTTTTACTTCTTTTTTTGGTTGGGTGTTGATGTATGTAGAGAATCTCTTATTAAGGTCCCAGAACCACGAATTCTTCCATTCTTTAAGCCTGTTGAATATGTAGAAGTTTTAGCTCAAATTCATGAGGAACTTGAGTCTTGTCCTACACATGAGAGGTCAGGTCTTTACTTAATGCAGTATCAGGTCTTTAAGGGGCTTGGGGAAGTTAAACTGATGAGGAGAAGCCTCCGATCAGCTTGGCTCAAGTCTAGCACCGTGCATGAGAAACTTGTTTTTGGAGCATGGTTAAAGTATGAGAAGCATGGTGAAGAACTTATATCAGATTTACTTTCTTCATGTGGCAAGTGTGCTCAAGAGTTCAGGATGATTGACATTGCATCTGAACTTCCTACAAACATAAATTCAGGTTTTTTAGAAGACAGTACTACAAACGGGTACCATGTTTCAAGCAATGTCTCTTTCCGAATTGGCAATGAGACCATACAGTGTAACAGACAGAAAATTGCAGGCCTTTCAGCTCCATTTCATGCCATGCTTAATGGGAGTTTTGCTGAATCACTGTGGGAGGACATAGATTTCTCTGAGAACAATATCTCTGCTTTGGGTATGAGAGTGATCAATGACTTCAGCCTAACTGGTTGTTTAAATGAAGTTCCCCCAGATCTTTTGTTAGAAATCTTGGTATTTGCCAACAAATTTTGTTGCGAAAAGCTCAAGGATGCTTGTGACCGTAAACTGGCTTCTCTGGTTTCATCCAGGAAAGATGTAGTAGCTGAACTTATGGAATATGCTCTTGAAGAGAATTCTCGTGTTCTTGCTGCATCATGCTTGCAAGTGTTCCTACATGATCTTCCTGACTCTCTGAACGACAGTCACATGGTTAAAATGTTAACTCATGCTAATAGGCATCATAGGTCAATCATGGTTGGGTCATCCTCATCCTCATTTTCACTTTATTGTTTTTTAAGTGAAGTGGCAATGAGATTGGATTCAAGCTCAGATATAGCATTCCTATTCTTGCAACAACTATTGGATTCAGCTGAAAGTTGTAGGCAGAGATTGGTGGCATATCATTGGTTGGGATGTGTAAGATTACAAAGAAAGGAATATGATGAAGCAGAAAGGCTTTTTGAGGCAGCTTTAAATGAGGGACATGTTTATTCTGTTGTTGGGTTGGCCAGACTAGGCCACATCAAGGGTAATACTCTGTGGTCTTATGAGAAACTCAGTTCTGTCATTTCGTCTTTTATGCCGCTTGGATGGATGTACCAGGAACGCTCGCAATACTGTGAAGGAGATAAGAAGTGGGAAGACCTTGAGAAAGCAACTGAGTTAGACCCTACCCTTACTTTCCCCTACATGTATCGAGCTGCATCTTTGATGAGGAAAGAAAATGTTCAATCTGCCCTTGCAGAAATCAATCGGGTCCTTGGGTTCAAGTTAGCATTAGAATGTTTGGAGCTTCGGTTTTGTTTCTATCTAGCTCTTGAGGACTACCAATCAGCCATTTGTGATGTTCAAGCAATTCTAACACTTTGCCCGGATTATAGGATGTTTGAAGGGCGCGTTGCAGCATCTCAGCTCCGTACTCTAGTACGTGAGCATGTTCCTAATTGGACAACTGCAGACTGTTGGCTGCAATTATACGATAGATGGTCTTCAGTTGATGATATCGGATCCCTCTCTGTAATATACCAGATGCTTGAGTCTGATGCAGCTAAAGGAATTCTATACTTCAGACAGTCTTTGCTTCTTCTTAGGTATGTTCCAGCATTCACCCTATATTTTTTAAGTAAAACTTCTTTAAAAGAATAGAAAGGTATAATTTTATATCGGATTTCTGCTGTAATGACACATTGATCATGTGTGAGGTAGGTCTTCTGGTAGAACTATAAAACTGTCACAACTCCTTTGTTATATCTTAAAACTATAAAAGACTTTATAATTGCTCATCTTTCATTCGGATGGTAGAAGAACTTTGATATTAGCTCCCTTTATTTAACATTTGAGTGTAGAATATTGAATCTTTGTAAATTGTTAAGTAAAACTAGTAGCTAATAAAAATGACCAGATTGTTTTGTCATGATCATACTTGTTCAGATTAAATTGTCCAGAAGCAGCCATGCGAAGTTTGCAGTTGGCTCGCCAGCATGCAACGGGCAAACATGAACGTTTAGTTTATGAGGGATGGATCTTATATGATACAGGTCATTGTGACGAAGGGCTGCAAAAAGCAGAGGAGTCTATTACCCTCAAGAGATCTTTTGAGGCCTTCTTTCTGAAAGCTTATGCATTAGCTGACTCCAGCCCAGATCCGTCTTGTTCTTCCGCTGTTGTCTCTCTTCTTCAAGATGCCTTGAAGTGCCCCTCAGATAGGCTACGGAAGGGTCAGGTATGTTTTTTCTTACTAAATTGTCTCAATGTTTATGTCATAGTTTTTCGGTTTGTAAATTATGGGCTCTTGAAATAGAAGGTATATCTTGTATTCCTTGATAGTTCAATAGTTAGTGCAGAACAAGGAATAGTTGGAGGGCTTGTTTGGGTGGTGCTATTTTTAGAAAAATAAAGGAAGAACATCTGAAGCTGTCTATACCTGCAATTTACTCTGATCTCTTTCTTAATTAGTTTTAACTACAATAGTCAATCCCAACCGAGTTATGTCCTGCTAGTTTCTTATGAGGAGGGAGGGGTGCATATTGTGAAGTCTCTCTTTGGTTTGGTCCAAAAGTATCAGACCAAAAAGATGTACTTTTCCAGTCAAAATTGTTGCTTTTTATCTTCACTTTAATCTTTTCTCGAGTGTTGTGTATTATCTTATTCTCTTCTGATCCTTTGATTTGGCAGGCCCTGAATAATCTAGGGAGTGTTTATGTTGACAGTGGGAAACTAGATCTGGCAGCCGATTGCTATATCAATGCCCTAAAAATACGTCACACTCGAGCACATCAAGGCCTGGCTCGTGTTCATTACCTCAGAAATGATAAGGCTGCTGCATTTCTAGAAATGACAAAACTGATTGAGAAGGCCCAGAACAATGCATCTGCTTATGAAAAGAGGTCAGAGTATGGCGAACGTGAACAGACAAAGGCAGATCTAGAAATGGTCACTTGTCTAGATCCTCTTCGTGTATATCCTTACAGATATCGAGCTGCAGGTTAGATAGTTTGCCCATTCACTTCTACTAGTTATATTCAGTGTTGTGAAATTCTTTAGGCTAAAATTCAAAATCATCAATAAGAGGGATAACCACCACCTTTTCTTTTGGGACTTATTATTATTATTGTTATATAAGATTTATTGCTTGTTGGTCTGCAAGTGATTCATTCATTTTTATCCTGGCACATATGCGCTTATACATTGGTCGTAATATCCTGGTAAAATCTATAGTTGAAAGCAATGCTTATTACTTTTCCGACTTGATAGTGTTGATGGACAACCACAAGGAAAAGGAAGCAATATCAGAACTATCAAGGGCAATTGCATTCAAAGCAGACCTTCATCTTCTACACCTACGGGCAGCTTTCCATGAACACATTGGTGATGTTCTGGGTGCCTTACGAGACTGTCGAGCTGCTCTCTCAGTTGACCCGAACCATCAAGAGATGCTCGAACTTCATAGTCGCGTAAACAGCCAAGAACCATGAACCATGAGTTACAATGGTGGCCAGCAAATGGTCAACAGAGTTATCGTGTTGGTGGGGTGTGCCTGAGTAGGTGCGTGGGTGGGGTGGGGAGGAGGGAGGAAAAATGTAATTCTTCAAGTGTATGATTAGCTTATAGCGAACTCGTGAGCGTTACGCTCACTTTTTTCTTCTGAAATTTTGTGATGTCTTCTCACTGATTGCAGTATAGTGTTGGTCAAATTTGAAATTGTTGTGGCATGCTCTTCCTTTTCCACGGGGTCATTCTATTGTACGTAATTTTAATAACTAGTCTAATCACCTCATATAATAATCTCTATTAACAAAAACTTTGCAATTACAACATAACTTTTATTCTGTTCTTTTTGTTCACGACACAATGTCTTTTCAATTTAGGGCTTACTTTGTTGTGTAACAATTTTACATGTTACACATTGTCACAACTAGTCTTAAATCGAAATTGTTTTCCCTTAAATTCACATAAATGTTTGTGTTTTAAATTATATTATGGTCATTAACTTTTCAAAACTTGATGATAATTTTATTACTGTAACTTTTTATTTAGAAAACTTTAGATGGTAAAGTTTTTTTAATTTAAAATTAAAACATGTCATCGATTTTTAAAAAAAGAAATTAAGACATGTTCAACAATGACTTTTAAGATTACTTTTAATTTAAAAGTTATATTTTAAATGAACAGTGAGTGACATTTTTATAATGACTTGTAATTTAAAAAAACAAAAACAATTAGTTTTTTTAAAAAGAAACTAAGACTCTGTTTGACAATAACTTTTAAAACTACTTTTAATTTTAAAGTTATTTTTTAGATTAACGGTGAGTGATATTTTTATAATGACTTGTAATTTAAATAGTATTTACTTTTGAAGAAGTTAATTTTAAAGTTCAAATTAAATTATAATTCAAAAGTCAGAAGTTGTTGACTAATGTGCACTAATTTTGTGTTTAGAATAAATAAACTACGGAAAAATGAGTTCAAACGAGTCAATTGTAGCGACTCGGTAACCCTAAGCACTCGACTCGGTATCCATATTGTATATATTGGTTGGAAGTACGGTTTTACAGGCTATAATACAGTATATAAGCTCCCATTTCTCTCGTCAAAAACTGAAACCGCGACTCACTGATTGATCATCATCGCTTCAACTTCAGCTCTAGAAATCACGGCTTCCTCGCGGTACTCTCTCTATCTCCCCCTCCCTCTCTATACATATATATATATATATATATATACACACGTTTATGCATAGAAATAATTAGGCTACTGTTTCCGTTAATTTGTGTTTATATCATTCAATATACATGAATTCATCTTCATATTTTGGCATCGGAATTTGAGGAATTTGATTTCGTAGCTGATAGAGTGCTGGGCGACAAATATGTACTCGTACTTCTTGTTTTTTGATCTCAGTGATTCAATGTGGTTGATTTGTAGATAAAATTGGTTGAAAGCATCCGGAATACTTGTACCGGCTGCTTCATATACAGTGTAGCTTGACGCTTATACAGTTGTACGAGTAGCATGAATTGTTGTAGAGAGAGAGAGAGAGAGAGAGAGAGAGATACTAGTTTCAGTTAGCCTCATAATTTCGAGTGGGTTTTGTGTAAGTTCTGAATCTTTTTGTGGTTATACAGGGCTCCGGATAAACCTGAGGTGGTTGTCTGAATTTGTCTTTTATAGATAGTACGCATTAGATGTGGTCCCCTTGCCTTGTTAGGTGAGTCAGCTCCCAAAATGAAGTAGTTTCTTCTATAGTTATATATGTTTATTCCTGATGTGTTTTAACGATTATCTGATTTATGAGCTGATTACTGCTTGGAGTGTCATACGGATAATGTATATTGTATCATTGTATGTTTAACTATAGATCCTGAAACTTCTGCTGCAACTAGAAGCCAATCGGTGTTCACTTATTTAAAGCTCATTTACTTTCCTAATAAGAATGATTTTGTATTTACTTGTATCCAATCTACAGTTCACTATTACTGATGATTAAAGCTTATTATTATTTATTTTTATTCTGCCAAGTTAATTATCCTTTAAGCTACTCGTAAGGTTTATATTATTAGCTAAATTCCACGTGAAAGTGTTTTTCTTCAGGAGTGTAGTAGAACACCACCAACTTGATGGTGGCAGCAGTATTACTGGGATTACTCATCTATGCATTTTCTGCAACTGCTCATGAGGTATCCGTATCCTGTATGATGGCTTATGATGAGGGTGGTGCTCTGGCTGTTTTTCAGTCTCAAGAGTGCCCTCAGTGGGTACTTCCCAGTAGAATCCTTGAAAATCAGACTAGGAATTGCCAATTTGCCACACATCAAGGTCATAGGGAATATCAAGAGGATCGTGTTATGTGCAATCTTGATATAAAGATACCAATACTTGGTACCTCCCAACCAAATTCTTTACCTTTTGTGGCTTTTTTGATTACAAAATGGGGATTAAGTTGTAAAATACTCCATTTTATACAATTGAAGACTTCTTGGCACCCATTTAGATGTTCCCAAATTCACCCTATATCATTTATCAATTCTTTGAAAAAAAAGGTCATCTCCATATCATAAGATATAAAGCCAACAAAATTAGTACCTGTACGATCAACTCTTAACGTTAAAATAACCAATCATGTTATGACCATTTCCTTTGCAAAATTATGATCCTTCAACATGATATTTTCCTCTGTAATGAACAAACTTTTCGGACATGCCTACACCTACTTCAGTTAGTTTTGTTTGATATAAGGTAAACAAGCTAATGTAATGAATTTTGTGGGTGCAGTAAAAGACGGGCCTAAGGAGATCGTGGTTGGTATACTTGCAATTTTTGATGGTCATGGAGGCAAGGAGGCTAGTGAGATGGCTTCAAATTATTTGCTGGATTACTTTCTGCTGCATGTTGTATTCAGCACTTACAAGCAATCCTTTCCCTCCAAGAACAAACCCGATTTGATATCTCAAGCCAAAAACAACACGGAGAACAATATTTTAACTCTTGGAAGGTATCACCTTGATTTTTTGGTTAAAGTGCTATTGAAAGAGACAAAAGGAAATCTCCGCATTTAGGAATCTGTTTATAAGTTTCATTCCACTGGTTATAAAAACAAGTAATCCTGGCTACTTTATTGCCCTTGCTTTTTGTTAAAATTGCTTCTCGTTCAACTCTGATCATAGAGTATGCTCTAGCCTTTTGTGCGCTAAATTCTTTAATTATCATAATATTACTCCCTACATACCATAGAAAAAGTTGCATTTGATTTCTTTTCCTATTAAGTTTGCAAAATCCTACCATTCATATTTGAGGTGTTCTGATTAATTATGATTCAAGCAATGTTAGTATTGCGAACTATATAAATATTTAGAAAAGGAAAATCCTTTTCTACTAGTGTTTTAGAGTTATCATAAATTTGCATCACAAGTTTAAATTTTAGAACTTCACAATCGAAGTACAAAGAAATTTGCATATAACTCTTTTGGTGAAACCACGAGTTTATTATTTTGTTATTACTACATTAATTTTTAAGCTAGCTAAAGGTTCCCCTATTTTTCCCATTTTTTATTTTTGTTTGCAGATTATCAATAAAAACTGTCATGTGATTTGTACCTCTTGTTTTCTTTTTCGGTGGCAAGTTTGTTTATGATGACTACACTAAGTCACTCACACATCTGGAACCAAAAGAAATAGGTCATTTATTTTTTGTCATTGTTGTTGTAGTTCTCAGGGTGTCTTACCAGTAACTCATGATAAACCAATACAAAGAATTTTGAAGGAAGCATTATTGGGGTCAATCCATGATATTGATGTGAAATTTTGTTCGGTAAATCTCACAATTGTAGATTCATGTTCTTTGCACTCAAATCCAGACTTCACGAAATATTGCTCATTTGGTTTTTTCCTGAATAAACAGGAAGCTTTGAATAACAACTATGTTTCAGGATCTACTGCCACCGTCGTTCTTTTGCTAGATGGTGAACTTTTGGTTGCCAGCATTGGTGATTCAAAAGCACTTTTATGCTCTCTTCAAGGTATAATTCAGCCCTTACTTATCCCGTAGGCCTTTTGCCCTTTTCTACTCGCTATTTTTTCTCTGTTTGATCGATATTTGGTTCCAAAGAGTTGCTGCAGCTTTCCCACTCCCTTTGGTTATCATATACAAAAATATTGTCCTAAATTTTTTTCTTTCAAATATTAAGTGAAGAATGATGTGGTCTAGGACATGGATTTCTTGTGCAACTTTTCTATAATTTAAACATTTGTTCCACTTGGCAAAATCAGGTCCTTCAATGACAGAACTTTATCCCAAGGAACTGACAAGAGACCATCATCCAGGTAGAGATGATGAAAAGGCCAGGATAGAGGCTGCTGGTGGTTTTGTTCGTATATGGGGTGTGCCTCGTGTTAATGGCATTTTAGCTGTATCCCGGTCTATTGGTGACATTCACTTTAAAAGGTAGTTCAACCTAGCAATGAGCATAGGGAGTTTGACATTCCACTCTTTACAGTTCTATTTAGTCCGATACTGATAAAAACCTTCTTCCCATTTTTCTAAAGCATTATATTTGGTAATTTTAGTGTAACATGCCTCGTCTAAAACGAAGCATTTTCTTATTGATCTTTTATTCCGAATTTTATTTATTATATTCCTTATTTTTGTGTCAGATATGGTGTTACTGCTATACCTGAAGTGACAGATTGGCAACCTTTAAAAATCACAGATAGATATTTGGTTATTGCATCTGATGGTATATTTGAGAGTTTAACTACGAAGGATGTTTGTGATCTTCTACAAAATCCAGATGTCCAAGAAAATAAGGCTTTTAACAGTTCATCTTTATGCCCATCATCATCTTCATTGCCTGGCTGCATCGTAAATTCTGCATTAAGGAATGGCAGCATGGATAACTTGTCTGCCGTTGTGGTTCCAATTGGAGTAGTTGACTCTTGCCAAGAATCTGCAGATAACATATGACTGATTGGTATCATGTTTTCCAGCTTTAGTAAAACCTCAATCTCACCAGAATCTTACGAACTGCATTTGTGAATATCATAGGGAGCTAGGTTGCTCCATAATAATGTTGATCCAATTGGTTCCATTGCGAAGGCAAATATTTTTTTTTATGCACTTCGCTAAGTGCTGACACTAGAAATATAATTACATAGCTTCTCGTCTTTTAGATAGAATATTCTCGGTACATTTTTAGTTGTATCAGTCCCTAAAATCCTTGTATTTACTGCTACCATTCTGAGTTCGAGTCTCATGGCAACTTGGCGTTAAAGATCTAAAGAATTTATCATGCTGATTTTGTTATAGGTAGAACCGTAGAACACTATCGTTCCTCTTGTGCATGGACACGTTCGTGGAATGAAAGGAATTTCTTCTGAAGCACATATCCCATCTTTTACTTATTTTGCTCATTTGCCTTCATGCGTTTTCTGTGGCAATATTGTTCATACTTACCTTATTGAAGTGGAGATGATTTTTAATTTTAATTTTATTTTTAAATTTTAAATTTGAGAACGGAGCTGGCTAGATATCCATTTGAATCGGCTAGTAGTAAAGATTTTGCTACACGCACCTGTTTTCTATACATAACCAATGCAATCCAGCCCTGGTAAGAGGAATGAAAGGTGATAAGTATAAGAAAGATATTAATATATGTACATCTGAATCAAACATAGTACAGAAGCACAAGTGTCTAGACTCTAACTTCAGATAACCCTGGAAAAATGCACATCTGGTCCTCGAGGATCAAACGGTATGCCACCCAACTTGAGATGGCAATGTGAACCAGAACCCGCGGTATTAGCTGAACCCGACCTAATGGGTTGGGTGATTTGATTGATGATCAAATTTGGTGCGGGTATCACCCAAATATAATTTTTGGATTCGAGTTCAGATAGTTAAAAATACTCATTTTAAACTCGTTTATTTATTTTTATTTTTTAAAAAAAATGATATCATAGTATTGAATACTTTCTTGCACGTCACTTAAGAACAAACACATGTATATAAATTATGTGATGTAATCTTAAAATCTTATTTGATACATACAATTACAAAAATTCATTCTTACTCTCTTTATTTCACTTATTGATTGATTTTGAAAAAAGTAGTATACTAATCTTATTAAATTTAATTTATTATAGAAAATCGAATAATAATACTCGTAAGTCATTCAAAACTTATAAATTTTCATAAAAATCTCCCTATGCTTATTTTCTTAATATGATTTAAATTTTTGGATACATGTGGGACGAATACGGATATTAACTACCCATTGGATTTGGGTAATGAAAATACTCGATAACTCGAGTTCGGATACCATAATTTAAATCGGGTTCAAATACCATAATTTAAAATCAAGTTCGGGTCGGGTAATGCACTACCCGTAACCAGCCTGCCCCATTGCCATCCCTACCCCCAACAGCCCAAGTAAGAAGACGCTTCAACTCTCCACCTAAGGTCGGTTACGTAGACCTCCAATTTCTAATTTGGTTGAACTGATTTTCTTGGCGTCAACTGCAAAGCAGCTCATCCTTTATGGCTTAGGTCGTTTTTGTCACCTAAAACCAGAAACCTCTGCAGATTCTATGAACTTCTCGTATGCATTCCATATATCCTTTCTAAAAGAAGGTACATGAAGATCTTTACAAGAAAATATCTTTCAATACAGTAGAATATCTGAATCAGAAAGGGATAATGAACTTTCAATAACGTCTGAAATTTTATTTTGATCAATAATGATCTAGTGGAAGTCAACAAGAAAGTAGTAAATTACCTCTATGATTATGAAACAATTATGCAGATAAGGCATGCATTTATATCGGCCCTTCCTGACTCGGTCCTTGGGCTTTTGGCTTAAAATAAGGATGCTGCAAAGCCTCGTCAACGCTCAACCTATCCTCCTTTTATTTACAACATAAAAAAAAAAAAAAACAAACATACACACACAAAACAGTATCAAGTACAGTCTTCACACCATCTAAATCTCATGCTGATGAATAAAAAAGCAGAGCAGGTAGCATGTTCCATGAATCACTGCCACATGACTAGGAACACCAAAACGGCAATCAAATTGAAATTGGGACCTTTAAAATTGAGAATGCTAAGACTAGAGAGCATATATGCAGAAGCACATAAAAATTTCAGAGCAGTACATAGAACAAAAACAGCCTTTCTGTAATAGGTCATGGGTAACACTGCTCCCATACCAATTGTTATGATCTTAGGAGAGCTCATGCCCAAAAGCTAGCAGTTTGAAGGGAGAGCTGATAACAACCCACACCAAGTGCATATACAAAAATGTGAATTTTTCCCCATTATCCAATGTAGAGAGCATTACGAAGCCAATAAGCATTAATGTCATGGGTCCTCTGTGTAGATAAATCTGTCTCGATCTAAATAAACCTAATGGGAAACATCCACCTCTAACTCCAGAGAAGATTCCAATTGATACTTATTTGATCTGCTTAAAGGAAAAGACTGCTGGCCCACAGTATAAGGAAATCAAAACAGTGATATATATACATACTACTATGGTATTCCTATTTCTTCCCGGTACGAAGAGTGAATTGTCATTTCAAATTTCACATGCTTATGAAGATGTAAAGGTGGCATGTACCATTTTTCATAATTAAGCATGTACGCAATATAGAACTTACTGGATCCCAAAGTAATAATTGGCGCACTAAGCGCAAAGCCCAAATATTTGGAAACCTGCTCAAGAAAATGCAAAGAGACAACATGCAAAGAGACAAAATGCAATGAGTAAAGGATTGAATTGGATGACCAGATAATGACAGCATAAATATTGACAAAATGCACTGAAAAGAAACTGACCCTATTTTAAGAGGGTCTCTACTCATTATTTGCTGGGAAAAGAATTCTTCAGAGCATTTCCATGAAGCTGGTGAAGCTGAATTCTGAATATGAACCTCCAATTAGTATGAATTTCTTTGAACCAACAGCACAGCATGCAGTCATAATTTGCTAAACAGAACGATAGATTATGCTACCAAAATAATAAAAGTTTATTTGTACTACGACTGCTTATATTATGCCTAATGTTTCAAAACAACATTCAAAAAGACGCTAGTTGTAGTTTCTGATTAACAGTTGTCTTGATTAATTTTGAAGCTGTTGGGGCTGACACTGTATGAAGTCAGCGTGCTTCTCTTTTATGTTGTTTTCTTATTTACTAGATATGTTTAAGCAACTATACACGTACACGTATATGTCAGCATATGTGGGTTGGGAAGGGGAACTATGAAGTATCGAAGACCATTAGTGTAATTATTCAACATGAACATTTACAAAATAACTAGAATATGAGGAAAAGCTCACTCTGTCATTAGTGCCACAAGCACGATGATGTTTGGACGAACTCCCAGGGACTAAAATGCACATTTCCATAAGTGATCTAAGCCTGCGGCCAGAGGCAAAGATACATCAACTAGTGAAAGTGCTATCCTCAGGATACTGCACTGCCCATGCCATCATTATTTATCACATACAGATACAACCGTTGTGTTTAAACAAAAATCTTCCAAATGACTAGAATCAAACCAACTTTGGTTAATTAGTTACAGTAAAAAGTATAAACTAGTTATATTTCAACATCTCATGTTTCTCAAAGGACATGACTCACTTGTAAGCGAGCTCCTTTAAGCCTTCATTCCAACCCTCAAGGTGCTGATCCAAAAGAACACGTGATAAAGAATTTATCTGGAACACATTTGGAGACCCTAAAATCAACTCCAAGAACACAACACCAACGCTCCACATATCGTACCTATTGAAGAAAAAGAATTCCAGAGTCCAAGAGAGAGATAAGTTATACAATAGTATATCTTTTTTTTTTCTTTTTCTTTTTTGGGATAGGAAAATAATTTATCCAGAGAAGGCCCAAAAAGTTCATAATGAATCAAATTTCACAAAAAATGATACAGTTGGAGTTTACGTACTTTATATTTGTTGAGGCCCGATACCAACTAGCATTTAGAAGAGCTTCTGGAGGAGTATACTCGTATGTTTGTTCAGCTCTGTAGAGACAGAAGAATCTGATGAGATATTAAAAAAGTTTCATCTCAGATTCTCTTCACAACTACCAAAGAGAAGAGGATGTTTAATTATTCTAGTCCAACTATATGATGGTGAAAACAGTGAGAAACCCTTGTGTCGAATAAGTTGAACAATATTGCTTAAGACCCACATGGTACAGACATACAAATATTAGACATTATGAAGTCAAGATATAAGTAAAAAATCATAAAATGTCATCTGGGTACATATATGCTCAAGGAATCCCCATTTGAAAATCAAAAAGCTCGAATAGTAGCATAAAAATAAATGCATATAAGCCAGATATCTTGCCATAGAGCTTCAATTACATAAATTTATGTGGCCAAACGGCCAATAGAAAATTCAACAGCATCTGATAACAAAAAATTATATCAAAAATATATTTTGAGGCTGTAAGTGTACCATCTAAAACATATTAAAACTGATATTCAAAGGGATAAATCAAAAAGACAGTCTATAATTCTTTAGGTGTAAAAGCATGCAAAACAATTATTATTGTCAAAGGAAGTGCAAACCAGCTTTACTCAATTGTGCCACCTGATGGAGATTGGAGGCAATACTATACAAAGTTCGATTTTGTACATGAAGAGGTAGTTAAGGACACCACAGAACTGAGAAATGATCAAAGGCAAACATCTTAATCAGAACTCATTCTAATCAGGGATTGGTGAGCCATCTGGTAGTTCGAGGGTCATGAATATAGATAAAAATAGAAGAATAGACTATGACTACAGGGATTAAGTTCCACCAGGCAAATGAATTACCTTGAGGGTCCAAGGGAACCATATAAGTACTTCACAGTATACTCATCCATTGCACTGCCAAAGTCAATAATGCGCCTAAAAAGTAGACAAAATAAGGATAAAACCACAACATAACATAGAAGGAATAATCGATTAAATTTAAATGTCCAGTTACATTTGAATTTGATTTGCTACTCATTCAGATAATTCGCTATTTACATTTTATATATAATAGGTAAATAGAGTAATGTTCTTTGGATGATAAAATAAATTAACATACAAGGGTAAAAATGGAAAAATGCATTTGTCCATAAGCTTCATACGGATGAATTATCAACCTTCTCATATTCAGTTTTCAGATACGCTGTTAACCTTACCTAGATGTTCTTCAGCATTTAAATACAGTTTTATCAAACAATACCTAAATTTAGCTTAGTTATAGCGGGGAAAACTCATCCTCTATAAATTTTAGTTTACAACTGCTTGAAATTCAGGAACAAGCATGGGAAAACACATGCCTGAATCCTCGAGTATTTCATTCTAGCAATTAAGTGAAAAATTCGAATGTTTAACAGCAGACTCCCAGATGTTGAAAAGAGAATACCACTATGACAAGATACAATTAAGAAGTACATTTTAGTGGTATATTTCTGATCTTCATTTGGGCTTCCTTTCAAGCATCTCCCAGAATCCATATCTTCAAAGCAGATGACCATATTCTCTTACCAAAAAATAAAACATAAAAAATTAATATTCTTTGTCAGCACAACAATCAAAGCAAAATTAATAATAAAGGGTTGGAAATCAGAATTCATGATTAAAGAAACACTGCTTCTTCATCTTCGCTTTTTATGTCAAGTTTAACTGTAGAAACCCAATTTAGCGAGAGGATGGATAATTATGAATGCGAGAACCATTTCCCAAGAAAGTGAATGAAACAAAGCATAGGGTGATTCACAATGTTTGACTAGCAATTATGTATTATTTTTATAGAATGACGAACATAACGTACGCTTCTAAAGACCATATTAAATGAATAGGATCTAGTAATTCTCTCACCAGGTTTGATATCCCTGTGGGTTATATTGCGGTCATGACAAGATTTGAGTGCCATCAACTAGGCAAAAGAAAATGTACACAAGATTACTGTACTATGAATTCAAAACAAAAATTGTAGGACCAGATATTCAAATAAATAATAATGCAAGGTGCAAAGTTCACGAGATACAGTTCAAATGGAAGTAGGGTAAATTATGCACTCATCTGCATCTTTGACTATGATAAGTCCAGATAATTAATCTCTACCGTGAGAAGGTTTAATTATAGCTTAGTCAACCATCTTATTGTGGAGAAAGCCACATGCATGGAGCATATAATAGGTAGCCCAAACAATTTAATGTGCCGAAATGATACGATATGCTTATCATATCAATATGGACAAACCACACACATTGACATACCAATTGCCATATCAGATTGCGCATTTCTTCTTGTCCTGCTTCTGTTTTCTTCAGCCAGTGCCACCATTTCGAGGGATGCAATACCTGAACTCGTTTTACATGTTCAGCAGAAGCATCATTTTCTACTTCTTGAGCTGTATACATAAGCTTTGACAAGGAAATGCCTTCATGACGAAATACAAGCCATATTTCATTAGATAGAGATTCGAAAGACTCGACATATCTTGCAATATGGTTCAACCCTTCCTCATATGCATCTTTAGTATGTCTTTTATTCCTGGGAAATTCATTTCTAAAGGTCCATGTATCCTCGGTCCCTCCAAGAACTGATTCATTTGTCTTCAACAGATCATGTAAGTTTGATTGTGAATCTTTCAAGAAAGAATTTGCTGTTGCATCTGACAATGAAGCTCCCAAATATGTAGAGGCATTTCGAAATATCTCACCAAAGTACTTCTCCCGCAGACCACTCAAATAAACAGCAGTCCCTCTCTCCACCTGTCAGTAGTAAATCAATTCATAATACAAGCCTCCATGAACTAAATGTGACAGAACTCGATTTTTATTTCAGTCAAATCAATCAACAAATTTATGTGTGTGTGTGTTTGTATGAGTGAGTGAGTGAGAGAGATAGAGAGGGAGGAGGGAGGGGGAGGGAATCCAGGAAGGAAGATTCAAATCAATAAAATTACCATTATACGTTTCAAAATAAACATAATGTATTCGGAAAAACCAGCATCACAATCATGAACAAATGAACTAGTCTCTGAATTTTGAACACAAGGACCATGATCAATCGTATAAAATGAGAATTTCATGCTTTCTGAGTTCCAGCTCGAACCATTACTTCCCAGAGAACTATTCCAGTGAAATGCTAGCCAAACTTCACCGTATGCTCCACGATCGAATCTTTTCTTCAAAATATACCTAACAAATAAAAATATATTACTTACAGAGGACAAAACTCCATGAAAAGAATTTCAAAAAAAAAAAAAAGACAGAGAGAGATCAACATGTATAGATACAAAAAAACTCACATGCATACGTACATATTGTGTGTGTGGCTGTTTGTGCTGTCATGCACAACCTGGAGTTACACACGATAGCTCAAAAATAAAGTGACCAACTAAGGTATTGTTTGATAAAACTGGATGACTAAGTAATCTGAATGGGTTCAAAGAAATTTTCCAAATATCTTCATGACAAATCCAAACTTATAAAAGAGTATTTTCTATATGCGGTGTTTACCAGAGAAGAGAGGATCCTGAAGCTGCATTTATAACTGCTTTCATTTCTAAAGTAAAAAGAAAGAGAGAAAGAACTGGGACTGATGCCTAGATAATTGCTTGTTTGGCTTTGTAGGTCGTCGTAAGGAGGAGAATTTGCTTTCAAGGGAGAGGATGGGGAAGTTGATAGTATAGTTCAATGGTTATTTCATTATTCAGTACATTCAAATATTAGACAAATAACCTGAATAACTTGTCCATTCATAATTCTCCCATTAAATTCCATTAAGATGTTCTCAAACAGAGCAAATGACTAGCATACTAGAGAAAACATTTACATAACAGTAACATAAGACAGAATCCACACTAATTGATTCTTAAAGTAGTACTTGTCAGCGAAAGTCCAATTGACAAGTCGAAATATCATTCAAGGTGCAAAGGACAGGCAGTGCTAAAAGAGGCCCGAGGGCCAGCCCCTCCTTTAGTTTTGTAGTGCATGGTTTTAATCCCAAGGATTTCTTGTCGCTTTCTAATTTTTCTATTCAACTATAGTAGAATTCTTAACAACAATTTTACAAAAATGAAAGCCAGTGGGGCAGGAAAAGACACCAACAAAAGGATAGAAATACCTGGAGTTAGGCACTGCATGTTCATATGATCCATAATCCGAGCCCACATTATAGATCGGGATTGATTCAAGCAAACCAAGAAAACTAGCAAATCCTTCAGGATTTATGCGCTGATCTTTATCTCCATCAGTCGTCATTCCAAAACTCGAGCACATATTCTGGTCTGAGTATAAATTCAAAGATCCACCTACATCAAAAAAAATACAGAAGCAAAAGGAAACAAAATCAATAAGCAACAAAAAATGTTTAATACCAAGAACAACGTAATGCAGTAGAACGGTTAAGAAGGCTCCAGAATTTGTATGAGAAAAACAAAGGGAAATAAAATAACTATTTGAACAAGAATGATAATAGTATAAATCTAACTTGTTGAATCTCTTGAGCACTTACCACTAAAATGACAAAGAGAATCAGGTAAAGCCTGCAACTGTTCATGGTCATCACCATGAACCCAAAACGCATGATCATCATATTCATTAAGGTTCTCAGACAGATAAAAGATTTCAAAATTGCTGTCTTTTCCTTCAACCTGAAAAACATAAGTTAAAGCCAAAAAGATTGCTCAACCACCCCCACTCTGGTATCACATTCATTTAACAGCTCAAGCTTGATATATCCAGAAATAAGAAAGATAAAAGAAAAAGAATCCAGAAACTCGGTACATCTTCAATAAATTGACACAGACAACGCAGAACATGGCAATATCATCTTTTTGCCTCATATCCTCTTAATCATTACATGAGGTACCCTACAATCTCAATAAAGTCAATAAAGTAGCGCAGATGAGATTTTTAACAATGTGAGATCTAATTTACAAGGTAGCAATAGAAAGGTTATACGAAGAAGAAGATTTCAATTCATAAACCAGAATTGATCCTCTGTAATGCTGAAAAGATGAACTAAGGAAGGAACATCTTTGGAATATAACCAAATATTATCACTTGCAGTTGTCATTTAAGAAGAGAGTAGTGATAAAACAGAAGATGAAATAAGAGATGACTTCGCCCTCTATGCTAATCACATGATTTTTTATTTTATTTTAAAAGTCTTAGTATTACGATGAAGAGCACTAATGGCTTCTTGAATATCATGCACTAACGATGGTACAGTGGCAAGTATAACTGGTTATATAGCAACTAAATAGAATGATAAGTATTACTGGTCATACAACTTAATACAAATTTTCCCCAACCAGATCATGACAGTATCTAGAAGGGAAAATGAGCTGGTCTTTATATTCTTTAATCAAACAAACATTCAGTCACTATGAAAGTTATTTGAAATTATCAAATCCGCTATCCAAAAATATTTCACGAATTTCTATTGCTAAGGAGAAAGTACACTTACAGAGTCTAACTTCTCTCTAGTTAAGGTTATTAGCAACAGTCAAACAACCAATAAAAATTACCGCCTCTCAGCCTTACCAATAATCGATCAAACTTGCCAATAACTGGATATGAACGCTTCAATTCTGGGAAAATAAAATAAACATCAGTGAAAATGAAAGGAAAATTAAGGAGAAAATATATACTTATCATCAACCACGGAATCAACAACTTGAACTTGGCTTTGTTTTGGGACTCAATGTATAACCAAATAATATAAACTGTGAAATGATTGAAATATTATTACTTATATAACTTATTCGAGAACACTTGAGATGAATATATTTACAATACTACACATTGGATGCCACAGGCCCAATATGTCATGACTGCACCACAGTGGGCACATGACACGAACCATGAGCATTTTGAAGCTCAAAGGGTAAAATGATTTCCATATGGAGCATATGTGATGGAGAATAAGGATCAAAGAAAACAATTTGGAGACATGATGCAAATGAATTTGGAAGGTTCAATAGGCAGTCGAGTCAAAGTCTGCGACAAGCAAGTAATGGAAGCTAAGCTGGTCCAGTGGAAGTTGGAAGGGTTTTAGGAATTATTAATTTCCTAAGTTGTGTCATGTGTTTTGTGCAAATAGGGAGTCAAATAGTCAGTCAAACAAGATGGTCAATTAGTCATTAATTAGGTTTGCTGGAAACCTCACGATGTCTATAAATACACGTAATTGATCCATTTGAAGGGGAGATGGAATGAAATAATTTTCAGTTTATTCTAAGATGTGATCCATCTTTCCTTAAGGTGTGATGCCTAAGAAACCTAGGTGTGAGACCTAAGAACCCTAGGTGTGAGACCTAGGTTATTAATCCTTCTATTCCTTCTCTTCTTCTTCTTCATCAT
This sequence comes from Centella asiatica, assembly GCA_014636745.2. Lineage (NCBI taxonomy): Eukaryota > Viridiplantae > Streptophyta > Magnoliopsida > Apiales > Apiaceae > Centella > Centella asiatica. The sequence continues at coordinate 35,827,785 of CM025787.1, forward strand.
CATCATCTTCTTCTTCTTCTTTTTATCATCATTTCCCCAAGTTCTTCTCTTTTTCCAGTGATCAGTTCTGTCCAGATTTGAAACATCATCAAATCTGTCCAGAAATGTTATATAATATAGGGTGCTGTGGTATGATCCTGCATCAATATGAAATGGATAATCCATATATCAATGTGCCAAGGTGCCTAGCACCCCAACATGCCCATCCAAGTTGCTCGCAAGAGAACGCTCTAGTGTTGGAGTCCTAGCGCCTGATTCAGATGGTTTAATTCTCTTACTAAGCCATTTATCTGACTAGTATATTTTGACCCTAAAGTAAATATTTCAATGTTTTATTACGCTTCATTAATTTGTTAGTTGAAAGGATATTTCACTCAATCGAAAGTAATTTCCGGTCAAACTACTAGGTATACTTTTCTAGTTTTGCGGTTTCAATATCGTTAGATTGTCAACTCAAGACTTGTACCAGGTTCATTCTTTTAGTGAAGCAATCAGCTCTTACGTTATTTTGTAGTTCAATTAGACAATTCCTAATGGACCAAGGAACATGAAATCAGCTCAATTGCAATACTGAGCACTGACGAATACATTTTTGCATTAAGTATACAGAGAATCAATTTTGTCAAATTACTCAAATCTATCCATCAAAGTGCCTCATAGAAAATTATTCTTTAGCTTCAACATGCTAAACACCAAATTTTGTAAAAAACACATAGGCCCTACATGAAGGTGAAGGACCATAAATATTACCTGACTGTTCATTTATATACTTTTGCAGGCCTAAAGCTGGGGAATCAAATTTCACTTTTTCATGATGCATTTCCTTCAGGAAGGTTTTAGAAAAGCCAGTTGATCTGAATGGAATGACAACAGATGCCATATTATCGGTACTGCCTTTCTCGAATGCAGTATCAACTATGCAATCAGCGATTGAGTATACACATGATGAACTGAGTTCAGATCTCATGGGACCATGACTGCGTAATTCCCAGAGCAAATCACAAACATCCTGAGGACTCAGCTTCTCAAAAATACCGTCAGATGCAGCCACCAAGTAGCTGTCATTATCTGTTAGAGGTCGCCAGCCCGTCACCTCAGGAATGGATATAACACCGAAACTAATAGCAAATGATACGGCTGAATGAGAAGTTGAACCACATGATTTCATTATGTTTTATTAAATCCAATTATAAATCCACAGAAGCCCAAAGATTGCTGTAAAATTATTAGAGGATGTAGTATGCAACGAAACAAGTCATGCCAATTTTTTCAGAAATCAGGGATGAATCAATCTGCAGTGAGTAAAAAATGCCTAAAATTGACCTTTATCTTCTAATTGTGAACCTCACCTTTTGTAGGGCACATCACCAATAGCTCGTGAAACAGCCAATTGACCATTCACTCGATATACCCCAGCCCACTCAACTATATAACCTCCAGCTGATTCTACTCTAGATTTTTCATCATATCTATCTGGATGGTGATCTCTTGTTAGTTCCATGGCTGATAAATGTGCCAACCCACCAGAGGCTGTCGATTTGAAGCCATTGTAATTTCTAATGGATGGGGAAGCACCTTCACGTCTTTTCTGCATGTACAACCTTAACAAAGTAGCTGCAATGTGGAAGAACGACCGGACAGTAAACTTTCTGATACTATTGTCAAATCAAGGTAATACAGCTGCTTATAATAAGAAGTAGACAACCACATACAACTAAACATGTCTATCAAGAAAATTTTACAATAGTACAATAATGAGCTGTAAATAATAAACAGGTTATGTAACATCTGAAATGCTTCTGACCTTTAGCCTCAGAAGAAGACTGAAATATTTCAGAACACAAGAAAGCTTTTGAATCTCCAACATTTGCAACTAAGATATGGCCATCAGCTATTAGCATAACTGTGGCCGTAGAACCTGAAATAAACTTTTTCCTAGATGCTTCCTGCATGATTCAGTTGAACAAAATTCCAATATGAATTACGGAAAAATGAAACAATATTCTCCAGCTAAAACCTAAGATGCAAAAATTGACCAGAAAAACAAACCTTAGAAAATGTTGCATCAATATCATGAATAGCCCTCAACAACGATTCCTTCAGAATTTCGAGGTGCACTGACCCGTCTAAGATAGCACCCAATGTGAGCTTGAACCTGCAAGGACATCTAATGCCTCATTTTCCAGATACACATGTATTTCAAGATTATATAATTTCCAGATACACAAGAATTCCCATGATTATATTATCCACCAGCACAAAAATATTAAAAGTTCGTGATTGAAAATTTTATCTTGAAAATGCAGATTACTCTTATACAGTTAAGCAAGTACATTAAAGCTCGAATTATATATATCTACGTATCTCTTTGTAGATATATCTGAAAATAAAAATAAATGAAACCACACATAATCCACACTAGAATTCTTGCACGCCACCATGTGAGTTTAAATTTTTTTAGAGTTATTTGACAAAATAAACACTTGTTATGTTTTAAAGTTATGAATAAAAAGAAACTTAATGTGAAATTATTCTATTGGATTACTTTTGGAATGAAACCAATATGAGATACAGAATAACTTTTAGGAAATAACAAGAAGTAGAGTGACATATGGAGAAGTTTAAGAAACAACTTTTAGTATTGTAATATGATTATATGGCTAAATCAAGATTCACTTTCCCTGTGTGCCTTCATTATTAGAGATATATCGAGTTTTGGTGAATGATGACTCAACGAGAGATTATTCTTAGTACCAAATTTTCAAAAAATATTATGAGGTTTTAAAATGGAGAGAACTAATAGGGAAGCATCAAGAACCAAATGAAACAATATATCCATCAACAACTTCAGCACATATGATTTTTAACAAGAGAGTGAACAGGTACCTTCCAAAATTCATAGCATGCTGACCAAACTCCTCATACCAATTATAGGTTTGAGAATCACCAAAATCTTCTACATTCTTTGGCAATCTTTGAATGGATTTCTTTGATAATACAGAAAACGTTGTATCAAGGATAAAGTACGTATGCAGCAAGAAATAATCAAGTAACAATTTAGAAGCCATTTCACTGGCCTCATCACCGTTATGACCATCAAAAACTGCCGCAATACCAACTGTGACCTCTGTAATTCCCTCAGGACCTGTACAGTATGAAACACCATGTATAAATTGCTATTTTCACAATACATAGCAGCTATTTTCAAATATAATTTGCTACTCCACAAAATATAACATGATCGAGGACGTGAAGCCTCAACACCAACTTCCTCTTTCCTTGTGCAATTGCTTCAACAGAATTACAGGGTGTTTCCCATAATCAGAGTTATAAGCAAGTTTGAGTTCAATCATAATCAATGCAAAACAGCTTCGAGTGACTGCACGATATCAAAAATAGCTTGAAAGGCAAGCTCACTAAAACGATGGAGCTTACCAGGAAATGGAATACGAACATCGAGGTTACAGAGAACTCGATCCTCCTGAGACTTCCGACGACCCTGATGCAGGGCCGTCTGACACGTGGTGATCGGCGGCCTCGATCGCGGTTTAGAACCGTACTCCGGCAGTGTCCAGCGAGGGCATTTCGGGGACTGAAATACGGCCGGTGCACCACCTTCTTTGTACACCATTAAGCACGTCGACGATTCTCCATATATACAAGTTGCTGCAAAAATAAGAAACCCTAATACTAACAGATTCAATTCGAAGACGTTCATGGTGTATTGGGCGAAATTGAATAAGAGTTTGGGAATTTCATAATTGGGGATTGAAGAACAATTCGCGCGATTGTTTGAAATTAGGCTAATTTTATACCGCGATCAGGTGGTGATCCATCGGGTCCTTACCGATTCAACCCATCCAAGTTGATGGACAAGTAAAATTATCATGTAAATTTTAAATAAATAAAAAAAGAAAAAGAAACTAGAAGTAAGGGCCTGTATGGGAATGTCTTTTAGATATTAACTTTTAAAGAATTTTTAACTTTTGACTTAAAAGTGTTTTTGACTTATGAATTTTAGGTAAATGGCTTCACTTTTGACTTAAAGCCAAAAATTAAGTTAAAATGAATTACAAAAGTGTTCGACAAATAATGACTTATAAATTAAGAGAAATTATTAATTTACTAAATTAGACATAACTATTATAAATTTATCAAAGATACCATGATAATTTAGAAAAAATGGACGAAGGAATAATAACATTTGGTCAAACAATTTAAAAGGAATAACTTAAATTTTAACTTTTTTAAAAGCAAGCAATAGTTGCTTTTGATTTTCATGTTTTAAGGTAAAAAAAAAAATCACGAAAAAGTAGCAACCAAATATAAAAACAACGATTTTCTTTTTAGAAGTTACTTTTGATCAAAGATAAATTAAAGCCAAATAGGGCTTAAGACATTGTTCAAAAAACTATAAATTTAACTTTGCTGATAATTTTTTTCTCTTCACCAACCAAAATACTCTACAGTTTAATTTTATATGTTACTTAAAATTATTGATTACATTTTGAATTTGAAATTGAAAACATACATTTACACATATCCAATTATAGGCTAAGTCACGTTTTAGATTGTACAAACTTTCTCTTCATTATAATTTTGCACTGACATATTTATACAAATAAAGTTTAGTAATTCTTTTAATAAACAACCGATTAATTAGAATGAAACAATACTCCACGTCGGAAGCTCATCATTATATTAAGAATATCCTCAGCATAACTGCGCAACGATGACAATTCATAAGGATTTTGTCATATTATCCCATATTCCCATTCATACGATTTTTAATTTTTAAATAATGTTTTTGCAGTCAACTACTCCCGATTCATTTCAAAAATATATAAAAAACTATGCAAGTTGGGATTCATACAATTGCTCTCGCATGATCTGACGTGGATACCAATAAAATGAGTTAGAAAATTATGCCACCAGATTATAATTTAAGCATTACCGATAAAAGTTATTTTGTATAATTGTACAAACGAACTCGTTTAATCGGAATTAGTTAAAATTAATTAAAATAAACAACTTAAAATATAGGCGGTAGATGACTATTTAATGTTTAGTCAAAAGAATTAATTTGTCTAAACGAAAAATTTAACAACAATAATGGTACTATATCCAATAAATGATAAAATTAATGAAAATTATTTAATCACATGATTTGTAATCCCCAAAAAATAAATCCCATAGCTTTTGTGATTGGAGCAAATATACTGGTTGTGAATTAAAGATCTCATGCCATATAATAAGTGGGACATACTAATCAGCCAATCAAATTTCGTAGATCTTACATTACATTGGTGTTCATAGCATTATTATCGTAAATTCCAGAAACTTCTGATATCTTAATTTCTGATATCTGAATTTCTGAGATTCCCTTCGAAGCTGTGAAAGACTTTCACAATTTCTAGAATCTTCTACTGTATGAATTTTCTACCATTTAGAGACTTCTTTACTTTTTATTCTCTTCTTCTTTATAAGAATGCTACTGCTATGACAAAATCACATTACAGTAAACTACCAGTAATAGAGTAAAGCTGCAACTCACTTTCCAAAAGAAGAAAGCAGCAGAGCAGGGCAGAATTAGGTTGAGACATCGGTGGCCTGTCCCCTCTCGATTTTAAAAAAAATTATATTATGACCCTTAGAATTTAATAAAAATTTTATGTATAGACTATTATTAACTTTTAAATTTTGCCTCTTTGATCCTATTTTCTTTTCCTCGCCCTGGATATGTAATCCTGGCTTCGTCCTGAAGCACAGTGTTTAGAATCTTGAAGAACTCACTTTCCCTCATTTGATTTCATTACATGAATTTTGACTGAAATCTTTCTAAATTTCAAATCTTGATGATGAGGGAACCCATAAATTAAAACCCCAGAAGCAAATTTATGACTTTTTTTGTGATTTTGATCATGAATCCTTCATACCCAGTTAAGGAGGAGTACCCAGAATCAAGTACATGGTGGTCCAGAGATCTTGGGCTGTTACAGAAGCCACAACCAATGGATGGGTTAGATGAAGTAGGTCCTCCACCATTTCTTACCAAAACATTTGATATGGTGGATGATCCAGCCACTGATCAGATTGTCTCTTGGAGTAAAGGGGGTCAACGTTTTGCTGTTAGAGATCCTCCTGCTTTTGCCAACAATCTTCTTCCAAGATACTTTAAGCACAATAACTTCTCAAGCTTTATTAGGCAGCTCAATACCTATGTAAGTTTTTGTTTGTTCCTTGATTACTTTTAATTTTAGTATCAATTTGGTAAAATTTTCAATTAGGAGATTTACCTTTTTCTGAAAAACAAAAATGAGAACAACCCAGTAGTGGAATAACTTTTTAATGGCATATTTTAGTAAAATAATAAAGTTTCCCAATGCAAACAGAGCTCTCATGATTGCACATTCCAGGGAACTTCAATTTATTGAATAGTTCTGAGATTTAGTAATGATCCTGTTTGTTTATGTTTATCTTATAAATGTAGCTTGTAGGGTGTTGATATTGAAAGATGCTGCTCTCTCTCTACTGTCCAATTGAAGTTAAAAGCTGCTGCCAAGATTTATATTTGTATTTGTCTTTGCTTAGCGAAGTCTTCCCTTCAAGTGCTGAACTGCAAATAACTGCCCCAAGAGAAGACAAAGTGCTATCTATTCTGACATTTGTGTTGTGCATTCACCCATATGGCAACTTCTTCCTTTGATAACAACCTATTTTTCTCTTCCCCTTTTAAAATTCAGTCTTTTCACTCCACTCCCAGAATTCAAATTCACATCTTGGTTACATTAACTGCAATCTGTTCTATTTTTATTATTTTCTTTTAAAGCATTACACCAATCTTTGCCAATTTACCAGAGAAACATTTTATTTGAATTTCTTAAAACCTGATTCCTGGACAATTATTTCATTACCAGCAGAAGTTTAGATTTTTATGCATTCTTGATCAGGTTTTAGCAAAGTTGTTTAGGACTTTAGGCCTTTGGTTGTCCTAGAAGACCATATCAGTGCTCTTCCATGACTTTAGGTACAGCATTTTATGCTTCGTAAGGAATCCATTATCCACCATATGCTTGAATGTGCAAGCATGTGACTCACTTCAATCAAATTAAATCTATAAAATTTTTGACAATATTGTTTACCAATCGAGTAGTAAGAAATTTCTTCTCGACCCCGAACTATTTTACAAGAGCCTCCCTCGTATCTTTATCTCTGGGAATTTGTTTATATCTACTGCATTGACCGGGATTATAAAATTTTCATTTTTATCCATTAATAGTACTGATATTTAAGTACCAGAAAGGTTTGTTTTAAATTGTAAGGTTGCAAGTAGTTGAAGGTCTGATTATATGCTACGTTGCAGAGTTCAAACAAAGTGGTTTGAATTTCTAATGAAAATTTGAAATACTTTCCATTGCCATTTGATTCATGTTGCATATATGGTTAGGACTTTGTGCTATAATTTTTGCCTTTTTTATCTTCCTAATAGCTCTTCTGTGGATGAGCGCATACAAATTTATTCCACCATAATTTCTACTCTGTTTATATTGGTACAAGATATGGAAGTGCAAATTTTCAGGCCATTATCACAAGTGGGAATGCTATGTCATTGATGGAACAGATTTTGCCTTTCTGTATGAAGCCTGAAAGAGATCATTATTAATTAATCAGAACCTTCAGTTGACCTTTATGGATCGTCGTGATGCAGGGGTTTAGAAAGGCAGATCCTGATGCATGGGAATTTGCCAATGAAGCATTTGTAAGGGGTCAAAAGCATCTTCTGATCAACATTAAGAGAAGAAAGGCACCTTCTCAGCCTCCTACTCAACATCAAGATCTTGATGTCAGTGTCAAAGTTGGACAAACTGGATTAAATAGCGAAGTTGAACGATTGAAAAACGACAAAGAGAGTCTACTGATGGAACTTTTGAAGCTTAGAAACAACAATAAGAATACCAAGGCTCACCTTCAATCAATGGAACTGAAGCTGAAAGGCACAGAGAGAAAACAACATCAAATGATGAGTTTCATATCGAGAATTATGGAAAACCCCGCGTTTATCCATCATCTAGTCCAACAGAAGGAGAAAAGAAAGGAACTTGAAGAATGTGTCAAAAGAAAAAGATGGAAGCTTCTTGATGGATCTAGAAGTTTGGAAACTGGTGACACAAGCCAATGCGCCAATGGACTACATACTATAAAAGTTGAGCCACCAGAGTTCAGAGATAATTATGGTTTTCACTTGTCTGAACTAGAAGAACTTGCACTAGAGATGCAGGGATTTGGTAGAGTGGGAAGCGAACAAGAGGAAGACCACGGAGTGTACGAGCGGTTTGTTCATGAATTTAGAGAACTTGATGAAGGTTTCTGGGAAGACTTGCTCAATGAAGGATTTGATGAGGAAATAGGTGTAACTGGAAACGAAGAAGGTGAAGAGGAAGATGTGTAAAATGCACCATCTTGAGTTCATGCCCAGTTTAGGAACTTCATCTTCATCTGAAACCATCTCATCTCCCCCACCCCACTCCACCCCACCCCCTCCACCCCTCCCAGTTCATTATATTAATAACCATATCAGTCTTTTACTAATATCCCACTGGTATTTCTACAAATCTGTGTATTGTTGTGTGTACTTTGTCCATTGCAAAATGATGAAAATGTGAATGTTCCAGCATCAAAGTAGACAATTGTATTACTTTTTCAGCTCTTCTAGTGTTTCTTTAGGTCCTTGTGGATACAATTGAACAGTTTGTTTCATTGGAAATTTCGTGACACATCACTAGAAAAGTAACACAATGACAATGGTGTTGTTGGTATATATGATTGGATATATGCTTTGTTCACTAATACGCTCCTCATTTTAGTTCTTGACCAGATATTCAATCTTTGTGTATGCATATAATATACTTGCCTAACCATCAAAATTGAAAAATAATAAATATATAAACAACTAAATGAAAATTTTACTTAATACCTATTTATGACGAATGTGAATATTTCAAGGGAGTAATATTTTTTGGTAAAAGGATACGATTTTACTATAAATTATCTGTGAAAATATGAACAAGAAAATTACTACCTCTGTTCCAAAAAAATGTTATATTTGAAAAAAAAATTATTCTAAAAAAGAGTTAAATTTGAAAATTTTCTTTGTTATTTTTTATAAATTAAAAAACTTTCAATTACAAAATTATAAATCTTGTTATAACTTAAAGATTCATAACAAATTTGATGAAAAAAATTTATTATTTATACATTTAATTCTTGGTCAAATATATAAAATTAATAAGGGTTAAAAATTTAAATGTTATTTTTATGGAATGGAGGAATAATGAATTTAGTGGTTCCAGTTATTGGATTTCCCGACCGACCCGACATATTAAAATGAACAGAAAGATTCCTAAGAAGGCTAAAGATTAACAGTTAACAACTGAAAAATCTTGTTCTTGAGATAAGTAGATAACCAATAACAGTTAAGAAGATAACCCACGTACCGTTGTGATAAGTTTTGTGTTCTATCATAATCTAAGATTTTGTTCTTTACTTAAAAATAACAGTTTCAATAATTACTCACCAGGAAAAAAGAAGAAGAAGAAGTTTCAATAATTAAGCAATGGTAAATAAAAATTTAGCTCTGGTTTCGTTTGATACAAGGAAATATTTTTCGAAAAATGCTTTTTAAAAAATGAATGTATAGGAATATATTTTCTGATGAAAATATTTTCTTAAAAAATACTTTCTACAAAAAGGGTTTTCACAAAAATTATTTTTCAATGTCTGACAGTTAATTTGAAAAAATATATAAAAAAAATATGATGGTGATGGTGATGCCGATGACAACGATAATGGTAGTGGCATAGTGATGGTGACAGCGTCCGACTAGCTGGGTAGTAATAGTGATTTTAGCTGGATAATGATATTTGGTTAATTTTTAGAAAGCGTTTTTTTTTTTACTTTATAAGTCATTTTTCAAAAATACTTAAAAAAATACAAAAGTATAAAATTTCTCTAATTTAAATTTTTTATTATACAACAAAGATTAAAAAATACTTTTTAAAAAAATATTTTTTACTTCCAAACAACAAAAAAATAACATAAAACATATCTCGAAATAACTTTCCCTTTTTCAAACAAGGCGTCGGTCGGAGTTTGAAAATTAATGATACTTTTGACAGGGTAATGATTGGTGAGCAGAAAACAGCTTATATTTGGGCCAGACATAGCAATGTAACGGCCCAAAACAAGCTAGAGTATTACACCAATCACCATCACTTCTTGCAATCTCTGAAATGTACACAAATTATGCATAAATTTGTAAGTTAAAAATCTGGTTATGATCCATACCCTTTTTTTCTTCCTTTCAAGAAACGATAGTGTTAAATGATTCCTTCAAGTATAACAACACTATCACTTCTTGTTTGAGGCTTCTTGCAATACTTGAAGAGTACATATTTCATACATTATAAATCTGATTTATAATTGTTTTATCCATCTTAATTTTTTGACGATTTTCTTATCATCGAGTTAACCTACAATCTCACAGTGTAAGAAAAAATATAAACCCCATTTATTTTCACTTAAATTTTAAACATTTTAAATTTTCATGATATAATTTATACTGTCAAAATTTTAAACAAACTCATAAAATATATTGTTACAATCGAACAAGCTCATTCCTCGGCAATTTGTTGATAAAAGACTCAAAACATAAACATAACAACCCTTGGGTACATTAAAACAAATTTGTGCTTTTAACTGGAAAAAAAGAAGAAGAGGAAATTAAAGAAAAATGTATTTTGTAAATTTGAGAAAACAAAAGGCAAAAGTCCAAGTGAAAATTGAGTACTGTGCCTGTGCAAATTTAGTTATGGTCAATCTAAGTATTGATATTGTCTGTAGGTGATGTGTGAAGCAGATGGAGACGTAGAGTAAGATTATGAAAGAAAGAAGCACTTCATTGCACTATCAACGTCCTTCTGATTTGCAGTAAGAGAAGTACGTACATGAAAGAATCTAGTAATAGGAGAACCCGTGAACTTAATACATGGTGTGGTCCCCAACATTTGTTTTTTTTTTTCTCGCTCATTAAAATTTATGAATTGAATGTGATCCATCAAATAATTGCGAAAACAATTATCGGTTACTTTTGTGTCGATTTGTTTTCTCAAGTAAAAATAACTCACTAATTAGTTATGTTAGTTTCTACTTGTTTTTTCTTTATGAATTATGATATATCGAAGAAATCTTTCTATAATATAAAAAGTAAAATTAAATATCTTATCTAAAATCTCTTAAATAGGTGCTTAAATTAACTCTATTATCCTTTCAACTCGGTTTAACATTCAATAAAATTGATCATATACGAATTACACCAAATTTAGGTTTTATAGGAGGAGTTACGCCAAATTTAGATTTTATCCCTAAAAATTTTTCAATTATATTTTAAGTTAGTTTAACATCACTTATCATTTTTCAATTAAAATTTAATGTATAATCAATTAAAACTCTTATGTAATATTTGGGTTGGATGAATGAGCATGAAAGGGAATAAATTGAAATTTAGTGAATAATGTAGTGTAAGTACGTAGAAAGGAGATGAAAGCATCCCCAATTAAAAAAAATTTAAAAGGATCATTTTATTAAATGAAATTGTTCACATACTTATAGTGTGATATTGGTATTTATAATTTTTACTTCCCTATTATATTATTTAATGTGTTTGCAGATAATATTACTAATTTCATCGGCGCAGATGATTACTATGAATATTTCTTAGTTCGTTTTCTATTTTTGAAATTTTTTTTATCTAGTTTAGTAAAATAAAAGGGTTAATCGGTTATATTTTTTTCGGTGGTCCCAACATGTCAATATTCGCACCCATTTATTCCACCACTTACCATAATATTTCTCGAACTTTTTCCTTACATATTTTCATGAACTTTTTTTTCTTACATATTTTCACGATTACTGATTTGCTAAACTCTTTCTTTCTTATATTTGGTTGGAATAATCCAAACTTAGCATTAAGTCTTATTTTGCATTGTAATTATTTCGTTACAACTTTCTCAACGATTTTGAACTCTACACGCGCCGCCATGTAGATTTCGAAATCATTAATTTCAGTTAACTAGGATCCAGTTTTACTCCGTAATTAAGTAATTCATCAGAAGGAGCTCTCTCAAACTATTACGGCTAGCATTATACATATGATGTGATGATTAGTACTTAATCATCTAACAAGTATCTATACAACACGCGCACACACACACACATATTTCGAACCTAACTAGCTCAAATATGAATATCTGAAGCATTATCTTATCTTATCCTAAAAAAGGAATACAATGAATGAACAAAGAAAAACCAGCCGAATTACTTTAGAAAATATTAATATCAAAAGATCCCATCCCTGGATTCCCAGAATTTAATTAAAAGCTTAGCATGATCGGTTCGCATGTACGTATAAGCATTCGTTAAATTTTATTATAAGTGGTTTTACTGAGAAAGACAATTTTTAAATACTGATCTAGTTATATGTTTGACGGCTTCAGATTTTTTCAGGTCAAAGTGACCATTTCTTGACTTTAAAATTGGACATATATACTTAAACTTAAACTATTGTAAAAATAAACTCTTCTTATATATTGTATGAACTTTTTTGTAATTATAATTTTATTACTCCCTCCTGGTTTTTTTTTTTTTTTTTTTTTTTGTTGAAGTTTGATGACTTGTTTCTTTTTTGTTCTTAGTTGTCACATTTCTATTCTCTAGGTGAATTTATTATTTACATTCTAAATATACTCTTCTAGTTGTCATGTAGTTTTACATAGTATTATCATTAATGCATTGAAAGTAATATTGGTATAATATTATTACATTGAATGTACTCTTTGGTCTTTGTTTAAAGTAGAAAAACGTTAACATCTTTGTTTAAAGTAGAAAAACGTTAACAAAAAAAATGGAGGGAATACATAAATAATAAAATTTTAAGATAAAGTATAGTCAACTTTGACAATTTTTTTTTATTAATATCAATTAATTAGAAAGGGAGTGAGTATATATATACATACATTCCTAATCAAGTTTTAATAACAACTACAATCAAATATGGATCTTCTTCTTGTGTATAATGGCTCTTATTTCAAGATCGAGAGGCCGGTTCATGCCTTAATCATGATTTTTGCTTTATGAACCGTTACGATATATATAGTCACTATAAAAAGGGCTGTCACATAAACTTTTACTCTTTTAGGTCATGCATGTATTCTCTGAAGAAGAGAATTCTATGCACCTGCTATATAAAACTACATGTTTATCCATCCATTTGTTATATATATATATATATATATATATATATATATATATATTTTTTTTTTTTTTTTATGCTCCATTTCTTTTAGAATTGGCATGTGCTCGCTTAGTATTTATTTTTCTTCATAAAAAAAATTTAATTATGGGTCACTTGTCAAAATTAGAAAGAATAGAGTAAGAGATGAAACATAAATTGGAACGGTCCAACTAATTTCTTACTTTTCTTTCCTTTTATTTTTTGGCTTGAAGACCAACTGAATTCCTTAAAATACCAGTAAAGATATATGACTTAGGCAGCATAATTGTCGAAAACAGTAAAGATCGAGTCGACAATTTTTGTTGGGTAAATTAAAAGGGAAATAAATAAAATGGTATATCCGGTTATGACTTTGGGTTTGGGTAAGGAATAAAAAAAGTGGGAAAGGAGCTAAGAAAAAGAGGACATCTTCTAAATTCTCTATGGTGGGGTGTGGCTACGTACAATGGGTTGGGAGAATAATTACAAAAGAAAGAAAGACAAAAGGGGAAATCCTCACGAAAATAATTGTAAACAAGAAAGTTTTTTTCAGATTCCATAACACAAATAATTCAATGAGTTAATCATGTAAATTGAAGGTGCGTGTATGTATAAAATAATAGTCCCATCTAGCTCATGTAAAAAAGATAGAATTTTGGATTTCGTTTTTCCAAAAAATATTTGGAGAGTTTATATATATTTGGTCTGATTGCCTACTATCATATGAGGTAAAACGAAGGAAGTTGAACATCTCCAATAAATTTAGAGAAAAGAGCTTTTTTGAAAAGTAAAATAAATTAAATTAAATATATATTTCAAAGTATCTAATTTAGTTTGTTTAATCTTAAATTCTGAACACTTTAGGCTTATTAATAGTCCGAACTCCTATGCATAATTAAGGAATTGCAGGGGTGCAATTCCTTAATCAAATCAAGACCCTTTTAACGTTTGGGTATCTTATATACATAAAAAAGGTGAATGACAGAAAGTGCCTTCTTCAGAATTAAACAAATAGTAAGAAATAATTACAATTTTAAACAAAATCAATCAATTAAGTTGGAAAAAGAATGACAAGAGTTTTGAGGGGTCAGGTTATTCTTCCTAGTCTTTGCTCTAGTCGTTCTCATCCCCCCCCCCCCCCCCCCCTCTCTCCGCTGAATATATCTTTAGCATTAGTCTGTCCCTGCAATCATCATCTTCTGCACAGCATCCTTATACATCTTATTGCTAGTAATTTTCACTTTCCTTTATATATAATATATATATTCATTTCCATATTCTTGTTTTTATGAATGAGTTTTCAGGGAGAGAATATCTGAAAAAAATGACATATGCAGCAGATTTGATCTGATCCAAGTAATAAACTGTACTATATGTTATAATGGGTAACTAGTTCAATCTAGTGTCATCACCCATTTTTTTTATATATTTAATCATTTTACAGGCAACCCTTTTGAAAATCTGATGCATATGTTTCTTCTCATTGTTTATCATCCATCAAGTACTTAAAACCCCTTATAAAACTCCAAAACTTGTAAAACAAACAAAAGTTGAGTTGGTAAATATATAGGGCTTCAGTTCTCTCCTTTAATTAATTTCTTAATTTATTCAGTTGAAGCCATATATATGTTTCCTGTGGCACTCATGTCTAATTCAACTTGTTTATCTGGAGAAGCTAGTTGTGTGTCTTCCTTTGGTAGCTTTAATCCATTGCCTTCAATTGTCTCTCCTCTCCAGTATCAGCAATTTCCTCAGAAGATCAAGAAGAAAAGAAATCTCCCCGGAAATCCAGGTAATAAAATATCAAATTTTCTATCTTTCCAAAGTATTGATCTTATATTTTGAAACTGAACGTACATATCTTTTTTATCTTTGAATTTTGCTCCACACCGTAACAATCTTCGCAACGCTGCATCTCAACGTTAAAATCTCTTACCAATCTCGAGATGTTCATATTTACAGTATTGCGATATTGATTGTGAAAGTTGTTGCAATGCCAATCAAAAAAAAATTCCGGGTAGGACGATGTGCTAATTAATTACTAGTCTATGTTTAGAAATATAAAGATGATCAACTTTTATTACTTTCAAAAAAATGAGATTATATTAATTAATTCTTTGTTGTCCAAAATATTTGTGTTGATTGATATATATATTTTCTAAACATATATATTTGTTGTCCAAAAATATATATATTGTTGCAGATCCCGATGCAGAAGTGATTGCATTATCTCCAAAAACCCTACTTGCCACAAACAGATTTGTATGTGAGATTTGCAACAAAGGGTTTCAAAGGGACCAAAATCTTCAACTCCATAGGAGGGGACATAATCTTCCATGGAAGTTAAAGCAGAAGAACAAAAAAGAATTGACAAGAAAAAAAGCTTATGTTTGCCCTGAGCCTTCATGTGTTCATCATCATCCTTCAAGAGCACTTGGTGATCTCACAGGGATCAAGAAACACTTTAGCAGAAAACATGGGGAGAAGAAATGGAAATGTGACAAATGTTCAAAGATTTATGCTGTTCAATCTGATTGGAGGGCTCACTCTAAAACATGTGGAACTAGAGAGTACAGGTGTGACTGTGGGACCATTTTCTCTAGGTAAGGTAGATTTTTCATAATTTGTCGTGAGGTTTTATGTTTTTTCTCTTTCAAAATTGCTCGGTACCATAACAACATTCTGAACAAATATAGTAATATTGTATCTTGCAAATTTTAAGATAATTTTAATGGTGAAAATATAATATTATAATATTTGTTGTGAAAGTTGTTACAGTGTAGATAACAAAAAATTTCTCTTATTTAATTGTATTCCGATGATTATTTTTGTTTATTTATCTATATGAGAAATTAAATCAACGTGGAAGAACTTCATGATTAAGAAAAAATATATTTTATTTGATTTCTTTTTTAATTATTTTGTTCATGGCCGCAGAGAATATTTGCCATGATAACTCAAGGTGCAGTGCATGCGGGGGGAGTGTCTTGTGAAAGTTGAAAATACATACCTTATTAGTACTATATCTATATAACATAAAAACCTGATAAATATGTGATTGTGTATCTCATTTGGTACATGTTCTTTTGCTTTCATTGCATGAGCTATCATAGCTCGAATTTCTATAAATTTTTATATTGCCCCATATATGTTATATATTTTACTATTTTTTGCGTACGGTTGCATTACATTTTGTCCTCCACAACCCCCCTACATGCACATTTTGTCAGTCTACTATCCTCTCTGATCTTCCAATTTCGGTACTTATGCAGATAATTTCGAATTAAGAACATATATTCAATTTCAGATTTTTCTTTCTTTCTTTTTTTTCCCTTGAGGCTATATACATTTCAGATAATTAAAGCTTGGCATATTTTTCCTTCTGTCAACTCAAAAGTTGTGCAAATTATATTTTGTTGCAGATAATATATTTCTTTAATTTTTTTATGAACTAAACTTTAAAATTAAACAACAGAACATCAAAATTAATTGAAAATAATTGTTAATTAATGTTTACAGGAAGGATAGCTTTGTCACCCATAGAGCATTCTGTGATGCATTAGCTGAAGAGAGTGCTAGGCTCTCAGCAGCAAATGTCCCAATGTCGTCAACTACAACTCCTCCACCTATTAACTCCGGCCAGCCCTTCGATCCACCGCCGCAGCACCACCCGTTCTCTCTCCTCCCCATATCTAAATTCGCCCCACATCAACAAAAACAACAATTTGCAAACCCACAAATCCACATTTCCCTAAACCCTTGGGACCCAGCTCCACAAAACCCTAACCCTAATATCAAGTCCGAACCTATGAATAACCTCCCGAATTCTTCGCCGCTGTTGTTCTACCAAGAACCACCACAACGTTACCGGAGCTCCACGATGTCATCATCCTTCCCGACCCTCCACGTCAGCAACCCTTCCCCTGCCAGCTCAGCAGCTCATCTCTCCGCCACTGCACTCCTCCAGAAGGCCGCAACCATTGGAGCCCAACCAGCAGGTCACGTGCCATCCACCATGAGCCGGGTCGATATAGGGGGGTTGGGCAATGTCGGTCACGTGACCGCCGGAATCTCGGCACCGGAGTACCTGAGGAACAATTTTGCCACGTGGCAGCAGAAGAACGACTGCGGCACGACAAGAGACTTTCTGGGGTTGACAGGTGGAGGAGGTGGAAATGGTAACGTTGATGTGAACGTTAATGTGAACGTGAACGTTAGGAATCTGCTATCTTACGCCGGTGGCCTGGAGTTCCCTAGCTATGAGCGTGACCACCCACTAATGAGGACTCATGTTGGGTTCGCAACTCACGAGCCACGGCCTGGCTCTGAAACATGGGGAAACTAAAATCTATGCCGCTGGTTGCAGATTTAAACGCCGTTCATTTTGATAAGATCTGAGCTGCAAATCACATGCATGGTTTGTAGATTTATATGTCGTTGCCTGTTCGATCTCTCCTACGTACTTGGTGAAATTGAAAGGGACAATACATCTAATCTTTTCACATTCAATGTCCTAGGAATTTTATATTTTTGAGTCTTTTATTTCTTATGTTCTCAAATGTTCAAGTGTTTTTGGTCTATTGCATGCAATCTTTTTGGTTTGGTATTATGGATGTGAAATTGAAGTTCTCCGACTCCGATACATCTTCGATCAATGGTGTGCAACCGACGTGTAGACCTATTTGTTTCAATTTAAATTTTAGAAATTTTGAATTATACATAGTAATATAGTTTACGCTAACAGAATCTTTAAATTTTAAGTTAAAACAAATGATAGTAGTCTTTTGTTCCCTAATTACTTAATTAATTACTCGCTCAATTGACAATTCTAAAGTAATTTTCAAATTAAGTCAAAGTTCGGAGATTAAAATTTGGAATTCAATAAAAGATTGTGTTTAATAAAGATTGGTTTTTGACAATGATAAAAAAAAAAAAAAGATAAATGATGGATAGATGGGTAATTATCAATATCTAATTTAAACCTCAACATCTAATTTGAGAATTCGTAATTGATATAAGAGTAAATATTCCCCGTTTCAACTCTGACAAGAACAAAAGTTAGTGAAAAATAACTGACGAGAGGCAAATCAAAATCAAAATCATATTCAATTTTCTGCAATAAATGTCATCTAAAATTTCCCTTCAAAAGCAAAAATCAAATTTTTGAATCAACCAATATAGGCACACACCGATCAGGACAATTAGGTACGCACAAAAATTATTTTCCCTAACGTTATCCTTTTTTTTGTTAATATCAAGAATGAAGTATAAAACGTTAATTTCTGTAAACACATTTCCTCTTCACTGGCTTGCGCGAGTACAGAAGTTGATGATACATGGTGGTGGTGGTCCTGGACAAAAGAGAAAAAGGAAAGAAGAGAATTCAGAAAAAATGAAAATTAAATAAAAAGCAGGAAAATGTCAACGGTTATGAAAGAAATGCTCAATTGGGACATTGAAAGTTTGAACCAGCAGATTTTTTTTCTTTCTTCCTTTCTTATTCTTGCGCCTTGATGGCTGGTTCTTTCTCAAATTCTGTGCACGTCCCCATGTGTAACAGCCTTTGGTTGGCAGCCATACAAACAAACAAAAAGACAGTACACAACTGACAATTGTTGCATAATTTCAGTCCTCCGGCTCTCTACGTCTGCTCTCTTTGCTTTCATTTCTAATGGACCTCATATCCATCCAATAAAACAATATTACATGATTAGATCTTTTAATAGGCCACCACTAAATCTTAGTTCACAATCCATAAGAATTCATGAGACAGTAAAAAAAAAATTGGGAGTTTGAGTATCCTGTCGAAGAATTTTAGCGTCATTTTTTTATTTTAAAACAATCGGAGTGGCAAATGATGTGGGCATTGAATTCTTAAAATAGAAACTGTGAATTTCTTATTAATTTCATTATTTATTATTAAAAACTTTAATCGGTTAATTGCAAGCTTGTAAAATGCATTTTAGTGTCAGTTTTTGTACAAGATAATCAGGTGAGTGATGTGAATATTGAATTTTGAAAATAAGAGCAATGAATTTCTCATCAATTTCATTACTTGTTACTTTCAACAAGTTTAGTCGATTAAATTGCATATTTTTAAATTTCAATGACATTATTTCAAGAAGATACCAACTTAGACGAGGAAAAACTTATCCTTCCCACCTATTTCACAAAAGAAGGTATGTTGTATAGCAGCATAAACAAATAACAATTATCATATCTAATCTCCTCAAACATGAAAATTAACCAATTTGTTTAACCAGCTCAACTCCAATAACCCTTAATTCCATTTTAGTTCATTTGCCACGAAATAGTTACTACTAGCATGATATCATGGGGAGAAGTGCATTCAAAACTCAAATCTCTCTATAAAAGTGTGGAGTGAGAGAGAGGGAAAGACTAAAGAGAGAGAATCAAAATCCATGTGAGAAAAGCCAACAAGTATATTCAACATAAAAGAGTGACTGTGTGGTCCTGGGGATTAGTGAAAAGAAAAACTGGGTATTACTATGAGTATATCCAAGCTTTTAGAAAGTATATATAATAAGTTGCAGGCTTAAGTTACAATACATACCATTTGCCTTCCGCTAAAAAGAGAGAAAATGCCTTGATTTTTGAAGCCTCTTTTTATCTTCCTACCTCCCCTGCAGCACAACCAGACAAACCAAAAGGGCTTTCTTCTATTCCCTACACTCTTTCTCTCGGAATCTCATTTTCGAGAGCATAACTTTTTTCGCCTGTTTGTTCTCCTCTTCTTTCCAATGCCAGTAATAACTAAACTTTCTTTCCTTCTGTTCTTCTCCTTATGTGATTTCCCTCTTTACTATCACTCCTTGTGCATCACCCTTTAATTTTAATAAATTGGTGCGACATAGTCCATGTTTGTTTCAATTTAAATTTTCTAAATTTCAGATGCATTTAACGTAAATTACACTATCAAAATTTACAACTTCTAAATTTTAAACTGAAATGAACAGGGCCTTACTTCCATATCAGCTCTTTAATACGAGTTCAAGTTATTTATTTTGCTCAATATATTAACTGGCTTATTAGCATGCTTCGGTTCCATTAGTCAATTCCATGATCTACAGAATGCAGGTTGTATGCATATGTCATTATTGAAGATCTATAACAGAAGACATATATATAACTGGATATATGAAAGACAAAAGACCGACTTTATATGAAACTATTTTCACAATATAGCACAAACTTGTTGGAAATCTTTCCCACAACAATAGCAAAATTGATATGGTATAACAACATGGCCTTGAATACTAAATTCAAACAAATAACAGTTGGAAAGAAACAATACGATGAGTACAAATTAATTGAAAATACAGAAAGTTAGAAAAGACTTATCAGAACTAAGCTAAGTGGCATATCCCTTGAAAAAGATAGACTATTGTTTAAGAAATATTCACCTCACTCACGTTGTAATGGAATGCATTGAATTTCCTTACAGAATAAAACAACACATAAATGGTACAATACAAATCAATGCACATCGACTATTACCTCAATTCACCTAAAATCCAACAATTACTAAGCTAGAACTAGTGAGTTGTGAAATCACTTATATATTTTCAGATAGTTTTCAATATGTGTACTTCAATATACAAGATTTTCGAGTGTTATAGAATATTTCTGAAACCAACAACTTTTGTAACGTTTCCTTAATTTACTACATGTAACGTCTGCCCATAATGTGTAATTATTGGGCAGTAACAAATTTGGATATCACACCACTAGAAACAAATTAAAGTACTTAGTTATTATCTTAAATGATAATAACACTTAACATTAATTTGAACTATGTTGTACTATAAAATAAATTTTCATGAAAAATTTACATCATTAAGTCAAAAATTATCCTCTAACGAGATATTCACTGACGACAGACATTTCGATGGCGGACACAATTTATCTTCTGACGGACAAATATCCCCTGATGGCTGAGGCGGTCTATCCCATGATGCTGAGACAGTTTATCCTCCTAACGAGTAAATAACCCTTAATGGTAAAACTCAATACTTGACCATAGTCTCCGACAAACATAACAAACCCCTGATGACTATAGTTTCTGATGGGCAAATTAACTACCGTTGACTATAGTCTCCGACATACATAATACCCCTGATGACTATAATCTCTGATAAGCATAAAATCCACCTACGACTATAGTCTCCGATGGGCATAAAATTCATCGATGACTATAGTCTCCGACAGACAAATTAATCACTTTTGACCCACTGTCATCGATAGATAATTTCATCAAAGACTAACATTACATTAGTTTAATATCATCGTAGAAAGACTATATAAGTGATTCATTACTCATTCTTAAAGACCGTTATAGTAGATAATTCCATCCATGGATGAACATGTGCTGCAATGTAATTCATACATACGGTCCAAATTTTCAGAAAGTAATTTCATACTCATTTATCTATGGATTTTATTAAGAAAATGTCTTAAATTCATGAATAATTACAAATGTTAAATTTAAGTAAAAACATCATTAGAATTCTCAATAACATAAATTCTAAAGTTCCCATTTTCTAACAAAACTTACATTGTGGCTACGTACTTAGCAACGGACAGCCAAGTTGCTTTGAAAAGAGTATGAATTGATGCATCAGAACCCATGGTTTGGACCTACAAAACGTGATTTCCAAATTTTTATCGCGAATACGTACGTTCTTGAGTACCTGTGACAGAAGAAGTTTCATAGCTTGTCTAAATTTCCTTAATTTGGATACCGAATTTCATTTCTAGAGTATAGCAGTAACACATTGTCAGTAAGGTTAACTGAAAAACAATAGCAGAATCATGCAGTAGTGGGGTTAGTAGTTACAGATATGGTAATAAAAGATGGTCCAACTAAAACAGTTTTAACAACCTAGATGCAGTGCACAATTCGACATTGTCAGTTGTTTGCCAGGTATATATATATTCAACAAAGGATAATTCAAACAAAGAGCATTGCTATGCTACCCGAAACGGGAGCCCAAATAGTCAGTGAAAGAGGTTTTTTTGTTGGTTTTCCATTTTTATCCTCTTCCCGTTTACCATGAAAGCAGGGAGAGGAGAGGGAGGAGGGAGGAGGGAGGAGGGAGGAGGGAGGAGGGAGGCGGGGGTGCGGGGGTGGGGGGGGGGGGGGTGTTTAATTTGTAATTTCAGTTCCATTCGGGGACTAATCGGTGGTTCTATTTGGGGACTATAGCACTTTTGTTCGAACAAAACAGTATTCCTGATTAGCCGTAACTAAACGTATCTTTGACATGTCGAAAACTTTAACAAGTATACTAAATTTAATATGCATTCATTATTAGAGAAAACAAACCAAGTTATGAATAGAGTAAGCGAGTAGGCAGAATACGTATAATATCTTTCTTGAGAATCCATAGCTCAAACATCTTTTTTGGTTTATATCAAATGATTTTGCATAAGTTGCTACAGTGTTGATCATAGCAGGTAACTGAACTTGTTCAAGCACTGTCTATCCATTAAATTACACAAGTCAAACTTATTTCCTACACTGATGCAGCATACATAAACTTATGATTCTGTTTGTTTCGACTTAAATTTTAAAAATTCTAGATTGTGATCATGTAAATTATATTGTCAAAATCTAAGATCTCTAAAATTTAAACAGAAATAACCGGAGCTATAATTGGTATATATGTAGGGAATGAAGTAACAGCCAAAGGACATGCTGAAATCTTCTCACAGACATATTAATTAGTTTTACTCTTTCTTCAACCTCAAATGTTAAAAAATGGAACCTGCATGAGGATAGGATAGCCTTTTGCTCTGCTTCAGACCCCATTACACCAGAATTCTCTAGTTCTCTGGCTTTAAGCTAGCATCATGATACCACTTTGTTTCGGTTAAATTCCTTGGCATAATTGAGCAACCAAAAGGAAACCAGACCTACAATGAATATTTATATTTTACCCAAAAAAAAAGGTCGATGAACCACATCCAAATGGATAGTGAAGCTACACAAAAATATTGCATCATGGCTTCTGTTGTCATTGTTAATTTTGTTTGCAGCTTTAGAAAGCATGCCACCCCAATTGATGATCCTACCCATTCCAAAATATCCATTCATGCATTAATATGCAGGACTGTAATAAATAAAAATCACCGAGATTTCGAAACATTAAGAGACGAGTAATTATTAGAGGATCACTCATTCCTTTCTACATACATTTGACAAGGAATTCAAAAGCAATCTTGCAAATGGTTCATTGTAGCCCCCATTTTGAAGAATATGACATATATAAACTATATGGAATGAAATTAATTCCTACCTTTCCGTTTCCTCATTAGCTAATGAAAAGATGACTAGCTAGCAATGCATGTGTTTCAATGTGCTTCTCAAATAAAAGAAATGACATCTGCAATAATAAATGTATAATTCATTCTCTGTTTCTAATTGGTACCTTATTATAAATCGGATAGCAATAATAAAAAATCAACCATCGATTCTCCGTATCTCAATAAAATTTCAAAAAAAGAGATACTCCTTAAGAATATGCATGATGATGCTTAAACGGTAATGGAATTTACATTCTATAACGCTGAATTATAACTCGACTTTAGTTAATCTACGACACTTAATTAGTTAAATGTCCCAAAAATCTCTGTTCCTGATTAGTTGTATACATATTAACTATCATTTGTTTCGATTTAAATTTTAGAAATTCTGAATTCCTTTAATATAATTTATATCGACAGAATTTAAAATCCCTAAAATTTAAGCTGAAACTAAGAAACTCCGTATCATTTAAATCTAGCCAATCGCCGTCTAATTTTTTGGAGTTCAAAATGCTCATTTCGTTTCAATCCTAAAGCGTAGAGTTAGGTTGCTGAAGCTAAGAGTACCAAATAAAAAAATAGGAAACAAGTAAAACAAATAAATCCGAGAGACTATATCTCCTCGCGGTTCATCTGATCCAGATGTTGAATATTTTAAAAAAAACCAATCCATGGAGTATATGACATTAAAATGCAAGTGTGTCAGATTTGTATTGATATGAATAAATTACCTGAAGCCGCCATTGAAGCTACACCAGATACATAAATCAGATCAAATAAAGTTTCAGAAACTAATGTCAAACATAATCGACGGAGATACGTAACAAAATGGAATTCGATTTAGAGAAGAGGGAAAAAAAATTCCGTTGCCGGGAATCGAACCCGGGTCTCCTGGGTGAAAGCCAGATATCCTAACCGCTGGACGACAACGGAAGATGTTTTAAGCAGTTCTTATTAATATTATTCGAAGAGCACGACATAAACCAGCTATGTACTGTACGGAGTGTATATATTATGAGTTTGAAATTTAGAGTTCAATCTAAAGAAAGTGTGTATAAAAAAAAATTAAATCATTAAACATAATCCTCCCTCAATTTTTTATTAGTTAATTTTTTTTATCACAAATCATACAGATCAAAATCAATTGTTAATATGCATAATAAAATTAAATTTGTTGGTGTTATATTATAATTGTCCTTGGTTAGTTTGTATGAAAAAGAAATATGCTCATATTTTCTTGAAAAAGGGTATTGCACAAAAAAAAAAAAATTCTTTACCTTAAAATATAAGAAAAATAAATAAAAAGAAAGAACCAAACTTTAGACAAACAATTAAATAAAAAGGGAGGGAGTATTAATTGGAGTTGCCAAATTAACCGGCCAGATCGAGCATGCGAGCAGTTTTAAGAGCTGGCAATCGAAAAGCATTTGAAGAATTGCAGCCTCAGACCTACCCAATAAAGAAAGTTATTACATACTAATGGTGTGCATGCATGGTTGGTTGAGATGTAATGCGAAATTAATGAGAATTAATTTTATTTATTTAATCATTTAAATGTATTATTCAATTTTTTTACTTTAGAAAAACTAAATGTAGTTAATTAATTTTTATTACAAAACAATTAAGATGTCCATCATATTTTTCATTATAATCTCTATCACACTTCCCGTCCACTTTCAAATTTTTTGCCTACCGTCTATGTGTCGTTTTCCTGCCAACCAATTTTATTTGTCTATTTAACTTTTTAATTTATCTTAATATAGTTTTCACAAGAAGAATTAGAAGGAGAGGGTGTATTTTTTATTTAATAACTCTCATATTTAAGGACCCTTCTTAATTTGTAAGCTTTATAGCATTTATTCTAGGGGAAAAAAATGATTTCACAATAAACATTAATTGTGAAATACTATTAACATAATTCCTCACATTTAGTACATATAAGACTAACAAAAACTGGTTATCCGGTGTATTTTTAAGTGACATTTAGTGTATGTTATATATTGTATATAATTTAAATTTTTATTTATACAAAATTCAAAATTATTTTTTATTTTTTAATCTTATTAAATAATACTCTGTATAAATATTTACTATGATACTAAATGTAAACGAACGGAGTATATGTTTTTGGGATTTGATTAGTCTATACATGTGGAGTTGTGGTAGGTTAGTAGCTTAGGAATCGTTGCATAGTGTGATGTGATTATTCTGACAATTAAGATTTAGTGACACGTCGTAGTGTTAGCATACCAGGAAATATTTGAAGAATTAATTACTACTCCATATCATACATACATACATACATACATACATACATACATACATACATATTATAACGTCGTAGATGGGTATAGCTAGGGCCTACAGATCCATCTTGTTGCTCGAATTTAAACGACAACAGACTCTGTAAAATTGGACACGGCTACCCAAATTGCAAATAACAGAGGACCACTTCATTAAATCTATATATATAGCTCTACCCCTTAGCCACAACCTACATACATACATACATACATACATATATATATATGTATATATATAGTCTGCAAGTACTGATAGAGGCCTAGCTGCTGCAGCTGCTACTACTACTACTACTATCATCTATCGTTAGATCTGCAGATGCATTGATTAATTTTATGCATTCTAACCAAGATGCTAGCAGAAAGAATTAATTTAAAGATTGCAAGAGATCTCAATATTTATTTGAGAAAGTTGATGGATGTTTTTCGATTTTTTCAAGTTTGGATGTACTATCAAATTGAAAAACATCCATATTCAGGTTTTCATGTACAATTTTATTAATTTTTTCTTTCTTTTTTGATTTTATTATAACGTGTGTTAAAGGGAGATATGTTTAGTTTCACTTTACCAACAGAATCAGAATCAAAACACTAACGTTCAAAATTGGGCAGTTAATTGGCAGTCCGGTTGGTATCAAAAGAATCGATAAATTAATATGATGTATTGAACGACTTAAAATTAAAGTAAATAAAATAAGAGGGCAATAGTTGAAATCTTAACAATCTTACCAAAATGTACGTTGTGACTTGTGATATGTGCGACTTTAGATTATATTTCTGACTATCAAAAATATGAGTAAATGAATTAACTTCAAGATCTTCAAGGTTTTAAATGGCCGTAGGAGTTAAATAATTTTTTTTTTTTTGATCTACTAAAATATGTTTAGGCGAGGAGAGATTTTACCATCAACGTTAACTAACGAGTTAGATTTGAGGATTTTACATTTTTTAGGGATAAAATTTAACAACTCTTGGTCTCAAATTCATCTGGTCACCATGTAACCAAACCATGTCTGGCATGGCATTTGGAGAACAAGTTTCCTCAGCATGTCTCTTCGCGCTGCTTTTCATGCATTGGCATGGACCTTCTGTAATTGGTCCTTGCCCATAAGTTCCCTGTCAAAAGATGTACCTACATACAAATCTTTTGAAGAAGTTGTAATATTAAATTTTCATAACATCCAATTAAAGTGATCCTATTCTGACACAAAATTTAATAGCTTCATTTATTTACTTCTTTTTTTTTTTGGTTAAATTTTATTTGTATTTTCTCAATGCTTGTATTTATGTAGTGTGTAATGTTTTATGTACGTTGGGAGTACCCTGAAGGCCAGATCAAATCCATATAAACAATTGGTAGTGATATTTTGATTTGTTTTTTACTGTAGTTTTTCATTGATGGACTTTGTTTGAAACAAAATGGTTGATTAAGAATATTTCCTTAATGCTATTTATGAAACAAGTTTGATTTTCACTATGATATTTGTGCAAGTTAGAATATAAATGAATGAAAATTTTGTGTATTCGATGTTATGTTTCATGTTTGACATGTTTTTTACTTTCCATTCATTATTTTTAAAAGGTCAGATTAACAATAAAATATTAATTTGATATTTTACCTTTCATTCATTATTTTGAAAAAGACGCATTAAATACTATTTAAAAAATTATAAATGACTTATTTGATGAGCTAATAGAATTCTAAAATGACATTAGATTAGTTGGAGGAAATAATTCATGTTGGAGGTTGATAAAAAATTTGAATGAGAATTGTTCTCGCTAATTTGATAAATTTTTCACTTTGAATAAAAGATGTAGAGATGAGTTATATGAAAGGATTTTAGTTCCACATTGGAAGTTGAAAGGAGTAGTGCTCACCATTTATATGAGAAGCGAAATAAACTAGTCAAAGTGATTGGCTACACTATACTCCATTTTTCACAATCCTTTTAACCCGAAATGGCTGGGGAGAGGAAAGGTTCTCTGTAACCCGAGCTCGACAGTAATTGGTGGGGCGTGATCAACCGATCAACCTCGAGGACCCTGTAACTTGAGCTCGACGGTTGAGAACGTGACCCTGTAACCCTAACCCGGCGGATGAGAGAAGAGGAAACCCAAGCTCGACAGTAATTGGTGGGGCGTGATCGTGATCAACCGATCAACCTCGAGGACCCTGTAACCTGAGCTCGACGGTTGAGAACGTGACCCTGTAACCCTAACCCGGCGGATGAGAGGAGAGAAAACCCGAGCTCGACAGTAATTGGTGGGGCGTGATCGTGATCAACCGATCAACCTCGAGGACTCTGTAACCCGAGCTCGACGGTTGAGAACGTGACCCTGTAACCCTAACCCAATGGATGAGAACGTGATCTACTTAAAACGATATCTCCTGCTTAAAACGGATGGCTGGGGAGAGGAAAGGTTCCCTGTAACCCCTCGACAGTAATTGGTGGGGCGTGATCGTGATTAACCGATCAACCACAGTAATTGGTGGGGCGTGATCGTGATCAACCGATCAACCTCGGGGACCCTGTAACCCGAGCTCGGTTAAGAACGTGACCCTGTAACCCTAACCCGACGGAGAGGAAAGGTTCCCTGTAACCCGAGCTCGACAGTAATTGGTGGGGTGTGATCGTGATCAACCAATCAACCTCGGGGACCCTGTAACCCGAGCTCGGTTAAGAACGTGACCTTGTAACCCTAACCCGACGGATGAGAACATGACCTGCTTAAAACGGTTTTTCCTGCTTATAAATAGAGAATTATTACATCAGTCTTTACGAATATAAATAGAGGATTATTCTATCAGTTTTTACGGATGGGAACGTGACCATCAGTCTTTACAAATATAAATAGAGGTTTCTCCTGCCTATATAGAGGATTATTCCATCGGTTTGAAAAACAGAAGCTTTTCGCCTGAAGCTAAAAACTTTTTGCCTGAAGCTAAAAGCTTTTCGCCTGAAACTAAAAGTTTTTCGCTTTTCATCCTTAAGTATGAAAAACAGAAGCTTTTCGCCTTTCATACTTAAGTAATCCGTTGTATCTTGGGAAACAGTAGTCCAAAAATTCTCTGAAGCACCTAGTGAGGGAACTAAACTATTTTAAGGAAAATACATTCATACGCGCCGGATTTTTCTTATTTAATTTAACCGTTTTGAATACTACTTATAACCCATATATCTAACAATTTGTAAATTAATAAAGCGTGAAATCCAAAAAAGACTCCATCACCAATGGAATACTTATTTCCAATATATAAAAGAATAGAAAGTTCGATTAGAATCTATTTCAATCAATATTAACCGACCAAACCAAGTAATGAAATAAATTAATTTTAATCAATTTACATTTCCGTTCTATGCGAACCACACACCACGTTACTAATATCTTAATGTATCAATCGCACGCCAATAAAAATTAATTTAACTAACAAAATTCAGCAAATTTTAAAAACTAAACATACTGATAATTTATAAGTGTGGTTATAAACTCTAAAACCAACTCTAAAACCAACTCTTTAAAAACTCAACTCTTTTTTTTTCCGGTCAATGAGGCTATAATCCGCTCTACTTTTAATCATGAAAATAGAAATTGTTAACTGATGGACAAAATTAAATTATTCTAGTAGGATTTGTATGTTGAAAAGGGGTAAATTAAGAATTCAACACCTGTACAAGGAAGGAGGTAGGTTACGAGCCAAAGGGCAAAAAGTCCCCCACCCAGCCCAGTCTAGCCTCCGGTGCAGCCAGCTAGAAAGCTAAGAGTTATCATGAGTAATAAATTGGAAAAGATAGACTGTTTTTGCATGTGGAATCCACCCCCCTAACCCCCATCACCACCCCACCCTGCCATGCCGCCCTACTCTCTTTAATTATATTTCCCTCGAACCCTAAACAAATTTAGCTCCCCCTCTGCTTATTATAGCTGTACTTTGCTTTCATTATCCGTTTCTCATCTCTCGTGTCTAGGAGTAAATTTTTGCGTACAAACCAAGCAGGGGAAAATTTTAGAAATTAATTTAAAATCTGACGCGTTTATAAATTTGTTACGTCTCTCACTTTTCTTTTCTTGTGATTTAAATTGTGGCACATATTTGTTTTTAATTCAATTACTGTTTGGGTATCAATTGTTTGTTTGTGCCTTTTTACTCCAACCATCTCCTGATTTTTAATATTTTTTAATAGTAAAACCATCAAAACTCTCTCTCCCCTCTCCCCTCCCCCCCCCCCCCCCCCCCCCTCCCCCAACCCCCCACCTTCAAGCCTTCGTGTTTTGGCACTATAAATAACAGTATAGCATATATCAAACCCTTCATGTTTGAAAAACTACTCTACTCTTCCTTTCAGCTAGGTTACCTGTTTACTCCTTTCCCACTGTATTAATTAATATGTGTCTTTATGTCTTTTGGTAATTTTTGTTTAAAATTGAATTTTTTTAATCATGTTTCATTGTAATTACAGTGTTTATGTTCTTATAAATCCGCTAAGTAGATCTGTTTGCACTACCAACAACACCCTCCCTCTCCATCTTAGTAAGTTTGTGGTTTCTACTATCTATCTAATTTTGAGGAGCCAAATAACTTGTGGAACAATATTATTCTAACCCTTTCTAAACCTTCTTCCTCTTTTCAAAATACGGTTCCCACTTCATTAAGTTATATCATTGATTCATTTTTATCTTCTTGCAAGTAGTAATCAATATCAACAACATTACTAATCACCACCCCAACTTTGATCTTTTATTTATTTATGACCAAGTCACTCGTACACTAACCTAATTCTCAGTCACTTTTTTTAATCAATTCTCGTCTGTACAATAAAATTTGATCTCCTAATTCGAGGTCATAGGGGAGCGTTCGGACCACTTGAACAAACCATATTATCTGTCTCTTTTCGATCTTATTAAGGTTTGTTTCTTCAAACAGGGTTCATCTACATTACATGTATTCAAAAGGTATATAGGTGTTTGACTTGGGGTGAACGAAATAGTCCAAAAGGGAACAAGTGAAGCTGCCAGCATGATCTATCTAGTTAGCCTTTGTTGTAAAACCCTAGCAAGTGAGCTAGCTAGTTAGGTCATGCTCGGACAGCCTCACTCCTTCCCTTTTGAGGACATTGGAGGAGCTGAAAATTCTACATTTCATCAACTTATTTTGTTCTCATCTGAAAAGACAGAAAATAAAAACAAAAAAAGCTTTTGATTTTGAAGCAAACATAAACAGAGAAATCAATCACTGTAAGTATGTACATTCATTCCTTCTTTTATGTTATGTAATTTTTAAGTTACTCAAATTGAGTACTAACGATGTTGTACTTCTCGTTCAAGCTTTAGAACTTTACTCGTTAGTATCAGTGAAAGTGTATAATTATCATGTACTGTTGTACCATTATATGTTTTTTACATTAATTTTATTAATTATCGTAAAGGAGCTCAGTCTCTGTATATCTATCTGTGCATGCATCCCTATTGGCACCATATGCTTGAAACCCCCAAGAGAATTTATTCAAAAACTTGAGCACAAATAGTTATTAATGGGTCTAGGTAATACATAAAATATTCTTTTTTGTATTTGATTTGCATATACCATACCTGTCATTTGTATTGTTTGGTAATTTTTTTTTGAAAAAAAAAAACAAGACATTTTAGTTTTCGTTTTCGTTAGTAATTTTAGAATAATGAAAATATAATATGCTATTATATGTGTAAAATAATATATATATATATATATATATATATATATAAATAGAATATTTATATAAAATATTATATTACATTAGATAATCTAATACAATATGATATAATATATAGATAGATAGATAAATATTACAATAATATGAAATTTTTATGGGTTTAGAATATAAAAAGCATATAAAATCTATAATCTACTATGTATAATATAAACTCATACCATAAATTAAAATATATATACTTAAAGAATATAGTATATACAATATTGTATTGAAATTATAAGTAAATGAAAACTTATAGTTATTTTAAAAAAATTAAATTATGTTAAAGTAGTCAAATAAAATAATTATATTATTTAAATATATTTTAATAAATAATTAAAATATATTTACAGCATTACAATAAACATATAGCAACTTATATATTATATATTAGATATTAATATAATATTTTATATTATTATTTATACTATAATATTAATATTTTGTGATAATATTGAACTATAACTTAAAAACATATGCATAAATAATATTATATAGTGTATAAAATATCATTTAATATATTATTTGTATTACAATAAGTTATTTTATGTCAAATAATTAATAATAATGTAATATATTATGTAGTACATAATTATAATATATTAGAATAATGTACATTTACATATAATTTGAAATGTAATAATTATTTTAATTAATATCAAATTTGTTTTAAACCGAAAAAGACCATACAAAGAAATATTTATAAAATACATGCCGAGTACAACAGCAACAAAAGAACAATTTTTCAATAACTTTGTTGCGGAGTATAACTGCAACATAGTTATTGAAATAAATATGTACAAATACATGCGCCATCACAAAAAGTGACGTACGATTTTTTACAAATATTATTGTAATTGAGAAATACGTACAAATAATAAATTCTTTGAATGAAATATGATGTTCATGAAAACTAAATGGTACGATGAGAATTATAATTTAAAATATTTAGAAATTAATGCATTATAATAAATAAATAAATAAATAAAAATTATTCAAATGTAACTTTTATTTAGAATAAATTTTATTTTTTAAAAAAACTGGTTTTTGGGGAACAGATGGACGACTATTTTTCATATAGTGGATCCGGTTCAATCACACAATGAGAAGATTTTAACGTTCAGTAATACATCGGCAAGGAGAAGGGCCAAGAATAAGTAAATAACCGAAAAAAGTTGGGAAAAGTAATTACAAACAAGAAACCTCCCTGTATACAACCTCTCAAAATGCTTCTGTACCTGATAAATAAATCAAGAAAATCTTCCACAAACCTGAGAAATAGATTGACCCAAATTTAATATCATCGAGTAGAAAGGGATTCATGCGTCAACCATCGCAAAGTCCCGCTGTCCAGAATTGCCAATTCTTCAGCTGCTGAGCAAAGGCTTGAACGAATACCATCACAAACCCAGAATTCCAGAATTCACAGAAAATGAGGGTAGTAGCTCAAATGAAAATGCACTGCTTAGATTAATTATTGCCGAGGGTTTCACCTCAATTCACATCTACAGAAGGTAGAATACATGATTATCCACATCCCCAACTAACTAAATAACAACTATTCCTACCGGTGCAGTTATGCCTTCTGCTGGGTTTGCCGATGTATTTGCGTGATCCACTCAAGATAACCATTCATACCACCAACCTGGTCCTCGACTAGGTTTGAAAGTAGAGAAAAACTTTCTCTAGGCTGTTCACCTTGTCTCACAAGTTGGCAGAGCTGGTAATATGATGGGTCAGCCTCCCTAACTCTCTGAAGTATCCGCATTAGATTCTTTGACATGTCATTCTGATGCTCGTAAAGACTAACCTGAACTCCAGTGACAAAAACATCAGGAAGGGTGAGCAAGGAAACTGAATATCAACTATAATTTTAAGGGCCTTTGAAAGTCAACATATATTCGAAGAAACTTCCATGCATTACAGCAAGCAAAAGGAAAATCAGCAAGAAATAAAAAGGCCTTGAAAGTCAAAGAAACTTTCAGAAACAGGGTGTGTGCGCGTGTGGGGGTGGGGGGAGAGAGAGAGAGAGAGAAAAAAAATATGAACAGTATTGGCAATACAGCCTTCAAATATTATTAGTTTAAATCAACAGTAAGCACAAATCAATGCTTCAGATCACCAAAATTGGATAAAAATGAAGTGGTCGGATGACAATACTTAATCTACTTGGATTAGTAAGACCCAGGTTTTGAATTGGCGTGGGCTGACTTTAATTTATTGGTATTAGAGATGATATTTTAAAGGTATCAGAGCAGCAAAACAAGCATACCTTCGAATAGTCAGTGGCAAAGTCTTCACCGAGTAGATTCTTTGTAATATCAGGTGAAAGCATTTGGCCAAACCATATCACAAACCTAAAACCATCATCATAAACATAAAGACCCCTGGAATCTAAGCTTTCTGCAGCAAGTGGTACCCTTTGGACTATATTTTCCAACTCATCAGCCTGAGTAGATATATGTAATGCGTATGTAGTTTGAGATACAGAAATGACAAAAACTAGCAACATATATGAGAAATTCAAAATGCAAGAAGTCAATTACCTTTAGAAGATATTCATCTAAACGAATCAAATTAGGATAGAGAAGCTTCAACAATTTTTTGACAGGTAAAGCCATTATGGTGTATCCTGCTGCACAGCGTTCATCAAGCTGAGCATCAGCAAACCCACCACGTAAAGGTGTTGATTTACATAGCGCTAATCCATACAAAGGCAAGAATTTCAAGGATTCTGGATATATCATTCTGCTTCCCAGCCGATGCTGCACAGCATAGAGATTTCGGTATTCTCTTAGAGCTTTTACTATCCTTGGTTGAATAGAATTTCGAACTTCTTCTAGCTTACAGGACAGACTTTTTTCAATTGCTGTATATTCAATCACTCCAAAAGTTAACTGTTAAGAAAACACCCAAGGCCAAAGTTCAGTAACCAAATAGGAAAGTTGAAGATGCATTTGTACCTAATCTACTTAGCAAGGAAACAATAGCACTAGTATCAGCTTGTTGATACATCTCTCCCAGATCTCCAACCACTGGTACTGCTGCCGTGTGTACTCTTATACGCCTTTCTCCAGATGATGAAGTATATCTTTCAGAAGTTAAGTACATTTCATGATGAGGAGTTGTTCTTTTGCTCAATAACGTTACCAAAAAAAAATTCTAGAAAAAAAGATAAATAAAAACTACTTCCCAATAGAAAGAATGTAGTAATAAACTGAACAAAACTTAGCCCAAAAAAAAAATTTGCTTCCCAGAAAATTGGTATTTCCTTTTCCCAAATCCACAGGATACAATAAAGCAACTTGAAAATACATTGTAGGACTGGTCAGCGATGTTTCTTCAAGACAGAATTGTGCAGCATAAGCTTTATCACAGTCTACAGCTGGAAGAGCTATCAAATCAGTGGATCTAAGCATGAAGTTCCCATGATAGGATGTGAATCGCACACCTAAGAGAAAACCGAGTGTAAGAACAAAATACCTGTTGAACACATATAACTATATAGTATTTCACAAAGGCTGTTTTATAGGAAATTGACTGGGTATTTAACTCAGATTAAACTCGTTCCAACTCAATTAACTAGGTACAATTTAACCATTTGATATAATGGCATCCATCTTTTGATAAAAGATTTATCCAAAACAGATTTGAATATTGTAATTCCAATTATATTCTAACATTAGCTTCTAAATAACGACATCTAATCCAAACCTAAATAAAATGATATACACTTTTAATAATACAATCAATATTAACAAGTGATTGCAATCAAATAATAATTACATATAACAGAATCAAACAATCACATAATTATTATGATTTAGATTATAGAATAATTATATGTAACATAATTAATCAACGATTGAAATTAACTTAATTAAGCAATAACAACTTAATTCATTATAATTAAATCAATGATCACAAATTTGCCCGTGCTGTGCACGGGTTTTTATTGCTAGTTAACAATTAATGGTACTGAAACATCAATTCAAATCAAAGTTCAATGGTATCAGGAGTGAAAAACCTCTTCCACATCTTATGCGTAAGACAGCTTCCCAGGCAGTTTCTCTTGTTAGGTCCCTGGCCAACTCATACTGCAACCTTTCTTTGTGAATGACTGACTGGAAGCTTGGATAGTAATAAACCTGCCCACCAGTATATTTTGCGAGGGTTCCTATGGAAAAATAACATAGACGATATGGTAGATAAGTTATATATTATAATCAACAATAAAATTAGATAAGGAAATCAGAAGTTCAGTGAAGCATGAAAAGAACAAATGTTGACTTATGATGCAACACAGCTACAACCTGCAATAACATTTATTATCGGTAATTTTTCCTGTTCTTTACACATCTATTTCTCAACTGCATTAAAGTCATACTTCATACTGCAAATATATTACAAAAGAAATTGGCAATTAGATATTTTAAAATTATCACATACCAAGGGAAGCTATATCAGTATACTTGTCACTGAATGCATATAAGTTAACAGAAATCTGGTATTTTGTAAAATCAGCGGCCATCTGTTTATAAAATGGATCATCTGGAATTCTTAGTGCATGCTCTTTATCAGTTCCATATACACGAAGATCATCTCCACGCAACTTTAAGTGGCCAACACCAAGTGATGGTAGTGTGTTCTGAAAAATCAATAATTTTCCGCCAAGTTGGTTCTGTAGCATAAGAGACGGAAATTTTATGCCAAGTCAGAATCAGGCGATATTCAACTGGCATCTCTGAGAAGAGCAATTATAAATATTAAAAGAGAACATTGAGTAGAAT
Organism: Centella asiatica; assembly: GCA_014636745.2. Classification (NCBI taxonomy): domain Eukaryota; kingdom Viridiplantae; phylum Streptophyta; class Magnoliopsida; order Apiales; family Apiaceae; genus Centella; species Centella asiatica. Next base: position 35,864,257 of record CM025787.1, read on the forward strand.
TATGATAACTCCAATGTTATGACGTATGTCAATTTCAAAATGATGCAGAAGAGAAGAACTAACCATAATCATAAGAGAAGCTTTAAGAGCAGGACCAAATGCAGATTCTACATTAAAATTGTCCTGAAACAAGGCAGGCAAGCTATCCAGAAAGGCATCCACTACACCTCTGGATTCTGACAAGTTGACTAGGAGATCATCTGGCAATGGAACAAAAATATCGTCCAGATCAGACACAACCATCATTTGAGGCTGCGTCAACGATGACTGGCACAAGAAAAGAGAACTACCCAAAATCAATCCATATGGATTAAGTAATAGAGATTAAAAATAAGCGGATTCTTTTTGATTAATTAAATTAATGTACTGAACCAATAGTCATCAAATAACTTACCTTCATATTATAGAAATGAATTGTGCTATCAAAAGTTATGAACCCAATCTGTGCTCTAAGGTTGCCAGGTAACTTGTCTAAACAAGACTTGATAGTTTGTGCCACCACCTACAATAGAAACTCTAGTTTTATTGTTATGCATGCATTACACTACACAATGCAAGAAATTAAGCAATACATCCTCTTTGGCTTAAACTTCTTACCTCAAGCATTCCACTTCTGACAGCAAAAACTGATACATCGATGAGGAAAACATATACTGGTGGCATAGGTGGCCGCACCATGTATTCAGTTGGAGCAACAAACTCCACACTGCCTTTGTTGAGCTCAGGCCTCTGATCCAAATCGATTCTTCTCCCACCGGCATCTAGAGGGGCAAAATAGTCGCCTGGAACTGTATTTAAAACTAAAATGCATCAGCATGCATTTTCTCTGAAGTCTGAAATATGCTAAAATAATTTTAAAAAATCATCTTTTAAAATACTGAATCAATCTTGCAGCAAATAGAGCAGTGTATTAAGATTGTGGTACATGCATTGGTATGTCATCAAAAAAAAAAAAAAAACGAGATTCAAAATGTTTTATTACTCATATTACATTAAGGAACGTATTACCATGTAAGGAACGAGATTAATGCATACCATCATGAATGTTTTATTACTCATATTGCAGCAAATTGAGCAGTGTAATTTATTACTATGAAAGGAATATATGTCTTCTATAATTTTATTTTTTTTTAATCTCTATCAATAAATTACATTAGTATGAAGTGGATACTTAAAAAAATAAACACTAAATCAAACTCGTGACCCTTAAAAATGATAAAACAGAAAGCATAAACTTTGCATTGATGGTTAGAAACATACCCTCATTAAGCATCGGACATATGTTGCATTGCCACTTTCTTCCACCATCTGTGAAAGTCACGTAAGGATTCACATATGTGCGACATCTTCTACAGCGAATAATCCCCATTGGGGCATAATTAACAATTGGAACTACATCCTGCATAAAAAATAAATATAAGTATAAAATATGAGATTTGCTTATATGATATGTAACAATGTTGTATCAACTACTCGAATATGACTGAATAATGCCTACATCAATAGGAGCTTCTGCAAGAGGACAAACAACTACTCCAAGAGGCAAATGCCACCTAGAAAACAGGGACTGAGAATTTGGAATGGCACTAGTTGTTAGCCGCAAATATCTAGAATTGCAATTCATGGGGTAACTCTCCGTAAAAAATCTCAACTCAGGATCACCATCCAATGGTCGTGGCAATGATTGAGAATTAATTATTGGATCTAATGAACCAGGAGCGGACCTAAGCGAGAGAGAGCTGAAGTCCTCAGACAAAACTTTACTGGAAGATATAGCGGGCAAAGAGCCTGAAGGTCGCATTTGCTCCCTCGAATACAACCCTCCAGGAGCTGGAATTGAAGTTCGTGCAGAATAACCACCTTGAGGAGAAAAAGGGGTGGGTCCCCTTGGAGAGGGTTGGACATAACCTCCTTGGTGAATGAGTAAGGCTGAAGATTGTCCAGGTGGGGCTACTGTAGATGCAGTATGTTGCATCCCAGCATATCCTGGAAAAGCAGATGGCAAATTGCCTTGAGCAGCAGGATAAGATGACCTAGTTGAGGGTGGAGATTGTTGGAAATGTGGCCTAGGAGCAAAGTATGATGAATCTACAGATGGCTGAGAAAATTTTGTGTTTGAAGGTGGAGAGCTAATGCTTTGAGGTGGAGACCCCATTGGTATTGATGGTGGCAGACTTTGGAAAGATGACTCTGATGAAACATGGCCAAAGGGATGTTTAGTTGGTGGAGGAAAAGCTGGCTGCCCCATAGGTGGAGTGCTTGGAGGCGGTAGTTGTGCTGCTGAGGGAAACTGTGGTGCTTGGAAACGCTGGAAATTTCCTGCACCTTGTGGGCCATAAGATGCTGCGGGTGGATTCATAGATGAAGCAGTAGGCCAACTTTGCGGAATAGGTCCAAAACCAGATACCTCGGATCCAACCACGGGTCTTGAGGACAACAAAGGGGCTCCAGTTTGAGAAGCAGGTGGCCAGGATGGCCGTAATGCAGAAGAGGCATCTGTTCCAACCACAGGCCCAGAGAATAAAACGGGAGTCATAGTTTGTGCAGCAGGTGAGTGGGGAGGACGTATAGTAGAGGCCTCATGTCCAAACACAGGGTGAGATGATGAGAAAGGCATGGTGTACTGTGGAGAAGTAGAAGATGTGGTAGCAGGTCTCAGAGGACGATTTGCAATGTTCGGATCTTTAGTCCCCATATTGTATCTCACAATTGATACTTTTTCATGCGTTAACCTGCCATCAAAGGAATTTAAAACGTTGTGATTCTTGGTAAAGTGATCAAATTATTAAAATGTAAAAGTATATAGCTAAGAAAATAATAGCAGGCTGTTCAACATTCAGCAAGAATTAAATACATGGATAAAGGGCAAAACAAGAAACATGACAATGAGATAGTAATATAGTATATTATGACAATGGGCGTATGGGCATAACGTAAAATCTAGTGACTGCTTGCCTATTTCAGTTGTCCTGTTTGAGCTAAATTTGAGGTTATTTTCCCAGTGCCACTTGCAAAATCCCTATATTACAAATTTACTGTATGATTTAACTGATTCTGACTCATGAAACTATTAACAATATTCCCAATAACTTCACATCACAAACTGAATTCCAAATTTTCACAAACTACTAATAAAATTGTTCTGCCAAAATCGCGATTACGAAACCTTCATTACCGAATTTGTTCCAAGCCTATATAGCTAACACAATGAAAAGATTCAAAATCTCATGAAATCATATGCTTTTCTGCAGTTAAGAGTACAAAATTTCAGACTTCGATGGGTACATAATGAAGAGATGGATTGCGAAAAACGAATGCTAAGTGAACTTGAATACTTGGGAGTAAAATTTACCGAGAAGATCGAGGCGGAAGTTTGCAGGTAGAACAGAAAGAGTAGATCCAATCGCCGGAGCTGCGGCAGGAGAACTCGTAGATGAGTTAACTCGGTTAGAGCTAAGTGTAACTGAACTCGGAAGAAGACGACGGCGGAAGCAGAATCTTTGAGAGGGTAGAAACGGAGTAGAAAGCTTGGCGTAATTTGAACATATACGTCGTCTTCATTTCAAATCACTGTTGGTTTAGGATCTACAGGAGTCTAAATCCTTGTCGTTTAACCAAGTTCTTTTTTTACTTGCCTTCGTTTTTTTTAACGTGAGAGGTCACGGCCAAACATATTGTCACTAGGTAAAATTTTCAATTCCATTTTTATAAATAAATAGATATACAATTTAAAATTGAAATTATGAAATGAACTCCTAAATCTAATTATTTATCAAACATTTAGGCTTGTTTCGGAGCTCATTCAAAGTAGATTATAAGCCAAAAGTTAGTTTTTGTGTCTAATTTGTATAATTTTTATACTATGAACACATACAACAATACACTTTTTTTTTTAGATATGAGTGAGATTACTGAAATATATGGAAAAAAAATTCGATGCTTATATAACAGTAGTAATAAATTACGTCTATTACCATCACAACCACTCCAATAAAAAAAATATAATAATTATTTATTTAACAGTTAATTTTCTATTTTTCTCTTTTATACTAAATTATAATTTAAAAACCTTAAATTTTAAAGTAAAAAGTGATTATGATCTAAAAACATAAGTAGCTCCTCAAATAGAGGATTACTAATTACTTTGTACTCTTTTTTTTCCTTTTTAATAAAAATGGGGCTAAACGCCCAAGAAAAGAAACAAGACAAGATCAAACAAATCAAGGAATAGTCTTCCCAACGAAATCATCAGGCAAGACAGTTTGAAGTCCATCCAAAAGAACCTCCAAACAAAAAAGACCAGTTACTACTTACTTTATACTTTATATTTATATATTTCTTAGAGTAACATAACATTTTAATATTGTTTTATACTTGACAAATAAGAGATTCGAGACGGGGTCTTTAAGTTATTGCAATTATACAGTGTTACTTTTTTAGAGAGCCCCAAACATAAAAAATTTATAGTGAATAAATATTCGAATTATAAATATGATCTAAATCAAGTGAAACCTCCTCCATTCAATAATGAAAGTAATCGATAAACTATATAGTGTCACCATCTGCATAACAAAATTTGCATAAACGAATGAAATATCATTTATTTATTTATTTTTGTACGTTAAAAAATTCTAACATCTATTACAATAGGGAAGTGGGGGTTTGAAACTTAATCCATTGCAAGTGGTATAAAATTTTACCATTAGAACAAATGTTCAAACTCAACGAATGGAATTAAGATGGATGAATTGATTAGACAACTAGTGGTAACTATTTTTACCGGTGTGTAAAAATTATTCGTGGAAAATTATGATTAGATCATCATCACCCCGGCAAACTCTTCGTAGCTGACTAAACCATCTCCATCTAAATCAGCTTCCTTAATCATCTGTTGAACTTCTTCATCTGTTAATCTTTCTCCCATGTTTATCATCACATACCTCAACTGCACCGACACCAAATAACAATTAAATTTCGACCAATTCACGACAAAATACTTCATTCATAGTTTTGACCTAAAAAAAAGATATTTCTTTGAATTTATAAATTAAAAAAAATAAAAAACCTTTGAGACTATTTAGTCAAATTATTCTGTGGATTCTTTTTTACTACCTTAAAACATTGATTTTTGTCAATGTTGGTACGTTTATAAATGGGTTTTCATTCAACCTTAATAGAGGGTAATAATATGGTCCGTATTGGCATATTGTCTAAACACAATTTTTGTGTACTTTCGAAATAAATATAGGGCGTAATTATTGGATTATCCTTGATGGTATATAGAAAGTGTAAAGAAAGTACGACACCAAAACATATAAATTAATGACAATGAAAAATAATATATTTGTCTCTTTTTTTATTCTTGTTATGACTTTTGAAGATGTAATTTATATTAAATAAATATGTTATCCACACGTTAAAATAAGAAAGCGAACATATAATATATAAATAAGACTAGATTTTTTAAAAGAAAATTTGTATTTTTAAACATTATTTTGAGTACATCTTTTTTAATATCCTTTAGACACATTTTTGAGTTACGGATGATAATAATATTTAAACAATTTTAACCATATTTAGACACCATATCGTTAAAATGGTTAATTAGTGGCAACTCTATAGCGAGGGTAAAAAAGTAAATATAATGAATCAATTAGGTACCTCGTCAGCTGATATGTATCCATCCTGGTCACTGTCAAATATTTTAAAAGCTTCTTTTATCTCATCTGCTACATTTTCCTGTTATATATTATTACAATTAGAATGTCATAATTCCATATTTGCAAATAAATTTTGAGAAAAAAAGAAAAATGAATCACAGTACATTTTCTCTTGTTAATTGAGTATATAGTATATACCTTCATTTTCTTGGCCATAATGTCCAAAAACTCCTCGAAGTTGATAATTCCATTTTCACTCCATTCCACTTCCCTTACCATGTCGTTAATCTCTTCCTTCGTCGGACATTCATTTGTATAATGGATGGCGGATGCAAAATCTTTCATCGTAATTAAACCTTCAAATTTAAAAAAAAAAAATCGTTTCGAATTTAGTTTATGAGAATATTAGTCCATGAAATTGTATTTTATCGGTATAAACGGCGATGCAAGAAAAAAAATTAGTTGATCTATAAGTTAAACAAAGACTTAATGAGAAGATTAACGGTCCAATAAATATAAGATATAGAGGGCACGGGATGTAAGTGATTGTCAATGAAAGTGAAAATACAAATTAACTTGATATATATATATATATAAAGTGGAAAGAAAATATAAATCACATAATAAGTATAAATAAGTGACCGGCGACGAAAACGATTATTTATTTACCTATTTCTTTGAACTAATTGTGTATGAAAAATAATTATGTAAGATAAAAATAAGCAGAAGTTACCACCTACTTGTAATAAATTAGAAACATACAAAATGATAATAAGAGTTGTGTTACGGACATCAACTCGTACATAAATAAATATGCACAAATTGATGTGGCTAAATCATTTAGGAGTTTAGTGAACCATGTTGAGTCCACAATTAAAATTTTAATGGCTAATAATTTACCACATATGTTTGTATACATTTATTTGTACAAATTGTTGATATTCATAATATTTTTCTAATAATAATAATAACAATAAAAGTAGAACTTACCATCTGAGTCCCTGTCAATCAAGCTAAAAATTTGGGTAAATTCTGCTACTTGATCATCTGTTAGTAAATCCGCCATGTCCCTTTTAATTTTGAAAGCTTTCTTTGATAGATAATTCTAAAGTCTGTTTGAAATTTAATGCAATAATCTCTTTACTAGTACTTGAGAGAGGATACACGTAGTACTCTGATTTAATTGGATGGGCTAACTTATTGTTTGGAGAATTGCATTGTATTTTTGTAATTTAAATAGGAAGGTGGTTCAAAGGAAAGTGATGCAATTAGAACAAGTCAAACACGTCTTTGAAGCTAAAATTCTTTCAGCAGTCAATATAAATGAAAATCTCTAGAAAATGCACCTTTTATAATATAAACTTGCTCCATTATAAACGCAGAGTTATATTAAACAAGTAATTTAAAAAAATTAACAAGAGTGCAAATATACAAAATATACCCAAAAATTTTATTATGAACTTGACGAAAATGGTGTTATGTTAATAGCATTAAATAGCAATGATGTAACTTGAGTTTTATACATGATTTTATTGTTTAAACTAAAACTATATCTCTAAATTAAAATAAACAAATATATCTATATAATATTACACTTGTAAATAGGTCAAAAATAAAGAAGATATGGTAGACTAGACGCGGTTAGTGCTTCCCAAGTCTTAATAATAGTCCACTAGATGGATGATTACAGTGTAGCTGCAAGGTACGATCTTCATCAGGAAACTGTGAATATTTGTATACAAATAAATTTACTAGAGAAATTTATAAAAAATGTACAAATACAAAAAAAAAAGTTTAATGAATTTCATTAATTAAATTAAAAAAAAAGAATAATAAAGATGTTTATGTGCCAAATTCCCATTAAATTATGAGTTTCTCTTATTAATTTATTTATGTGCATAAATGTACTCCACATGCATATGTAAGGGTGTACATGGATCGGTTTGAATAGGTAATTAGCAGGTAATTGTTTTGGATTGATGACCTTAATTTGTAGTAATACCGAGTAAACTGATTTATGAAGCTGACTCACTGGATTGACTCAGTTTAGGATCAACTTGCTGAATTAAAAGATAGTAATAAATAGACTCATAAAAGTATTCTCAGTTAAAGGTCAACATCCGATTCTCCAATTCAACTACAGCAAGTAAAGCTTTTCTTTCTACTGGTTTCACAATTAATGATTTTCACACAATTTCAACACTTTATGCTTAATACTCCCCCGCTTTAGTTTTATAATAAATGTATTTTAGCTATTTGTACCCATATTAAAAAAACTAAAAATTATGCTAAAATTTTGGTCAGTTGACAATTTTATTCTTCATTAAAATCATGAAAAAAGGAGAGAGAATTGTGCAACAAGAGAGAGTGTGATCTAAATGAATATAACGACAGAGTAATTATTTTAACTACTCCAATAAATCATTTAAAGATAATTTAGGAAGTATACTTGATAAAATTTTAAGAATATGTAAAATATCGGGTTTTATGAAGAAAAGAAAAATAAACTTATTATAAAACGGCAGGAGTAATTATTGACTGATTTATGACTTCATATACTAGATCAAATTCGGAGACGGGTGTAAATTTGCATCATTTACACATTGGTAAATAACCCAAATAAAGTTGAAGATATTATTATTTTTTAAAATACATTCACACTAACAAGAATTGAGTATGAAAATCGGGCACCTAACCTTAAAATACATAACAGAGAAGGATCTCATTGCTTGCCTTTGTACTTTATATAGGTCTTCCTTTCGGAACAATTCGATCTTTGAGCCACATATAAATAGGAACTAATACGAAGTAGGCTCCAGCCATGGCACCTAGAATGAAACGCATGAAGAACACAAATGGATTCACAGGCTTCTCCTCCTCCTCGACCTTCGGATCCAGCTGCAATAATATAACAACAATGTAAATTTCATCAAGCAAGTCCCGAAAATGGAAAAAAAAATCTATTATGCCCTCCATACAAATGCCCCCCCTGCATGCAAGTGGCAAGATAGAGGGTAAGTGATGTAACTATCAAAGTTATCCGTGGCTATTTGGTGACTTATTCAGGGATCATAACACTACTATTTCAAAAAACACCAGAAGAAAGCTAGGGAACCCCTTAACACCGATGTTCCTGCTTGAATGGATCCATAACTAATATGTTATTTGAACAACGTTTGGGTTCGGGGAGGATGACAAACCTGATTATGGAATTGTAAGAGTAGGCGTAACGTCCGTGTTCGCATACACAAGCAGATTATACCAGAGTTTGTGAAATGAATTTTTACATGGATCCGTTTGCATATAGCTATTGGTTACTAGATTGTCGTTTCACAGAATGTGTAACACGGGTCATCCCCAGTAAAGTTGGCTGAATCTCCAATGGAGCTAGAACTGAATGCGGAATGCATAGCAGGTATAATATAGAATTCAATTTTACCATGTAACTGCTCTAGGACTGAATCCATCTAAAATATATTTCGGATACTTTTAAACGAGATGCTAGGCGTAAGACATAAATCAATACAGATAGTCATGGGGTGAACCTTTTCTATGCGCTAAAGAACATGTGTTTGACATTAGACACTCGGACAAGGGTATGGATGTTCAACGCTTCATTTTAGTGTAAAAAATGAGCAAAAAACGAATAAATGAGTAACCAGTTACCGAACAAAAGATTCATACCTGCAAAGGAGAATCGCCTGATGCAGGTTTTACTCCGGTTACAGAGCATCCCATGATCAACCCATGCCGACGAACCCCACGATACCATTTTGGGCCAATACGTTTTAGCTGAACCTTCTTAAATCCAGCCTTTTCGAACCACTCGATGTACTCTTCCTCCTTAGGAAACAGCATCCACATGTCTGCGAAAAAACGTGACAACCAAAATGTAGGGTAGACAGGACCAATCACACATGCTTTCCCTCCTAATTTCAATACCCTGTATGCTTCTCTGATGCCACGTTGTGGATCTGGCCAGTACTCAATACTAAATATATTCATAAAACACCATTAGAGAAAGTACAAGGGAACATCTTTCTGACAGTTCATTTCTAGAACTAGTGGACAATTATAGAGATAACAATCTACAAACAAATCTTCACAGAACTACGCAAAGAAGTAGCGGCTGTTTGAAGTATACATTCAAAAGTCCTAAATTTCAAAAATTCATTGTCCATTAGACAAGCACAGCTTCCTTGAATGGCGTCTAATGGTTTTCTGTTTATTTTTTCGGGGTTATATGCTCTCTTCATTATCGCAAGAGCAAAGATGAGCAAATGGTCGGTGCAAGAACATAATTCTACATTTTATAGTTCTTTGTGGCAAGCATAATGTTGTATCAACTAGCCACAAAAATAACTGCACAGGCACTAACTAATGCAACCGAAGGCGATGGTGAAATGGAAAGACCAAGAAAACATAGAATTGCACAAGAGAACTACTATTGAAAGACTAAAGAAGGTCAAATATGATTTTTATGGTATTCTATCATTCGAAAAACATAATTGGAACATGAAATCACCAAAATGCTTTCAAAGCATAATCTTGCACCTCCTTCGTGTTAAATCTGATACTATTGGAACACAAAACACAACCTAAATGCATGAGGCAGAATACTCTTATTTTCTGGGTTCATATAATTCTCTCCCTTCTCACATGATATAAGAATCTTGCCATATGGAGTTAAGAATCTTATTTCTTATGATGGTTGTACATTTCTTTTAAAGATTAAGTTCTACAGTAGATAAAGTTGAAATTTTTCAGCAAATTAACGAGATATATTCTCATGTCAAATGTAAAACAATGAAATCAACAAACCAAGCTTAGATTCTGTGTCCCAAACTGCTAGTATCATTAACCTGACAAGGAATGCTATATAATGACTAAATACCAGCACAAATTATAACAAAGTACTAAAATATTGAAACATGAAGTCAAAATCCAACTAAAAACTATGTCAATGTTCAAATTAAGTAAAACATTAATATAAGGAAAAACACTAAATATCTATAATTTATACCTCCCAGCAGATACATATCTATCAGCGTAATCAGTTCTAAAAGGAAGATTTTCTGCGTCTCCCTCAATTATCTTGCAATCCTTCAAAGGCTCTTTTTTCTTAGCTCTAGCAAGCTGATGAGGAGACTGGTCAAGAATGGTAACATTTTTTGCATCCACATGCTTCACTATTCCCAAAGTAGTGAACCCTGTTCCTCCACCAACATCCACCACTATCATTTTTCGACTACTCAAATCAGCTGGCTCTAGTGCTTCATCTCTCATATCCTCAGTCCAGTGACCTGGATTTATAACATGATCATACACAATTGACAAGAACCTGTAGAACCAAAATGCCTCTTTCTTGTTTTGTATGAACCTAGGCTGTGAAGCTGGTCTTGAAGCTGAAAGACTGCATTTTGGGACAAGGGTTTTACTTCTAAAGCCTGGATTTCTGACACAGGAAGTCATTACAAGATTGGGGAAATGCTTCCCATGTAAATCTGACCTGTTAAAACCTAACCCATTTGGAGTCATTCCTCTAACGAGGGTGACACTGTCAGCACCATTTAGCATTGAAGAAGCCATGAAATTATCAGATAATAGAAACCCCAGATGAAGAAATGTGAGAATTTGGGGTTTGGATGACTGTTCTGAAGATTATATGCAAAACCCACAAAAAATAAAATAAAATGAAGCAATCTTCATTCTTGGTTTTGAAGCTAGTTTTTACTCATTCTTAATGAAAGCCAAAAAGGGGGCTTAGCTCTTTTTTTGTGGTGGTGAATGATGATGGTGCAGGAGTGTAGTATCTCATAGACTAATCACATGGAGATGAGAGGAGATGACTTGTCTATTCTTGCATCCAAACCTCAGCCACTCCCTTAAAATGCAAATGCTTCAAGAAAAAAGATTGAAGCTTTATGACTATTTATCATTGGCCCAAGTGAAATACTCTTGTTTTCTTCTTAGCCCACTTCAATCTGTTCAGTTCATTTAATTCACACAGGTCTTCTTGCTTGAATTAACGAGGGAAGAATTGAGGCTTATGGGCCTCTTTTAACATATACTAATTGGTTTTTGTACTTCTCATTCTAGTTTCTACAGGGATGAGTACTCCCTTTTATTTTATTTTGTGTTTTCGTTGGATGGTAATGATATTTTGGGGTCAATTTGTACAATAATTAAGATTAAATTATATGTGTATTCTAATAATTATGATTGATTAAACTTAACTTTAACTTCTGAATTTTATATAAATCATTTTTGAAGTTTGGAAAAATAAAAACTCATAAATTGTAGCACTTTGTAGATGCACTTATAAATTTCAAATTTGCTTTTAGTAAAATTAAATTGTATCAGAATTGAAGTGTAGTCAAACTGTTTCTTTTTTAAACAAATCAAAACATGTCTTAAATTTCATCTTTCAAGTAAATTTCATATACAAATTATATATTAGAGACAGGGAGACAGAGAGACTCTTGCTTAGGTCATTGTTGAAATGAGCGTTATTGTCTTCAATATTATTCCATGTCCAACTCTATTTTTTTAAGAATAGGTAACGTTATTGACACTAATTTATAAATAAATGTAAATTTTATAGGAGATTATTTAACTCTAAGATCATTACCTACAATTTAGTGATTTCAAATTTATCACGTCACATGTCTCTTTGAATTTTAAAATTATTCACCGAAAATAATTGAAGGAAAAAATTACTCCGTATTTATCAATTACTACGAGCCGTAAAATAAATGATACAAGACACCATACAGTAAATGAGAAATTATTTAGACCGTAAAGCCGGTCTCGTCATTGCCATGTGAAGGGAGCATATAGCTGATGAGAAATTATTTAGCCCATTGCTTTCGCCTTTTGGCAGTTTGGATAGCCCACATCAAGTGGTAAAAGGACCCCACCCAAGTTTATTATGTCGTAACATTTTGTATTATCGTGTTACACAAATTATAATCTTACTATTTAAATAAATTATTATTTAATTTAATTTTTTGTTCTTTTATATTGAGTAATATAACACAGACCGTTACGGTATAACCGTATGCGTTACACTACGATACATCAACGATCGTTACTAAATTTAGTTATATATATTATAACCGCGAGTCGACTACCTACCCCTACCCTCATCGCTTCCTCTGGTCTTTCATGGCTCAGCTCCTTCAACTCTTTGAGTACATGCACATACCAAACCTTTAACCTACCCTACCATTCCATTAGCTTTACCATCATTTAATTTCTCACTTTTGTGCTTTTCTTTGTTCAGCGACTAAATCACTTCATGCATGTGCAATGCCGTATGCATATATGTTTGTGTGTATATATAACCAAACATTTTTTCGTATTAAAATTAAAAATATAATTTAATTTATATAAAATATATTTGTAAAATTTTGTAATTTAACATTAAAGTGAAATATTATAATGTATGTGAAGAATACTCCTAAATATAAACTTTTATATTTTGATATTTATACATATTCATATCACAAATAAAAATTATAATATTTATAAATAATATTGCATTAAATATAATTTTGAAACGGATAGAGTATCAATATAATTATATATATGGTAGAGTCGTAGAGAGCTGGATTTTGAAATGTCTGTGATAATTCAAAATGAAACTAAAGAATCAATTGAGTTTCACAGATATTAAGAATTAGCACATTACTATTGAAGAAGTTATCAATTAGATAGGAATTCGTAATCAGAATTCACGTGGTAAGCTAGCTCTTGCGGAAAGATATCCTAATGGATGATGAATGCTAATGTAATTATTGTCATCTGAAATAACATTGAGACTTTGGATAAGATTTTCATGTGCATGTTGAATGATTGGTATATTAAAATTCTAATTTAATTCTAGATCATTTTAAGAATCTATTGTGCCAGCTGGGTATCTCTTATTGATCGATGGACTGATTCCTTTACCAAAAATAAAATTTATGAGTAAAATTGAGAAGATAAAAATTAATGATTTTATTTTTATTTCTATACATAAATCTATGGTTTTTCCATCAGTCATTAGATTAATCATACATAAAATTGACTACTCCATTCATTTTAAAATTAAAAATATATTTATCTTTTAATACAATACCATTTATAAATTTTAAGATTTCATTTGTGATATGAATTTATAAATAAATCAAAGTATCAAAATTTATATTTAAGAGTATTTTTCATATAATTTATAATATTTTACTTTAGAATTTTTAAAAGAAAATCATTGCACTTTAATTTTGAATCACATAATTTCACAAATATATTTTGTATGTAAACTGAAATTTATTTCTAATTTTAAAAAGAGAGTAAAAGAAAAACAGTATATCATATCAATACATGTTATCTAAATTCAATTTATGCCAACACATGTGTGCAAAAGTTTTTGACACCAAAATGTATGAGCTACTCTCCCTCTCTTGTTTGTGTTGTAGGTATGTGTGTGATATTCAATAGTGTTGTTACGTCAAAACTCACATGAGAAAGAAACAGTCTTCAAGGTGGTCCAGCTACTAAACCCTAGAGAGGAATCAGCATCCCATTTCTTCATGATTGATTCAGCATTCCCATATCCATCTTCAAGCCAATCAACAATTTTTCCATATATAATATACACCGGTATATCACTTTGTTATTAATTTTCCTTAATATACATACACATACACACACACACACACACACACAAACACACACACACACAAACACACACACACATATATATATATATATATATATATCAAGTGCAATGCATGAAACTGAGGGCACATGTCTCAACATATATATATACACACACATATATATACACAGGCACACACACTACTAGTGTACTATTTTCCATATACACTTTACCACCACTAACCTAATTTTTGAACCTCTAGTAATTTTTTCATAATGAAACTCCTAACTTTTGGCCTTTTATCTATTCTTGAACAAAGAAATACCTATTAAGTACTATACATTACATAAAACAAAGTTTTCATTAATTTAATGGAGGTAATTAGCTAGCTAGGTTCCAAAGTGTTGTTAATATTCTTGTTATTTGTTTTGTATATGTCCATATATAGCTAGGGAGAATGTGAAAATCCAGTTAAAATAATAGGATATTAAGGAATGTGTGCACTATAACAGGAGGGTCGGTGAGAGAACATGGGAATTTCATGCTAACTGGAGCCTATTATTCTAGGAAGGCCACCTTTGTTATTTATTCATATTAAATACATACCGTTAGACGATAAAATTTAGAGAGAAAAAAAATGAAATTTAGAGCATTAGGAAAAAGAATTATTGGATTAACTTTTCTAAATTAAAAAAGAAAAGAAAATGATACAAAACCAAAGAGGCGAAAATCAGTAATAAATCTTTACTACAAACCGGCTAATCTTATGCTTTCAAAATTACTATATGTATGTTCGAAATTACTCAGGTCTGAGGAGGAATTATATCAATGTTCAAACTAACTAATTTTTTGCTACCCATCCTTAATTATTGGGATCGAGCTCATTAATGTAATAAGATATTTTTTGTTCAATTTAAACATTTATAAATTCTACTACACAATGTAACAAAATGTTTTTTTTAGAATTTTGCTAGAGACACCAACTGGTATACAAACAAATGTGCATAAATTGATATGACTAATTCATATAGGGGATTGATGAATCATAATGGACCCACAATTACAATTTTAATACTTATGTACATTTATTTTTGTAAGTTATTAGTGTCTATAGTATTTTTCTTTCTTTTAATCAAGAGTGGTGCTAGGGACACCAACTTGTAGACAAACAAATATGTTTAAATGCTATAGAGGATTAGTGAACCCTGATAAGGCCAAAATTAAAATTAGTAATTGATAATTTGTCATTTATATGCATATAGTTGTTAGTACAAATTATTGATGTTCATAGTATTTTTCTTTAATCAATTTATAGCCCAAATTATAGAAGGGGGGAAACAATGAAGTTTTTTTTTTAATTACAGAGTACGAAGTATTTAAATATAACATAAAATGGATATAAATAGTCGTAGAACTATTTTTTTAAAAAAGTGAAAAGTTGAATGTTCAAAGATTGATGATTACGATTGTTATGAGTGTGCATGAGAGAGAATTATAGACAATAACATTGGTGTAACACATAAAAAAAAAAGAAGGAAAACTTAAAATAACTTTTATCATAATCTTTTTTCTAATCTAAACTTACGATAAAGTACAGGCTAGGGGTTAGTCCAGTTAAGGGGCTCAATTCTTCTTTGCTATAATGAAATTCAAATCTCATATATTCTGTCCTAATATAATTTTTCTCTATGAAATATATATGGTAAATTATGTCCACAAATAAATAAATAAATAAGTAATTTGTGAGAGAATATATGCTCTAATCTTTGCAGTTAATAGACAGATCCATGTAGGTGTCAAGGTATTATATTTTGGAAGAAAAGGTGAATTGAGACCTGATACAATGTTGAAAGCCATGTGATTGAATTGAGAAAAATAGGAGAAAGTTGTTAAATAAGTTTTAAAAAGTTGTATGCAGGCTTTCCAATAAAATTTTTGAGTAACTTTGCTATATATATATATATATATATATATATATATGTATGTATATATAATTGGTTGAGCACATAGACAAGACATATGAGAGATATTTTAGGTTAATAAAAGATTATATGAATCGTAGGTCGAACTCAAGAGCATTTATAGAGAATAATAGAGCCACATGGAGGAACTGCATGAAAAAAAGTAAATGAACAATTAAAAATAAGATTTGAAGTTAATCTTATGCTGTTTCTTTCTTTAAAGACAACACACATGGTGTAGCCAGCCTTACACAATATCACATCTAAAAATATCATTGACTCAATGTCTGGAACCCACTCATGTAATCGAAGTGCCTACTACTTCTAACTACTATTGTTACTTTAAGGTAGCATGTTACATGTGTAGAGTAATAATGTTAATAGTAATTTTTTTACATAATATAATTATCGAGTGCTCAAGTACTTGCTATTTAGTATCTCATGACTCAATAATCCTAACAAATTTAATTTGCATTGTGTAAAATAAAATAAGAATAATTTATTAAATAATTAAACAAATTATTTGAGTGATTATTCGATACAATGGGTAGCATCAAATCTGTCAAATTGAAGAAGGCCAAAATAGTAAGACGGACGGACGCCACTTGGAGAATCATTATTTATTTTTATTTTCTTTCTGGTGGTTGGGGTGAATAAAATTGTCTTAGAAGTTTAGACATGTCGACTGTGCATATCTACTTAAGTGTTGCGCCATCTGTCTTTGAGCGACCGCGGTACAACGTAATTTGCTGTCTGATAATGTGGTCGCTCCATATACAAGTCCATATTTGGAAAGCCGATTGAGTTTTTCTCTTTTTCGTTTTTCCTTTTCTATATTTTTTTTTTCTTTTTCGAAAGAAGCGATTGAGTTTTAGTTCGTAGAACTCGACACAAAAAAGATAACTTAAAATTTAGAGGAGTTAAAGCGTAAAGGATCACAGTCATAATAAAATCTATTATGATTGCAATTATTTATGATTAATATCTTAAAATCATAAATAAAATCACCACAGTTAATAAATCACAACTAAATCAATTAAATATCAATCAAACAAATAATTTCGCTCCAATTATACTTTCTTCTTTCCATTAAAAGAACGATATTTGGATAAGTTTTTTTCGTCAAATTTATTATGAATATTTAACTAAACACAAAATTAAAATATTGTAATGATAAAATTTATAAAATATAATGAAAAGTCAATACAAATTATTACTCATTCTCTGTAACAAATATTATTCTCAAAAAAAAATTTTCCCTTCTAAATGGAGGAAGTACAAATTATCTCAAATTTATCCGTACACAAGTGAAAGAGTAATTACCAAGTTCATATGTCATCATTTGTATTACTTTGTGAGGAAATGAAAGGATTAGTTTTTTTTCTTCTCATGTTATAATTCTTAAAAATTTGTTTTATAGTTAATTTTTTTTATTTTAGTGCTTATATTAAGTGAGATCAATTTATCTGTATCAAACCTTATTTTATCGTTTGTTTCAACTTACTAAGAGTTTTCCTCATAAAAAAATTAAAAAAAATACTTGTCACTATTTTGATATATGTAACATGAAATGAATTAACAAGTTAATCTCATATTAAGTAACCCTCAATTCTAAATTTTTAACCGTTTATAACAAGACATTAGGACATGTAACTCATTTTGGAGCAGACAATTGCTCGGGAGAGAAGTGGTAAAATAACCCATACGTACCTTTAGCGAAAAACCCTTACTTCTCTCCCACTTGCTACGTCCACCCTTTAAAAGAGAGAAAGCGGGAGTTGCAGCAGAGCAGATGAAAGTGAAAGTTTCAGAGAGGGTGAGCGAGGGAGAGAATATGAAGAAGAAAACACAGATTTAGGAACTAGAAACTGGGACTAGCCAATATCTAAGTTTACAGATAGTGGTGAGCTTGAGTTTTGGGACAGACACTGAACTTTGAACTTTAATTTCAGTCAATATATCGCAAAATGACGACCGGGATATTTCATGAACAGAATCTGGACAAGCAGTTCGAGAGACAAATGGGTTGTATGGCCGGTTTCCTTCAAATATTTGATCGCCACCAATTGTTGACCGGAAAACGCCTCTACACCACCAAGCGCCTCCCTCCAGCAGCTAAGGTATAATGTATTTTCTGTCTTGCTTTGTAATGAGAATGAGAGTTTTTTTTTCATCCAAAATACGTTGCTGATTTGATTGTTTTAACAGGATGTTAATGCTTCACCGGAAACGGAGAAATCAGTTGGATCACCGGCGATCTCTAAAGAACTAGAAAAGCCGGTGAGATCAATGACGTCATCAAGTCCAGACCACAACAAATCACAGCAATCGACTGAGCTTCGATCACCTGTGCCGGCATCTCCATCGCCGATGGAAATGCCGCCGAGGTCGCCACTGCCACTTCCTATATTTGAAATGAACGAATCAACGAGGTATTCATGGAAGTTCTCTAAAGAGACCCCGAGGCTTTCACTAGATAGCAGAGCATCTTTTGATGCTGCAAAAGGAAGTCTTTACCCCAAGGAGATCGGAACAAAGAACTCCGGCGACGGAACTGAGGACAACAGCCGCCGATCAACTAGCGTCATTGCAAGGCTAATGGGATTCGAGCCGCCGCCTTCGCAACCAATCGTCAAGCAAGTCGAGCTAAGGAGATCTGCATCGGAGTCGAGAGTTTCAAAGGAGATTTTTCAAAACCGACTAATTGATGATAACAGCAACTACAAAATTTTCCAACAAAAGCAGCAAAATCAAATGCATTCCGTTGGAAATCATATAACAAGCAATGTGACTAGAGAAAGACGTGTAGATCCAATGGAGTTCTCTTCGAAAAATTCGAGGAATGAATCGCGTAGAGGCTTTAAACCACCACAACAACGCAAAAGCTTCTTTGATTCGGCAGATATTTTTCCGGAGCCAACGCAGAGTGTGTCAATCTTTGGAGAAATAGAGAGAAGATTAAAAATGAGAGGAATCGATGATCAGTCGAAGGATCTGGAGACATTGAAGCAAATACTCGAGGCAATGCAACTCAAAGGACTTCTACATTCAAAGAAGCCTTCCAGTCAAGTCAGAAACAAAAACTTCGTGTATGATCGGAATCTTACATTTCCCTCTGATGAACATTCTCCAATTGTAGTGATGAAACCATTTAATAGACGAGTTGGTAATGATTCGCCGCCGTCGACTGTTCGGTCCAGAGTTGGACTTCGTCGGAACGAAAACATTCCGTCGGTGACTCCACTCCGGGAAAGTTCAATTGCTGATCGGAGTATGAATAGCCCTACTAGAGCTAGAAGTTTGAACTCACCGACGCGAAGTGAAAGAAATGTGAAGAATTCAAATTCTAGTTCATTTGTAAGAAGAAATCAGTTGAGCAATGAAACACAGAGGAGAGCGATGGATTCGCCAGAGTCGAGAAGGGTGTCTCCGATAAATTCTCCCAGAATTACGCCGAGGAGAAATCCAGCAGATCAAACGGTCACAAATAGATCCCCAAGGAACAGGAAACCGACGGATCAGACTTACGCTGATGAGAAGATTCCCACTACTAGTTTCATAATAGAAGATGAATCATCATCCACCATTTCTGAAAGTACTGTTAGTACTCCTTCTCAAACTGATACTGAGGTAATTTAATTTAATTTATTCAAAAATTCAATTCCCACATTTGAGTCTTTTGGTTTTTCCTAAATTTAGATTAAATACAATTAGATAAATTGACATTTTGTTTGTTTGTTTGATTACATTATGACAGAGATCTAAAACAGAGGAATACAAAGATGGAAAGAGTTTGCTGGAGAGATGTGACAAGCTGCTTCACAGCATTGCAGAGATGAATGCCACCGAGTTACAACCGAGTCCTGTCTCGGTGCTTGACTCATCGTTCTACAAGGACGATTCGTCGTCTCCTTCGCCCGTCATGAAACGAACCATTAGCTTTACAGGTAGACCCCGAATCACATGGAAATCCCAGTCTCTGTTCTTAGATTTATTGCATATTGGCTTATGTTGGGTCCCTGGTCGACTCAGTTGGGCACAATTTTGACGCATCCTAGTCACTGTTTTAAAAGATTTATATATTTATACTGATTAAATTCGGAAGATTTTAAATTTTTCTAAGAATTTTGTTATCTCCAAAATTTAATATGAAACATATATATACATATATATATATATATATTAAAAAGCTTAAGATGTAGTCACGTGAGACTTCGAGAGTGACTAGTTTTAAGTTTTAACGCAGATGGAGATGGTTGGAAGTTCGATTAGGACGGCGAGTATTTAAGTCAAAGTTATTGAATACATGAAAGCAATAACTGTAAACGATGACATACACTAGAGTTAAATACTGGAAAGTGACTCATACACACTTTTCTCTGTTTCTGAAATTTTCAAACCACAAAAATAAAATTGCTTTCCGTACTCACAACTACTTCTATTTACTGCGGTTCAATTTTTTTGCTGTAAATTCGGTTTATTGAATTAATACAACTCCGTATCATTTTACTTAATTGCATTAGAGTTGTACAATATGACTTACTCGGAATCAAATTTCCGGACACCAAAACATTGTTTAAGACAAACATTCGTTAGTTTTTTTCCCAAATCAGTATTTGTTAGTTCATCGTCCCAAACTTGGGTCGAAACCTCCCAAACCAATAGATTTGTCTTGGTGGGTTTTATTTGTGCATACATAATATAGTATATGCTCTATAAATTTTTTTAAAATTTTGTTTAGCTCCTTGTATGTATGTAATCTTCAAAAAGTGCAAATTATTGTATTTGTGTAATTGATTTTGGTAATGTGACAGATGAATGTATTGAACTAGAAGAAGAACTCGGGAGCCCTGTGAACTCATCTGTTCAATTCAAATGTGATTATGAGATTGAAGATTATGATTACATTTACATATCCGAGATACTACGAGCTTCTGATTATCTTTCAGACGAGGCTGATATATTTTTCTTACTCGAAAAGAAACAGTATGTCAAAGGGAAAGACACCTCCAAAGTTTCAAGACTCCAAAGGAAGCTTATTTTCGACATTGTCACAGAAATTCTTGAACGAAACAGGCAAGTAACTCCATGGAAGGCCTTTACAACCAAAAATCCTCGCAATGCAAAGCCATCGATTAGGAAAATTTGGTCCGAATTCCGACGAATTCGAGAGCGAGACACATCAGATGATCTATTTGGGCCATTCGGGATGGTACATGGGGTGCTGAAAAAGGACCTTGCCGGAAACAAAACTACAAACGGATGGGATGAATGGCCGGCGGAGATGTCGGAAAGTGTATTAGACATCGAACGGCTGATATTCAAAGATTTAATTGGCGAATCGATCCGAGATCTCGCTGAATTTGCCGGGAAATGCAACTTGTTGGCGCCTCGTAGAAAGTTGGTTTTCTGAATTGGGAGGGAACACGTACGAAAGAGGAAATGAGTCCGTTATGTTTCGCGCCATTTTCTTTTTGTGCGCATTAGTTTATGCTAATTTTAATTAGTTAGTATTTTAATTTAACCTTTTCACTTTAATGATTTGGCCATGTTTGGGATTAAAGTATTTGGAAAGGACTAATATATATAATATAACGGTCATATTTATTACGAGTGAAGTTGCATGTGGGATGGATAGAGGTCAGTGGCAGAAATAATGGGGTTGCAAGTACATAGTTGAAAAAATCTAGGAATAGAAAAAAGTTAGTGGCAAGTATTAGCATGTGGTTTTAGCACCATAATCGAATTTTTTTTTTTTTTTGGGTGTTGTGTTTTAATCGAAAGTGACGCTTGTGATGAAATGTGTTCGTTGCTTAGGCTCTGAAAATTATGTCATCGATTCTCTTTCCAGAATTTAAGGTTCTTAAATCATAGTACTACAATTTTGGAGCCCCCAAAAAATAGATCTAATGCTTCCCGACTCCACTTGCTTATAAGTCGACTACCACTTCGGTTGATCTTAAGCAACTGACGATTCAGCGAAGACATGACTATTGAGACTTTGTTGATCTTAAACAACTGATAATTTAACGAAAACATGACTATTGAGACTTTAAAAGAAAGAGAAGTTATGACTTTATCGGGTACAATTTTATCTTTATTTATTAATGACAAAGTCAAGACTATCACTAAACAGATTTTTTTTTCCAATCTTGGAAATTTTGATACCTGATAAGTTGAATTGATAAACATATATGTAATATCTGTCATTACGAACTCTCTAAAATTCGAAGTAATTAGACTTTTGAAATTTATACGTGTTATTTTCTAAGTCATTGTTTTTTAAGTTGGCAAGTAGTTTTATAACTAATTCTTTTGTTAAGAAAATTAATAAAATAAACTCTAAAACGGTACCTAACGACCCTAAAAAAGATGAGCATAACAATCCATCCGATGTCCAAAAATTAACACCTGGCTTTTATACAAATCAGTTTGCTTTTAACATCCTACTAAGATATGCAACCATGAAGGGATTGACATGAATATTCGTACACGTATAAGACTTTCAAATGTGGCCATGTGGGTATGGTAATAGGGATGGGGTCAAGTGCCCCTCTTTTGTTTTGGTGCATCTGGTTATTGACATTAATTCATTCACCCCAATATGGCGGAAGGAGTTTCCTATACGAAGTTACCACTATACATCAGCTCAATTATTGTAGTTCATTTTTATTTTATTTTGTAGAATTGTCATGTATCTTTTTGAGTTTTAAAACTGGACAGAGGGATTATTATTGAAGTTGGAATAGAATATTTTGTTCAAAGTTTAATAAATATCTTTCATTCAAATTAGCACGAAAGATTGCTTCTTTTTTTTTTTAACAAAAAAGTTTAGGTAAGAACAAATTCTCTCCGATTAGAATCTAGATATGTACTCAAATTATCAACATAATAAAAGTACTTGCTAAGTCTTAACAACTGATCAATCTTTATTAGCAGTATAAAATATTACTAATAACAATCGATCAGCTATTATAATTACTTTCCTTTAATATGCTTCCGAAGAATGAACTACTTATATGGCCCATAGCTTAAACCGATATAATTGGGGGGTGGGGGGCTGGGGGACTCTAACGCTAAAATATATTATTTTATCTATAATTAGAGATATATTTTTTTAATATAATATTATTTATGAACGTTATAATTTTATCAATAATATGAATTTATAAAAATGTAAATGTATAAAATTTTGTATTTATAGTATTCTTAATATATTTTATAATATTCATTTGAAATTTATTAAAAGTAAAAGTTTCACTTTAGTTTTTAAAATTAAGTAAATATTTTTTTAAAATTAAAATGTATCTATAATTTTAAAATAAATTGAATATTAAATATATCTATCACACCACGTGTAAGAGAAAATACTAAATATTGGCAAAAGACAACAATGCCCCCGTCAGTAGGTCTCTCACACAAATTGGTTGGTGCTCTGGTAAATGTTGAGATGATTGACGGTCAAAGTACGATTCTTGTACATTCGTACTCTATGTATCTTTTTCTCAAATTCCCATCAATCGAGAATAATGAAAATAATATTAATAATAATACTGTTCAATCGTATGGAATTGCAATTATTCCTTGCATCTCATCATATTGTGCGCCCATGCCATTGCGAAAAAGAGAAACTACAGTAACTTTACTGTTCAAATCACTAAAACTCAAAGTTCCAAGGTTTTCATTATCATGATGAGACAGAGTTGGGGTGTAAATTTGGACTACGACAGACTACAACAGATAAAGTAAAACTAAAACAATGGATTTGAAAAGTATGTTTATTGTCTTTCAACTTTTTATTTTATTTTATTTTATTGATTGAGTAGATGTCTCCCATTGGTTAAGAATTGGGCAATACACAAATCCAGTTAAGGATCAATTGTAACAATTAATTGAGTAGAACGAAATTAAACATTATCCTTTTATAGAGTAAATAGAAAAGTATGTTTTGAATTGATTCTATTTTTTTTATGGGGAAAGTTAAGGTGAACTATTTTTCAATTAAGATTCAACAATATTATTGTAAACTCTGAAAGAGACCGATAATACACTCTAAAATTTGAATCAAAAAAACGTCCTCTCACTTAAATTTTTACAAAATAAAAAAAAATAACAATAAATCTTTTAGCACTACTAGATTGTGAGGTTTTTTTATCAGACTGTAATGTATCGTACCCGGAGGTATTACAAGCAGGGCATGGAGTTTAGTGTTTCTTTTTTCATTTTCACCAAAAGTTTTTGCGTAAAAAACAAAAAAAAAAAAAAAACGGTGAATGTACCCGGAAACATTTTTACGCTTTATTGAATGAAATTTGCTACTTGTACAATCATATCATATTGCATACTGTATATGACAAGCAAGTTTTAATACCGTAGCCATAATTGAGGACCACTTTTGAAGTGTGATCTCAAAATTGCCAACAATATAGCGTTTCAATTTTCAGTTCCAACGAAAAATATAGAGGACGGATATTATTTCGTCCAAATAAAACTTTTTTTTTTAATTTATTACAAAAACAATTTAAATAAGTGACGACTTTTACGTTCAATGCATGTCATCGATCTTTTTAAAAATTAAAAAACAACTAATAACACTCATTCTCTTAATTTAATACAAACATTTACTAATTTTTTACGAACTAAACTAACCTCAGTTGACTC
The DNA here is from genome assembly GCA_014636745.2 of Centella asiatica. NCBI lineage: Eukaryota > Viridiplantae > Streptophyta > Magnoliopsida > Apiales > Apiaceae > Centella > Centella asiatica. The sequence goes on from CM025787.1 coordinate 35,889,180, forward strand.
ATAAAGAAAAATTCAGTCGTCTATCTTTATCGACATGTTTATATTATTTATATTTGTATGATACAATTTTGTTTCCACGTGGTTACATTACAATTATGTCCCAAAACTGAATGGTACAACAATACAAGTACTTTAGTGTGTATTCTTTTAAATTATCCTCAGTAATCAATAATGAAGAAAATGGGACCATTAGCTATAGCCCTTGTGTTTTTAATGGTTCTTAATTTTAATTTATTTTGTTGTTTGCCATTTTCTTATAATTGAGTTGGTACATAATTTGATAAATTCATTGAAGGCTTAAATGGAGTGGGGATGTGGAAAGATAACTTCCGAAATTCATGGGCTCCTTCTTTTGAGAAACCTCCGACATATATGGGCTCAGGACCCACCTACCATCCCATTCCATGGCCCATATACCAAGTTTTCACCCTCTTTAGCCTTCACAAACATACCCCATCTAACAAGGGACCAACTTGTCTATACTATACTAGTGCATAATTTATATCCTTTTACATATATTAAAAAATTGATAATTATTTATTTTAAAATTTTTTAATAAATAAAATTTAAGATTCTATTTGGAAGAAAGAACCCTTCGTGAGTTGAAACAACGATGATACAGAGTAAGGTATAGAAAAATCAACTCATCTAATAGACTACTTTCCCCCACTTTTCCCACTGCACCATTCTCATCTCTTCTAGTTTTTCAATATATGCCTCATATTACATGTTTATTTAAAGATACTTTTTTTGAGAAAACATAAAATAAGTGATCGTTGATATCAATTTTGATAATATTTTTTGAAGTCAGAACTATTAGGGGCGAGATTGATGACAGCCTCTTTCGATTTTCAATTTTTTTTTTATCAACCTTCGAATTTAATATATAAATTTTCTAATTTCTCTCATCCAATTGTGATTTGTTTTTTTATCCCCTCAAAATTTAATTCTAATTCTCCCCCTAGTATTCGCCTAATTTCTATGGTATTAACCCTTAATGTTTCTTATTTTAGTGAATTTAATATATAAATTGTGTCAAATTAAAATACATTTTAATATTATCATTATTTCAACTGTCACTTATTTCTTGTGTCGCTATTTATTAATAAAAATTAAAACTTTGACAATTTTAAATGACTTTCATTATCAACAGACGAAACAACGAATGATATAGTAAATTTCATTTCCGCACAACGGGTGATCACGAGAAAAAAATATAACGCACACCGTATGAACACACCCATAATAATTTGTATCAGTACATTTTTATTGTTCTATCTTTACTTTTCACTACAACTTAGTTTTCTAAAACAATATAGGTATACTCGAACCAGTTTTGTACTGGTTAGTAATTTTAACGACTTAACCTTTTTTTTTTGTTGGATAAAGTTTTTGGTTGCTAATTAATGACACGACTTAAAGGCTTAAATACACTATTCTATGCTCCAAAATTTAAGAGCCATTATTTTGAGTTCTAATAATGCAAAGATTGACACACAATTTTTTATTTTGAAAACTTAACGGAAAATGAGTCCACGGTATTTTGATTTCAAAGTCTTTTAAATGGACTTGAAGATAATCAATTGTTCTAGTAAAAAAATCAACGTATGTGTTACTTATCAATAATATTTAAGTATTCATTATTAAGTAACTAATCGGGAGAATTTTTGATCGGTACACTATTTTAAAAATAATTCTTATCCAATTGTGATACTTTTCAATTATTTTTATTAAATTTATGTTACCAACTTTTTTAATATTATTATGTGCGATATATTATCCGTTGAAAAAAATCACACTGCAAATGGCCATATTAACATAATGCTCTCGTCATAACATAATAATATAAATTGCTGGACAAAAATTGTAACTTACAGTAATTATTTTTATTTTCTACAACTGTCGAGAATTTCTGTAATTAATAAATTAATAGTAGAAGAAGAAGATCGGCCTGCTTTAGGTAGTCATCATTTTAAACGTTCAGCCCAAATGAAACCTCGGACCTATTTCCGCGAGCCCAGTTCCCAATCACATCATCACTGTGCTACTGTACTACTATTTCACTATTTCTCAGTCGGAGAATGAGATCGCCGGAGATTCTCTTCGTCGGAGAGAGATTCGACAACGATAATCAGAAATTCAAAATTTAGGTTGTAATCTACATAAGAAATATACTCGCACATTGCACCTATATTGCTTGCCGATAATTGATTTTCCATTTCTTCGATTACTTTTTATCTTTTCGTTTCCTGTAAATTTAGTGCATATGTTCGGGATTTTGCTACCGTGATTATGATATATGCTCGTGCATATGATGGCTTCCATTATGCGATCTATTACTGTATTATTATGCTAAAAATTCACCTGTATATATTCTTCAAGCTTTCTATAAGTTCCAGAAAATTAAATTTTCTGCTTAGGATATGAATCTATATTCCGTATAATTTTTAGTAGTTGCTCATGTAGGCGTAATCAGCTATATGCATTAATTGATCAATTAGTCGTAGTCAGTCTTGCTTTCATGTTAAATTAAATGATACTAATGATGATGATGGTGATATATATATATATATATATATATATATATATATATATATATAATGTTTTTATGTTTAAGTTCCCTGTTTATTTATTTTAGGCCAAATGGAGAATAAAAAGTTTTGATTTGGAATGTTATATTAATATTTGGCCATTTGAAATTCATATAAAAATAGCAACACTTGTTTTGGCAATACTAGCATCAACTCTTTATGTCACCAGCCACTAGCAACAGTGATTTTTTTCCTTGTGGTTGCTAGATTTCCACCCTGAGCAGTGATGGTGACACCAGAAGGAGGAAGGAGCTATGAGCTACATATCTGTAGTCATTTTCCCTCTTGAGAATGATATTAGCAATTATTAAGCTTCTGCAACGCTCTATGCTAGCTTAAATATTTTTTAAGTATTGTACAATTCATCGATTTAATGCTCTTGCATAGTTAATCCTAGATTTTGGATCTGGTTTTGGAACACAAAGTTCGATATGTCCAATGGTTTCCCTAAATGGATGAAACATATATTATACTTCCAAAGTTGAAGAAGCTGTTTAAGAGAACGTTGTTCATCTTATATTTGATATGAAGTGCACCCTTGAAATTTAGATTGGGGTTTTTTGATACATAAATATGATCTAAAACGTCATACATATGCTCAATTCATTTTATAAGAAGCTGGTAGTAATTTGCCCGTGTGTTCTGTAGTCTAAATTATAGTTGTAGGCACTCTGTGCTACAAGATATAAGCATGTCTTACGTAAAAAACCTCTATGTCATCTCTAAGATATGTTATCCCTTTGCTTGTGCTATTATCTTACTTTTGACAATTAACTATTTTCAAGAGGATCCACCTGCAGTTTACTTCCCAATTGACAGAGTTGGGTAAGATGAGAGCACTTTCTCGATGAACAGAAAAGTAACTGCAACCAAATTAGGCTGCTCAGTTGATAAAGAGAAGTGGGAGACACTCCAGGTCCACCCTTGAACCCAACAATAGGTCTTCAGTCAAAATGCTTTCTAAATCAAAAGAGCTAACTAGCTTGTCCATTAACGACAATTAGTAAGTAGACTAGTTGTCATCCTAGTCCCAAGTGTCAAAATTGCAATGAAGATTCAAGCAAATTGATGATCCATATTGTGAAACTCATACCTTAGGTGCTGTACGTTCAGCTTGTCTTTCTTCAGGTTGGTTGATGGAAGTTTCATATGATACGTACCAATGGATGCAAAACAATCTGATCGGTTCCTAGTACCTAACTGAGATGATATCATTCTTTGTCAGCCACCAACTTCATTGTTGATCCGGCAAACATTCCTAATGACCTGAAATTCGCTTTGCGCCATTATGATCTTTTGGATTTGTCCTATTGTTGACGAGCATAAGTTTTTTATTTTTGCCATTTTGACCCTATGGTATCGGTTAAATGCAAACTAATGAGATGACACCATGATCTCTAGTTTTTCATGTTTGACCTGCATCTTCTTTCTATATTTTTTAAATTCTACAAATAAGTAAATTGTTTTTGGCGATATGCCTTCATAGTTGTTGTTTAAATATATTTCATTGCCATAATCCAAAATTTTGGTTCTACACCTTTGATAGAATTTGATACTTACAAACTATTATTATGAAACAGAATATGTGTGTGTGTGTCGGAGCTAATTCATGGCAACCATGTGTTTCTGTTGACCTTGTGCACTTCTTTTTGTCGAAGGGCTAGTATGCCTTATACGCAAAGGAAATTCTTTTTGATACATAGGAAACGATTGCATTGGATCAATTTCCATGTATAATTTTTGGTGAAACTATAGATAGGTCTATCTTTATGACCTTCACATACACAGAGGCAGGGGATGATCCCAAGTTGGCTATACGATACTAGCAGCCCGAGCCATCTTACACTTAGTAATTGAAATAATAATAGCAAATATGAATTCTTTGCTGCAGAGGGTCCATTTTTCTTTTATATATAACTTTAATAGGCTTTCTGAAAGAGTAAGTACATAAAGAATTTCTGAGAATTTGACAGGTAAACATATTGACAAATTATAGTCGGAAAACAGTATTGCTAACATATGGTCATCTGATTGGAAGAGTATGGTTGAATGTCAAGACAATCCTACAACTTTACGCTTCAGGATGAGCTAGTGCAGTTTGTGCTGTGCTTTTGCTTTGCAGTGCCTGCATCATGGGGATAAAACATGAGCACCAAATTTTAAAATTGATCGAAATTAACTAATAGAGATTATTTTTTGCATTGCAGTTCGTGCTTTTTCTTTGTGCTTAATTGTATATCCATTTTAACTATTTTTCTGGTCAAAGTTAGCTTGGACCTACCAGTGGTCTGCTATCTGACACTTGTAATCTGAACAAAGTTATATTTTCCTATTCTAAGATTGTAAAGTATTGCGAAGATATTCATGGACAAATAGAAAAACAGATGAAGCCAAAGTTGAGATAATTACATAGTTTGTAACATGGTTGCTTAAATGCTGGATCCTCACTTGGTGCAGGTGGTTCCTGACCGAATATCATGTCACAGCTCATATCGTCAAAATCTGCAAATATCATATGATTTATAGAGATTACATAGTACCCTTCATTATTAGTAATCAATGTTTAACTGTCCCATGTCATTGGTTTTCCTGGTGAAGTGTATATAATATATATATATATATACACACACATTTATCATCTTATATTTAATATCTGATGAGTGTTGCTGATAATAAATTGTTTATAACTATTCATTGAGGTATACATTTGTTCTTTGATGACTGATTAGCATATGGCAACTTGGGTGCTTTCAGTAAGAAGCAGTTGGACATTTGTACAAGGACGACTGGATTCCTATGGGACATTATACTCCACCCTTTACAAAAGACAGTGGGATTGCAAAGTAATGAACTTGAGATTACTTATGCTTGATCAACGGCCAGGTACCAGTTTTTCATATAAATGAAATTGAATATCCATGTTACTCTACATACTAAAATTTCAGTGCTGCTCCCTTAGTGGTTCATTAATGGGACCCTCCATTGAGTTGATTGATATGCCCTGCATATGTTAGTGTATGCAGTGTTGTTCTGTCTGCTAGGCTGCTTGTTTATATTATTTTCTCAATGATTCTAGTGTAGTGGCTAAGTTTTGAAGAAATTAAGGGTCATCTCATCTAGTTGCGGGAGTCAACTATTACAATTGATAAAGAGTGAATTTCTCTCGGAAAATTTTAGATTTTCATACATACCCCTTTTACTATAGTATGTTTTGGAGTATTTGTCAATAGAAGTTGATATTGAGATCGAAGACATATTCAGTGGCATGCCTTGAGCTGTCAATATATTTGCATACTTACTAGGGACCATGTTGATTGGTATTCCGAAGGAGTCCTTAATGAACGCTTGAGAAGGCATCTTACATAGGTTGGTGCACATCCCGACACAATTGCTCTCCTCCAAAAACCTGAAACTTAGAGATTAAACATTAACTTTGTAGTTTTGTGATGATGTCAATATTAGCATGATTGTGAGAACTGACATGACATGATGGTAGGAATATTGAATCAGAGTCCAGGGGAATTATAATAATTAGGGGAGAGGAAAATTGTCCCATATTAGGTTTGCGTGGTTTCTGTTAAGTAGTAATTTTGCCTAGCTATAGGGAAGTGAGTGGATCCTCATGGGACATCCAGATGGCCCAGCTTGCTAACTACTATAGGTTCCCCTTTTCAAATAAATAAAATGGAGAAACAATTACCTGCATTTTGGTATGTGGACAACGTTCATCTCCAGTTTCCCATTGATCTCTGATTCTCTCACCTTGTATAAGAAATAATATTATTTCTTTTTCTGGAATTTACAAGACAATCTACTATTTAAGCATTATGCACTTGCCATTTGGTTACCTTGATGCATAGAATTTCAGCCTTTTATTTTATTTTTTAGTTTCAATATCAGAAATACAAGATTATCAATCTTCTGATTCAACAATTAAGAATTACACTTGACACTTGAAAGGTTTACGCAACTGTAGCATGCATAGTTCTTAAATCTTAATTAAAAAGGTTCCACATATGCTTCCTTTCTAGTTTCTTTACTGTTGTTGTGTCCAGATCAGCTTGCAACTGGTTTAACTCGTACCTCACAACTGCCAACTAGCCAGGAAAAGAATATAGTAGTGAAGGCAGCAAAATATTCCCTTTGAAGTTTAGATGGTGGTAGCACTGCCCTGATCTGCCATTTAAAAATAATATGAATATGTATTTGTTTTTTGTATATGGATATATTACTGATGAAACGTAATTGAGACTCACCACAAATAATAAAACAAAAAACCGAATATAAAGAATGATAAATAAATTAATACATGGACGATGATGACAATGAAGGACTTACCAATGATAGGATAGGCTTAGGAAAAGCTTTGTCAAGCGCTTGAATGACCAGGTCTCGTTGTTCTCTTGGGCTGAAGTGTTTATGCGCCATTGCTGTAGCCTCCACCAAACCTGCATATCCGTTCTTACTGCTTTTGAATCCTGTAGTATACGAAAAACACCGTAAATTCATGCATAAAAACTTTATTTGAATTCTTCCACCATTTCATATGCATAACATGGATGTAATGAAGTAAACCTATGGTATCTTGAACGCTCCGGGACAGATGATTAATGGCGATAAGATCGAACCAATTATCTTTATACTCAGTCTTTGAAGTTGTTAATTTCTCTACTTCAGGTCCTGTCATCACAGAACGGATAGCCGGGAAATATCTTGGCTTGTTCATGTTTCTTTGGCTTGGACGAGGTGGGAAATGATTGGTGACATGCAGAATAAGCTTTGCATCCATGTTTTGAGACTTGAGAGAGAATGGAGGTATGGTGGTTTACTCTTTCATATACAAGTTATATTTTATATGATTTTTTGGCTGCTGTACTGCTAGAAACTCTTTTTTAAAACCAATTTGTCGGAGAGATGCATGAAACAACAAAAGACCATGTTAGAGAATATTGACAAAGCTTATGCGTTTTGATGCTGAGAGACAAAATACATAATAATACGAGACACATAAATATTCCTTATATCATAAAAGTACATGGGGAAAGACATTGGAACTCGGCTCCTCTCCATTACTCATCTCCCTCGATGTAGCTTATAATTTTTTTATAAAATTTATTTTAAATAATTTTAACCATACGAATAGTTTAATAAAAATTTATAAAATACCTACGTACAATACGATATAATTTTATTTTATTTTTTTCATTTTTTTTTGGGTTACGTATAGAATAGACTTCAAAATTTGAGGAGTCTTACACCATGATTTCATGAAAATGTTTGGACCAGTTCGATTAAAAATTCAAATATCTTGGTCTTTGAATAATCACACAAGTATCAAATTCTTAATGACAGGCTTCTTTCATTAATTGGGTTAACCGGTCTATCGACCTGAACAGCTGGAATCAGCCGCTTGCTAATTTTATTAACAAATGTTAATTTAATATGCCAAATTGAGGTTTAGTTCTTTGTAAACAATTAGGAAAACGTCATGTAATAAGGTGATTGACAACTCCTTTTTATTTGGTTTAAAGTTTGACAATCAGATTCCATAAGTTTTGCCGTTCTCTTAGTAATAAGTAATAACTGGATGTAGCGAGAATTTCTATAGTACAAGTAAAACATTTAGGTCTTGCCTTGGAATTTTTAACACGAACAAAAATGAATAGGTAATTTTTTTTCTCTTGTCTTGGAGTTCATAAGAGAAAAGAAAATTTTAGAGGAAATATATGAAAGAAAATTTGTTATTAAGAATGATTTTGGTATAAAGAAAAGTTAAAAAGAAGCAAATAAAATTCTCTTCAAATCTTTTCATTTTTGGAGAGAAAATTTTGAGGTGAAAAATTGGGGTTTTTTCCTCTTCTTTTCTTTCATTTTTCTCATAAAAAACTTAAGACAGCTGAAAAGTAAAATTTTCTTCAATCTCTCTTTTTTTTTCCTTTAAGTAAACTCTAAGACAAGGCCTTAGGTTTCGTACGGATCCTAGATTATATTTTGGAGTTGACTGCCACGGGTACCTTTAAAAATACTCCTCTCGCAACCTGTTCTTTTATTCCGAAAATATCATATAAACACTTTAATCTCACTGTCAAAACTCAACCGTGACAATGCCATAAGCGGTTCATTCTTTTTTTTTCTTTGGTAAAATAAGAGGTTTCTATGCATATCTTTCAAGGAGTTGATATGAATTACTCGGATTTGCTGCAAAACGTCAAGAACATTAAACCTTACACGGGTTGATATTTTTTTAGTGAGATAAATCTCTAGCTTAGCGAAGGAATTACCCCTCCATTCTTATTTATATATCATTTTGATTTTTTTACGCATAATTTTAAATGCATTTTTATATATGTTAAATATTTTATTTTATTTTTAACAAATTTAAAAGTAAAAATATTTTAAATAATGATATTATGATTAAAAGATTTATATTAAATAGAATATCTAACATATATAAAAATACACTTACAAGTGTTAAAAAACAAACTGACATGCAAATATGAACAGAGGGAGTAAATTACAAAAATGATAGAAAGGAATAACATGGAAAGCATATAATTAATACTATATTGGAAATTCGTAATCTTCAGGCCAAAAAAATGAAGGTTACAGAGCTCTCGAAAAACTTGGCAACGAGTGGATTAGCTGTCTAAACCTGTTATTGTCATAGGGCATAGCCAAAGCAAGGATTTAAAAACGGAAATTAAGGAATAATATCATATTAACTTATGTACCCAATACAATTCGGAAGTGTTACACACTTCTCCGACCAAATAAATTTGATACTTCTAAACTTCCATAACATGCCAATTGGTATATACGTATTAATTCGCAAACCAATCGAGGAACACGGGTGTCAGAACCAACATACAGAGGGAAACGATCAGGCAGGAAAAGTAGCAAAGAAAGATTTTGGTCTCCACCTAATAGAATCCCTTCTTGAATAAAGCTACAGGTTTAATAAGGACAAATCCAGATGATAGCCAAGTTATATATACCCAAGAATCTGTAGACTAAATGATGACAGAAATGTAGCATAGCAAAAACCAAACTAAAAGTTATAGGAAGACTACACCAGTTTATCGCTTAAACATTGCTAGACTAATAATGAAATCACTTATTCCTTGGTGGTTTTGTTGATGAGAGATTTGTGGATGTGAGGGATGACACCACCTCCAGCAATGGTACCTTTGATGAGGGTATCAAGCTCCTCATCCCCACGAATGGCCAACTGCAAGTGCCTTGGTGTGATTCTCTTCACCTTCAGATCCTTGCTAGCATTTCCTGCTAACTCAAGTACCTCTGCTGTCAGGTATTCAAGGATGGCCGCAGAGTAGACAGCAGCAGTGGCACCAACTCTTCCGTTTGCAGAAGTCCTTGTCTTGAGATGACGATGGATTCGGCCCACTGGAAACTAAGCTCAAGTAAACAAAAATATAGCATCAGCTGGTTGAAATTGTTAGATGAAGATGAAATATATAAAAGCGCACAAGTTATCAACAGGTGGAGAAAATGTTATGACATATGCCATAAAAGAGAACTAGTGCAAGAAAAAGAAACTAAGCAAATTTTGTGCATAATCTAGTATCTATAAGAGCATGCAGTAGTAGCATAACAAATGACCAAACACAAATATACAATAGCATTTCATCTGTGAAGAAGATAGACAATGAGTTACTAGGCAAAAACTATAGGCGTAATAGCAAGTTATTGCTTCCCAGTTAACAAAGTAGTAACAATGTAAGATTCCCCATTATACCAATAACCAGTAACAAACCATTCAGCAACAAAGGATTATTCAAATGTTGTTGCTTGTAAATATTAATACTTTGAACCCAAAATATTTTTGCAAAAAGAATCATGTATTATCTTTGAGCATAATAAAATTAAATGTATGAACTCTATTCAAATGAAAAGAATCTAATGAAGGTCCGTATGATTTTAACAAGTAAATCCGAGAAGAGAATGTGCATTTTCCCGTGCATCAATTGTACCACCCAAGTTCACCTAAATATAAAGATTAACAAGATTACAAGAAGCTGATTGTACAAAGAACCCATGCAAGACAGAAACGACCTGATAATAGAAATGTTTAGGGTCATAGAAAAAATGTGCCACCTCAGATCATTTTGAATGTAAGATCACAAAAATGGTTCAAAACTAGAGAAGCATGGTAACGAAACACCCCAACCCCAAAAGAATGAAAAAATGCAGAATTACACCTTTTGATGCAAGAACTCTAGTTCAATATGTTGAAAGAGGAAATTTTCTTTATATTCTGAGTAAAAATTAACATCAATAAACAGTCCAATCCATATTCTCTTAGGCGCTAATAAGGGTGCAACAATGTCAATCTAAGCCTTCACATATAATCTATCTACTTTCTACCGGAAGGTTCATAGTTATAATTCTAAAAACCTTCAAGCATATAATCTCATTTCATACTTATCTCACAGCTATTAGAAATCACCCAAATACCGTCAACGTACCAACGCACTTGTGCAATAAAGTTTTTGATAACCCATCATTTGTTTACCAGTTTTCAGTTCAAAAATTAACAATCAAGTTCAATTGTTTACAGCTTCAAACATTTTCGAGAGAAGAATTCAAGAAATGTAGTTCTAAAATAACCAAATCCTGTAACTAATGCACATTTTTACATTCTTATAGAATTCAAATTAGCATACGGCAGCAATAAAGTAACCAAAATGTACTACTTTTTAACTTATTGTATCAAAAAAAACTCTTAAAAGTTCAAAACTAAAACTCCCCTCATTCAAAAATTATGATTTCACTTCATCACTAGTTTCGTTAACCTATTACCTATAATTTAAACTTAGCATGAATGTATTTCAATTTAGTTATTGATAAAGTCAATGCTAGAATCGACTTACAAAATAGTTGTGGTTACAAAGATTGTTATCTACATATCCCAAGTCGAAAGCTAGCATTTTACAATGAAGGATCAAATTCAAATCTAGCATTTTGGTTTGGAAGGAGAATTATATATTTGAAGGGTAACTATTTTGGCACTCTGAATAAAATTGAAGTCCTTTATTCCTTTTAAATTAAGTCTCATATACCACTCACGTAAAGTGGTATTAAAAAAACTCGATTAATTACTAGCTATACTTAGGTATAGTTTACAAGCAACATTACAAAATAAAAAATATAAACATATACACATGTATACAGTGAAAACTACTTTATACCTGAAGACCGGCACGAGATGACCTAGAAATCGGCCTTTTCTTGTTATCCTTCTCCTTGTTAGCTGCTGCTGCGGCCGCTGTAGTTTTTCCGGCCAAAAGTCCCTTCCCACCTTTTCCCGCCATTTTATTTCCCGCTAGATCGAACACCAGGAACTTGTCAGTGAAATTCAAAATCCACAAACAAAAGAAATATATACAGAGAACTACAGAAATACACAAAGAGAAGTTTCCAGTGTAGAAAAAATCATGAAAAACGAACAGAAATTTACAAGATCTAGCGAATTGAACCACAAAGACAAGTAGTCAAAGATCGTAAAATCAAAATCCGTACACAAAATTAACATCACCATACATGAAAAATTACAAATAATCTGTATATATGTATACACACGTATATTTTGTACAGAGAGAGAGAAGAACCTGAGAGATTGGTAAACTGAAGAGGCGAAGAATGAGAGAGAGAGAGAGAGAGAGAGAGAGAGAGGTGAAATGAAGGTGCGAACGAGGTTACGAGCTTATAGATGGTCTGGATTGGGTTGTTTACTTTACTTTTACATTTATTGCTATTTTCCATTTTGCCCTTTCATTTTTCAAATATTATAGATCTACCCCCAAAATGGCGATTCAAATTTGCGCGGACAGGACTTTTGGGATTTCGAAATTTTTACTTTCCAAATTACCCTCGGAGTTTGACTGAATTACAGGTGAATTCCCCAGCCGGCCATTGTTTCGATGTGTTAGTGTCTTGTATACATTTTGGGCTGGAGAAAAGTCTTAGTCGTTTTGAATGTTATTGTTATGGGCCGCTTTTCAAAATGATTGGGCCAACTCTTTGCTGGCACTATCTTCGGGAAATAATTCTTTCGAAGTGGCCGACTTTTTCAAATCTTTCGGTTAAGTTTTAACTTTACTATCTTAACGTTATCCTCTCAATTTTGCTATATATGTAATGAAAACATTTATGACGTTTGTTGACCGATAATAACGTAAGTGAGATGTTGAAATGTTTCTATCTAAAACAGTAACATTAGTACCTTATACGCTTATATAATAATATTCACTGTATACGAATAATTAAACAATACCAAAATTATATGAGAATTATTTATCTAACACTATATTTGCGGAGAATTTTCCGAAATGAAGGATTCAACTATGCTTTTTGCAAACTTCTATTTTATTTAATTTTATTGGAGCAGTGGTGTTCGACCCAAAATATCAAGATGAGTACTTAGCATATTTATGGCCTATGCGAGCACTCTAATGATTTGAAAATTATTAGATTGTGTTTGATTAGTTATAATTAAATGATATAGGAATTAAATAAATTGCGAGAAAATAAAGCAGAGAGTTGAAACGAGAATCAATAAATAATGACATAATTTGGTCATTAAAAAAAAGATTTTAAAAAATGGACAAAATTTTAGTTGTATTAAAATGAGTTAGCTTAGATAGAAGAATATATTGAAACTAAACTTAAAGAGTATATGTGATCAAGCAAATTATATTAATATTTATTACATTCTATTTTAACTAATCAAATTATTGGTAATTGCCAATATTTATCTTGACTTATAATTATAATAATATTAGTAGCTATGCGTTCGTTTCTAATTGTCCATATTTTTGTGGGTCTCACCGGTTAAAGAATATTGGTTTTTTTTTTCTTTAGCTGCTTTTCAAGTAAGGGAATATTAGAGATTTACTGGGTATAATATTCTTGCTTTTGTCACAAGGAAAAGAAAAGAAAAGAAAAACTCTTTCTTTATGCTTACTATTTGGATTTTACACTCCAAGAGCTTGCAATCTATGAAACAATATACACTTAACTTAAAATGGTAAGAAATACGAGAATGAAAAGCAGGATTAGCATAATACTAGCTGGGCCGTGCGTACAATTTTACCCGATCAGTTAATTTTTTGCCTAACTTCAACTCTAATAGGACCCGATTAGTTGAACCCTATAAGATTAGGGTAGGATATGAGATTTACCATCTCACCCCATTTAACTCCGACTCCGACCCGTTTATATATTAAACATATTTTATTTTTGTAAGAGAATAATATAAAAAAATAAATTAATTAATTAAATAAAAATAATAATTTTAGGTAACGGGGCGGGGCAGGTTTGGTAGAATCGTTAACGAAGCGGGGCGGGTTTGGGAACAGCTCTCCCGTCTCATACCCGCTCCGTTGTCATGCATAGGCGCATCATTTCAATTATTATTTTTTAAAATTTTAAATTCGAATTTAAATAATGTTTATTATATATTAGATTACTTTTTTTTACTTTTTTATTAAGACTTAAATAATTCGGATAATGTCATAAATAAGTTTTGATTAATTATGATATATATTTGATATATGTCATGAATACAATGTAACTTCAGTGTTAAATACAAATCATGAATATTGAAGATTACATATACCGTATTGAATTCAATTGTTAATTATATAGTAAAATTTATATTTATATTAACAATATTATCTTTTTCTTTCTTTTGAAATATATTTTTTGTCTTTCCCCCAAATCTTACGGATTAAATAGATGTATAAATTAGATCTCTTGATTAATTCACTAAGTTATATAATATTTGTATATAATTTTATTACTTCTATTTTATAGTATTTGTTCCCGTAAAAGTTTAGAGTTGATAGATGTTTTATAATTCATGGAACAATTCTCAATGTATAAACTTTGATTATGCTATACTTTTAAAAGAGTAAGTACAGTAATCTGTATTCATCCAAACATTCACAAACCCTTTTTTCTCTCCCTACTCCTTTCCCATTTCCTCACCCCCTTTTCATTTCTAAATCATGCGTATATATCTCTTTCTCAATTTCGCATCAACTTTTTCTTCTCCCTCTTATACATTTCTTCTCCTTTATTTATGCGAAGATCTTTGACCCATTTTCGTTTCATTATCATAGATATATTTATCATATTTGAACAATTTTTTGTTAGCATGACTTTGCAAGTGTTGTTATAATTTGTAAAAGTCTTTAGATTTGGTCAATTTTTTTGTGTATAGGATATGTATTCACTCTGGATTTCGTTTTGTATAAAGATGTGAGCTTCAATTTTGTTTTAAAAAAAATTTGAAGAAAAAATGTCACTTTATACTAAAATATCTTAACATATATAAAAAATATACTCCCTCAATCCCAAAATAATTTAACTCATTCTTTAGAAGTAACTTTAGCTGTAGTTTAATATATGTTAAATATTTTATTTTATTTAACAAAAATAATGAAATAAAACTCTGTGAGGTAAAGATTAATACCATAAAAAATTAAATTTATTTTAAATATCTAACACATAGTAAATTTAAGATAAAAATGTGTGCCGCTACGGTAGTTAAGCAATTTAATTTGGGACAAATGTAGTATAATCAATTATGTCTTAATAATATGTTTAAATATTATACATACCGAACAAGTTACTCCAAAATTAATGTCCATATATAAAATAAATTTTTATATTTAATTTTTATCCTAAAAAAATAAAATAAATTGTACTATTACAAAAAATTTTACTAAATTTATGTACTCGTAAATAGTTTGTAATCGATTCGAATTCTACTAAAATAGAATCTGAGCACCAAAATTTTATTCGTCAAATATTCGAGTTCGAATTCGAGTATCAAAAAATTTATTAGAGTAAAATCTAAATATATTACTGTTCGTTGGAATTAAATTTGTCCGCATCCTTAACTGGTACAATTAATATTTTTTTAACATTTTTATTGAAATTCTCATAAATCCGATTAAGTTGAAAGAAACCGATGCCTCAAAAGAAATGAGAAAATAAAAGGTAGAATGATAAAAAGTAGAAAGGTAAAATCAGTAGAAGGTCAAACACAAAAATGTTGCGCTGCACTATACTACACTATTTGGTTGAATGCAAAATGGGAATTGAGTATTTCCTTGAATTCCGTGAATGATCATGCCCAATTTTTTTTTCTGTGGGCGTCCTATAAACTGTTTCCTTAAAAAGGAGATAAGGTTTCCTTAAAAAGGAGATAAGGTTAGTGGGTGGTGGTATTACCTGATTTGATTAGGGGTGTGCATATGGTTCGGTTAACCGAAATTTAAACTGAAAAATCGAAAAAAATTCGGTTTGGTATTCAGTATACGAAATCGAATAAATTCAGTTTTCGGTTATTTCAGTTCGATTTTTAGTTTAATCGAAAAAAATCGAAAAACCGAATTAAAAAAAACCCATCCAAGTTTATTCTTTCACAAATTACAACTCGCAAATTTCACCCAGTTAGCCCTAGCCGCCTCAAAACTCAATAGTTAAGTCAAAAGTGCAAAACCCTAACTCCCTCAGTCCCCTGTCCCTCCAAGGCTCCACCGAATCGGCTGTTCAACTGTCCACTGTCCCTCCACCGAATCGACAGAAGTGCAGAACCCTAACTCTCTCACCCTGTTAGCCCTACTTGTTTTCTGATTTCTCTATTACAATTTGATTGATTCAGCTGTTCAACTACAAGCCTTTGGTGTTGATAGCTTGATAAGTTGATATAATACAAATATGCATATATACAGGAGGTTTATGTTTCATTGGATTCTGTAATGTTTATATGTATATTCAGAAGAGGGGTCTATCATCTATGTATGATAATTTATGTTTCACAAGTTGTGGCTTCAATTACTAAATCAGAATCAGATGACAGATTGTCTTTTGCTAAGTTATGTCTCATTAAATGTACCTTTACCTTGAGTACCAGTAGTCCAGCATGGTCTATTGACTCAATAATCTAATATAAGTCTTAATAGATAGGTCTTTAATATCTCCGGGGCTATATATATCTCATCGTTTATTTGATAATTGTTCATAACTGTATGCTAAATTGCTAATAGCTTTAAAAAGATTAAATACCCTTAATATAAGCATGTCAATTGTAATATATTGATTTCTTAAAATCAAAATTAGTTTAGTAACTTTAATTTTAATTTTAATATGTCGTGTGTTATTGACCTATTGTAGATGGAGAGATGTGAAGAAAATATCATTCGAAGAGGTGAAGATGATGAGTCAAGCTCTCAACCAACAAACATAGAAATTGAAAGTGAAGCTTCAAACCCCAAGAAACGAAAGCAAGGAGCGAGGTGTTGGAGCACTTCACCAAATTTACAAATGAAAAGGGCAAGATAAGAGGTAAATGTAGACATTGTAGCAAAGATTATGGCGCAGATCCAAGAAGAAATGGAACTAGTGGTCTATGCAATCATTTCAAAAATTACAAGGTACTTAATGAAATATCTCAAACTGAATTAGCATTTCAATCTAGTAAGGATAATGAGACCACATCATTAGGTGTTTGGAAGTATGACAATGACTTGGCTAAAGAGAAATTTACTAAGATGATAATTGTCGATGAGTTGTCATTAAAGTTTGGGGAGGGATTTGGTTTTAAGGAATTCATTGCTGCCTTACGACCTAAGTTTCATATTCCATCTAGATGGACTGTTGCACGTGGCTGTTATGGAATATATGCAATTAGGAAGACTACCTTAAAAGAGTTGTTGAATGAACCAACCCAACGTGTTTGTCTAACTTCGGACATGTGGACTTCTAATCAAAGAATTAATTACATGTGTTTGACTGCCCACTTTATTGATAAAGATTGGAAGATGCATAAAAGAATACTAAATTTTTGTCCAATAACTAGTCATAAAGGTGAGGCAATCGGTTTGGCAATTGAGAAGTGTTTGAGGGATTGGGGAACTACTAGGGTGTTAACAGTCACAATCAATAATGCTAGCTCAAATGATGTTGCATTGGTGAAATTAAAAAACAGAATATGTAATTGGGATACTTCTATTTTAAATGGCAAACACCTACATATGAGATGTGTTGCTCATATTTTAAACTTGATTGTTCAAGATGGCTTGAAGGTGTTCAATGAATCAATTTGTAAGGTGAGAAATGCTATGAGATATATTAGAAGGTCACCTGCTAGATTAATAAGGTTCAAGGAATGTGTGGAATTTAAAAAAATTGAAAGTGCAAAATATTTGTGTCTAGATGTGCCTACTAGGTGGAATTCAACATATAAGATGTTAGAAGTGGCTAAAAAGTTTGAAAGAGCATTTGATAAGTATGATGAGCAAGATTCGGGGTATAACTACGACCTTCAAGTGGAAAGAAGAGGAGTAATTGTTGATGGAAGGCCTACATTTGATGATTGGGTAACTGTGAGACAATTTGCATCATTCTTGAAAATCTTCTATGATCTAACTTTGAAGATTTTAGGCACATCTTATGTAACTTCTAATCTTTTTTTACATGAGATATATGATGCTCATTCTATCTTGCATTCTTGGACATATGGTAGCAATAATGACATGTATATGATTGGAGTTAAAATGCTTGAAAAGTTTAAGAAGTATTGGAGAGATCCAACAAAAATGAATTGTCTTTTATTTATTGTTGTGGTACTTGATCCAAGACATAAGTTGCAGTTTGTTGTTTATATGCTCAAACACATGTATGGAGAAGAAGTGGGAGGAATAATGGGAAAGTCTTTAGAAGAAACATTGTTTAGAATGTTCAATGAATATAAATCTAGGATTGAACCGAATAAAGAAAGAGATGGTGTTGGAAAGACTAGAAGAGAAGAAAATTATGGTCCAGTGCATCCCTCTCTACAATTGAGGCTCCAATTTGAAAAAGGTAGTGGAATGGTTTCACATGGTGGTAGTTCGTCGGATTTGGATAAGTACTCGGGTAAAAAGCCAAAAATCTTTAGGGATTCCGATGAGTTTGATATATTAGGTTGGTGGAAGTTTAATTCAATGAGATTTCCCATTTTATCCCAAATGGCTCGTGATATTTTAGTTTTACCAATATCAACGGTAGCTTCGGAGTCGGCTTTTAGCACGGGTGGTAGGGTCCTTAATGATTTTAGGAGTTCATTAACTCCTAAAATTGTTGAATCCCTTATATGTGCTCAAGATTGGATGCGTGAAACAGCAAAGGCTATTAATGTTGAAGAGGATTTGGAAGAAATGGAAGAACTTGAACAATGTATGTTAGTTATTATTATTATTTTTATTCTAACAATATGCTTTGTTGGATTTTAAATTTTAATAATCAACTCTCTATATTGCTTTCAATTGCTTTGTAGCACTTGTTAATATGGATGTGGGTGCAAGTGTGCATTCGACTTCAATATCTTCTAGGGATTCCTCGGTGGCTTCGTGTTCGAGGTACTTTCAACTAGGCATGTGCTGATGTGCATTACTTCAATTTTCTGCATTACACTCTGTTTTTTTCCACAATTAATAATGTAATATAAGTTTGCACAATTTATATATGTTTATGAATAATCTTTACGACAATTATGTTCATTTGTAATTTGTAAGAATGTTTAAATTTGGATTGTGTGATTGTGTTGTGAAATATGAACTGTGAAGTGTGAACTCTTGAAGTCTGAGTTCTAATCTCACTCAGTGGCATCTTTGAGTTCCTTTGTTAGGTTTTATTAACATTTGATGATGATTGTCTTTAGAATACTTAGAAATACAAATGTACAGAAAAGTGTTGGTTTGTAACACTTTAGTTTTGTAGCTAGCAGTAGTATCTCTTGTTTGTAATTTAGTCATTATAATAAAGAGATAGGTTCATTACTTTTGTATGTACTGCTGGAATACTCGTTGAGTTTGTTCAACAAGTTGTTTAAGTTAATTAGTCCTTCGGAGATTGATTTTGGCTTGTCGGAGATTAAGGGAAAAGTCCATCAGAGATTAAAATTTTGTTCATCAGAGATTGGACTTTGCCCATCGGAGATTGAAGAATCCTTCATCGGAGATTAAAATGTTTTGTTCATCGGAGATTGAAGGATTGGTCATCGGAGATTAAAGCTTACGTCATCGGGGATTGTAATAAAGAGTCAGAGATTAATGCTGACGTCATCAGAGATTAAAACAATACCTCGGAGATTAAATGCTGACATCACCAGAGACTAAAGCCAAAGCATCGGAGATTACTCGAAGTAAAACATCGGATATTACACGAAGTAAAGCATCGGATATTACACGAAGTAAAGCATCAGAGATTACACGTTGTAAAGCATCGGAGATTACTCGAAGTGATCAGGGACTAATTAAAGAAGCTATCGGAGATTAGTCGAGGACTTAATCGCTGATGGAGTTAGAGTTCAAATCAAAGAAGGAAAGTCTTCCATGAACACGTAGACTTTATTGAAGACGTAGCTGACAAGGAAACTTATTAGAAATCTTTCAATTGGAAAGATTGTATTTGATTTGAATTAGGAAGCTAGGTTTTTGTAAACTTAGTTTTAGAAGCTGTAATTATAAATTACAGAATTGTAATTCGAAGCTGTGTATGTCTCTATAGATAGAGAGAATTGAAAGTGTTATATTTTTCTATATACACAGAATAGAAGCTGACGATCAAAGCTTGTTTTTGATTGTTAGAAAACTTGTAATCAATTGTTAAATCAATAAAAACAATTGTTTATAAAGTTTTGATCTTGTTCTTTATATTCCGCAGAAAGTTAATTTCTTAAAGAACAGGAATTTGGAAAAAGTTGTAAGAACTTGTATTCAACCCCCCTTCTACAAGTTCTAGGCCATCTCACTGGGAAAACAAGCAATGTTGTTGAAATTCTATTTTTTTGGTATTATGATTCTGCTGAGTCTAGTTTTGCTATTCTATTAGGAGGCTGATCTGATTTGCTATTGCAAAATTTTTCTCTTTCTGCAGCAGAGTTGTAGTTTGTTTGTAGTAGGGGTGTGTTTTGCAATGGTGCCTTGTTGGTTTTTGCAATTCTCTGTAGTTTGTTGCAGTTGTTCCATTAAGTGTTTGTTGCAGTGTTGTTCTACAGTTTTGCTCTCATCAGAGTCTTCAGCTGCAGAGTTGTTAATTCCAAGAGGCTGTTTTATATTTCTTGCAGTTGTGCAGTGTTATCGTGAAGCTGAGGTGTTAGATTTTCTGTTACAAGCCTGCTCTATTCCATTTGTGCAAATTTTTCTACAGTGGTGCTATTGTAAAGTCGTCAGTTGCAGCATTGTCTTGTTGCAGTGTTGGAAGTGTTGTCATAAATTTGCTGCAGTTGGTTTGTTCTTTTCCGGTTACAGGCTGCTATATGCTTTGGTTGGTTTGGTGTATGCTGAGGTTTTGATTTCTGCTACATTCCTGCTCTTTCTGCAGCATTGATTTTTTCTGCAGTAGGTTTTGGACAATGTAGAGTTGTTTGTGGCTGGTTAATTATTCTGTTTTTTTCTGCAGTAGGTTTTCTACATTGTTTGTATTATTGCTAGTTGGCTTTTGATTTTCTTGGTCTTTTGCTTCAGCTGGTTTATTTCCAGTAGTAGTTTGTTGCTTTGTTGTTTCTGCAAAGTTACTTGCTTTAGTGTTTATGCTGTAGTGTTGGTTCTCCTTTCTTTGTTTTGTTTTGGGATTTTCTTTCCTTCCTTTCGAATATCTTTTCTTAGCTAGCGACCTATGCTAGTAGGTAGGGAGGTATGTCTCTCGTCCTTTTTGTATCTCCTTTTTTATTTAAGTGAATGACTACCAACAGGTGCTTAAAATAACTGTCAACAGGTGCTACTTAACTTAGTTTTTTTTTTTACATTCTAGAATTCGGTTATTTAATTCGGTTTTTGGTAATAACCGAAATATTTAATTCGGTTCGGTAAAAAACCAAAATAATTTCGGTTCAGTATTCAGTAATGGGTTTAGTATAAATTCAGTATTCGGTAACCGAAATAAAATTCGGTTCGGTTCGGTTTTAACCGAATGCACACCCCTAGATTTGATCACCAAACAAATGAAATTTGGTTTATTGTTGACTATTGGATTGATGTTTGCCTGCCTTTGTATATACTCACTCCCATTTTATGGTCTTGCATATTATTACGATGTCGGTAGCAAAATCTGATATGATATTGTACCCCGAGATGGTGAAAATTTCGTAGTTTTTATAATATTTTGGCACGAGCAGTATCATTGATTGTGATTTTTTATATTTTGGATATAGAGATACATATTATTTGACTTATCAAATTTAAAAAATAAATAAGTGTAATGTTTTTTTATGTATCTATCTAGGTTATATATGAGGTTATTTTTTAAATACTCATACACTAATTAACTACATTTTATTAGCTTGCAGACACACTCACACACCCATTAACTATATTTTATTAGCCTTGCAGACACACTCACACACCCATTAACTATGTTTTATTAGCTCGCAAAATTCGAAACTCTAGCATCCCATAAACACTCACACACCTAATAACTACATTTTATTAGGCCACAATATTCAAAACTTTAACCTCTCATCAACACGCACAGACCCATTAACTACCTCATCAACACTCACACACTCATTAATTACATTTTATTAGCATTGCAAACACACTCACACAAAGGTCATTAACTACATTTTATTAGCCTTACAGACACACTCACACACTCGTTAACTACATTTTATTAGCCCACAATGTTCTAAACTTTGAACTCCCATCAACACTCACAAGCCTTAACTATGTTTTATTAGTCTTTGCACTCACACACTCACATTTTTCAGATAAAGTAGTCGATAACTAATGAGATTAACGATCATATCTTGTGTATCTGTATTTAGATATGTTGACAACCATGTAATCTAAGCTGCTTTGTTAATCATCTAACCAATTTTTGCACCTGTTCTTGCGTTGTATTTTTCCTGTTTAATAAAAGTAATACTCCATCGATCAAGGTTGGTTTAGTTAAGTTAGCAAGATCCAACAAATACTCTCGTTAGGACAAAAGTTTAAGTTTTGGTTTTAATTGGTAATTTATAAATATAACTGTAATATTTCAAAAAGACCGGTGACAACTCTGACCGCGAATTATGTTAGTCTCTCTTTAACTATAACTGTATAAATAATATTATAAGATTTAAAAACAATACTATATATTAAAAAATAAATAGATTTCTAATTTAAATAAACAAATTATTATATATCATGAGAAATCCTCAAGTAATATCGGTTTTTCTCTAACAATGTATTGAAACTTCTTCATATAATATAACCAGAATCACCCTAGAGTCATACAAATTACTGTGATGTCAATATACCAGCTAGATACTATGCAACATGGTCAAAAGAATCGGTCATAATCCTTTTAAGTGAGATTCAAACGTGAACCTATTTTTGAGAGTTTCCGTTCTTATTCATTTCCTATGCAAAAAATTATTTAACACCGAACGATTAGACAAAATAATAATAATAATAATAATAATACTCCTATAATTCACAGAATTAAGGTTAGTTTCTTCATGTTGGTGGACATGACATTACATCTACCACGAAGAAAATTTTCTGCACCTATAAGGAAAATAAGGGCCCCACTCCATCTCCCACTTTAATTTATTTACAGCACAAGAAATTAGTGCATTGATGGAAAAGGCACCACTTCCTAAAATACCTTTCACTTTCTCTTCTCCTCACATTCTTGACAACCATTGTCTCTTTCCTTTCCTTTCTTCTCGGGACATTTGATGATATATCGTACTTATATGTTGTTTCGTTTTTTACGAATTTTTTTATGTGAAATATTTTATTTAATTTAAAAAAAAATAATTACAAATATTTTAAATAAAAATTATTATGAATATATTTTTCATCTAAAATAAAAAATAAATTTTTAACTTAAATATATACGTAAAAAAATCAAACGATACTTATATTAAAACGAAAACTACCTATGTAATAAAGATTAAAGGACTTTATACGGTTGCAATTGTTAATACGAACGTGGATGCCTTTGCTTCCTATGTTTTTGCCGCTCAATTTTGACTTACCATAGCTAAATGGAGTGTTTACCGTAGTGAGAGGTAGGCAATTAAATCGATATGAGAAGCAGTTTCCATTATGATTAAAATTTTGGAACTTATGTGGGTAGAAAGGGAGAGTACCTCAAACCTCTTCCGTCCTATTTACTCACTCACATATCAGTATTATCATCTACCAGCATCACTATTTTTACTTCTTATGATCATAAATAATATTATATTAAAAAAAATGCATACATACATATATATAATATTAGAAAAGAGAGATTATATAATTATAAAATGTATATAAATAAAATTTGCATAAGTATAAGTTATGCGTGTCCGAATGACTACTATATATAGAGTACATGATAAATGGGCCACGAGGAGCTTGATCCCGGAAACATGTACAGATTGTGCATTTTGGTTACTTACGGTCCACCATAAAATACGTTTGCATGAATATGGGTCCTAGTAATCTTCACTAATGGAGCCCACTTTTATTAGATCCAACAAAGAATACGACAATACATCCAAAATTATTCCATTATCATTTTTAGAATCTAGATGGTATGCACACTAATAATTTACAAAAAGAAATGTATACGAACACATATGTTTAATTATTAGTCATTCAAATTTTAATTATGAGTTTGATATTTTAATTATAAATTTATCAGAATTTACTAATTTCTTATAGAGTTTTGTCACATCAGTTTGTGTAAACTTTTTTGTGCACTACTCATTAAATATAGAGAGATGTTATGAACATCAATTTGTATACAAACAAATGTGAACAAACTAATGAAAGTGATATTATGGACATCAACTTGTACACAAACAAATATAAACAAATTAAAGTGACTAAACCCTATAAGTGATTGATAAAACTATCCACAATTAAAAATTTAATAGTTAATAATTTGTCATATATATTTGGAGTATTTTTCTTAAATATATTCGTAAATGGAATTTGAGAAAGTACGATTTTCATTAGAAAATTAGTGTTTGTAATTAATCTAAAAATATAAGTAAAGCCATTTTCTGGTATCCGAGTTGGAGATAAAGATTTTGTATATCATAGAAGCATGTGATATGAGCAGTGTTTCAAACAATTGGTATTACCATTACTGCGCACATAATTTTGTGAACGCACATAATATAGGAGAAAAGAGAAATGTAAAAGTATAAATATTATTATTCTATAGTATTACGAGTTAAATATATTTAACAAAAAAAAAAGTGAAAGTATAATCTATTATTATTCTATTGTATTACGAGTTAAATATAATACGTATCCACTTACACACTCGTTAGTAATTATCTGCAGAAATTTTTATTTATATATAATTTTTGAAACTCATACATCTTTAATTTTTAGAAGAAATAATAGATGACTAATTTCAAAACCAAATATGTTTTTTACTTTTTAAAATAAAGAATAGATGACCAAATTTAAAGTCAGACATATTTATTTTTTAGAGAAAATAGTATATAACAAATGAAATCAATTGTCAAGTCTTATTATTTGATACATTAAAACTCAAAATTTATGTTAAAATTTTATTTCTTTTAACAAAGACAAAACATATGGACGTTGCAAAGTCATTGTAACGAATTATACTTCCATTTAAAAGAAAGACCTAGTCCCAAGAGGAAACTAAAACCCATCATGTTTGCAAGTAATACACAAGTGAACATTCGGATTTTGAATTATTTTTAAAATTTCAAATTAATTGAATTAATTTAGATAACAAATATAATCAATTATTAAAAAATGATAATCAAATATAACCTTTCTATTTTCTTTTATTTATAGTGGTAGCTAATCTCTAACATTACCACCACTATTATTATCATAAATAACGTGATATACTTTAGAGAAATTAAAAATGAATATTTAAAATGTATATGTAATTTCGTTTCGATATAGATAAGCCAAATTCGTTATAAGTTAAAAGTGTACGAACCAAATTAATAACGAATTATAATCTTTAAATGAATAAAATCTGTTTTTGAATTTATATATGCGCAACAAAGATTAAGACGTAATTAAACAACCTATTACGTATCTGTTAAAAATTAACCAAATTCAATGTATTTAATATATACATTGTATTAATTCTAATTCTTTGTCCACCTACACTCTCGTTTTCTCAAAAATAAATGTAATAAATTCGAAAACGACATGAAAATTTGAAAACTTAAAACGGGACACATAAAGTTGAGCTCATTATCCCTAAAATTAAGCTACTTTTAGAACCAGCAGTAGTACATTACACAGGTAGTACAATTCAAATAAACTGAATAAATAAGTTCGAGAATTCAATTGCGCTGTAATTATCCAAACGCCAATCCAACGGTTGCTGGCTTAGCTTATGGGACACGTGGACGGATCTCTGTCTTTCATGTCACATCTTTCTTAAGCCACGTGTCTCTGAAAATTTATAAACCGCTTTATCCAGTAGAGATATTTCAAAATTTTTGTTTGTTCCGAAAATAATCCTCCTTTATCTGTCCAAGCCTAAACTAAAAATAAAAGCGCTAAAAAATGGAGAAAGTCGCCCGTAAAAAACAAACCATCATCGGCGTGGTCGAGTGCCATCAGCATAATTAGAAAGTATCCTATTAATATTCCACAACAAAAAACCAACAACGGATGGAGTACAAAACACATAAAATTACCAAAAGGTTCATCCCAATCTCATTATTATTGTTTTTGTACGGACACAAATTTTAATTTTTATGTTACCCTTGGTTGTACATTAAAATGTGAATGAGACATGAATGGATTTAAAGAAGAAAAAAAATGACAAAAGAATAAAGAGAATTTGAATAAAAAATATGATGTGATTAATGAGATTGGAATGTATTGAACCAAATCAAAGCATCATAATTTGAAAATATTGGTTTAACATATTGTAAATTAATCGCTAACATAAGATTAATATTGATTTCACATCAAGCAAAATTGCTAAAATATTAAAACTATCAGAATATTGTAATCAATTATGACTCATGAGTATTATGTATATAAAATTTAGATCACATAAAAACCTATATAAAAGATGAAAAGAAGAAAAACATGTTCTTATGAAAGTGTCGCTAAAAGTCAAGAACAAAAACTTTTGATAAATCAAATATGTTTCTTAAAATTGGAACTTTTAGAATATAAATAAGATAAAATTCGATTTATGTTTTTAAAAATCTAGTAAAATAACCAAGGTTATTTATGGAAAAACAGAGATGGGGTCTGTTTTGAATGCTTTGCTCATACCACGAACGTGTGAGGCCGTTTCAAAAGTTCTCCCGTATCACAAGTATTAACCCCTCCCTCATTTATTTATTATTATTTTTTTTTGGGACACTTTTTTGTTTGTTATTATTATGATTATTCCCGTTTTGTACTGTTTAAGACTCGCTTGACTCACCAAGTCTACAACGAGGCTAATTTATCTGTACTAATATTTTATTTTTCTACCGCGATATATATTAAAAAAATTAATAAGTGTTCATTTTTATTTTTTTTATAATTGATAACTAAAATCCTATTTAAAAGGAGTAATATTCAGTGAAATAGAGCAGAGAAAGAAAAAATACAGAAAAATCCATTTGGTCCGCGACGCCCACCACCAGTTGAGGAAATTTTCGGCATTTCACGTATCCCTGAAAAAACGCGTCTTCTGTGGGCGAAGTGGCTACGTGTCTCACCTATCTGCTGAACCGACTACATCGTCCGACACGTATCCCCCCACAATGAACAAATCCACAATTCCACGCTGGAATCCTACATGGCAGGCTCCGACCCTAGTCAGCAAAACCCACCCTTCCTTTAAAATTGGCCAAACCTCTGGTCTCCTCTTTAGCCATCAGAAAAAGCCTCATCCATCACCATTCGCCACCAAACCCAACCAGAAATCTATTCTCTCTCTCTCACACATATTTCTCTGTCTACTTTACTTTTTCCGGCGATCATTTCACCTAGAAATGTTCGTTCCGGCTATCGGTCGCCGCTGGAATGTTGCGATTTCGTCTTGCACCGATGGCGTATCTGGTGAGGTATTGTAGTACTGGTGATGTGCAAAACCCTAAGCAAAAGCGAACTTTTTACGTAGCAGTGTTTACAAGTTATTCCATCCTTTGTCTCGCAAATCGTTAAAGAAAATATGATTATAATAATGATAGTAGTCCGATAAAGGTATCAATTTTAGCTTTTACACTCGAAATTTTGGTAGATCCATAGAATTTTGGCCAAATCTCCTCGGTTTTCGTGTTTATTCTTTTGGTGATCCGATGAGGAGAGATGTTAGGCATGTAGATTGTAGCAATTTCTAGTTCTTTGATCCGATTTTGAGGTTTTTTAGGGGTTTAGAAATTAGAATTTGAAAGTCTTCCTTCTTTGACTGAATATTACTTATAGCTAGATCATAACAATAGCGTGTGCTCTTCGAGATGGAGCGTGATGACTGAAAGGAAGAACGTTTTTGGTACTTGATCGTAGAGTCATGCCTTTTCCGTTGAAGATTCAACCTATAGATTTTAGTTCCCCTGAGGACTCGGTTCACTACGAGCCGGTGAAGCCAGTGGCGAAATCACGTTTCAAGAGGCTTTTTGAGCGTCCGTTCGCCAATGTTTTGAGGATATCGGCGCCGGACAAGGCTGCCGCCGGCGTCGGTGTTGAAGAGTTGCATTGCGGCAAAGACGTCTCCGATGATTTCGAGCCTAGTTCTGTGTGCTTGGCCAATATGGTTCAGAATTTCATTGAAGAGAGCAACGACAAACAGTCGTCGACGACGGTGAGGTGTAATCGGTGCAGATGCAATTGCTTCAACGGCAACTGTAGTGACTGTTCAGATGATGAATTTGATTCTAATCACGAAATTCTCAAGGTATACACAAAACAAAATTGTTTCACCAAATATATTCGTTATTCTTCTTTGTTTGTATTTAATTTCGTTTTCGTTGTTCTTTACAGAGTTTGGTCATTTGTTCAAGTGTTTCCGAAAGAAATCTGTTAGCTGATACTGCAAAAATCGTTGAGAAGAATAAAATATGCAATAGTAATGACGATTTTTGCAGAAAAATGGTTATCGATGGTCTTGTATCTCTCGGATTTGATGCTTCAATCTGCAAATCGCGTTGGGAAAAGGGTCCTTCATATCCCGCAGGTAATTAATCAAAACAAAATAGGAAGTTAATTATTTTCAAATATATGAATTCAATTATGAGTATTAATTTGGTGAAATTAATTATGCAGGGGAATATGATTATGTCGATGTAATTAAAGAAGACGAGAGACTGATAATCGACATAGATTTCCGATCAGAGTTCGAAATAGCACGATCGACCAAAACATACAAAGCAATTCTCGAAACACTGCCTCAGATATTTGTCGGAAAAGCTGATCGTCTGCAGAAGATAATACAGGTAGTTTCAGATGCTGCAAAACAGAGCTTGAAGAAGAAAGGAATGCCATTTCCGCCATGGCGTAAAGCAGAGTATGTCAAATCCAAATGGCTTTCTCCTTACACTAGAGAAGCACCACCAGCACCCCCACTTTCACCACCAGCACCCCCACTTACACCACTAACTTCTGTTATGGCTTCTACTGACAACAAGATTATCCCTTTGATCGGGGATGATGAGACTGAGCATATGAATTCTCCGGCCTCGACCGATCATGGCGATTATGTCTTCGATATGTTCGATGAAGACGATGAAGCTTGAAATTTTGATATATTTGTTCGTTAACCTTTGATAAGAAAAATTCCCCAAATATATATTAGTTTTTGGGAGGATTTTCCGAAAATTTTAGTATTACCGGAAAATCAATAGCATATATGGTAGTAGAAGTAAAAACCTTTTGAGTTTTCAATCCCCTTATGATTTTTCATGTAAGGGTCCTCATTCGCCAGCCTACTAATATGACAGTATTATCGTCAATAAATTGCCAAGAAGCAGCTTTACTAATCTGTACTCGATATTAACAATGTTCCGATTGTATAGTACACTGTATTGTTAACCTGTATTTTCTATGGTTTGTTTATGTTGTCTTTGGAATTTTTATATGCGAAGGTCTTGGTGTTGAAACATGTATGTAGTAGTTTTTTTCATTTTGTGGTGGTTTGAATTGTGATGGACCGGTTTTAGGAGAGGAAGACGGAGATGAGAGGATGTCAGTGGCCTCCAGATTCTAATACTGAGTTACTGATCATCGTGTCCTTGATTGATGAAATGTTTAACTTTCTATCTATTGGTACTATGTTCAGTTGCGTATTGGGGTTCTTCATCGCTCCTTCTTCTTTAGTTCTATTTAGTTCTTCACTGGTTGTAGTCTGACTACTTTCTCTAAAGAATTGGGACTATTTTCTTTGTAAATCGGACCGAGTTTTAACTTTGTTTCATCAATTATCGATTACTATTTTATTAAAAGATCAATCACCAATCTCTGTAACTAAAAAAAGAAAAATATATTTATTTCCTATAATTCCTTTAATCTTCTAGAAAGTCGGGCAAACCGGAAAACAATGAGAAGTGATTTGTCGCATGCCCGTGATTAAACATCTTATACCGCGACTGTGGTACCGGTTCGGACGTATGCGTTCTTGTTACTTAATACTCTGTAATTTCATATTTAACTTACCCATTCATATATTATCAAAAAAAAAAATTTCTTACCCGTTCATATGGTACCCATAAAATTAAGCTCTCTGTCTGATATGAGAAATTATTCGGACTATTGGGATATTTTTTTTGTTTAACTGAAAGAAATAAAAAGATGATCACTATGGGAGGTGCCGTTGGAGTAATCGTCTACAAACTTAAACGGAGGTATAAATTTCCTTGCTTAGTTTATGTGTCCTTGTATGTTTTTCTTTCTTCCTCGTAGAATTGTTAAAGAATGAGAGAGAGAGGGGGGGTAGTTTAGTATTTCAGGTGTACTGGTAAGCAATGATGATGCGTCCAGACTTTTGATTCAGTTTACTGTGAATATGAAAAATGATAAAGCAAAAAATAAAAGGAAAAGTGATGGGTTCGGTTACGTTCTTCAAATGGTTCTGCATTAGTATTTTTTTAGTGCGGTGGGCTCTGCCTCCTTGTCCTATTCTGAATACTGTTCTTTCTTTTTTTCTAAGATACTATTAAGAAATTTTATCAATTATTACAATGGGCGAGGGGTAGTTTTAAACTTTGGTAAGGGGTAAGAGTTTTTTACCATTAGAGTAAATGTTCAAGTTCATTCTGAATACTATTTAAGTTGTATATTTTTGAAAATAATAATGTTATATTAAACAATTCTCGTGTAATTTTTATGTGTTTTTATTTTATCGACTAATTACTGTAAAACCACAAATCAACTATCTCGATGCTTACACTTAATTATATATCCAGCTGCCAAAACTTGTCCAAGTGTATACTATTAATAAAGCTCTATTTTGTTAGGTTAAGGTTACGAAACTATGAAACGTTTTACGAATGCAAACTTCACACGTTTTGCTATCTTTATCACGTTTAAGTAGTCAATACCAAATTCAAAAAAATAAAAATAAAAATAAAAATAAAAATAAATAAAAGAAGAGAAAAAAGAGAGGTTGTCAATATCATAAGGCCGAGATGTTGGAAACGCGAATTATGATCTGCCAAGATTGGAATGGCATAGTTTGTGAAAGCCGAAAACAGTGTCCTACCACAACCTTCAGCTTTTACTTTCCCAGGTTTTTGACTTTTCTCCTAGTTTTAATTTCACTTCACCCAGTAATAAATAACTACCATAAATAAATAGAAATGTGACCTAAAAAGTGTTTTGAGACGTACTACATGATGCCTTTGTGCCACGCGTATGTTGAATTTCTTTTTGTCAAGGAGGAGAGTAAAATGCTTAAGTTTGATGTTTCTCTTACATATTGAGTACATATTTTTCGCCAGTTATCGTATTAAGAAATAAATTTTCCACGGTTTTTTTTTTACAAGGTGCTCCACAAAGGACATGATTTATAAGTTTGTATGAATTTCAAAAACAATTTTTTTCGGAAGAGGCAAAAAAATTTGTTACTGAAAAATAATAGAAGTCCAGAGATTTGGATTATGAGTTAATACAATAGACCACAAAACAAGTATTATAACATCTACAATAATATAGTCACGACTGCAATACATAAATGTTCTAAACGATCAATCAATATTGGTTCGGATGGAAATATGAATTTCAATGGTATCTCCCGTCAATCATTATAATCTCCGACATCTACCAAATTTACAGCAAAATATTCATTTTAATATGATATTTTGAATTGATACAGATGCCGAGTTGGAACACGTAAAATTATTTTTAAACGTATCAACGTTATTCTTGTATAATGGTATAAGATTAAGAAATTTATCATTCTCGAAAGTCATAGAGTAAACCACATGGTTCTCTTTTTCACAATAATTCCAATATTGAGAATGTATTTTGTTTATTACTAGGTAAACGTTCTCCTACGTGGTATTGTTTACTATAGAGAATTATCAATAGTTTGTTTTCTCCTTCAAAATTTAGTCTTTGAAAGTGTTTCGCAAGTACTTAAACGTACTTTCTCAGATTTATAATAAGTGTTATTTTAGATTCTAACTTTTTTTTCATAATAATTGATATTTTTACATATTTTTAGAAACTTATCACTTAATACTTTTTAAATTACTATTGAGTGAATTATTGAAATAATTAAAACAATTATTCTCTTTTTATTTTTATTTGTGACACACTCTCTTTTTACATAATTCATTTTTTTTATGATTTTAATGAAAAATTAAATTATCAAAAATTTAATATTCTTAAAATACTCTAATTATTACACATATAACTAAAATGCTACTTATTATAAAAGGGGAGTCGTCAAGTTGAGAATTAAATGTATGAGATCATAGTACAGGTTAAGTAATTGTGGAGTTTAATCGGATATATGAGTCGAAAAATGAAAATTTTATACCACGTATTATTTAATTGTAAATTTGTAGAGTACTAGGTTCCAAGGATGATGATAGAGTACATCACAACCTCGCTATATTCTGAAGATTATTATTATAGTATGTCCGATGTGTAACAATATCACAAATTACGAAGTTTGTACTATCTACATGAGAACAAAATATATATATAAACATGCGCCAAAAGTCCAAAACAAGAACAATTTTATGAATAATTTAAATGTAGACTGCGAAAATTCCAAAGAAGCTACCTTTGTACTATAATATTCCAAGGTTGCAGAGGATGATCATTTCGTCTGTTTTAAGTATTCGAAGAGGAAAGCATAAATGTTCTTAAATTTTATTTTAATAGACGCTCTCTTTATTAATTAGTTATTTTATTATAAGTTTAATTTAATATTTTTGGATAGGAGATGTTGCACAAATGTGGTCCTTGATATGAAAGCTAACAACCACGTGATGGATGTACAAAATTGGCACTATATAGGGCTTCACTTTTGCTAGGTTTGTGTAGTATCAGTCATTAGAGGAGTTGGAGCAGTTTTTTTTTTAACCCAATTATATTTCTTATTTTATTGAATCTTAATAAAAAGTGGAAAAAAAATTAGATTATATCAGTATTTCTATTTAAAAATTAATTTAATATTTGTGAACAGTAAATTATTAAATTTATAATATCACTATTTGCATATATTTATCAAGACAAAGGTAAGAAAAAAATGGGGATTTGTTTTTGTGGTCCGAAAGCTAGAACCTAGAGGTTGGTTTCCTAATCTTTTTATTTAATGGAAAAGCCAAATTGAATATAAAAAAATTACGACGGATAATCATATAATTTGATAAAATATTTAATTGGATATGTATTCAAAACATGAATTGCATAATATAGAGTATATGATTATGAGGACATAAAAAGTGCCAAGTATAATTTCTTGGTTTATTTGGGGTCGGTGGGAAATAATGAAAACCATTTACAGATTTGTGATGTTACAAATTGTAATAGGTGTTGTGAGTTTAAAGTTTGTACCAGAAAGGGGAAAAAAAGAGCTTGAAGTTGTGTGTATCAAATAAGTTTGAGATAAACGTTGAGCTTGAAGTTTTCCGAATCCTACAAGTTTTGATCGTACAGAGTCGGTCAGTATTTCATCATTGGACCATTGGCACGTCTGCGCACCAAGTTGTTCTTTGTTTTTTTTTTTTTTTTTAACTAAGCTTGCGTACTAAAGTTAATTTATTTATTGAGACTGCAAAATATAAGAGACAGTACATGAAAATAATTGTAGAAATTAACTTGATGTAGAATGATATAAAGAGAAAATCTAATTTTTGAAAATTATTATTTTTTATTTTCAGATATTTGGCTGTTTATAAAAATTGGAACAAAGAAAAATGATTTTCAGTCAAAATAAAAACTAATATGAAAAGTGAAGAAAATATTTTTTCATTTTGAAATGGTGAAAACATTTTTCAAAAAAGAATAAAGAGAAAAAAAATATGAATGAACAGAGAAAATTTTTGTAGGCTCCATCATTTTATTGGTTTGTTTTTTCTTATTTTGTTTTAAACATTTGTAACTCTAGAAATATATATATATATATATGTATGTATGTATGTATGTATGTATGTATGTATGTATGTATGTATGTATGTATGTATGTATGTATGTATGTATATCCAAAAACATTTAAAAATTATCATAATTCATAATTTTTCAAGATCTATAAATAGATACCCATATTGCTGTAGTTCTTTTAATTTTTCAAAAAATTATTTTTTAACCTCTTAAAATATAATTTATACATTTTCCCTAATTTTCAACATAGCAATCAAAAATCAGAAAATAGATTATTTTATCAGAAAATGATTTTAGAAAAAATATTTTCCAAACAATGTTTTTCAAAAAATATTTTTTTTGTATCAAACAGATTCTTAATTCTATAATGAGTATAAATAAGAAATTGATGATAAAATAATTATTCCTTTGCCATTTTCTCTTATTTATCTAATTTATTTATTTTTTGCTTGCTCTTTTTCTCTTCTGTGGTGCAGTGGGTGGGGTGGGGTTGGTTGAGGACGGGGTTACATACCTACATGTGTACTAAAGTCTTTGTTCTTCTTAGCGAGATGCCAAAATTGACAGTCAAATTAAGGTGACTACTGAACAATATAACGTACAAAAAAAAAAAAACAATGATAATGTTTAATGTATTCATCTTTCAATTTTTTGCAATAGGATATTGAATTATCAAAAGTCGAAAGTTTTTAATGAAAATTCAGTTGTAAGTTTCATATCACATATTGACGATATGGAGATCTTATGTGTCAAAACAATGATAATGTTTAACTATTTAAAGTATAAAAACTTAAAACCAAATATTTTTCTAATTTTCGGATAAACATTAGTACTTGGATTTTTAATAATCATTATTATCCGATTGAAATGTCAATTCAGCATGAACTTAATATTTTTTTCATGTTCTATCCATTCGTATAATTAAAATTATATAAAATTAATTTTATTTAAGATTATAAAATATATTAAGAAAAATTAGAGTGAATAAATAACAGATGAGTCAGGACTATTCTGCGTTTATATACCAACTAGCCAACTAGAATGGCCACGTCACCATTGTTTGATCTGGATTGAAAAATTAAGCTGAAAATCGCTAATAGTGTAATTGATTTGAGAGTGGTGCAACAAAAAAATAAAAATAAAAATGATAAGAGTGGTTTTACTATCAGCGATTTTTATGTTAATTTTTGGTGGGTCTATCAGGTAGATTAAGAAACCCGACTGACTCCACGGCCCACAATCTTAAGGCTTGGGCTTTGTATATGTGATGATGATGTCAGAACCTTCTAGCTCTAGAAGATTCAAATATCAGAGATTTTATTATCTTTTTCAATATTAGCCCGTCCTAATAATTTTAGAAGCTGGTTGAATTGTAAAGTAGTAATAATAACAGGCTTCATGACATACACAAACGTGTGTTAATTGTCTATAGAGTTATATCGAGTGTGAATAAGAAATGTGTAATTTATTGGAGAAGTTGGGGGAGAAATAAGAATGGATAAAGAACTGGGTTTTTAATATTTTTTTAAAAGTTTTTTGTGACATAAATTTACGCATAAAAATAGAAACTCTAAATCTTTAATATAATGAATGAATATATATAATAGTTCAGTTTAAATTTCCTGATAATGGTGTGGAGAAAATGACTTAATAGTATCTTATTTGTCCTTTTGTTTTTTTGCTCACATTTGTTCTTTTCTTCTTCGTATTCTTAGTGGGGACATCTTAATTTTGTATGTGTACACCAAATTATTAAATTCTATACTGGTTAGCATTTTTAAATTATAACCTCGTGACTTGAATGAAGTTGATTAAGCTGTTATAATTTATATTTCATCTTTATTTTATTTTTTATAGAGTTAATAAGTGATTCATAATCAAATTTATTAATTAACAAAAATAAAACCTAAACGACCACGTGTCAACCATAAAAGAATAAAACATATCATGAAATTTAAATTAGAGCAGTCCATCTAAATTTCACTAGTTCATCTAATTTAATGTTGAAGGATACACATTAACTCTATCCTAATTAATTAACTTGTTTCAGTACCTAATAAGGAAACCTCCAAGAACAAAGATCAGTTGGATTAACTTTCCAAAGATTGACTTCAACTATATTATAAATTAGTCTCCTTTAAATGCCTTTAATATTGAATTAAATTATGATATCTAAACAAGCATGCACATCTAACACCTTTATTTATAACACACCCTGTACCTCAATCTTTTACTAGAACAATTTCAAACATCTTGACAATCATAAAAATTTAGTCTGTTTTTTTTCTCAAAATGGGATCATCATCTTCACCATCTTCAATGCAAATCATTGAAGCTGCACTTTCTTCCACAACCCCTTTTGTGTTATCTTACACTGACCCTGATCAGAAATGGATAATTCGCAAGCACTTGATTTCACTTGTCAAGGATTTTCCCTGTTTTAGACCTTCATTTGACTACTTTTCACACAACAATGGTACAGTTGTCAACCTTTTGAATGCAAGTGGTGATCTTCATGTTTCTAGCTCCACTCCTCCAATCAAGCTAGTGATTTGGCTGCACGAAAACTATCCTCATTCGCCTCCGATCGTCTACGTTTCTTCGAATTCTGTCTCCGAAGTTTGTCATGATCATCCCTTTGTTGATCCATCTGGTGCTACCACAACTCCTTACCTTGTAACATGGCAATATCCACCTTCCAACCTCTCTGATCTTGTTCGTAATTTTGTCAAGCTTTTTTCTCTTATACATCCTTTCCAAAATTTAAGTAATTATGTCGTTTTCACTCATCCGTCTATAGTTTCCAAAAGGGAGGCTTTGGACCGGCTTTCGTGTGGGATCCACTACGATATGATGGCCCTGAGGGCCGAGACAGAGAATGAGATAGAAGATTTATCGGCCCTTCAAGTTGAAATGGTCAAGCGCATTGATATAACAACGAGCTTGATCATCGGACTTGAGAGGGAAAAAATGGACTTAAAAAAGAAAGTTAAGGAAGTGACTGAAAATGCAGATATTTTAATGAATTGGGTGAGAGTTTATGATAAAGGTGGAAGCTCAATACATCACGAGGATGCTTTTGAAGCTGCAAATGAGGAATCAAGATTGGCTTTGGATTGTTTGGCTGAAGATTTGGGAATAGAGGACTTGATGTATGCATTGGACCAAGCTTTTGAGAAAGGTGTTGTGAGTTTTGATATGTATATTAGGCAGGTGAGAAGCTTGGCTAGGCAGCAATTCTTCCACAGGGCTAGGGTAGTAAATTATGAAGAATTGTTGCCAATATTGACTTCTTGATTTTATTAATGTTGGATGAATATTGTGACCTTACGAGTATATTCTTTTTTTTATGTTTTTTCTTTAATGTTTTGTATAATTTTGAACTTTTAGCTAGAAGTATATTTTTGTATAACAAGCCTAAGGTGTGGGAGGAGGGATAATTTTCTGTGAAGTACAATATGGTCGTAGGGGCAAATTTTTTTTTTTTTTTTTTTGGTAAGGTCAAATGTATATTCCCTCTGTTGTAAGTTTTGGACAACATGTATATTCCTTCAGTTTGTAATTGAGTGTCACTTTAAGATATTTTTTTGGTTAAAGTTAACTTACTTTTAACTTAAAATTTTTATTATTTTATAAATATACAGGTGACAAAAATATAATCACAAGAAAATGCATATAATTAATGATAATACCTAATTTTTATAATTACACAAATATAAGTATATGGGTTTAATCTTAAAGTCGGAAAATGTTCGATTTGATCAAAAAGTATATGTAAGTAACATATACGGAGGGAGTAATATTTAGTGTTTAGATGGAACTTAATTATGAATTAGATAAGATTCATTAAAGGCAAATATATATTTTCTTTGTTTCAAAATTATAAATACATTTCAATTCACAGAAAATAAGTTTGTGAAATTTTATAATTTAAAATCAGAGTGAAGTTTTTTACTTAGATTTTTTTTGAAGTAAATATTATAAAAATATAAAAATTTCCTTGAATACAATTTTTTGTAATTTGATATTCTTATAAATTTATATAACAAATGAAATTTTAAGACGTTAAATGAGAAATATATAACTAATTTTCGGAACCGAATGGAGTAATCGAATTTAAATGATAAATGACAAGTAGCGAGAGATTAATCGAAGTAGAGACTAGAGAGGCAAAACTTTTACAAAAGTTCAGAAAATCATATGCAACTAAAAAAGTCCAAAAATGGAGTATATGATTCACCATCTATGGTTGAAGCTATGAGTGAAAGGCCAATGGTAACTAGGTAATAAGAAATAAATATAAGGTCAATTTGGTCAAACCAATTATGGGTTTAGCTTTTAAGTTGCGCAACTAGGCCGATCACGACACCTTGCGCACATATACGTTAATTTAACACTAACAGTTAATACTTGGTCTAATTTTGATCATAACAAAATTTAATTATTTAAATTATATAAAATTAGAGTAAGATATAAAGTTTATTATCTCATTCAATTTAATTTTGACTCTGATCCGTTTATATGTAAAACATATTTTATAATAATTTAAAAAGATTTTATAAGAGAATAATATAAAAAAATAAAGAGAATAAATAAATAAATAAAATAAAAATAATTATTTTAGATAACGAAATTGAGACGAGACGAATTTAATAAAAATATTAATGAGGCGGAGTAAATTTAAAAGACTATATAATTTTAACGACTAAACCGGTCCAGTTGACATGTCCATATCAATAAGATCGCATCTTTCACGACTGGATAGAGTTAATTACTTCCTTGACCAAAATACCCTTGACGACATTCTTTCCCCACTCCATTTCTTTCCTCTTCCTGCTGTTAAATTTTCACAGCTGTATTATATTCTCAAATTTGTAATAAGAGCAAAGAGCTTGTTGGGGTTTAACTTCATCTTCCCCTTTTCTCGAATGGTTGTCAAAGTGCGTCATGTTTTGTTTTCTTGCTTGTAATTGTACAACATTCGATAATTAGGGGATCAGTGATGAAGAATTCGAGTCGGGTCGCTGTCTTTTTGTTCCTACTGTCCTTATATCCAGACGGGCTCTTCTCAATAGATGATCTTCGTCAAGCGTAAGCTTCTGTCAAAACTTGCTGTGCCCACAATCTCTAATCATTCGAACTCATTTTGTTTTGTTATTATAAGTGATCATATGATTTTTTGAGACTCATTTTGTTGTAGTATTTTATTATCTGCAATTATATTTCACTTGGCCTCTCAAGATCTTGCTGATGAATGTTTTAGAAGGGTGTACTTTCAATACTTCTTTGAGGTTAAAACTTTGTGCTTTGCTGGTTTTCTCCAAAAAATGCGTTATTGTTGAGCTTTCAGATTGATTTGATACTGAATACTTTTATAAGTACATGTTCGACAGTCATAGGTTTCAGTGAGTTACATTATACTTAAAGCCTGAACCTTGGTTAGAATGAAATTATATCCTTTCAGCCTCATTCGAAAGGTTATGGCATTAATTTTTTCTAGTTTAACCCAGCTTTTATTATGTTGTATAACTGTATAAGTTGTTCTGCACCAGGTTTCTCCATAAACGCAAATATCCTCTATTATGTTTTTAGAATCCAAACCTCAACCTATATACAGTCACTTGCTAATAGCGTCGTCTTCTCATTGCAGGTTTCCTATAGTAGAACCTGATCCTGGCCATACAAAACTTCGCCTTGCTAGGGCTGGACTGGAAGCAATTGAGAGAATAACGACCCCTATCGCAGCTGTAGCTGTAAGCATGAGAACATCTTTTGTCATTTTTAAATTCCACTTCGAGGTCCTATCATATCCATGTGTCTATATCTTATGGGGTTCCAATCTGAGCCATGGGTGACTGAGAATGACCTTGGACAGTTTTAATATCACAATCATAAATTGTTTTGAGGAACCGAGGGTGTATGTGCCCTTTTTTTTTCCCGAGCTTATTTTGTCGCTTTCAGACATAAAAATGTTTTTGTTGACAAATCAAAAGTTACCTATATGGTTTTATCTGCATTAATGTCCTATCTTTCGATCCCCCATGTTTCCCAGGGTACCGAAGGCATGGCTTTGTTTTTTAATCCATCTATATGGGTGTCTTAACAGGTGATTGGTCCTTATCGCTCTGGAAAATCTTTTCTGCTTAACCAACTTCTCTCGCTTTCTTGTTATGAAGGTGCACCCTTGTTTTATTGTTTATTAGTGTTCCCTGTGAGTGAACTGGTCACTGTTAGTGTTTGACATGATCTAGATTGCTTCCGCTAACTCTTGAACGTTAATGTGAGTCCTTGCAGGCTTTGGTGTTGGGCACATGCGCGACACTAAAACGAAAGGTACATGCAGTGATTTACCCATGAAGCCATGGATCTACAGTAGCATCTATTTTGTAAACATCACTCATCAGATCATGTTTTGCTTCTTTACAGGGATATGGGTGTGGGGAACTCCCATTGAGTTAGACATTGATGGAGTTAAAACCTCTGTATTTTACCTTGACACAGAGGGATTTGAAAGTATTGGGAAGTCAAATGTATATGATGACAGGTGAACTTCAAGTTCCATTGTGGTCCCCAACATACCTTTATGTTTTTAACATTGGATACTCTTTTCTGTTACATTTCAGGATATTTGCTCTTGCGACGGTTCTAAGTTCTGTACTTATCTATAATTTGCCCGAGACGGTATGTTACTTTGCATTTAACAGTCTATTTTCCCTGCTACCCATTCCTTCTCTCCTCCTATACATAAGCCCTTTAAAAATAATTTAGGATATGGTTTGAGTGCAGATAAATTTGCTTTCGAGCCAGTGTTAAGATAAACTATACTTGTATTTGTTTCTATTATTAATGAACATACTATAGCAGATTGATTTATATTAGTGGGATGCTGGAATATTTTTCTCTCTTGCATGAATAATTGGGGATCAATTGGATTAACAGTGGGAAGAAAAGGATGAGAACAATGTTTTCTGCTTAGGCATAGGTTTGACGTAGAAGGTGGATCAGGATTCAGGCATGAACTTGGGATAATATGTATGAGGTCTACGAACATCACTCCCTCCAACAGACAAGAGTTATTCTCTTGATAATTTTGTGTCAGTTGTTAAATTTTTGAATCCTTTGTAATAGGAATGTATTTGATGTAAATTTGATGAAAATGTAGTTCTTGTAAACCATCTTACAAGTCTTATTACTAAGAAAACTTATCGGTGAACATCAAATTTGAATTTCAGGAATTAGGGAATTGATTTAAAAAATAAGAATGTTTCTTGAAAAGAATGAAGGTTTATCATTTTTGTCATGTCCTTGCTTGAAAGGATTTTGCTAAAGGGAGGCACTTGTACATATCATCCCATATGTAGAGTAGCAACATTTGAGGGCTGACATAACATGTAAACAAACCCTTTCACATCCACAGTAGCTTGTTTATTATCTCCTGTTGGCTTTTAAGGTTTATAAACTATTACTTGTGTTGCATGTTTAGATTCGTGAAGCAGACATTTCTCGGTTGTCATTTGCAGTTGAGCTTGCTGAAGAGTTTTATGGAAGGTCTGCACTTCTGCAATTGAAAAACACAATCATTTTGACTTTCATTTGTTATTTAATAATTTCATATTTACTTGTCATCGCCATCTTTTGTCTGGAGACTGACTTGTTTTATGTTTTGTTTGTGATGACCGATGAGCAGAGTGAAGGTAAGTCCGCATAACCAATATTAAAGAGATCACCTGCTTTTATTATTTGCATTTTTATTCGTATGTATGTGATTTGTTGGTCTGTGGATGTTGCAGGGCAATGATGTTGCCTTTGAACCAGCTAAGCTCCTATGGCTCATACAACGGGATTTTTTACGTAAGTTCAGATTCTGTGACTAGATCAGTTGCCAAAATTATTCATAGTAGCCACGAATTTCCAGGTTGCTGATAGTGTGATCTTTAGGTGGATGCCTTATAAACTTAACTGAAGGATCCTGTTTGGAAAATGGAAATATAAGATCCTGCAAATTGAGAAGCTATAAAATGTAACAATATACTAATGAAATGGGAAGTAATTGAGCCTTTTTCTTCTCTTTTTTGGGTTGGGGGGGTGGGGTGTTTCAGGCAATAATAATTACCGCAGGCAAGTTATTATCCACCCTTCTCTGCGATTATGCTTCTTTTGTGCAATTCATAAGTGTTTGATACTATTATTGGCTTTCTACAGAAGGGAAGTCTGTGAAAGAAATGATAGATGAAGCTCTTCGACATGTTCCTAATTCTGATGGTTAGTTCTCTCCCTTACTCTGTGTGTTTAGGGTGAGTTGTCCAGTAGTCATACATGGAACACTTGTGGATTACGAGTGCTTATTGTTACTGCAGGTGACAAATATATTGATCAGGTAGTCTTCGCCCACAGAACACAGAACAGCAAAATATTGTACTTTACTGAAATAAACCTTTTAATGTTTTCTGATCATTGAACTTAGGTTAATCACATCCGCGATTCTTTAGCTATCATGGGTGACAACAACACAGCCTTTAGCTTACCACAGGTGTGTTTATTTATATGCGCACTTCATATTCTTTTGGACATTTTCCTTTCTGCTTTGTCTTGTTATCAAAATTACCTTAGTACTGTGAGATGGCTGTACATAAAGCATGTCAACTGGGCGCTGAAAACATATTTGGCTAATTGTTTAGAAAGTCTATTATTGAAGATAATTGTCTTTTAGATAATATGCTTGACAGTTTACCTGCAGTAATTCTAGACATGTATATGCTCATCAAAATTTTCTTTAGACATTTACCTAGTTCAAATAATCTAAAGGTATAATCTGAAATTTTAAACAGCCTCATCTCCAGCGGACAAAGCTTTGTGACATGAAGGATGATGAGCTCGATCCAAATTACGTTAAGAAGCGAGAACTCTTGAAAGAACTTGTTGCATCTGTTATCCATCCAAAGATTGTGCAAGGAAAATTTTTAAATGGAAAGGAGTTTGTATCTTTTCTGGAGCAGGTGCCTTCTTTGACTTCATTAATTCTAGTTGTACAGTTGTAATTTTGAGAATTACTGAGCTTTTAAGTAAATTCAAAGATCTATATCAGCTTGGTAGTTCTAAGATGAAATCCAACAACTGATGATTTTAGTGAAGAGTACTAACTTAAGTGAATAGCTCTGGCAAAGCCATATGATATTGTCACATGATATATGAATAAAGATTAGCTAGTTGAATTATTTACT
Source organism: Centella asiatica (assembly GCA_014636745.2). NCBI lineage: Eukaryota > Viridiplantae > Streptophyta > Magnoliopsida > Apiales > Apiaceae > Centella > Centella asiatica. The sequence continues at coordinate 35,932,545 of CM025787.1, forward strand.
CTCATATTCTGGTAATTTAATACCTTAGTGTATTCTGTACATTCCACAGTTGGATATAGATATTTAAAAAGTGGAACTTAAAAGGATTATTTCACTATTCCATATTTTTGTTGGATAATTGAAATAGTGGTCACATGATAGTGGTGCTGACTTTAGTTGGAATAGTTAATGGCACATCCGGACTTGATACCACTCTTGAGTCCAAAATAGAAATCATGCGTAATTTTGTAATGGACTAAGAAGGGAACTGTGTTATAGATTTGAAGTGATGGGAGTATCTTTTCATGTTAAATTACATCGATGGACATGAATTACATGCGTGAACATGATTCTTGAACAATTTCTGGGGGGAAAAATGCACTGCTAGAGAATTGGTTCATGGCTGCTAATGCTTTAATTTTAGTGCCTAAAGGTACAATTTGATTTTCAAAGAAAACATTGTGCACCACATCATACAGATCTTTAAGTTTTTTTGGAGAGGCAGACAACGAACTGATGGTACATCATGTCTTCATATTATTTGCTTGAATTTTGTTTTTCGCTTTATGCATCTTCACTTCATAAAAAAATATGGTAATTTCAGATTCTTGAAGCCTTGAATAAGGGAGAGATTCCATCAACTGGTTCTCTAGTGGAGGTTTTTAACAAGAATATTCTGGAGCGATGTCTCAAATTGTACAGTGATAGGATGGTGAGTTTGGTTTTACCGCTTTCTGAGGAGTCTCTGCAGATAGCTCATGAAGCTTCAAGAGAAGTAGCAATGAAGGCTTTTGATGAGCAACATTTTGGTCGTCATCATGCTAAGAAATCAGTGGAACAACTAGATGAGGAAATTGAGAAGGTATGAATTAGGTTTAATGTTATACAAGGAATTGTCACCTTATGCTTACTGGAATTTGGTTTTCAGGTGCTCAAGAATATTGTTATGGCAAATAAATTTAATTCTGCGAAGTTGTGTGAGGGACTCTACACTAGATGTGAAGATAAAATGGATCAACTTCAAGTTCTCAGACTTCCATCCATGGCAAAATTTAATGCAGGGTTCCTCCAATGCAACCAAAGTTTTGAAAAGGAATGTGTCGGTCCATCTAAAACCAACTATGAGCATCGAATGATGAAGGTTGTATATATCCTTGATATTTTCTTTCAATTTTTTATCATTCTCGCGCATATCATTTCACTTTGTTTTCCCTGTAGTTGTCCATTGATATTTCCTTTCATTCAAATCAAATCTAGCTAATGATTCCAGTTCATCGCCTGGAATTTGCTAATACAAAAGCTCAAATGCTCAGTAATTGCAAACCTCGAAGAGTTAATTATTTTGTTACCTTAAGAAGTAAATGGAGCTCTATTCTGAGTAATATGTTTGTGCATTTACTCTATGTTCTGCAGATGTTGGAGAAATCAAAGTCTGTGTTTATCAAAGAATATAATCACAGGCTATATAATTGGTTGGTGGTCTTCTCTCTTGTCATGGTGGTGGTGGGTCGGTTTATCATAAAGTTCTTTTTGATTGAGATGGGTGCTTGGATACTTTTCATCTTCTTAGAGACATACACGAGGATGTTCTGGTCAGCAGAGTCTCTTTATTACAATCCACTTTGGCATTTTATTGTAGCGACTTGGGAAACCCTGGTATACAGCCCTATCCTTGACTTGGACAGGTAATACTATCATCGCTGTACCTACTAAATGTTTTCAATTTCTAAGGTTGTAGGTTTGGAGGTAAAATGGAACTTATATCTTCACGGATTGACAGTGGATGAACCCATATACAAAAGCAAAAAGACATTGACGAAAAAGAAAAAGTAATAGAGTGGAATTAATTTGTTTGTTTAACATAGTGCTGTTGCTTTGCTAAACACTACGTAATAACTTTTTACATTTTTATTGTGCTTAAAAAAATGCAATCATACTTTTGGTGAAATTCACTGGTGTTGGAGGAGCAGCTTGTCTATGGCGTGCTCTGTCTTCTCACTACTCTCTTCATATAAAAAAAGGAGTATTAACTTGTGATATAAATTTGAAACTTGAGAATTTTTCACATTTTAATGTACATTAAATTTCTTGTACATTTTTCAATGTAAAAATCCAAAGTCACATGAGATTTGAATTAGGATTTTGGAAATTGACAAGGGATCATTTTAATGGCACTTAATACTTTTGGAACCATGTAGTATCGTTTCTGATCTCTATCACAAAGTGAACTTTTTGCGTTGTTTGTCAGATCCTATTGTAGGTTAAGAAGGAAATTGACCTAAACAAGAATCAGTAGAACTGTTTTCATGAATGTCAAAAGAGTACTGCACCGACATGCTTGAACTTTACATAACTGATATCGGTTCCTTTTCTTCTCTGTTCACTTTATTCTTGAGACAGATGGGCTATACCTCTCGGCATAATAGCAATTTTGATGGTGATTTATTTGCGGTGTTTTGGAAGGAGGAAACATAGTCCCCGATGGCTGTTACCTGTGTACAACAGTCCCAAAGATCGACGACTAAGATCAGAGTAGATGGACCATACTCTTGTTTACTCCGGTGAGCTTTACTCTTTTTATACAAGAAGCACGCCGGTTCGTTGGTTCTATATAACTGAATACGAGTACGTGGAGTCACAGATTTTTCAGAGGACCGACTGATTCGCAGCTGTCTATGAATGTGATTGTGATTATATTACCACCATCATCTGTTAATTATGTTGAATATATTTCATTATTTGGCAGCTGGGAATCTGCATAATAGATTTATAGACAGGATTACCATTTTTTTCATTTGAATTTTTTTGTTACATTTTTAAAAGAGTATCTTAAGTTTCATCTGTTAGGGTGGCTGGGGTTATGCGATCTAGCTGCCCAAAATATCTTTTACTTTTTTTCAGCCGACAATGGTAACAATAGTAAACTTTGTAACACTGTTGATTTTTTACGTTTATGAATGTTACCTGATATTTTTGTGAAAAGTTACCAATAAACAAAAGTAATTCTGTCTCAAAATAAAAAGAGTTGTTAGAGCAACGAATCCAGAAATTCAAACTTCACAGCAGGGGGAAACAAAAGCACTCTTTACATGTTATTACTGAAACAAATATCTTCTTGTTCAACAACCAAAACAACAGTACTCTAATTTATAAACAGTGAACTATAATGTTGGTAATAATTTTTGGTTATTAATATTGTTTAAGTTACGTTTCAATTGATTTTACTTATTCTTTCAATTTACTATACTGATCTTATTTAAAATAAGATGAACTTAAAGGAATGAAAACAAAACTTGTTCCTCATTCAAATCAAGAATTCTAAAATACACAACACGTCGCTTCAGCAAGTTTTTTAAAATGACACATTACTTTTGCGTCATTGATATTTTTTTTTGTTGTAAAATATTAATAATGTTATGGTATACATGTTAGTGGATTTATTATTTGACAATGTAAAATCTGTGGATAATTAGATGATAAATTCTAAAGCAGTCAGTCAAATAATGATTTTCTTTCTCGGTGGAGAAAATATTCATTAGAGGGTATTTGACAGTATAGAATAATATGCTACTAAATGATGTTCTGCAGAAACATGATAATCGGAAACATGATCATCAGAAGATAAAATTCTTCGTCAATAGATAAAGTTTTTTATCAACAGATACAAAGTTATCAGTGGATATTGAATGTAGTAGAATTCTAAGTCGATTAAGGTTTTGAAGTTAAAATGGAAGTTGGTCCAATGCAGAAAGATAACATAACAGAGACGTTGCGTAACAGAAATTAGATAACATAGAGGTTACGCAACTGAGATGTTACATAATGGAGTTGTTACACTAACCAGAGAAAATGGTAAAAGTATTGTAATAATACAACAAGTTTCTAAGAACTTGAGAAGCAAATTCTTAGAATTTGAGCAACAAATTTTTAGAATTTAAGAAACTATAAATTATTTTATAGGTTACAGGTATTTGAATAAATTTCAGAATCTGGTTGTAACTCATCAGATTGTGATTTCAAATTTAAGATCAATAAAAGTCATTTTTTATTGATCGATATAATTTATCTTATTTCTTAATTTCACAATTAATTTACAAATTATATCTAAGATATTTAGATTGGACGAAAAATTTGAAAATTATATTGAACCCTCTACAATTACTCGTCTGAGAATAACAACCAACTAACATTTAAAAAAATCTCTAGAATTCCGAAACATAAAAACATAAGAATTTAAGGATTCAAGAACAATTGATCGGCTCATAACAATGAGATTGACTATGAGACTTTTGTGATAATTTGGGGTAACATCTTAGAATCATTGTTCATCGACGATTCCACCTTCTCGTGAAACTTCCTCAACTCTTTCTCCTAGTTCTCCATCAAATTGCGCATTCTATCCCTCACATCAAGTTGAATGTGCAGTAACTTGTAGTTATTCTCCAGTTCTCGAATCCTCTTTTGCAGTGCAACTTCTTCGTAATCAGCATTTGCCATTATAAAATTTCACACAACAAACAATTGAATCTCGATATATTGTAATTACTTTAATTTTAGAGTAGTGTAGTAACCTTGTTGTGTTGTTAAAGTTTGGTCCTAATGCAGGCTATTTATAGAGTTGGGTTGTGATAAATTGTTGAATCCATGTCGAAATAGGAAAGCTAAAAATATTAGGAAACACGTATGTCGGTGTTAAAACCAATTGTCCCAGTCTCATATGGAAAAGGATTTAAGCTTTGTGGGCCATATTTTTTATTGGGTCAAGCAAACAATTGGCCCAAACTTGTCTGAGTTGGTCCAAAGGGAAGGAATAATGAAACAATCGCCCGATTAATATCCTTCTTATTTTTAAAAAATAAGGATTTGCCAAACAGAGCCTTAAATAGGAAGTGGTCGTTTGAACCCTAACTTTCTGACAAAATCTTCGATTCGAGTCCCAAAAAGTTAACTTGATTTTTGACCAAAAGCCTAGATTTTGATATATAATGGACCCTCACTTGACGGCACCGATCCGATCGAGGAGTTCTCAGTCGCCGTCGCCGTCACACTCCGCCTCGGCATCCGTCACCTCATCTATCCACAAGCGCAAGATGGCTTCCGACGACCATCCGCCGCCGTTTCCGTCCTCATTTTCCGACACTCGGGATGGCGCACTCACCTCCAATGACGACCTCGAGAGCATCAGTGCCCGCGGCGCCGACTCCGACTCTGACGACGAGTCGGAGGAAGTCGTGGATGAGGAGTATGACGACTCCATGCGGACATTCACTGCTTCACGGTTGGAGAACAATGTGGGTCCTCCAGCGAGAAATACGAAGCTGAAGACCGAGAATCCAGTTAAAGTGGAGCCTTCGGTGCTGGGGAAAGACGGCGGAACAACTGCTTCAGCCACTCCAGTGGGACCAGCTGCTGCCAGCCTGGTAGTGAAGGAGGATACAGTGAAGGGTATATTTACTGAGAATATACAGACCAGTGGTGCTTACAGTTTTAGGGAAGAGAGTTTGAAAAGAGAGGTAATGTAATCATATGCCATTGGTTTACTTTTTTAAGTTTTAAATGTTTATCGTTTTGAAGAAATATAGAAATGGCAATTTGACTTATTAGTTATTACATAAGAAAAGTTGCAAGCTTTCTTGGGATAAATATACAAAGTGCGAGTCTAGTGGACCTTTAGCAGCTTAGGAATTCAAGCAAGGACTATATTACAGTTATTGAGGTTTTTCAATTTCTAAGGATAGTTTGGAAACCTAGCAAATTCCTTATGACTAATACCATATCTCAAAATCTGGAACACAATTTCAGTGTATCCTCGAACACCCGACTCCCCCCTGCCCCTTCCCCCACTCCCAAAACCTCTCAATTATATTTGCGCCTAGCACATATCTAGGTTCTTTTTAAATTTATTGGCATCAGCAAGAGATAAGTGGGGATTTCTGAAATCCACTGTGATTCACATGCCTGGCTTTACTCCCGGGTCTCTTTCTTTTACTGGTAATTTTCATTTGTCAAAAGTTTGTAATCACTGGTAGAACCCATGGCAGGAGCTTCCTAATTGAGATTTGCAAAAAAGTGGTTTTGAGGTCAAAGCAATGCATAACTGAGAATTGATTTTATTAAAATTTAATTCAAGGGGGTCAAAGATTATTGAGTAATAACTCTGTTAAAGATAATAATAGTTTGCCTTCGGTAAGTATCTCTTTTTCAATAATTTGCCCATTATAGGGATGAGTGGTGGTGCCTTTGATGATAGGATTTCCTATTGTTAGCATGTAAAAGGGGCAATTGGTAATGTGAATTTGGATAGACTCTTTCAGGTGGTTAGGTGTTACGTATGAGAAATTTGGGCGCGATCTTCTTTTATCTTCTAACCATCAATGGCACCAATTTATCTTTGGATTGTTTCAGGAGGAAGCAGGAAGGCTAAAGTTTGCGTGTGTAGGAAATGATGGCATTGATGAGCATATGGCTTGGTATCTATTTCTCTTTCTTGTGTATATGTGTCAGTTCTATATTCTCTTAGGTGGAGCTTTTATGTTGTCGCCAATTCATAAACAGTGTGCTACTAGGAATCTAAATTTAATTTTTGTCTTGGTACTCCATAGGCTAATAGGATTGAAGAATATCTTTGCCAAACAACTGCCAAACATGCCGAAGGAGTACATTGTTCGTCTTGTGATGGACAGGTAATGTTTTCTAAATTACATTGCAATAATATAGTAGTAATGCTGCTTTTAAAGTTTAAACTATGGCTCTAAGTTTAATGCTGCCTTTCACCATTACTAAGCAGCTGGTCAATATTTTGTTATCACCATACATTCTATTTTGTTAACTCCAGGTATCGCTCTTTCATGTATGATAATTCTCATGTCTGTCCAAATATATTTGTTGCAGAAGCCATAAGTCAGTGATGGTTATCAGACAAAATACTGTTGTTGGTGGCATAACATACCGTCCATATGTGAGGTATTGGTGTTATACATTTGCCAGTTTAGGGCACATCATTTGTCAATCTTTTATATTGTGTTTGCTCATCAGGGTTTTGTTTTATGTGCCTTATGCTTACATCTGAAATTTAGTGTAGTAATCTTGTATTCTCTCCCTTCTCGAAATTACTGAAAAGTATCAATAAGTTGTCCTTAAAAGGCTGGTACAAAGACATCTGTTTTTGATCAAAAATACATTTAATGTAGCAGTATTTAGTGAGACTCATCTATTTTAACATCCTCATTTGTCCCCCTTTTTTTAAAGCTTTAGTATAAGCTGCGCCCATTAAAGATAATTTTAGAACATTTTTATCTGTCTTGGTAAATTGAGTTTCAGTGTCTTTTATGGAAATTGTATTAGTCTCATCATTCTGAGGTGGGGGCAGTATATTATTGTGTATGACAAATTCATCTATATGTCCATTTTGTACATTAATGTGAACAAAATTCCATAGAAATTGTTCTGAACATCTGTACTTTGAAACAGTCAGAAATTTGGGGAGATAGCTTTTTGTGCTATAACAGCCGATGAACAAGTAAAGGGTTATGGCACAAGATTAATGAATCATTTAAAACAGCATGCGCGTGACGTCGATGGGTTAACACATTTTCTAACTTATGCTGACAATAATGCTGTTGGATATTTTAACAAACAGGTTATAAAGTTCTCGATTCTTTATTTTTTATTATAGTTAATCATGTAGTAAGGTTCTTACTGAGGTTTTTCTCATTTGCTTGGGGATAGAGTTACATTTTTGAGGTAACAATGTGTATCTTTTTCTTAATTTAGGGATTCACAAAAGAAATTTACTTGGAGCAAGAACGGTGGCACGGGTATGTTTATACTTGACTCTTTTGTGCAATATAGCCACAAATATTGCATGAAATAAGTTATTAAGATCCTTGATTGTTTGTATTGTGTAAGATCCTTGATTGTTTGTATTGTGTTGGTCTGTATGTTTAGCTATTTATTTTTTAACTTTTGTTCTTCATAGAAGCTTGAGTGGATATGTAAGATATGAGTAACAGTTTATATGCTTACTATTTTTTTTTTTTTAAATTTGAAATATCAGTTAGTGAATCATGTTTGTGCTACGGCATCAAATTCTTGTAGTTTTCTTCTAGGGTCTTAGTAAGAACACTTTCTATTCCAGGTATATTAAAGATTACGATGGAGGGATCTTAATGGAATGCAAAATTGATCCCAAGCTTCCATACACAGATCTATCAACTATGATCCGCCGTCAGAGGCAGGTAAGATAAGATTTCTCACCTGATGTTATAACGAGTACAAGATGCAACATGAATGACTATATATTATTCTTACGAGAACAAAATTGTGGTTGTGTGTGGGAGAGAGAAAAAGATATATATATATATATATATATATATATATATATATGTATGTAATATAGGGAGAGAGAGGGAGAGGGGTGGGGGGGGGGGTGGGGGGAGGGACGGGGTGAGAGAGAGCATAAGTCGATACGAGTGATGTGTTTCTTGGGAGAGATAAAGCTTGCTTTCAGAGGGAAAAAAAAAAAAAGAATTGTCATCTGCACATAAACCCACATGTATTTTGTTCATTGTGACAGGCAATTGATGAAAAGATCAGAGGACTCTCAAGGTGTCACTTTGTTTACGATGGAATTAATTTTGAGAAGGTATGGTCACTTACTTAATCTGGTGCTTTTTGTAAAACAGACTTTAGCAGGCTCAACTGTCTTTCTTGTAGGGATAGCAATTTTCCTGATAATATCGGTCTGGTCCAAACATTTTAAAATTTGTGTTGGGATAGAAAATTTAGTTATAGGAGTTAGCGCTTGGATCCAACACTTCCCCCACTTCAAACACCCTGCCAAACAAGCTTTTTTTTTCCCTTAAACATGAGAAAGATAAACTTTTGCATCTTTGGGCCCAAATTTTCTAGTCTCACACATCACAATGAAGTCAGATTAAATGGTGAATTCCTTGCATTCATTTCTCTGTGTTGATTGAATTCCTATTCTTGTTGAAATAACATTTGTGTGCAGTCCTGTACCATGTGCTTAATTTAATTTTTATGATTATTTATAATAACAATCTGATAAAGTGCTAATATGAACCGTACCGTTTCTGTGCTTGATTAGCCCCCACCAGGGTGATCTAACTGTCTGGCCTTCAGTGCTGGTGTACTTGCATTGGTTGTTTAGCTGTCGGAGGAATAAGTTGGTAATGATAATTTCCCACTTGTGTGAGTGCCATGGCCCAGACCCCTATGTGATAACCATCTAACCATCCTGTTGTTTACCCCTAGACCTTTTAAGATATACTTGTCTTTATTGAGAATGGGGGTAAGAGAGTAAGAGACTAATAAAAGAAAGGTGATCAACTGTAATGGTATTCCAAATAACTTTTTTACTTTCGTGTATAATTTTGTAAGACACTTGTGGCTGCATTAATGATGAATGGAATTATCTATTGTCAAAATATTTATTTACAGATGGTTAAGATCCTTTCTTTGCTTGATGGGGGATATTCAACATAAAATGAATATTCGTCATCTCTGCTGACCATCTATATTTGGTGGTTAAATTGAATAACTGTTATGACTTTCCTAGAGGATATATTTGTTTGAAGATTAATTCTATTTACAAGGTTACCATGACCATGCATGTACCTCCCAGATCTAATCTAGATTTTGTTATTCAGAACGAAGCTGGTATACCTAAACAAGTTATCAAAGTTGAAGAAATTCGTGGTTTGAGTAAGTATTCCACTCCCTTTGTTCTCATTATTAGTTTCTCCCTCATTTCAAATGTAAGGGACATGTTTGAAACCCAGTTCTTTGTTGCAAAGTTCAAGGCATGCTGCTGACATATCTATGTATAAAGATTTAGATGTTTAATGGTACTTCCCCCTGCCAAAGAAGAAATCGCTTAGTACAGACTCAAAATAGATGGCTTAACTAGTTATAATGTATGAAAATCATTCAAATCAGTGGACACGATTTAGATAGTAGGACTTCTTAATATGTTCAAGCTGCGAAATGTACTTAGTCAACTTTTTGGGATAGGATAAGTTGCTATTATAAGCTTTGGATCTTGATATCTCTGACATGATCATGGTTTTGAACTATGAACTTCAAATGCAAATGAGGGTACTGCTAACGAGTAGTTCTCACTCGAGGCTGCTTCCATTTGGGGGTCCCCCTTCCCCCTACCCCCATTTTCATATGGGATTGCCCCTTTATTTGAATTCCTGAATTGGGCAATGGGAATGTTAAATTGACCAGAGGTTGTAAGAGAAGTGAGAATTTTAATCGACACCTCAAAAATTGGATGAATGTTATATTATATCTTCTGCTGCATAGAAAATTAATATAGTTTTGATTGTGATGGCTCAATGTGTTATCAAATTGATACATGCTATACTTCTTTACGTTTATTGTAACTTGTGCATTTCATACTTCTAAGATATTGATCTTAAGTGGAATTGATGTTCTAAAGGGGAAGCTGGGTGGACTCCTGACCAATGGGGTCTTTCTCGTTTTAAACCAGTGAATGCTTCTGCAGACAGCAACTCAAGTCAAAAATCGTTGACTGCATTTATGCGTGCTCTTCTGAAGGCAAGTCACCCAAAATATGCTCCCTTCTCCTGTTATGGTCGTCTTTAATCAGCCAAAGATGGAGAATCTAAAGCAATCACATCTTCAATTAATTACCTATGTGCTCTTATTACTTCATTTGCTCATCTGATCCATTTTCTAAAATAAAGGTAGAAGAACACATGTGCAAAAAAATTTCAGCGCCCCATCCATTTCTTTTTGTGGTAGTACGTATGACTAGATGTCCTGAAGTTTACAATGACAATTTCATTGATTGCCACTATACTAAGTACTTAAGATTAAAGTCAGTGGTAAATATGGAACAAAAATTGAATTCTGTAAACTTCAGAGATGGACTCTAAGGAGTTTTTCTTTAGTATAAAGCAACACAATACTAGACTGAAAAGTCTCAGATTATGACTAGTAGAAAGCTGTATTATTAGACGTCAGGTATCTTATAGAAGAAAAGTTTAACTACCCTCTGTTAAACTTTTTTTTTTTCTTTCTCGTTTTTCAAATGATTTTAGTCACTGTCTCTGTTACTTCTGTTTACTCTCTTGTTCAGCGGGTACTGCATTTTTTATATAATTAACATGTACTTTTTATAAGCAGGCAATGCAAGAGCATCCAGATGTTTGGCCATTCAAGGAACCAGTTGATCGGCGTGATGTACCTGATTATTATGACATCATTAGAGATCCCGTGGGTAAAGACCTACATAAATTACTTGCATACTATTATTATTATGACAGCTTATTTATATGATGATGCCGTTCATTTTGGAAGATACATTTTGGAAGATACATTTTGGAAGGGATGATTTTAGGCGTCGTTCTTTAGCTATTATAACAACACCAGTTTCAAACCCGTTCGAACCAGATACTTTGATGCTAGCCACGTCTACAACTGTTCTTTTCGCTTACCCCTTATATTTCTCAACTTTGTGAGCTATTATATATACAATATTAAGAATAAAATTTATTTAATGGTTAATTTTTATATTGCAGATTTAAAAAAACTGTCGAAGCGAGTTGAGTCGGAGCAGTACTATGTGACGTTTGAGATGTTTGTTGCAGATGTCAAGAGAATGTTTGCCAATGCGCGCACATACAATTCTCCTGAAACTGTATATTATAAATGTTCTACCAGGTATGATTCTCCCAAATATCTGCAGTTTTTTTTTTTCCCCATTTTTTAAAAATAATTAGGCAGCAAATTTTAGTTCTCATTATATGGCTAAACTAATTACAAGGTTTTTGTACAGGTTGGAAAGCCATTTCTCAAGTAAAGTTCAGTCAGGTCTCCAGTCTGGTATCAAATTTCAGCAGTAATATAATGTTGTTGTACATGTACTAGGGGTTCATATTAATTGTCTATTGTGCAGAAGTAAGTCAATCATACTGCACATATTTATGCCCCGTAATTAACTGTATAATTATGTACTTAGTTTCTCCTTTAAATTTATATCTTTAGTTAACTGTTGTACTATAAATTTGCAAACCGTATAATGAGATTGAAATTCTTGACTCTGGTGCGGGCACCGCTTTTAGGGAAAGCGGTCATCGAAGTTGTCAACTAGGATTTTAAAAGTGCGGGCACTGCTTTTTGAAAGCGGTCATCCCCTTGTATCGTATCATATTTTAACTACTCAGTACACGGGACTAAAAAGTAGAGATCTGATGCGACAAATTTTAAAATATTTGTATTAGGAGATGAGTTACATAATGCATCAGGAAATCCCATCCCCAGTTTCCATGTACCAGAAGCGTCATAAAAAGTTCTATCCAATTCTCACTCGAAAACCTTCGGGCCTCGTTTGATAAAATGAATAACATACTAAAGAAATGAATTTTCCACTATTTAGTAGTTTATTTATGTGTAAATCTTATTCCTTGTTTCATTTATTTTTACAAGTTCACGAGTATTTCTAAATTTATCTTTCAGGACGAAAATTATCCATTCTATCATATCCAAAATTTTACACATAATTTATTATTTTTTTTATTCTCATATTTTTTTCATAATTTTTGTGATATTTATTTTTCACGTCTATTTTTCTCTCCTCCACTTGTTCATTTCTCATGTTATTTTATTCTGTTTAAGCAAATGTAACCTCACTGTTTTAGCACTTAACACAGAAGACTTGATGAGTAATAAACTGCAGAATAGGTGATGGAAAAATAGCGGTCTCTCTTATCACCAAAAATAAAAATTTATTTGAGGTTTTCTAGTAAGTTTGTAAAATCATAGTGTTAAAATTAGATTTATCTAATTGGTTAATATTATAACATTATTAATATTTTACAACAAAAAAATATCAATGACGCAAAAGTAATGTGTCATTTTAAAAAACTTGTTGAAGTGACGTGACGTGTACTTTAGAATTCTACATTATAGGGATTTTCTTTGAATAAAAAATTCAACATAGAAATATAATAAAATGTCACCTTTTTATTTTTTTTTTTACGAAAATATCACATCTTGATTTGAATGACGAACAAGTCTTGTTTTCATTCCTTTAAGTTCCTCTTATTTTAAATAAGATCTGTACGAGAGTTTTGCCTTTATAGTAAATTGAAAGAATAAGTAAAATCAATTCAAACATAACTGAACCAATATTAATAACCAAAAATTATTACCAACATCATAGTTTCAAGATTTAGAAATTGTATTTTTTTTTGAGTTAAAAAAATAAATAATCAAGTTAAATAAGGTCTCCTCTAAAATAAATACATAAATTTTGGGGTTAGATTCTAAAATTTTGACAAAGAACTGGTGGTTGAAATTGTATGGTGGTCTTAAAAATAAATAAAACTGTTTCCATCCATCTCACTCTACATCAACTAATTAACCATAGCCAACTGTCCCTAGCTCTTTCTCTCTCGCTCCTTACACCATCGGAGCCGTCGCGATCCAAACGCCTCACACCGATAATTCGTCGGAAGAAACTTTTTACAGTCGGTCCGGTAGGTATTACTTCGTTCTTATGCTTTCGTAATTTTGTATGTATGGATATGACTAAACTCCGATTCATCTACGAGTTTCCCTTAATCGTTGTTCTGAGATCATCGGGTTATTTCTGGATTGGTTCTTCTGAAATGCTTGATTTCTCATGATCTTATTGATTGATAGAAAACGGAAGACGTAGTTAAATTTGTGAATTTTATGGCCCGGTGGTGTTTTTACTATTACGAAATTTGGTAGTATTATATGATTTATGGCTAGTTTGTGTGCTATAATAATTATGTATATTATAGACTGCTATTGAACTTCCGGATTTGAGATTGTGAGTAGCTTGTCTTTAATCTGAATGCTAAATGCGAATAGATACAGGTTACACTGTCTGAATGCACCTAAATTGGGTGACCTAATGACTATATATGTTGTATCACTTGTGCAAGTGTGGGTGTTGTGTTTATGATATATAACGTTGTTTGTCTAACGCTGGTAGCTGGTCTGTTTTCCATTTGTAGTTTGTGATATTTGTGTTTGAATGGCGAATAGAGGTCAACTCCCGACTAACAGCTCTGCCTTGATTGCAATGATTGCGGATGAGGTAGTTCTTTATTTTAAGTTATATGTATCTCCAGTTTCTTATGATATAACTGAAATTTAGTTTAGACTGTGAATCGTTGCCTTAATTATGGATTTGAAAAGTTAGCTTTCATAATTGTGTGCGATTGACCTATGGCTATTTGTATATCACCATGAAAATGAGTCTGGAGATCAAATTGTTGCCTAAATGTTGGTTTATTATGGTGAAGTTACTCATAATCTCTTCAATTCCTAAGTTAGGGCTCATTCAAATCAAAATTTAATATATATATATATATATATATGTTTACATGGATATATTAAAGTATTAAAGTCCTGTAAACAACAAATAGTGGGGACATCTAGTATGCAACCTCCGTTTCTCAGTTGATGTTTCAAGGAGTCAAGGATTCTTTTCACATAAATTAAGAAAAATGAAGTAAAATAGAATTTGATGTAAAATCCTATGGTATCAATAATTTATGTAAACTCAGATCTTTTTTCCTCGACCCTAATATATGTTTTGTACTATTGGTCATCCTTACAAATTGAGATTGTAATAAGTTGACAGGTTGTGTTTAGCCTCTTTTGGGGTATTAGTTCCTAAAGAAATACGAGAAGTAATTGGTACCAATATAGGATAAGAGTTCATCAGAGGAGCTTGTAATTGAAGTGGGGCAGATTCACTATGAGGTTAATTTGTTCAGCACAGGGTTGATCATAGCATACTGCCTAATTTAGTTGATCTCACCCATTATATTTTTCTATTAGCAAGTCTGTGGCTGTAAATGGAATATCAGAGCTTGCTTCTGGCTTCAGCGAATATTGAATATTAGAATTCTAAACTCTGCTTAAGGATTTACAACTCCATACTTGCTTAAGGATTTACAACTCCATTGTTGTTCACAATTATTCTGTTTCAAGCCAGCAAGAACCAAACATGTTTGTGGTTCATGATTCTATAGTAGTTTGTAGATTTGTTTTGGATGACCAAGGCTACACACACACACACACACAAAAATTCAGATGTCAGAGCAAGTACAAATGAAATTACTTAGCTGTTAGTGTAATGCCCATTGGTTGTGGATTGCCCCTAACTGTAACTCTGTGACTTATGATAATGTCGTTTTGTTCCTAATAGTAACTTTTTTAATGTAGGACACGATAACTGGTTTTTTACTTGCTGGAGTAGGAAATGTTGACCTGAGGAGGAAGACAAATTATCTTATTGTGGATTCAAGTATGCTTTCTAACTCTCAATGCTCTCAGTGATCAGAACCCAGTTATGTTTGTTATGTATCACGAGCATACTTTGCCTTATTATGATGATGATTTATTATTTATTTCTAATTTTTCATTATCCCCCTTTTCACTGCATTAGTGGGCTTTCATGGAGTTCCTTGTTGGACTGCTTTGTGTTATATGTGGTGTTATGTGGAAATGAATTACCAAACCACTATTTGACAGCCATCTTGTAACCTGTAGTGTATAAAGTTTCATGTTCAGTACAATATCTATATATATTTTTGTTTGAGTGCTTAGAAGTACATATCGAGCTAAATTACTGCCATGTACTCTTGTTTCCATTTTTTGGTTTAACCAAGTCTTTTTATAGAGTAAGCAGGTAACATTTTGTGTTTTCCTTCTTTTCTTTTCCAAACTGCATTATTTCTTCGACACGTTCATATCTACGTATATATAATTATTTATCATGTTTCAGAGACAACTGTCAAACAAATTGAAGATGCATTTAAAGACTTCACAACTAGGGAGGACATTGCAATAGTCTTGGTCAGCCAATATGTGAGTATATCTATCCTTCTTGGCATTATGTACTATTTGACCTTTTCAGATGTATGAATTTGATTCAAAAGGTTAAATAGGCTGATTCAGAATGGAAGAAGCATATATATGGAGGCGAACTTGTGGCAATATGGTATTCGGGTGGATTTATAGAAAATCATGTGTGGACCGTGTGGTTGATAATATATATACTGATAAATAATGAACAAAAAGTAGTTCTCACAAGCAAATATACAATGAACACTTTGAAATATCATGGTTTGTTCTACATTCGACAATGAACAAAATCAGGAAAAAAATTTCTGAATGGCACAAATTATAAAGGAATAGAGAACCCCCCCAAATCCAAGACCCAGCGCTTTTGTACTTTGCTCCATTAGTATGAGATAGAGATTGAGATTCCATATGCTGTTCAATTACATATTTGGATGCCTAGAAAGAGCATTTTTCATATTTGACAGGGTATATATTTTACGCATTTTCTTTGTTTTCAGGTTGCAAACATGATAAGGTTTTTGGTTGACAGCTACAACAAACCAATTCCAGCAATTCTAGAGATTCCTTCCAAGGACCATCCATATGATCCCGCACACGATTCTGTTCTTTCTCGAGTGAAGTACCTCTTTTCTTCTGAATCAGTGGCATCTGACCGGCGTTAATGTTTATTATTATATTCAAATCTCAGCTTAGTAGTTTAATTTTCATTCTTGTATTATTTTTCATCGAAACCTCGAAGAAATTTTTTGTTCCCACCAGAATTTGAAGTGACATGAATAAATGAGTGCTGATACATTGTATGCCCATCTCGAGTTTTGCAGTAGATACCTGCAATGATTAACTGCCGTATTGCAGATTTGCAGAATGGATTCGGTTTTCTCGGTTGGTCTTTTATTATTAATATTTTGATCTCCGTTTAGTAACGAATATTATGACATTGAAAGGGAGATGAATGTGGTAGTAGACTCGGGACTATATTTTCGGTTCCGTTTGTTTAAGATTGAAATTTAAAGATTTTAAATTTTTGTAGGATAATTTATATTACAAAAAGATTTAAGGACCAAAAAAATCATTAAACATTTCACATACTTTCAATTAAACCCATTATTTAAATTTTTTATCTTATATATCCTCAGACTTTTACATGATTAAGCAAAAAGACCTAAACAATGGTCAAATTACTAACCGTAGTTAAACTATGTTGACATGGTTAACTTATTTGAAAATTGAAAAGAGAAAAAGATGACGTGGATTTTCGACATAGTAAATTTTTTTCGCCGGACTTCTTTATTCCCACTCTATTCCCAGGCCAAAACTCCCACCGTCAGCTAATCAAAAGCAAAAACGCATCTGCAGTCACCGTCTACCACCACTAAACCACCATCTCCTTTTCTTCCTCCTGTTCATCTCCTTCGTCAAGCCTCACTCTTTCCATCATCCACAATTTAAAGAAAATCTTCCTTCGATCTCTAGTACACCAAAAATTCAGAATCACCCCCAAACCCGCCTATTCTCTAGTCACTACTGTTGCAATCGACGCCGGCAGCTCCGCCCATGTCTCCCCGACATATGACGGGAAAATATGTGAGATAGGGTTGGATCTGTGTATTTTATGGAAACTCTTGTTTGCAAAAATATTCTTCCAGCGATAGCTAAACAAGGGGGTAGTAGCATCATCCAAAAGATCCAGTTGAAAGTTGAAGGTTCAACCCAACGAAACCTCATTTTTGGTCTGTAACAGATCACCTTTGTTGTGGTCGTCTTCTCCGATTGGATAGTAGTGCAAGTCGTCGGCTCCAATTCTGAGTTTGGGACATGAAAGTTTTGATAAAAGTTGACTGGTATATATGATAGAAAAATACATCAATGGTAAAATTGAAAGTATTTGAAAGGTCTAACGGTTTTTTTAGACATTAAATCTTACAAAAATAAAAAATTTTAAATTAAAATAAACACGATCTCGGTCGCCAAAAAGAAACTTAAAAGTACGAAGGCCAGCAAGAAGAGACTAGAGAGGGATAAAAAAGAAAGAAGTATAATCCTTAATTGATTTTGAAACGAGACCAAACAAGTGAACAACGACATAATAAATAGCCAACAAAGTTAGAATCTCCACGCTAGAAATACTTTCTAAAAAATTATAGTGTGCATGCGTCTTTATTTTATTTCTTTCTTTTTGGTGGGATTGAAGACCACCAAGGGTAAAACTGAAAGATATAACAATGTTGCAAAAAAAATAAATTAAATTGACTCGAACAATAAAATACTACCTAACGCTTAGACAGAGGCTTGATCGAATTAATTAGAGATTAACGGAATAAATGTTAGATGACAGAGGATTTTTTAATACTTAGATAGAGAGACTAATCGGTTTTGACAAGAGTGAAATATATTGACGTAGTTTGTTCCTTGTCTTTATTGCTAAAGTAGTGGATAACTTGTAATATTAATTACTGTTGTTACCATATTAGTTGCATGAATCAAACGATATTGAAGTGGGATACTTAGTAGCGTCATGTTACAAAGTATGTGATTCTATCCGTGCAAGTTATTTCAAGCTTTTATAATTTAAGATAAAAATTACGTCTAGAAATACTTTCCAAATCACTAATTACTTTTACTACGATAATGAGTTGATGGGACTGCTTACAATCTCAACCAATCCAAAATTGCCGAACACTTTAGCAGTTTAATATTTTAGTATAAGGAGTATTATTTTTCCATACAAAGCAAATGATAAAGGAAAATGTAATATTTTCAATCTATTTTTTTTTTCAAAAAACAAATAAAGAAGTAAATATCGTGATCTAATATGCTCATGCTGGACTGTTTATTACAGTATTTCAATTTTTTTGAAAAACATGTTCTTGTAAAAATTGAATACGGACTAGTTTATTGTATCTTTTATTGTCATTATAAATTCAATCGAAAGTAAGAACTTTTTAAAGGGAGCTCCAGTTCACCGGCCATTTCTCTGCCTCCCTAGCTCATTTTCAAGCCTTCATTGATTTTTAACTGCTATCGAAAAAGAGCTTTGAATTGGGAATCGCCGGTGCTATGGCTAACGACCCTGGGGATGGCGCAGCCGACGACTTCCTCGAACAAATCCTCGGATTTCCTGCTTACGCCGGAGCAGACCCTAATTTGGCGGGAAATGAAGCTTCGGTAGGTGCTCCTATGATGCTGCAGCTCAGCTCCGGCGACGGCTCCGATCAATTTGGAGGTGGCGCCGGTTCTGGTAGCGGATTTCAGTTTCCGCTAGGGTTGAGCTTGGAGCAAGGAAAAGGAGGGTTTTTGAAGATGGATGAAGCCACAGGTAGTGGAAAGCGGTTTTGCGATGATGATGTTGATTGTAGGGTTTCTTCTTCTGTGAAATCTGTAAGTAATTATGTTTCTCGTCAATTGCAGCGAAAAACTGATGCAAGAAATTTTGGTTTTGAATTTTGAACTTGTTTCGTTTCCTTCTACTTTATGATTTGCTCTGGAGTTTATATGTTCTGTAAATAGGAAGTTTTGATCTTCACACAAAACATAATGATATGTTGATTGTGGGTTAAATGATTGCAACTTAAGGCTATATAAAGTGAACAAATTGAGTTCCCAATTAAATGTTTCCAGGTTGATATTCTGAAGATTTTTCATGCAAGAAATTGGTTTCTTCAAAGTTATCACTTACTAACATTAAAAATCCATCAACTAGTGGGGACTACTGTCTTCTTGAGTTAGTAAGTTCAGTAGTAAAGTTTGACGTGGTGTCTTAGAACAAAGAAATCTGACTGAAGTCGAGAAGACAATCTATCTGCAAGACTTAGTAATAGAATTTTGAATCTCAGTTTGTCTGTCCAAGTTCATTTTAGTTATTGCCTGAATGAAGCTACGTTTCTCCCTTGGGCTGTTGTCTCCGGTGATTGAATGACCAACTTTTTGTAGGGTTTTCATGGTCAGCCAATGCATAACACACTTCCTGCAATGCCACATCCACCTGCAATTCGCCCAAGACTGAGGGCAAGACGAGGCCAGGCTACAGATCCCCACAGCATTGCTGAGCGGGTAAAATTTGTCTTTTTTTTTTATCCTTCTTTTTTTTAATACCTACTCCTGAAATAATGAAATTAAATTCAGGCATCTAGAAATGTTGCTATTTGCTTCAACAAACCTCTGGAAGACACATAAAATTATGAGCAGACACGTGTTTGTTGTGATGAATAGCTCTGATCCTTTATTTTGCATTTGCTCCATTGTTGTTGTGCAAGGATATTGCAGCTCACCTTCTTCTGTATTTGCAGTTACGCAGAGAACGCATAGCGGAAAGAATTAGGGCATTGCAAGAGCTGGTTCCTAGTGTGAATAAGGTCTGGATGTCTACCTCTAGTTATTTCATGGCTTTTTTTTTTTTTTTGCAGAGTATTTTTTACTCTTTTTTAATCCATGTTTCATCCCCAAGTAAATTTTAAGCACTATATATACATGGATAATTTTATTCTTGTCAGGCCTTTAAAATCTTGTGCTTAGTTTAAGATTTTAAGTATTACCTTTTAGAGCAAGGATTGTATTATTGTTAGATCTTTAAATTCTTGTGCTTAATCTAAGTACCAAGTCTTTCAGAGCACGGTCATATGTTTTCATAAAATTATTGAGTAGAAAGCAATCTTTTTTCTGTCATAAAATATAAAAGCAATGTCTTACATCTACTTTCTATGTTAATTTTGTGTACTTTACACCCTGCTTGTGAGTTTAAATTGGCAAGAAAAGAAAAGAATTGGAAGGAGAACTCAAGTTCTCTATCCAATTCTAATGCTTGTGAGTTTTTCTCATTAAAAGGAAAGAAAAGATTTGATAAGGCAATGTCTCTGATCTTTGTTATAATAATTTCCTTCTCCAAGTTTTAGTTTAACTTATCTTTGGATTGTAAAGATTATTTGGAATATGCTGCTTTCCTTTTCAATGTTCTTTGTTGTATTTATCCTTGTTTCTGTTCCACTCAATATCATCCTCCCTGTAGTCATACGGTAAGTTCGATGGGTTTTATTAGCCAAGTGAAACAATTCACTGTTGAGAGTTTTAGGTAATAATAGTGTCAGAGTTGAGTAAGTGATCGATTGCCCATTCAAACAATTAGACCTAAGTTTTTGTATAGATTTTGTTCTGATCGTGCTACTAGAAACTTAGCATTGGTTCATGCCCCATCAGAGATATGTCATAAACATTTTTTTGGATGCAGACAGATAGAGCTGCTATGCTTGATGAGATCGTGGATTATGTGAAATTTCTGAGGCTTCAAGTGAAGGTAAAATTTTACCATTTGTTTGATAACTGATCACTAATATTAATGAATGTGAGGAAGTTCCGCAGCTCTTGTGGATAGAAATATTATTGTCTTTGGATCTTTTTGTCTATATGATGTAAGGTCTTGCACTCACCAATCTAGCAAACCAAAACTAGTGCCCGAAAATTTTCACTTCTCAAGTCTATGCGGCTATGCCTCTATTAGTTCTGGTCTAGTCATGTCAAGCATTCAGTGTTATTCAATCGGTGAAGAAGAAATCCAAGTGAGTCTTATTATTTAGGGACTGGCCTTGGTCCCCATTCAGTGTCAATATTTTCACAAAGGTTCTTTTGCAAGGTCCATAGGAAACTTACAAGGGCAATATTTTTAGATTTCAAAATTAAGAACTGCAAACTCCTTTTGCTGGTTGAATGGTCCCTTCATTAATCCTTTATTTTTACCATGTATTCCGCACTGAGCTGCTTACTTCATATCTGTGTTGCTTCTATTGTAAGAGCTCGAGCGACAATTTCAATATATATAAGCATCAGATGACATGTTCTGAAGCTTTCTGTAGCTCTTGCATATGCATTTCTCACTGTTTATTATACATAATTCATCAACCGTAACAGGTGTTGAGCATGAGCAGACTAGGCGGTGCAGGTGCTGTGGCACCACTCGTTACTGATATTCCAATCTCCTCAGTTGAGGTAAGTAGATTTTCAAATGTTTATGCATTAAAACTGTTCTATCTCTTACACATTCTCATTTTGATTTTGTTCAGGAAGAAGGTAGTGAAGGCGGAAGAAACCAACCAGCCTGGGAGAAATGGTCAAATGACGGCACAGAACGACAGGTAGCTAAGCTCATGGAAGAAAATATTGGGGCTGCCATGCAGTTTCTTCAATCCAAGGCACTCTGCATTATGCCCATCTCACTTGCCTCGGCAATTTACCACATGCAACCACCAGAGACCACCACCACCGTCGTCAAGCCTGAAACTAATCCTCCTCATTAAACCTCAGAAAGTAATATTCCATGTAACGTTTCCCAGAAGCTGTTAATAACTAGAACGTAGTAGTCCCCCCTCAGTTCGATTTGATCAGCTGTCATAGGATCACCTTTTGCCTTTATTTCAACTTTATTCAAGACAAGGTTTGATGCCATGCGTAAAGGTGTAGAATTCTGCCCTCCACATCTTTTTTGCTAGAGTCAAACATTAGGATAAATTGTCAAAGCTTCGTCAATATGCTGTGCTTTTTTGTTGCAATGGTGGGTGTGGGGGTGAATGACCAATGCACTTTTAAAGTGGAGGGCTCCTTTTTTATATATAGTGGATGGTGGGGACCCTTTGAACAGAATGGATGAGTAAATAGCCTTGAAATTTGTAATTATGTTCTTGACCGAATGAAAGTCTCTCAAAGAAATAGTTGAATACAATAGTAGGGATTTTGCGATAGTTGATGCTATTTGCTTGACACTTTGTTTTTCTATATTCTCCAAAAAACATGGGATTGTGTCCCAAGACTTGGTTCGTACGTCTACTTGGTTGTATAATTAGCCTTCTAAACATTATTGTTAACTAACCAATTAACCATTATAATATATGATTTCTCAATAGTATAAAAATAAAAATAAAAATAAAAAAACCTCTTTCCGATGTTCCACTCCCTTTACGATAGTTAAAACCTTTTTTGATGTTTTATTTCTTTACGGCATTTTCCTTTTTTAACTCTCTTCCTTCTAATTCGTGTAGATTACGTCTTTCCTTATACTGAAATTTTACTGATTTAATGTACTTTTAATCTCACTATTCTCGTTGAGAAATCATTTTAAACAAACTCATACTTCGGACGTTCTTTTTAACAGCATTTACATTTTAAATTTGTAGCCCACCACTAGTAGAGATTGGACAGTTAATAGTCATAATTCAATCTGATGCAAATATTCGAGATAATTTCTCCTTATAAGTTATCCTCTAGTTTCTCCTTCAACTGCCAAATTAACTCCCGTTTTTTATACTCGATAAATGCCTAATTGACCGCTTAATATGACCTTGGGAACTATAACCGATATGGGAATGAATAGCTTAAATTAAAAAAAACAAATCTACTGCTGAAAATAGTCCTATTATGCAGCTCCTCATGCTACCTCAGTCAGTAAAGCACATAACCACCGGAAAGAGAAGATTATAAGCAACTGTCAACCTCTGTAACCATGAAGACATATGTTGATATTTATGTATAACGGTATAAGTGGATGACAAATTACATGAATTCAAGGTAAAAACAAAAGAGGGGGTAAAGAAAAAACTCCGCGCAGACATTCAGTTTTTATACCAAGAACAAGTATGATTGATCACGATAAACAAAATCAAACCAAAGGAATTGCTGTAGTCAATAACTTTCATCAACATCAAGACTTCTAGTACAAAGTAAATGAAGCTCATTTATGCGACATATGAGCATATAGAGTTCAAACCAACACAAATCTTTGCTTGTGGGTGAGATATGAATCCTTAGGCATCTATATAACAAGGTCGACGAACAGTTTACAACCCATGGATGCTCATACTTCATTATTAGTAATGTTTCCAAAAAATATGTTTAGCAGGCATCTAGATCCCGGCATGGAGGAGGCTTAGGCTCACCTAACAATGTACTATTCCCGCCTTCTGGGCCAGAATTGATGCGGTTAGGGTTTTGAGTTCCACGCTGAAATAGGATGGTCAAATTTACAAGTCTCTCCATATAACAAATGAATTAGCAAATTTAAGGTACCCAACTCAGCTTACTTACCGGTGGCTTTTCCCCTCTTCGTAGGGCCTCAACTATTTCCACAACCTTCTTAGGAGTAACATCTTCCTACAGTTGCCACAAAGGCCGTAGGATATTTAAAGCTTTTGTTTGTTTGAAATTTTGAATAAAAAAAAAAATCTGTAGAAATAGGGTAATAAAAGGAATGAACTGTACTCACGTAATAATTATAGGTATATCCTTCGGATCCATCAGAGTAGTCAGCTACAGTTATCATGGGGGCATTTACACAGCTTCCCTGCAGGAAATCAATAGCATCACTGTATTATGAATTATCATTCGACGAATTTGCACCAGATAATGATGGTAGGGATTAGGGGGTGTATTTAGTCTCCTGCAATCTCTCATTGCTATAAGAATTTTAAATACTTGGATCAATTTGCAATTTGTTACAAAAAGATAAGTCAAGCCTCTATAATCACGAAGAAGTTCACCTTAACTGACTTTTGATGGAGCAAGTACAATATACTTAAATCATCTGTTATCAGAATTTCTCAAGGAGGAAGAACCACAAGGAAGTCGAGCCCTTCAAATTCTTGGATATACTTGCTACAAATACTTTAAACCTAACTCGGTGTACCAACAGCAATTAAGTAATATTAATAATAAACTCACCATGCATTCCATCTCTCCAACAGAAAACAAGCCATCCTTTGTAACTTCTGCAAATCAAAGCGATAAGCATTCAACAAATTTTATCCCATTTCTGCATGTCCATCGAGTATAAAATCCAGTAATCCACAACTAAAAGAATTTTAGTAATGCTTATTGTCTTTTGCATGAATGAAGCAACTGAATTCACACATCTATGAACTTTGTGATTTCGCAAATCAGCTAGGAAAAAATTGAAATGGTCTCTTTTTGTGGAAAGGAGGAGTAACACTGAAGATGTGTAAATATAGTTAAGGACAGACCATTGCGCTTCACTCCCAAGTGTTTCAGCAAGGAACTCTCAATCTCTCGTGAGCCACGTATCATACAAGGTGTTGTGCCACAAACCAAAAGATGGTACTTGCCAACCTGCAAAAGTTTAGAAGGTAAAAGTAGAGCTACTGGTGACAAAACCGATGCATTTTGATAACTGAAATAAAAACATAAGCATTTTTAAAGGAAAAAACATTTCCTCACCTTTGCTCGATTAAACATTGAATAAAATGTAGCAACCTCATATACACGAATAGGAGCAACTTCTATAACCTTTGCAACCTTTAACCATTCAAAACGGATTATATAAGTTTGAATATAAGCACATGAGAAATAATTTTCACTACCATTTTAACAAAAAGACGGGAAAAAATTAGTGCAAAGAAGGAGAAATTAAAAAAACAAGATGGGCTTGAGCACTAAATGTATCTCAAACAAAAGTTCAGAACCAAGCAACTGCTCTTACCACTCAAAAGGTGGTTGATCATAAAGAAACTACTGTTTTCAATTATATGTTATAACAAAAAATTATAGGATTCAAGAAATGGCCAACATCTAACATCGACGTACAGCATTCATTGCTGACACAGGAAGCCACCCTCCATGTTGCTGCTGTGCAAGATCCAGCAGAGGAATGACTGCAGATTGCTTGTAGTTGGAAGGATAGTGAGATAATATCTCCTTCACCTGCACATATCATACATGTATAGATACCATCGTAAGCAATCTTATCAATTAGTAATTTTAATCCCTCAGCCAAGGGTAGTAATTTGCATCTTCAAAGCAAAATCAGGAAGGAAAGTAGTTGTTGTAAAAGAGAGAAAAAATCAATCAACACTGTAAGATTTGTTTTAAGTGCTGAACAGTGGCATTAACGCACAGGATACCAACTGCAACAACAATAGCTAAATCAGACATATGAGCAATCTCCTAAGCATGGCCAATGCCTGATTTACCAACAAGAAAGACATCATGCAATGTCGGACAAGAATTTCGGAATTAAGATAACATAAATTTGAAGAAAATTAAAAAATAGGGTTAACAACAGGAAAAAAGTGCATTGCCCTAAGAGTCCTGGAACGTAGACAAGAGAAGAACTAATTGCAACTAGTTATGAAGAAATTTCAACCTCAATAATAATCAACGAGTAGGTACGATTATATAATTGAGAGACTAAAGCTATTTTTCTCTAGAAGAATAATGGGGCGCTTGGTTTATCTGAATCATTTTTAATGGAATGGAATGATAATTGGAATCAAAATCGGAAAGGAATCGAAATGAGTCATTCCATTAATGCGTTTGGTATTAAATATATATTTGTATTGGAAGGAAGTGAATTAACTCAAATCACCAAAACAAACCTCTTTAATAATATATTCTATTTAAAATATGGAGAAGAAACATGTATAATATTATATTTGGATATTTCTATATACAATATACTGTAACCATATACTCTCATAAATTATTTCCTCTGCCCCGAATTACCGGCATCACTACCACTTCCTGGTTTTGCCATTATCGCCACTACCCAAGTGAGTCTCTCTCTCCTTCTACTTAAATCTGGATTTGGTTTGGCTCCTGTTTGTGTTTCCCCCAGCCCTTTCTGTTTGTATTTGCATATGATGGTGTATTGGTGTGGTTTGGCTGCTGTGAAGTTTGATGGTAAATTTGTGAATATTGATGGCAATGAACAGCTGATGATGAATGTTTTAATTGAAGGGATAATTTGGTTTATATATTAGAGGTTCATTCCATTATCATCCTGACGCACCCCCCCCCCACCCACCCACCCACACACATTCGTAATGACATTTCCGTTATGCATTGTACACAAGCTTTCCAATTGAATCGTCTTTCCATTCATAAATTGGTACCAAACGCAAGAATTGGAAACCTATCATTCTTTTCCGTCTACTTTTCCAGTGTACCAAACAGCCCATAAGAGAATACACTAGATGACAATTATTCTATACATATCCGAATTCCAGTAACAAATAAAGTAAATAATTTCATAAATATCTTTTGGAGAAGAAAAAAAAAAGACCAATAAAGAATTGCTTTAAAGTTAGTCAATCACTTGTAGATTTTTGGAACAATTACACAATACATCAAAACATAATTACTTGATCATTGACAACTATTACACCTACCTTAGAGTAACAAGTTTATCTTGTTATGGAAACAGGGGTAAACAATGTTGTCCTTAAATAAAAATATATCCTCAAAGAAGTTACATAACACCCCTTGAATATAAAATGCTAATTTACAAACCAGCCACTCTCCAATAGCAGTTCTGTAAATGATGTTTAATATTTCTCTGTTCACAAATACACACAAGTCGGTCCAATTTGACAGCAGTAATTATTCTGTTATCTTCAGACAAGCTGTTAATTCAGTTGATATTACTTGCTACAACTCAGTGTTCCGCTTCCTTGTCAAGTTTCATTATTTTCCAAAAATTAAAGAGTATAACTTTACCATCTAGGAGCATCTTCTGACGGTCAATCCACTCCAATAGTGAAAAATATGAAGCAAAATCCTCAATCCCAATATAATACAATTATAAATAAAAAATAATCAAATAAATTTACAAGGAGCTGAAAGAGCTAACCTTTTCTTTGTTTTTCTCGCTAAATTCCCATGGAAGGTCCGGATTGTTATCGGGCGTATCAATGTGCTATCAACAGAAATCACAAAATTGATAATGCTAGTAAAATATGCATAACTGATAAAATTAGAGGTAACAGTGAAAGAAATCGGAGGCTAGGTCTTACGTAATTCAAGGCGGTGGAGAACGATCGAGATGTCTGAGCAACAAAACCACGTAAGCAAATGCTTAGGTTAGTAATAAATACGACGAATCAAACCCTAATTGAAAGATTCAAGAAGTAAATTGAAGGAAGATTTGGTGAAGAAACCTGAGGAACTTGCCGAAAAGCTTGCCGGATCTCGATCAGACGCGAAGTTGCTAGACGACGCAGCATTTTGGCGTTTGAGACCCAAAGAAGCTGAGGACGGACTGCAAATGAGAGAGAGAGAAGGAGATGCTAACGTTCACGATGTGCGCAGAGTGCTCATGGCGAACACTGTACGGTAGTGTGCTCTCCACGAGGCTTCTAAAATGGGCCTGATCTTTATGTAGCAACTAGTAAGTGGGCTACTTAGAAAGCCCATAACTCTTTTTGCCCAATAGGATGTTAAAATGGTCCTGATCTGTATGTAGAAACTGGGCTCTATAGAAAGCCCACAATATTTTTGCCCAAGTGGATGTTTAAGAATGAATTGTGGCCTATGTTCCTATGTGACCGTTGTATCTAAAGTTTTTATATATGAGAAAAATGATAGTGAGGGAATTTGTTTGTACAAAGTCCCCAGTTTTATACTACAATAATGTTAAATTATTTTATTAGTCTCCTAATTTAAGTTACTTTAGAAATTTTGCACGTAAAAAA
Organism: Centella asiatica; assembly: GCA_014636745.2. Taxonomy (NCBI): domain Eukaryota; kingdom Viridiplantae; phylum Streptophyta; class Magnoliopsida; order Apiales; family Apiaceae; genus Centella; species Centella asiatica. Next base: position 35,960,885 of record CM025787.1, read on the forward strand.
TTCCTCATACCCCTATAGTCCTTTATATATTTTAATTTCATCGAAATTCTTATATTGTTGACATTATTTGAAATGTTCATTTGTTTATCGAATTATAAAAAGAAACTTTTAAAACTCATTATTTGCTTTCTTGAAACGTTATTTGCTAACTTTAATAAAATTCTAAAAGGATATTAATAATCAAACAAATATTCTTAAAAAAATCACATGATCTATTTTTGAAAGCACAAAGGAAAATCATAACGATGATTAAAACCAGTAGCAAATGATATCATTCCAATTACATCTTGTAAGATGTAACCACAACAAACTATAACAAATTAATTATACCATGCTTACTCCTAAATTGACCTAACAGATAAGGATTAAATTTACACGTAATAATATAAAAAAAATGAAATAAAGAATAAACTTATGTATAAATGCTATGTTTTGGAAAATATATGGCAATAAAGCCATTTATACAAAACATCAGTCATTTTCTACTATTCACATTCACAACAGTCAAAACTATTTATGTTTCTGTGTAAAATGATTTTGTTAAGATATTTGGTGTGAAACCTGTTGTTTTTGAGCTGTAGTGTATTCGTACAAGACAATGAAACAAGAGGAACAAACCGAAGCACGTGATAACCACGTTGTCCTTAAAACAGTTTAGCCCTCTCACAAACTGTGCTAGAGAAATTAGAGCAACGGATACAGTGAGAACTACTCCGCACAAAATAAACTCACTCTCGAACTGGAACTGAAAAAATAATGAACACCAGAAAGACAAGACGCAATAGAATTTTAGATAAGAAGTAGAAGACGATTTTTGATGGGATACTGAAACTTGGAATATGAGCATCTATATATAGTACAGATTGGCCAAGCTGAAACCTTCAATTTCGTAAAACGTTACATCAGTTACTGGAATTTAATCCATGGCGTTATAGCCGTTACAAGAATTAAATGTATACGTTTTAGCCGTTACAAACGTTACAAGAATTAAATCCAAACGTTACAGCCGTTACAAAACTAGTCCCTGACCTTTAGTCTCCGACAGTGTAAACATTAGTCCCTGACGCTTTAGTCTCCGACAGTGTAAACACTAGTCCCTGACGCTTTAGTCTCCGACAGTGTAAACACCAGACCCTGACGCTTAGTCTCCGACAGTGTAAACACTAGTCCCTAACGCTCTAGTCTCGACAGTGTAAACACTAGTAAACACCAGACCCTGACGCTTAGTCTCCGACAGTGTAAACACTAGTCCCTGACGCTGTAGTCTCCGACAGTGTAAACACTAGTCTTATTTCAGTTTAGTCCCTGACCGTAGTCTCCGACAGGCTTATTTTTCAGCTTAGTCTCCGACACTATCAAAAACAAATAGTAAAAAGTTGGGTTGATCAGACCCTTAAATTTTTCTTCAGAAATCCTTGGATTTGCACCCATGCGCGCACGCGTGGAGGATGAAGCATAATATAGCCAATCACTCTTTACTAGTTTGTTTGCTTTTCCATATAAAAAGTAAGCAACACTCCTTCTAAATTTTAATGTGGGACAAAACTCTTTTCACATGAGAAACTAAATTCTCATACATACTGGCTCATTTCCAACAAAACCTAACAAAATTACAACGAATAATACAAACAAACCTTTCCATTCCATTTCAATAAAAGCAAACTTATCGTACATGGAATGGAACACTGCACCAAAAATAGAACTTACCTTTTACAAGTACTGTATTTCTGCGGGGTTTTAATTTTGTGAGCCCAGAACTCCATTATCTTTTGTAAGGATGATAGGACCACAGACATAAGGGTCCACTTCTTTATTGTATCAGATCGGTGGTTTTGACTTTTTAGTAATTGGAACCACAACTTCCCTTGAGCTTTTGAATTTTTCATCAAGTTCAGTGTTTGGTCCATTAATATTTTGTCAAAGAAATTCTAAAATAAGATAAAGTTTTATTTTCTTATTGCAAAAAATTTAGAGACTACTCTACTTCAAAATCGGGATATGTCATATTTCATAATATATATATATATACAGGGATACGAGATATCAACAGTCAAAAAAATTACATTAATTGGCTAATAGCAGCATAATTTAAACTTAAAACATATTTGCAAAATTTACTTTTACTAAATGAACCAATTCTCGTTAGAAACTTAAATGATTTTTTCTATTTGATCAAAATTAAAAATTATAAGTTTTCCGAATTTCTTAAGGAAAAATTGATATATTTATATTCTAAATAAACAGATGAACGAAACTAAAGAAGCGGCAATTATACAATTCTTCTTGAAAAGCTTCCATATGTCATAGTGGATAATTTGATGAAACAGACGATTTATTTAAATACGTTATCTTGTCTAAAAAAATTAATATGATAGACACGAATAAAACACAATAAAAAATGTATAATTTTCATATGACTTTAGATTTTTAGATTTAGTGTTCACAACGAATAATATATAAAGAATTAGAAAAACAGCATCAGGAAAACCTCACGGCCTGATGGTCAACTTGATAACAATAACATTTATTGATATGTTACTGCTTGTTTATTAAGAACCTCATAAAATGTTAATGCATGCGTTTCATATCACATAAACCAATAATATTATCCCAAATAAAATTGCGCAACATATATTTTTCAAACTTTTTATATAATGTAAAAATATAATTATCATATCTTTGTAAAATATATATGTTTTGAGTATACAAAAGTGATATTCGGATAATTTCAATGCAACTACGTTTGAGTTGTACAATAACGACTACATATAAATGGCCAAATGGGGTACACACGTGTGACGAATTAAATGCTGATAGGGAGATGTGGGCTAGATCCACACGTGAGATAAGATGGGTTTGAACTTGGACTATGAGAGGGCTATATGGTACTGTAATATAAACCCTACTCCTTTTAATTAAGCAAGATATATATATATATATATATATATAAAAGAGATAATTTTGTCTCTGTTTATTGTGAAATCTATTTATTTTTTTTTTAAATTTGCTATAAATATATTTTTTATAAGTGTATTTTTATAATATAGTATATAATATATAACTTACAAATAATAAATTATAAAATACGTAGAGAATACATACTAAAATTAGTAACTTATAAATGAAAAGTTACAAAAAATATATATTTACACAAAAGAATTAGAAAACACGGACACTGCTGAGAAATTCCATACTTACATGTGAATAAGTTTGGAAGCTGCCCTATGTATTTGAGTTTTGTCTTGGAACTTTTAATGAGAACAAAAGAAAATAAGCGAAGAAATAATTTATTTTCTCTAGTCTTGGAGTTAATAAGAGAGAAGAAATTTTAGAGGACGTGGATGAAAGAAATTTTACTATTAAGGATAATTTTTCTATAAAAAAAATAATAAGAAAGAGTCAAATAAAATTTTATCTTCGAATCTTCTCATTTTTTGAGAGAAAAAGTTGAACATTTTTTTGACATCTGAAAGTTTACATTTTCTTCAAAAACAAATTATTTTTTCAGTTTAAATAAACTCCAAGACGTAAATATTATAGTTATTATATGAACCGTAATAGATTGTGTTATTTTTAAAACAAAATCCATCCGAATCCGAAACTCTCATTTGGATGATGGAATGAATTAATACAGCAATACTGTTTATCGTTATTCATAATAATAAATGTGATATTTGATGTGTATATGAATATATTTTGTAATTAATTATGGAGTTTCCCACATGTTTCCTTGTCCAATGGATTATTGTAGTGTGTACCGTACCAACCCATGTAAAAATACTACTACTACTTACTACTATTGTACTTGCTCATGCCCGTCACCCATGGGCCACGGTCCATCCCGTTGAGACGATGTACATCCAGTTTATTGGGCCCCAAAGGGTCCCATAAATATAAGAATATGTTTAAGTACAAAATTTATTATCAATTATCGTATTTTTCAGTTCTCCCATATAAATTTATTTTATTATTCGTAAGTTATTACTTGTAAGTTAATTTTTATAAGTTACTTATTTTTAATATATTCTTAGCGCACATTATAAGTTATCCGTGAGTGTATAACTATAGATTGATATAATTTTTTAATTGAATAACATCCGTTATTAGTACATATTTTAAGAATTGTAGATAAAGAGAGGTATAATTGTGAAATGTCATTGTATAATTGTAGAAAAGACTTCTAAAACAACGAAAAAACAAATTTTATCGATAATGAATATAGTCAAAGTGGTAAAGAAGTTTTGTTGAATTATTTATACTAGAATTTGATTCCTTAATAATTTTTTAAAATTTGAATTGAATCGAGTATTTATCGATTTAACGACCGAGACTTTCACAAATACTTTTACTTTGAACACTCGATCTAATTTAATAAAATTATAGTTATGATATACATGCCGATCAATTTGGGCTGATTACACACAACTTTTGACTGAGTTTAGTTGCATAGTTTATCATTTTCGATAATATTACAAGAGATCGTATTGGTGAGAAAATTTAAAATAAATTATGTTAAAATGAGGTCAAAATATAAACGGGATAATCTTCAATCTTCATATATAGCCATGATACTGAAATAAAGCCATATATACCAAGAAGATATATGGTATTGATTCACATGTCCAATGTTAGCATTATTTTTTCTCTATTATTATTATTTTTTTCAAAAAGCAAAAAACTTTATTATTGCTAATCAGTGTTATCACATATTAAGTGCGTAAAGATCTTTTATAGTCTACAATTTATATTCTAATGTATACTTATATATGATTAAAAAATTTCATCATTTTAGTACTTGTTATATAACTTGATCCTCGAAATTATTGATGTAAATAATTAGATTATGCTATTATGGTACAACATAAAATTACGATATATATATATTACAATCAATTCGGTAATAATATTTATGAAAAAAATAATTTTCAACACTATATGTGACAGCGGGACTCAAAGAAAATTCATAGTGAAGAATCAAGGGTAGAAAATAAATAAAATATATATTTTTCGCTATAAAATTAGTGGGTAAATATTAATATTGAGAAAAGGATACCCCGTAGCGCCGCACATGGAATAGGGTTAGAGGCATAGGTGACAATCCCCGAACAGACTCACATGCTTACTTTGTGGGACTTTGACCCACCGCATCCCCCTCTTACCACAGCCCTTTACCCCACCCTACCACTTAGGTTTCACACTCTTACCCCACCCCACCCCGCCCTACGCCTCCCCATCTCCACCTTCTTCTTCTTTTCTTTATTTTTCCCCCTTTTTTAAAATAATTTAAAAATACTAATAAGAGCGTCCTCCATTTTCAAAATACTTTATAAGTGATTTTCTTATTCTTCTTCCCCGTTTCCTTTTAAAATTTATTTTTGATTTGTTGTAATGTTAACACTCGGGTCAATACATTGGATCGATACGTGTGAAAATGACTTATTTACTTAAATTGAATACATATAAAATGCTAACAATGTCATTTATTACATTTTATTCAAAAAACAACCTAATTAATCAAGATAACATTTGTAATCAAGATGAGATAGAATGTATATATATGTGTGTGTCTATAATTACTCCGTATTTATTTTTGGTTACAAAGAAATGAGCTCGGCTTGTCCCAAAGAACTCCGTTTTAAACATTTTACTTTATCATATATAAATAACAATGAAAATATTTTTTCATTCTAACATAAAGTCCATCCGGTAATAAGACATAGTCCAAACTTATTCACATAAAAGGAAACTATAATAAATATGAAGATTAATTGAACTTAAAATGAAAGATAAATGTCGATATAGTTCAAGTAATAAAATAGTATGGTATTCTTTAGATAAGATCTTAGATTTAAGCTTTTCCAACGAAAAAAATTATCATTACACAAAATAAAAAAAAGAAGCACAGAAAATAAGCATGATTTAAATAAAATAGAGCTAATGAAATCAAGGAAAAAGGAAAAAAAAAAAATAGGAGGAGAAGAAGAAGATAGCTATTGTTTTTTGGTATAAAGACTATACAGAGACACACACGAGAGACGGTTACTTCAAAGTAAATGTGACCCGGGATGTGGTTTAATTTTAGTGGAAATAAAACAATGAGAAATTGATTATTTTTATGCGAAGTGAGTAAAATTTTTAAAATAAAAAAGAATTGGTTTGTAGTGAATTAAATATTCTTAAAAAGGTAGTGTATCCAAGTTCTTAAGTGCATGATCTAGCTTGCTTAATTTGTACTATTACCTTATTAGTAGTACTTATCTAGAAGGATATTTCAGTGTGAAAGATACAATATAAATGTCTTTCAATTAAAAAGCAGGTTTGAATTGGGAGGTGAAGCTACAAGCAAAGTTACGTTACCATATAGTCTATAAATCACGATCTATGATCTAAAAACAGGTATTCACACATACCCCCACCCCCCACCAACCCAAAAAAAAAAACCCTCGTAAATACACATAATATGTAGTGTTTCTGTTTTTGTTTATACTCATTTAATGGGTTGTTGGTACTTATATAGTTAGATTAATTGTTTGGTAAATAATTGTTAAACACGAGATTGACCTGATACTACTTAAGTAGATTTACTTGCATATTCTTAATTACCAGAATTTGAACTTTTGGAAATAATTTTCTGGACACGACGTGTAGCATTTATACATTAGATAAACAAATCTATGTGTTAAATTATTATCATTTTTTTAATTACATAAGAAGTCATTATCTAAATAATGACGCTCTCACTCATATCCTTGTTACCAATTATTATACAAATTTTTTTATTAATCTGTAAGTTTTGAAATTCAAACATCTTTTATTTTTCAGAAAAGATAGTTAATAACCAATTAGACTAATGATCATGTCAAATTCTTTATCATTAAATGCGCGCACACAAATTCATCAGTTTAAATGTAAATGTGCTTGGAGAGAATAAGTTTTGAGAAGTTTTTGTGTACAAAAATATATATTGGTTTTATACGAAGCCCATAAAATAAATGATGAAATCCGATAACCATTTTGTGCACATAATCTATATTCTCTATACTTAAAAAAATTGAAGATATGTACGTATACATGTATCGTTAATTTCCAAGGCCGCTATATGTGTTGAAACTGTGATACTCAGCAGAAGACAAGTCCATCCGTAGAAGTCAATATTGCAGGACCCGAATAGTCAAACTTATTTGTGTTCAATTGTCAAATTAATTTTCTTTTGTATGTTTTTTTATTTTTATTTTGAGTGGATACAGTGATATTATTATTGAATCTAGTCTTTGGGTGGTTTGTTTCATTAACTATTTGAATTTAAATATATTCATCATATATAAAATTATTGAATCAGTTAAATATTTATATCTAAATCTAAATCTAAATTTAATTTATTGTTTAATATTTTTTCTTAAATATTTGAATTAATCTATTTTATTATTTTTAATCAATTTAGCTTTATTTTTCTAGTTTACTGATAAAATTAAATTTATTAAGAGATAAATAGTAGGTTAAACAAACACTTTAAACTATATAACATTTGAACACACTTAAATATTTAATTTGTTAAAATATATTAATAATTAAACAAACACAACCATCATGTATATAAAAATTATTTTGACAGTTTTAAGTAATTAATTCTGAGGACCATATTATTACTCACCCCTTAATTCATATATACGTCTTCTATTCTATCTGCATCTATGATAACATAATGACCAACATACACAAGTATAACTGTCAATTTTTTTTTTTTGTATACTATATCCATTTCAAAGTCAGAATAATTTTGATTTTAAAAAAAATTGTCCCATTTTTATGTTCAGATAATTTTATGAGATTTATGTACAATTTTAAAATGATAATTAAAACTTGAAGCTAATAGTAATTTATGGACATTAATTTACAAAAGTGGTGATTATGGAATTAATCTATAGAAAAATTGTGACTTAATTTTTACCTTCATTCGTTCCATAAATAAATTACATCTAAAAGTAAAATTTGTTCCACAAAAAAGTTGCATTTACATTTTTTTAGTTACAATATATGCAATATTTTCTAAAAGTTTTCATTACAATTTTATTTTATCTTATCATTAATTGAATGTTTATAACAAATCTTATAAAAATAAAAACTTATTATTCAAACATGTAATATTCAATCAGATATGCAATATTAATAGATGTTAAAAACTGAAATATAACCCTTTTTTTTTTTAGTGTTAGAGGATAACATTTATGACATCTCACCATTCAATTAAATTACATCACGACATCAAAGTTAAATTTTACAGCAAAATATTCACGTTCTCCTCTACTTTCATTTTATATGTCTATGTATATAAAGTTAATATCTTCTTCAATAATAGAACATAGAATTTGTCTCACCCTCCAAAAGAAAACAAGTACTCCACATTAACAAGAAGAAGTATAAATCAGAAAACAAGAAAGTGAGATGGAATTGATTTGCTTGCGAGTTATTATAAATATATAAAAGAAAATCGAGAAAGTCATTAGATAAATGGAAGTGGTGAGCATATTAGGGGAGATAAAGGGTAAGATGAATTTTGCGGAGACGGAGCTTAGGCTCGGATTGCCCGGCGGAAATAATATTATTAAGGTGAATTCTAATGGCAAAAGAGTGTTTCATGGGGGTATGGATTTGAAGCTCAATCTTGTTTCTAATGCCGAAGAAATCACAACACATGCTGATTCAGATCCCAAGGAGGATAACTTTCTCGGTGGTGGTGGTGATAGCGGCGGCGGCAATGGTGGTTCTACTGATTCGGTCGTCAAACCTCCGACCAAGTAAGACATGCAACACCCCTCCTCATCCTCCCTTCTTTTTTTCTTTTATCTTCTGACGATATGATATTGAGCGGCGAAATAAATCTTAATACTATCTCAATTCTGATTCCACAAACTTTTGTGACATGATATATATATATATATATATATATATATGAGATTGAGCAAACATAGATTGAATTGTTATAATCTGTGCCCATATGGTGTCGTATATGGAGTTCTCGTATATTTATATAATTAAGAGAGTGAAACAATTATTGTTTCAGTCTATCTTAAGATTTAAAAAAAACAGAAAGAAAGTGAAAGTTAGATCTTGTTGCTGGTTAAGGGACGGAAAAACCATAATCTTAACTGAAACCAGTTAACTATAAAAACCGCTTCATTCAAAGAACAAAAGAAAAACACACATAATAATTTGTGTTTAACTTGCTATGGAAAATTCATCTGTGAATATATCTCAATTATAAGACTGGCTTAAATTTTAAAAATTTTAGATTTTGAGTAATTTATATTATAAAAATTTAAATTTTAAGTCGAAATAAACAAAAATTATATATAAAAGCAGTCGAGATTCATATATATAATTAACTGAATGTATGTAGGGCACAGATAGTAGGTTGGCCACCGGTGAGATCATTCAGAAAGAACATCCTGTCCGTCCAGAAAAATAGTGGGAAAAATGAGGAGGGGGATAGTGATGAGAAGGTAAGCAGTCCCGTACACAGCGCCAGCTTTGTGAAGGTGAGCTTGGACGGCGCACCTTACCTTCGCAAAGTGGATCTCAACTTGTACAAAAGTTACCATCAACTCTCCGATGCCCTCGGCGACATGTTCGGCTCCTTCACTATTGGTACAATCTTTCATTTCTTACTATGATCCGTTTCTTCCGATTTAAATTTAAAAAATTATAGATTCAGACGATTTGTACATTTACTTATTTTTTTTTCTTAATTCAACCGATAAACTTTATATTCTCTTTAATTTTAAATCACACACTCAAAAGTCACATCAAAAATTTAAAAAAAAGACAAATATATTATTTTTTCTACTTCTTAATTTATGTATTTAAATGTCCATCAAACACGCTCCCGAGAGACTGAGGGAGTATTACCTAAGCCGTTTAGTTTAGCCACGTAGCTACTAAACATAGAGTAAGAAAATAGGCAAAGTACATGTCCATGTGGAATTGAAAGATAACCATATGTCACATGTATGCGCTATCTCATGTACTAGTGTTCACAAGTAGAAAGAAAACGTACAAATATTATTTCTACTTCCGTACCACTTGTCTTACTAATGGAAGCCAGTGTACCTTGTCCCTCGTGTTTCTATTACTAATAGCAACTCCATTAGAGCTATATAAATTAGTATAAAGTGGCTTAATTTGAAATTTTTTTTTGTTAAATTTACCAATTTATAATAAATACGCACTAAGCATTTTCCATTTTAATTATATTTTTGCGACAGAGAGAGTAATTACATAAATTGTGATTGCTTAATCTTTTAAGGTAATTGTGGATCCCAAGGACTAATGGATTTCATGAATGAGAGCAAACTGATGGATCTGCTCAACAGTTCTGATTATGTTCCAACTTATGAAGACAAGGATGGAGATTGGATGCTCGTCGGAGATGTCCCTTGGGAGTATTATCACTTCCCCTTCTTTTTTTCTCACATTTATTCAAATCCTATAAACATAAAATTAAATTATAAATATTAAATATAAAGCAAATTACAAAACTTATTTGTTATTAATATTTTGCTTAATTTGATGCAGGATGTTTGTTCGTTCTTGCAAACGCTTACGTATAATGAAAGGAGCCGAAGCAATTGGACTCGGTCAGAGATATATATAATAATCCTGATTAATAGCATTTTCTTTTAAAAACATTTATTTTAAATCATCATATATATTAATAAATTCTGTTTTGGATTTTGTTTTCAGCACCAAGAGCCATGGAGAAATGCAAGAACAGAAGCTGACATCAAAAGTATGCCCAAAGAACAAAGACAAGCACATTTGATGGATTGAGCAGGTTGTTGTTTTATCGATTGTATTGCATTATGCTTTGATGATTTAGTACCGCTACTCTGTACAATGGTGTGTAATACATATGGTTGATTATTTAGTATTGGACATATCAAAACAATAAATCTTGTACACCATGACTTGGTTTTGCTTTGTAACATGCTTGTTTGATTACTTCCTCCTGATTGCATGATGGTTTGTTATAACAACCTTGTGTTATACACTACAATCACATACTCTGTTTTTTTTTTTTTTTTTTTAAATTAGTAATTATATAATTTTTTCATATTATTAAGAACTCGATACGACACTTCTCAAATTTACTACTATGTAATCTCTAACCAACTTTCGCTTTAATCACTGAACTAATTAGCAATCTCATATTCTATCGAGAGAGAAAAAACTAGCAATCTCATAATTACTTCTCGCCCCTTTTATTAAGTGGTCTTGAGTCGATCTCCCAAAAACTCCTCAAATCTACCACTCTATAACCTCTGATCAAGTTTCGCTATTATCACCGAACTAACTCGCAATCTCATTACTTCTAAGCAAGTTGAATGGGTGAGGTATTCCTTGGATGGGCAGACAACACGAAGAACCTCTGTGTGTGAATCTTGGGTCTAGACTTGTTGAAAATCTCGAATTCTGATACCAGTGTTGGGTAGCCTTAGATCTCTCTCACCTCAAAAGTTAGCTTCAAAAGTTGACACAACCACCGACCCTCCCACAACCAATGTGGGAAACCTCAACACCTTCCTTCCGGCTTCCTTTTGTCTCAATTATAAAATGACTCACATACCAGATGAATATGTTGGATTAATGTCAACTACGTTCATGTACAAGGAAAGGGGACAAGATCATGTGCATGTCCCATGGTGCATTTACTCACGCCGGTCCATTTCATCATAATTCAATACCCACATCTACCGTCAGATCAATAAACGATTCCTTTTATGCAAAATTCGCCAAAAGATGAGTCCGAAAGGAAAAGGCAAGATTAGATCAATCATTATAAAGTCCTATTGAATGTCAATTATAGTTGGTCCCTTCGCCATAAACATTAATGGCCATCTTTGCCGGGTTTGAAGACATTGCAAGTGATGATGGTCATGTTGATAGCTGAAAGTTGCATGCCCGCACACACATATAGGTGTATATGTGTGTCTGAAACACATACTGAGCATATATCACACATCTATCATAGACTTGCCTCCTCTTCATTATTCATTCCTTCTAATTTTTCTTAATGTACTTTATAATCTTAAATAAAAATAGTTAATTTTATATAATTTTAACCGTATGTATAAATAAAACATGAAAAAAATATGAACGTATGTCAAGTTTAATATAATTTAAAAAAGTAAAACACATGATTTCAATAGTTGAAAAATTATAAAATATCAACCACTTAAATTATGTCAAATTTCAACTATTAAGATAAATGTGTTTTATATTGTTAAATTGTATGAAACTTAATAAACCCTCATATTTTTTCATGTTTTATCCATTCATATAATTAAAATTACATAAAACAAATTCTATTTAAAATTATAAAATGCATCAAGGAAAATTGGAAGGAAAGAGTAAGTGAGAGGAGCAAGTCCATCTATCACATCATCCTTGTCCACACATTCACACACATATTAACTCCAAAGAAAAATAAATAAATAAATAAATAAATAAATAAATAAATATATATATATATATATATATATCATACTATATTATACATGACAAATGAATTATCTAATGAGTTTACGTGTAACATTTTTACTCATTAAATAATTACTTATTACCCATTTATGATCCGTCTAGCTGCGCATATGCCAGGTCCAATTACTACCATCAGAACACATCAGGCACAAAAAGCGTCGCCAATAGCAAAGCTCCATTGAAATCTATACATTCTGGGACAGAAATGAACTTAAAGTTCATGCAACAGCTAGCACAGTCTATAAAGTTAGTAATCACATCTGTTTTCTATGTCAAACTTGTGACATTTGATATATGTCCCTTCAAAGCTTCATTGGCTCTTTATACAAACAGCTTCCCTCCGACCCCCAACCCCACAAATAAGTAGTAGTATTAATTACCATCGATTTTTTTATTTTTATTTTTTCGGATAAGAAAGAAGAAAGTAAGAGCTGCGTCTTTTTTTATAAAATACACAATTCAGATTTATCTCCAAGAACATGTAAAAGATACCATATATACATGTCCTTGGACTTCTCAATTTTATATAAGAATCATAGAGCATGTTCTTTAAAGTATTCCTCAAGCCGTCAAAAAAACAAAACATACGAGAATAAAATTTATTATAAAAAAAGAATGATCATTTACATAATATTTTCATTATAATATTATATTTTTTAAAATTTATCATTACAATCTTCTTATATAATTGGACATTCATAACAAATTTAATGAAAAAAACTTATTATTATTACACATAATTTTTAATTAAATATGCAAAATTAAAAGTTATAAAAAATTCAAATGTTACTCTTTGTATAAGAAGGCGAGAGTAGTTGGATAACTAAGATAAGACCACTGTATCGACATGTTAAAGACAAAACAAAATGCGGTATATGCTCATTCTCTACTTTTAAAAAAAATATTGTGCAACTTTCACCTCCTTTCCTGTGGTCCAAATTAGAACAAGATTAGGGGCCAGGACCAGGAGTAAGGAGCTATAGTTCGGCGTTTGAGCGTATACAGCGTTCCTAGTGACCAAATATAGAAGGAAATAAGTACATGCAAATAACATTTATGGGAGAACAAATCATTTCAGGAAACATGTTGAGAGATCCCAGAGAGTTCCGCTTGTATCTCATGTTTTTCTGGTGGCGACCATCATGGTGCAAACCGGACCACTTGTTATATCTGCCGCCATTCACCTCGAATAGCAAATCGTTTGTTCATGCGCCAGTGGTATGTAGTGGAAAGATTCAGATAGTTTTGCAGTAAATCCGGTAACCAGGGGTCTTCAGGGTCTTCCTAGTTACTCTTAGTGACGTTAACCCTCAAAAGTCAACTGACTTGATAATCAAGTCTGCTTTTTTCTTTGTCTTGATAATAAGTTCTGCATTAGGGCGATCGTTGTACTCCACCTGATGATTGGCAAGTGGAAGAAGCCACAAATCAACACATACTCCTCCATCTCGAAAATAGAGTATCACCAATCAACTAATTTATAAGGAAAATGGAAATCTTCTTCCGAAGTATTTAGGACGATACAATAAAAGAATGTATGACAAAGTTATAGTCAGTGACCTTACCCGAAACTTGGCAATATTTTCAGGTTTTCCTACATTTGACAAAATAAAATGGCCAAAATCAATACATCATTCTACAGGGCACCTTCCTACCCATTAATTCCCATAAAGTAATTTGATAAAAATAGAGAAGGAACATGTACCTGTTGATACATGTCTCCTTAGAACTCTGTGCATTGCTGTGTCAATATCGACATCAATGAACCTTGATAAAATTATAATCAAATATAAGGGATGGTTGGTTGGAGAAAATAGTAAAACAGAACTAAAACATTGTTACACCTAGCAGATAAATGATCTCATCGACAACAATGGCTTTCTTCAAACGCACATTTTAATCAGGTTGAAAAAGTTTAGTGAAGTGAAAAGGCATCCCACTCAATGGTATATTTATTATTCTTGCATCTTAAGAAGGGGACAAGTGTGTGTAACATTATTCGGATTCCAAATTGAAGTGTCGCACTCCAACACTTGTGGTTTTAGAACACTCTTACCATATTATTGTCAATTCCAATTAATATCTATGTACTGAAAGTAAGAAATATATATAAATATATGGTAGAGTAGTCTGGATTAGCATTTCGTTTTACCATTTCTCATCAAACATAGATGATACCTCCTTCCAAGCTCCCTGTTCCAAGAACAAATAATTACCTTCAACTATAACCACTTTGTGCCTGCAAAGAGGAACAATTAGAACTCAAGCATTTCATACATATATTCATCAGAATAGTGTGTTGTTGTCCCAAAAAAGAAAAAAGAAGATGTCCCTTCATTTTAAACTAGTGGACTATGTATGTCTTCCATCAAATCAAAATTATTTTTGACTAAAGCCTTGTTGATTCATTTTGAGAGGTTGTGATTAGTTCCATTTATCCAATTCTCTACTACTCTTCGTCCCTTTTTCACCATATCTATATGCATATTGTCTAATAATCTAATTTTACCACAATTATAAAACCTTCATTCTGAAAGTACCCAATAAGAGTGCTGGCTAATCTGCTGATAAAATTTTGTTCATGTCCATGGTTTCAAATATTATGACTCTCTCTTGAAGTACTTATTCTGGCCAGTAAACCTTCCTAATGCATCACTCTATGACTGTAACCATGCACTAGCGTCAATCGTAAGCAGCAAACAGATACATCTGTGTGCCTTCATTAGTGGTACATTAAGTCATCAAATCCATCAAATTCCCATGCAACTCTGTCAAATCCACCAAAGCCCAATAAGCCATTGACAGGATTATCAACCTACAACACAATACTTACTGCAGGTTCACAAAGATATCGTCTTCAATAGGATCTCCAACTCCATGGTCAAATGAGGGCGCATAAACTGACCCCTGAGACACACAAATCAGAGAGTTAAACAAGATACAAGCTTACCCAATATTCCAAGTACATCCATTAACAATTTGTAGTTGGTGATTAGTTGATTACCAATCTTTGCATCACATTTTTCTTTCTTTGGAAGCTAAACTACACAGTGATACAGTTATTTCATTGATAAACCAAACTAAAAAACATGAGAAAGTAAATAACGTGATAAAAAGATGCATATTCAGTAACAATAACTACTTGCCTGATCCCTCAGAGTCTTGAGACATGCAAGGAAAAGTTCAGGGTCAAAAGTCCAGGGAGCTGATTCAAAAAGAGAATCAAAATTTCATTTCTATGGAATTCCAAAATTACTAACTATAGCAGAAAGAAGTTTCACCTCCACGTCTTGCATGAGCTTCCTCTGGATCCTAAAAATGGCAAGCAGAATATGAGACTGTGCAACCATAGGCAACAAAAGAGATGGCAAGTTTTACCAAATATACTGTTCAACCAGACATGCGGCACAGTGGATAACCATAACATAACCATGTATAATGTAATAGACACATATTACACATCTTCGGCTTGGGCTTCTTATAAGAATTCCTGCACGTACTAAATAAGTACATGAATATCTAGAATCAAATTAATCATATGGACATGATTTATACTTCAGAATCGTTCTAACTTTAAACATGCTGCTGTACTCGGGGATATGCAGTAATTAATTATAACGTGCATCTCCCATAATTTGAAAAAATTGCTCGTTGAATATTTCAAACATGCATGCTCAACTATGATTCTATATCTAGACTATTGAACATGACTTGCATAAACGAGTCACAGCAAAGGAATGCCTGCCAGCAACTAAAGATATTCAATGATAAGATATGCATAGCAAATAAACAAATCTTTATAAGAAGATGAGTATAAAAGAACCACCTCCATTGCATCAAGCTGGTGACGATAAAGATGGAACCCATCCATTGGAAGAACTGCAGCAACAGCTGGTGTCTGAACTTGGGAATCAAAGGAACAAGATTTTTGAGGCCACAACTTGTTGACGCGCTCAGCAACCTCATTTGCAACAGTTGTCTTTCCAGAACCAGGAGGCCCAGCTATGCCCACAATATGCCTGCATGTATGTCACATTATATTGAAAAACAATTCACTAGATCAGCTAACTCTTCACATAAAAGAGAATTTATCTTCACAGTAGTGAACCACAATAGTCTGCTAACTATTAGCTTTATCAAATTATTTTTGTGGATTCAGACCCCTGCACTTAAAAAAGACCCATACAGAGTGGGTAGATGCAACTACAGTGAAAAAATTAAATCTGGAGAAACAGCAAACAAGTCCTTGCCTGAAGGCAAACCTTCTCAATATGATTACAACAGTACAACACTGTATGACTAGGATGTCTTAGTACTCGGGAAATCTAGAGATTGCTAGTAACCTTTTTCTCGTCTGGCCACCCTAATATCCTCGTGATGAGAATGCTAGAAGTGTTCAGTACTTCAATTAAAGATCAAAATATGTCAAAGAGTGAAGGTAAATACTTTGAGTACCTACCAGCCCATGAAAGAAAGGAGAACAGGGATGGGATGAAAAGCAGCTGAACAAGAAGGGTGTACACCAGATTATAAGTTTTTCAAAATTAATAACACAGACACGCAGTTATTCAACTGAAATACAGAAAAAAC
Source organism: Centella asiatica (assembly GCA_014636745.2). NCBI lineage: Eukaryota > Viridiplantae > Streptophyta > Magnoliopsida > Apiales > Apiaceae > Centella > Centella asiatica. Next base: position 35,978,012 of record CM025787.1, read on the forward strand.
TCAAGACAAACTCCATAGATGACTCGAGAACTGATAAATTCATATGCTGACTGCTAAAGACAAACTCAATTATGATTTTTCACAAAGAAATATAGATTCAAAAACGTAAACTTACTTAAAGTTGGAATCTGTTGCAGCTGCTGCAGGCGGAACAAGACGTTTGGCTAAAGTATCATATATCTCATTCATGCACCTTAAAAGAGATCAAAACAAAAATTAATACTTCCTCCGTTTCAGAAGACACAATAAATTTTTAATTTTGACAGTCAATTTGAATTATTTTCAAACTCAAAATTGATGTGATTCATTTGAAATTCCAAATAAATATTGGAACTAGAGTTGTTCAATATATAAGTCAAAATTCTCACAATTGTAGTGGATTAGTGGTTAAAATTAAATAAAGATAATATCAATTCTTAATTAAAATGAGTCAAATTGGCTTCTTAATTAGAAACTTGTCATGAATCTAAAAGTACGAGATAATGGGAGTGTTAAATTTGTACTACAGACCCCGCCAAAACTTAGCCATAAAATTAAACTCCGTATTCCAGGACACACATTAACAAAGTTAAATATGCACATATGTAAACCTTTCCCATGCACTTGTATTCCTATCTAGATTGAAAAATACAAAAAGTCTTTCTTATATACTACACTAATATATAAAAGAAACCAGATCCCAATAACCAACAGATCTATTCAGCACAACTCACAGTAACTCTTATATCCAAGATATTCAAAATGAAATGAGAACCACATAAACATGTTCCAAAAAAAATATACGTGAAATGTGTATCTTAAAAAGATGTATCTTGAAAAACTACGGATGCAGAAATTATATCTGAGTGTGCAAAATATAAATATTCCAAAATACATCATATTCGACTTCTAATAGTGCATTGAATAATGCATGACCACACTATATTATCTTTATATATTTCCATAAACCAATTACTAAACGAGAAGCACAGTAACAGACCAAATAACAAAGAAAAACACATTGGCACATATTTTGACAAAATACCATCAAATAAAGGAGAATTTTTGGTTGTAGAATTCATTTGTAACATAACTTCATATTGAAAAAATAGCATACCCAGCCTCTATCACGGTACATTGACTTTTTTGGCTGCATGATACCTAAAAAAGAGTTTCAGGAATCAGCAGAAAATGGTTTTCATTTTATAACAGAGGTGAACATAACAATAAGAAGGATAGAAGAAATCATTTAGTATGTTTAGTGTTGCACTGATGGGAATCATACTCTCAATTCAATCAGTTTTGAGAAAACAAAAAACATGTAGCACTTCCCAAATTAATATTGGTTGGCAACTTAAAATGAACCAAGCTTTTCTTGAAGAAGGCTCCCCTTCTTCTTTTGCACGTCAAGCACTTTTTTCGGAGCAGAGCTTGAACATAATTTTTTGTCAGTGTAATTCAAGCTCAATAATTCTGGCTTTGACTGGGCTCGTTTAACAAAAATACATGTAAAACCCATGACCTAAACTTTGCTCATTCAATTGATAAGTCAACCTTGGAAAAGACATACCGGATCGATTAAAAGCTAGAGTGAACTTTACTCTTTTCAAATTTTTACACGAGCAAATGTTTGGCAAGCCCAAGCTAATACTGGTATACGTAATCTTATGCCGGAAATTGCTTTTCATTCTAAACAATCAATTTAAAAGATATATTTCTCTCGAACTCCCTTCCTTCATGACTCCACCTTCTCCGCTCATAAGAGTTACAGAAGGAAACATTTCTGAAATTTTTTTTATGTTCCGTCCAAATCCCAACCAAAAACACTCGTGAAAAATAATTGAATTTCTGCAGTAAGTACTGAACCTGCAAAGAGTTCGCCTTCTCAATTAAAACAGTATTGTGAAGAAAGAGCGGCCCATATGAGCATTTAACTGGATGAATAGAGAGAGAACTTTGATGCCATTCAGAAACCCCGATCCTTTTGAGCAACAAAGTCTCTGCAGATCCAAGAGTAATATCATAAATCATGTCATGCAAATTAATATCTCTTTGTGCCGAATTCTTTTCATCAAATAAAGAGGTAGGACCACCGGAATAAAAATTTGAGAACATACTTCAGTTACAAACTTGAGAGCAAAATCCACAACAAAAGAGAAAATTGAAAATGGAAACGATGCAATTAGTTTAAGAAATTAGGGTTTAATAAATGAGTTTAAACCTCTCCAAAATACAGATAAACAAACAATTTTTACAGAGCTTCGTAACTGAAACTGAAGTATTGATATGCAGAACTTATGAGCAAATAATGTGCTCATAAAAATTGATTAACACTAAATAAGAAGAAACATAAACAGACAATTGAGACTAGTACTGTTAAATAAGAAAAATCATGATCAGATTATTGAACTTAGACCTAAATAACATCGGGTACAGTATAAATCAGAATTCAGAACAACAGAACTTCCCAAACCAGAAAGATGAAATCTATATGATCCATCAAATTGACTGTAAAAATTTAACAGAGCGAAGCAGACCTGAAGGAGGAAGAGGAGTTAGAGACTGTCTGCAGCTTGCGGAGAAGGACGAAACTTCCATTTTTGGGTGGAAAGGAGGATGGAGAGAGAGGAGACGGCAGAGTCGAAGTGAATGAGTCGAGACTGATCACTGATGACGACGACGACGACGAAGAGGAGAATACGCTGGCGGGAGTTGAGGGGTACGTGGCACGACGCTGTGGGGTCAATGCTGGTATGACAACTTGGATAAGGTTCTAATCTAATCATGATTGCGTATTTTACGGGATTTAGTTATTTAATAGTTTTAAAACTCGGTTAAGATTTTAGAGATATTGAACTTGAGTAATAATGTCTGTGTGTGTGTCTAGTGAATTGCCCCTGT
>CM025787.1:35980991-36008491 GCA_014636745.2 Centella asiatica
ATATATATTTATTTATTTATTTATTTATTTATTTTCGTTACTTTCGAAATTACGACTTAAAAACTCGCGCATAATAAATTACTAAATATTTAATCCAAAAAAATATATCATTTTTTGTAATAAAATAAAAATTACATTGAAAAAAATCTTTTGTTACAAAAAATTTTGACTTGTGAGAAAGTTGTACCAAGCATAGAGTATAACATTTGGCATGATATGAAAACGGTTTTAATTTCATTTTGCCTTTGTTAATAGGAATATAATTGTGATATATGTTAAGGCAATACTAGCTCTAAAATGTCTTGTTTTTAAACTCTTAAAATTAGATTTTTAAAAGTCGATGGTAAAATATAAATGTAATTATGTTTTTTTATATATTAAAAAAGGGAGTATTAGTATAGTGAAATAAGTCTCCGTATAAAAGTTAATGGTTAGGATTTCAATAGCAAAACAAATTTATCAACTCATAGCAAATGAATATGGATTCCGCTGATAAAATTCAAAATGCTCTCCCATTAGATTTTCTTTGTGGATAATTTACTGGTCTAAATCTAGAGTCATTATTTCCCCTTTCTTGTTCTCCCAATCCTCCTAGTTCACATGTAGTTTTTATATTTTTTTCAAGGCTATCAGCCACCCAAAAAAAATACAGATAAATTACTCTAAAAGTCCTGATTTTCAAAACAGATTATGGATAAAATGACCACCACATGAATATTGGGCCTCAAGCTATAGAAATTTAGTCTTATTATATAGCTAAATTGCACAATCATTTCCACCATAATAGTCAAAGGTTACAAACAGCTAACACAAAGAATTCACAGATGACAATATTATTATTTTGATCCATTCTCATTTATCAGTAACAAAACCAAAAATTTAGCCTAGCCAAAAACCAAAAAGACGGGAAACCCAACAAGTGTTCGCATCTTTATTGTGAAATGGGGAGTTTAAGAAACAACATTGTTCTCACTCAATGTTCTCTTCCCCTAATTGACATTTGTAAATAGTCATAATAAAGAATTTTTCCATGAGGCTATCTGCCACTAATGTTATGGGAATTACAGGCACCAAATCCTTCGGGCCATGGTTTTTTCAGATATTAGAAAGTGAATTATCACAAAGTTACACAACAATCAGGTAACAATGTGCGCGCACATAGGGTAATATGATTTATTACTCCACGAGCAAAATTACTCCACGAGCAAAGTACACCTCCTTTTGCGAGGGCGACCACTCTTCTCATCATCACAACATGCCTGCACCAGCAACAAATACTTTTGAATGTGAACGACAACACTAATTATGGGCAGTTATTTTTTCTGAAACAAATTTAGTTATATATAACATAATATAGTAAATTTTAAAAGAATACTGTATCTTCTTATTTAGCTACCTTTTTTTATTGGAACCATGAAACATGTTAGCTCAGCATCATTTTTTGTTATTATTATTTTCTAAGATTTTATTTTTTAACAATTGACTGTTCTAGTCTTTTTTTTATTTTTATTACATAAAAAATCACTCCATAAATACTCACACACTCGCACAAATTACCATTCAGATCGTATCATTATGGTGTTTGAATCAACTATCGTCTTAATTCTTTTATTGATCTGTACAAGTTTGTCATTTTATATATGCTGTATCATGTACGTATTTCTTGGTTTCGTTTGACAAAAGTTATCACCAAATATATGCCCAGAGCTACAAAGGCACTTGCTTTCGGTGAGCAAAATACTTTTGCCCTGTCTGCAAAATAGTAAACCATGTCTCCTGATACTACTGATAAAATACAAGTTAGAAGATCAAAAGGGCTCTCCCAAATTTACCTGTTGATTAAGAAAATGAGGGACCCGGACCCTTTTGGAGCCATCGGCTAAGCGTTTCAAAGGAAAAGTGTTTTCTGAAGCACCCAAATCATTGCAGACCTGCCGAAAGATAAGTAAATTAAAATTAAAAAGAATGCAACATTACTAACTGAAACACTAGTATACAAGATCCAACTCAAGTATGTTCTAGCGAAGGAATTAAGATTATATAATATTTAAGGTTTTGTTATGTTCAACAAAGAACACAAGTTTGTGTTGTTTTGTCATGTTAGCAATGTGCAGTTACAAGTTACAACAGATGAAGTGGCTGTAAGGTTAGCTTTCACCAATGGCTATAAGATAAGATTTTACGAATGGCAATTTACCTGATTTTGAATGGTTTCAATCAACATTTCTTGGCAGCCTGATGCATGCACACTCTCCAGTCTGGGGCACTGAATTAGCAAGCTCTCTGAGGTAAAAGAGTAATATATTAATCTAGAATGACATAATAGTATAGTGTTTTGAGAAATAATTAGCTAAAGGGGATACCAATTGCATACCTGGAAGCAAATTTTTACACATGTTGAGGTTGAGATCATTGAGTTCAGGGCAGTTCAAATATAACGCCTGCAACAAATTCAAATTTTCAGAAACCAGAAAATATTCACTTCAGTGGCTTTATATTGCAGATCACAGAATCTCACGTCTAAGCCAGAACAACCCCACAAGCTTAATTTCTTCAACCGGCCATGCTTAATTATTAGCTTCTGGTACATGAGATGTAGCTTGCTGTTTGGTGTTTTTTCTAACTCACAGTCACTGTAGTCTTCAGTAGGAAAGTCTTGCCCGTTGGAGTCGCACACACTCATTCCACAATCCATGAGCTCTAGAAGAGGCAATTGAGCTGTGGCAAACTGAATGCCACCTGCAACGGAATAGTAAAATATCATAAGATCATGAAGCCAAGGAAGAAATTGCACAGATGCCAAGTGAGATTTACTTGAAGTGATATTTGGGCAAAGAGCAAGAAGAAGTCTGGATAATGTGTCAGGAAATACATTGCATATCATTCCAATGCCGCTGTCACTGATACTAGACCTGAAATCGGAGGATACATCAATTTTAGTCTTGAAGTTTAACTTAAAAACAAGGGAACAGCACTTGAAAACTGAAAACATACTTTGAAGTTTAAACCAATTTCTATAGAAGCTTTAACCTTCAAGTAAACGTGCATGTATTTGCGGTGTGGGGGGTGTTGGGGGGGAGGGTGGTGAGGGGGAATTAAAAGTACATTTTCTGCTAAGCGAACATCATAGTTATTCATTTGATGTAAGATATATGTATGACAACCTTATATGTAGTAAGAGAAGCAGGATTGAACTTACCCACTCAGATCAAGCAGTTCTAGATTTGAGTAACTTGAAGAAATTGCAGCAACGGATGCATCAGTTATTTCTGATCCAAGGACCAGAGAGAGCATTCTCAAACCCCTAAACATTGAGAATCAGATACATTAGTTACAGGGATACAAGTGACATTATTCCTCGGTAAACCTTGGAAAGAAAAGACAAAACGAAAAACAAGTGCACTTACAAGTTCAATGTCTGTGGTGTTCAGAATAAAGTTGAAAGATAAAAATGAACAACAGCACAGAAAAGATTAACCAAATTATGTCACTAAGTTAAAGACAAAAGCACCCAACACACCTCAAATTTGCAGCAGCAAGAGAAAGCACAACAGCATGTGAAAGTCGAATAGAAGCGATGTGTATGTTCTGTAGTCTTGGACAGTTCCTTCCCAGGCCCTCCACCACGGTAATGAGATCAGTACTTTCATTCTCTTGGCGAGAAAAATCAAGAGAGATTTCCAGTAAATTAGGGCAGTTAAAAACCTGTATCGCCAGCACAAAGTTAGAGGGTATACATACAAAAACATTATAAAAGAATCACGCCTTCAAGGACCAATTATGCATAATAGTTACCATCTTGGTGAGGGAGTGAAGATTTGAAAGCCAAAGTGTAGACAGACTAGATGAACAAAGATTGAAACTCCCAAGATTAGAACACCCATCCATTTTGAGACTTGTTAGACAACGTTTATCGGCAACAAAGCGACCCAACTCATCCCTGCAATAAACAATGTAATACAAATTACAATTAATCATAGCATGATACTTGTATCCTTTTGCACTTTTCAAGTGACAACCTTTAGGAATCCATTCTACTTGAAAGATAACAAGTAAGCAATACTAACACGACAGAGTAACATCATAGTCTACCCATCTAATAAACAATTGAATTTGATTCTCGGTGGTACGATTAATCCCAAACTTTACAATTCAAAGGCAACAGAAGTGTTGTGCTACAACATGTTGCACAAACCACGAACTTTAGGATAAGTAAAACGAACATAAGTGTTACACACATCCTAAAGATTCCATCAACATGAGATTCCCAGGTCATACAGGTAAGTTATGTTTTTTCAACACTTTGGATGCCCCATAGACATCCAAGTGATATACCACTGATGGAAAAATTAAGCAAGCCATGTTTTATCCTGTTTGAAAACATGGATTTAACTTTGGCACAACGTAAATTATTTTTGACTTGTCCAATTCAAGCTCAAGTACTCGATGAATGTTTGAACAAATCATGCGCAAAACCGACTAGACTTGGTACTTAAAACTTCAGTTTGATAATAGACGAGCTAGTCTCAAGCTTAAGCCAGAATTCAGTAAATCAGCCCAAGCCCCAAGAGTTAAAAACTGTTGCTTGAATTAGAAAAAAAAAATCATACATATAATTAAATAAAATATATATGTATAATTAGGTATTATACAAGACTTGGCGTATATTTTTTTGCTTAATTAAGCTTATGAAAGCCAATCCAGAGCAAGATATTGCAAAACTTAAACACAAAATTATTAATACATAGACCAGGACTCTTCCTCCATCTCGATTTGCAAGAGAAATGGAATGCTTTGAGTCCCATGTCAAGTTTGAAAACGATCTAGCTTATTTGCAACCTCACTTATTGACTCACATATCACATCAATGATAAATCTTGGACCATAAAGAAATCAATTAAGGACTCACTCACTTAAAATCCAAATACGAAGTTAGTGATTGGACTCTTCATTCAACAACATAAATTAAAATCAAACACATAGAGTACAACAGATCAAGGTGAGAATGTTACCCACTGATCCGATTGACAGAGCTAACAGATGCAAATATCTCCAGAGATTGCAAATTGGGGCACGAAAACGCAATGCAAGCCAGCAATGTTGCATCCACATCACTGCAAAAAATCCAAACACAAGATCGATTAGATGATCAATACACAATATCCGATCTTTGAACCCATTCTCCAAAAATTAAACATCAGACTTAAAATCTCCAATAAATTCACAAGTTTGCCGATTATCAGTCTTCGATTATCGGATTAGCAGTCCGGTTGTGTTCATTTGATAAGCTTATTAATGCATTATTATTGAATTTTGTTCGTTTTGTAATTATAATTATTAAAGGGAAGCTCCGAATACAGATCGAAGTTCAACTTCCTCGATTAAGTATTTTGCAAGCCGTAATACGATAATAATTTCTTACTCTTCAGTTATTAATCGATGAAAATGTGGATCCGTTAAACCCTAACCTTTCCATTCTAAGGGAGAGTCTAAGGAGTCCAGGACATTTCCGTACAACCGATCCGGCGAATCCAAGCTGAGACTTAGCCGGAACCCGAAGTCTCAGCTCTTCGGCCGCCCGCCAAATCCTTCTCGACGTGTCCCACCACCCCTTACAAACCCTTGCCGCCGTCAACAACGCCGGCGGCGGCAACCTCCTCATCACCTCCCACAAACAACTCGCCGGCAACTTACCGGATCCAAAATCCGAATCGGTTTCCGGCAAATCGTAATCCTCTTCCTCATCCTCCGACTCCTGCGACTCCCGCACGTCAATGTCATCGAACGACAGTGCTCGCCTGAGCTGCGTGCACGGCTGTCTCGTAGGCGGCGGGGGCCGGGCGACGGAGAGAGGCGACGATGCGGAGACCGAGCAGGTGGAGTCGGCCGGTGTGGCGGCGCCGGAGGTGACGGACGCGGTAGAAGGAGGAAGGTGACAGGAGTGACCTTTTTTCGGCATACCACAACGACCACAGTTGTAGCTCCCCCGCTTTTTGCCGCGATTGGGGCGAAAGGCGGTTGAGAAATCGGTGGCTCCGCCGGGTGTGGCGGGGTGAGGTTGGTGGCCGTGCATTTAGTGGGTTTCTTCAGATTTTTTACAGACAATAGAGTCTAATATAGATTGTGTATCTCAATATATATAGAGATACAGTAGAGAGCGATTTACACACAAATATAGAGAGAGGTGAAGCGAAGAAAATTAGAGAGAGAAAGAGAGGGACTGGTCGGGAAAAGGCGGGAGAAGAGATAATTTTTCGCGCCTTGATTTCGAAAATATATAAATGAGGAGCGTATATTTTAACTTTTTAACTTTTCTGGTTGGAATAAAATAAAGGGCACGTGACTCGGTTCTTTGTATTTGTCATTTTATTTTCTCCTATTTCTATTCTCATAATTTTTTGGTCAATTCTTTCTATTTAAGTTCTGTATAGATATAGAATGATGTATATATATATGGAAATGCTACTGGTATTTATATTAAGAGCTTGTTCGTATATTATTTTTTTCTTATGCCTTAAAGTTAAAACCTGTTAAAATTATAAGTTTAAAGATATTTGGATGAAAAAATTGCTTAAAAGTTAATAATTTAATGGAATAAATAGCCAAAAACTAAAAAATAACAAATACTTACTTTTCATATTTGAGATTGAAGTTAAAAACTAAGTTAATAAATAAGTAGAAAAACACAATTAAATAGTGAGATTTTGGTAAGAAATAAGGAAACAGTAAATACCCCTAATAACTATATAAATGAGTTCTCTAAATTGTATTGGAAATTTAGAAGTATTTGTAGGTTGATATTTTATTGTGCCAATTTCAGTCATCAACAGCTATATTAATCAACAAAAAACTATGTTAATTTCTTTCTAGGTATTTGTTGAATAAACGCAGAAATTAAAAGATTGCCAAATATGATAAATAATATACATTCTTAAATGAGTATATGCTTTATTGATAATATCATTAATACGAGATATATGGTGAAGATCTCTGATATTGTCTTGGATTTCCAATTTAACTTTACAAATACTCCGTAACAAAAAATTGTCGTAAGCTTAGATGTGCACTCCATCGGCTTCACAATTATATGACATATCTATTAGCCAGTGCATTCGTATATATGTGTGCGCACATATATATATATATATATATATATATATATTCAAATAATCTATCTATTTATTATTAACTCTGTTAAATTCATCTATTGATTCGGTTAATTTAATTTAATTTTTTATTATTACTAAAACTTAAATATTGGTATCTTTGAAAGTTATTATAAAGTTTCGTGTTTTCTTTGATCGTTAAGTTCGATAATAATAACAACTAACGGTATACCATACCGACAAATTAAGTAATTATGAATAAAACAATGATGTGTAACAAAAGAATAAAAAAACATTTATATGTAAAAACTAAAATTAATTTTTACATATATTTGTTTAATCGTGTATTATGTTATTTGATTACATGTAAATTCAGTATACAAATTTGAATTGTATTAAATTTATGGCAAAGAATAAAAAGTGGACGTCATATTTAACTTTGATTGAATATTTTATTCTTATGAGTCGAATTGATTTTCTTTGACAATAATGCATAAATATATCTAAATATGACTCAACTGAATAAAAGATAGTTCTTTTAAATAGATGTCTTACACTTATATTGTATAGAGCTATGTCGAATTATACTAAGATGTTATTCTTTAGATAAGTTGTTAGTACGAAATTGAAACAATAGATATTTAAGTAAATATTCATTTTGTTCCAAAATAAAAAATGTATTTTAATTCAGACAAAACATGTTTGCGAAATTATATAATTTAAAATTAGAGTAAAAATTTTAATTTTTAAATTTGAAATGAAACTTCATGATGTACAAAAGAAATTCTTTTAAATGCAAACAAAATTATAATTTTAAGAATTTAGACCACAAATAAAATCATAAAATTCACGAACAGTATTAAATTTTAAAAGTATATCTATATGTAATAAAAAAATATATGTATAATTTCGTAAAAAAAAAGGGAGTAGTACTTACCAAATTTTAGTGTTTTTTAAAAAAAATATAATTTGTACAGGCCAATATGACGGGCAAAAGCCGAAGTACTCCGCAGTAAGCAACCCGGTAAGCAGTTGTGTATGATCAGTCCTCGGCCGCCCAGTCAATGATAAAGAATCAGAATATTGCAAGGCCCTTAACTCATTTGGGCTAAATAGGAGGCCACAGCTTTTATCACTTGTCACATCATCTGTTTTGTTTTATCATTGACTCACATCATCTGTTTGGTTTTATCATTTGATGTATCTGATACTCTATCTATTCTTTAAAAAAAAAGGCGGCATATTTTAAATAGAAAAATTTTGGCCAGTACAAAAATAATTATCGTCAAATTTTCATATATTTTTAATAATTATTTTAATGTTATCATTTGATATATTATATTATTATGTACAATGTAATTTATTTCTACAGTTGATAGCAATTATATATAGTAATATTAAAAAATATAATAACATAAATTTAATAAGAATTGTTGAAATATACGGGAACTGCATGAAAATTATTTTTTAAACATGTTCGGCTGAGAATTGCCTCCATTTAACAATGTTATTTACTATTTTTGTGAAAGTCTATAATTATATGAAAACCTTATCAAATTCTTTAACATAATTTAAAATTTCTAAAATTTAATTAAGGGTCAATAATTATCACCGGAATACAGTCAATTGTCACCGGTATACAGTCAACCTCAACAATTAATGAGGAATTTTGATTTTTCATAGTCTACCGTATGTGAATATGATGCATTAATCTCAAAAAAATCAGTAGGATAGAAGAAATCTGTCCGATGAACATAAACCACAAACTGAGTTGTAGATTTTTCTTTAGAATAGTTCTTTATACCAAATATAGTTATAACTTGGGCGAAAACAGGATTACATATTAAGAAGGAGACGAATTTTGTTTCTAGAAAAGAGTTTTTGATGGGGACGAAAACTAATAAGTAAATATTGCGGATATTAAAGGCAGTAAAATGAGGGAATAATGAAAGTTTTAATTCTTTTTGGATATTATCATAAAATTTTGTAAAATATAGAAAGGACGAGCATCACTCAATCTGAATGTAGTTCTGTCCTTGGTTTACAACTCCAAGTTAATAATTGCTTCTTATAATTTACATTGTTCACATATAATTTAATTGTACTCTTCATTGCCGCCATACATATCTAAATTACTTATAAAATGGACAAATACCCATATCAATTTAAGATGCACATACAAAAAGGGAAAAATAGAAGAGAAAATTCCCCAAGAAAATGGGAACGAAAGTACAACACATTACACACACAGAGTAAGACAAGTTAATAACTAATGAGTTTAAGGTGTTCACACACACACACAAAACAAATGAGACAGATGATTTAAACACACAAAACTTCGTAAATCAATAGAACAAGATTATGAAATGTCCAACTCATTATCCAATTTTCAGTATAAAAAGAAAACTAATTATCCAATTTTCACTTACCAAGAAATAAAATAAAATAAAATTGTGCACGACATTAAGTAACATCAGCCAGTCATTGTACAAACGTCCGTCCATTATAAGGGTCTTTTGATACATAAGTTCACAAAGATAGATTGATAGTGTCCACAAAATATAGAAGACATATTCCATAACTTTGACATTTCTATTTGTCAGTTTACACATGCGCGTGAATTGGATGGGTTCTTTTGTGTTACACATGTTGTGTACATGCAAAATACTACTTTCTCAGTTCTTAAAAAAATATTATATTTGCAATATCTATAACTCCAATTTGATTTTGATGTAAATTTAATTTAATTTTGATTATTATATGATTAATATTATAAAATGAGTGAGTAATATTTTCAACGGAGAAACCTTTATTATTTTAGAATTTTATTAAAAATATATCACAATTCAAAGTTCAAGATTTTAGAGTTGACTGGAAATAAAACTAAATATATCTCTTTTAAGGAACGTGGAGAGTATAGTTATCATTATGTAGTTATACGTAATCCATATTTTTTGATAGATATTTATATGTTATCCAATAAGTGATTACATAAAGTTTAATAAGAAATTACATATTTTCTGTACCATTCGTTTTGTAAACCCGTCCACCCTGTACATTAAAATTTTGCCTAGAATCTGGAAGACAATATAATCAATTGATGCCATAGAAAACGTTATATACTCACCAATAATTGTACTCGCTCATAATAATTTACTCTCTCCTCCGTTTCAAAAAAAATTAACATTTGATAATAAAATTTGTTTCAATAAAAGAATAACATTTGCATAGTTTTTTCATTATAATGTCATATTTTTCAAAATGATGAGCAAAAAATCATAACCTAGCGTTGGAATAAAAAATCTAACACGTAGAAATCGCGTAGACACACCCCTTCTCATATACGTACATACATATACAATTACGCATAGAGAAAACTCTCCAAGAAAATGGGGAACGGAAGTACAACACATTACGAACACAAGAAAAGAAGTTAATAACTAATAATTTTACGGAGTTCACACACACACTCACACATATAGATTTGACTAAAGAAATTACTATGTCCATATGATTTATTTTTTATGAATAAACGTGGAGGAAATGCCTCTATATATTGCGCCTAGTGATCTGCACTACCATGCATAACCAACACTAGAAACTTCACAAGCACAACAAACTCACCGTTCTTGTACATTTACTTATTTCCATTTCCTTCCGACAATTCTAAAGAAATACTTTAAATATACAATGACAACCTCTTCACCTATAGTTGGAGTTCATCCCAAGTATAGAAGAACACCCCAACAGTGTACGTTTGGTTCGTCCCAAACTCACCTTTCAACACCAAAATCTCAATCAATCTTGCCCAAATCAGTCGTGTCGCGAAGCGCGAATCCCGAGGTATCATCATCGTTCAGGGACATTTTTGCAAAGAAACATCCAGCAGAATTGAGGGAAGTTTCTGATTGTTGGAGAGACTTACACGGTCAACATAATTGGTCCGGGTTACTTGATCCAATGGATCCGACCCTACGGAATGAAATTATCCGTTATGGAGAATTGACACAAGCTTGTTATGATAGTTTCAATTATGTTGCATTCTACAAGTATTGTGGAAGCTGTAGGTTTCCAAAGTACAATTTTTTTCAAAGTTTAGAAATGGAGCACCACGGCTACCAAGTGTCGCGCTATCTATACGCGACAGCTAGTGTTTCTATTCCACATTTTTTCAAAAAATCGAGGTGGCCTCGAGTATGGAGCAAACATGCAGATTGGATCGGCTACATCGCGGTCTCCAATGATGAAATGTCAAAGCGCTTAGGTCGCCGCGACATAATTATTACGTGGAGGGGGCACCGTGACAAAACTAGAGTGGATTAATGATTTAAATTAGACTTCGGCCAGTCTCGGACGAGGGTATTCCTTGTACGGATTCCAATGTTATGGCCGAAACGGGCTTCCTCGATCTGTACACCTACAAAAAATCGGATTGCGAATTTTGTGGTTCATCGGCTCGGGAACAAACATTGGGTGAAGTAAATAAATTAATAAACAAGTACGCGAACGAGGAAATAAGTATAACGGTCACTGGGCACAGCTTAGGTGGTGCCATGGCAACATTGAATGGATACGATATTGTGGAATCCGGTGCAAATAAGAGAGGAAACGGGCGGGCGCCGGTACCCGTAGGAGTGTTCACTTTCGCAAGTCCACGGGTCGGTAACCACCCGTTTAGGGAAAGGCTTGACAAGTTAGGCGTGAAAGTGCTAAGGGTGTTAAATATTCACGACATTGTGCCCAAAGTGCCGGGTTTGTTAATCAATGATGACTCATTTTCGTTTACGAGTATATTGGCTAAGGGGTGGAGTTACTCACATGTCGGAGTCGAGCTCGAGTTGAACCATGAACATTCCCCTTATTTACAAGATCTCCCTGATGAAAAAATAAGGGATCATATAGATGACCTAGCTAATTTCCATAACTTGGAGGCTCATTTACATTTGGTGGACGGGTTAGTTACATTTCATTTTATTTACAAAAACGCGCGTATAAATATTATAATATTATACATATATATATATATATATATATATGTTGTGCAGGTATCATGGAAAATGGAGTAAATTTGAGTTAGTAAATGGAAGGGATATAGCATTGGTGAACAAGTCTGCAGATTTTGTGAAGGATGAATATATGATTCCACCTAATTGGAGACAAGGTGAGAACAAGGGGCTCACAAAAACAGAGGATGGCAAGTGGGTGCAACCAACTAGGCCCGAGGGGAACGACGGTCACATATGACCTCCATCCATGATCTAGCTTCATCTATGCAATCATAAGTTTAATGCTGTGTTGAGGATATTATAGACAAGGAGATATAGAATTGTTCTACGAAGGTCACATATGAGATTTGGTGCCATTGTTGCTTAATCTATGCAATCATAACCTTTAATGCCAAATGATTTAGAATTGTTACATCTACCGAGACAATAACAATAATTATAAAAAATAAATTATTAGACAGAATGATACATATATATATATATATATTTTTTTTATTTTATTTTATTTTATTTATTTATTTATTTGTTTTTGTAATCAGATTATCGAACTCAACATAGATTCGTTCAAATTAAGATTTTATATTGGCTCTTACATTTTCAGCTTTTGTCCACGTATAATTAATATTTATCAAATAATAATAATTATTATTATTATATTTTGAACATATATTCTAACAGTAACAATCCCAATAAATATATTATTCTAATTTTTAATTTAATAAATGGTGTTTGATCAATCCGTTTTAACATTTGTGTGGGTAAACCTAAGAGTGTATGACATGTCATGAGATTCATGAAACTAGATTTATTGGAGCCAAATAATCTCTCGTGTATTACTTATTTAGTTAAAAATACGTTGCAATTCATATAAAATAAATTTGTGAAATATTTTAATTCAAGATTGAAGTAAAATAAGTTGAACAATTTCCTCCTTTTTACATTTAAAAAAAAAAATCAATGACATAAAATAACCATGAATGGTTACTTTAACCCCAAGTAACCCCAAACTCTTAATATAATACAAGTACGTATACTAGTCCTTGTCTTCTTGATAACCAACACGAAAATATACGCAATAAATAATATGAACCGTATACGTGCAGTTTATATAGATTGTGTTTAAACAATTAGTAGCACTATAATGGTTATGATTATTTTATAAAAAAAAACAACTATTTCTCCTAGTTAAAACCAGCATATTTTCGTCGACGTCGTGATAAATTATTTTTGTTGAAGATATACAACTTAAAGCAAATGGCATTAATCGATGTTGTGTTTTTTTTTATGAGTTCAATAAAATTTCTTTTTTATCGATCAAAATAAATAATAAATAGAATTCATCCATCTATTTCTCTGACAAAAGCAGGGCACACTTAAATTTAAGAGGTGTACATGTCTGACATTCATATCTTTTTCAAATTTAAATATTTATCTTATTTCATACTAATAAATTTTATAAAACAAAATTAAAGTAATTTTTTTAAAATTTTATTATAAATGAAACTCTATTTCAAACAGTAGTGACACAGAGGGTATGATATTATGGTGCATCCTATATATATACACCCAGCGGCATCTTTTTTAGCACCGACCGATCACAAAATAATGCAGTTATAATTGTTATGGTACAACTCATGTTGGATTATTTTACTCAATACCGTACTAAATATTGTAGTTTATATTTTGTAGAGATTTGGTCTCTGGGATTCAATTTTATGATCGCCTGTTGTCTGTTCAATCCGATCGCGCAGCGAGCGATTGAAAAAGATCCTATGTGTTATTATAATAAAAAAGAAATAGTCTTCCTTTTATACACAAAAAATGTTTTCCTATAAAATATTTTTTGAAAAAATCATTTTCATTATTAGATTGTTAATTCGAGAAACGAATAAAAAATACGATTATGACAGTAACGACGGAGATGCGATGATTAATGATGGTAATTATAAAATATTGACGATGTGTGAGATTTTAAGTGATGACATGTAATTATATTCTTAAAAAAAGAAAAGAAAAGAAGTACTAGATTATATATATGGTAAAAGTACTATTTTATGACTTTGAAGTCAAATGATCAAATTTATAAGGTGAGAATTGGATAGCAGTTGAATTAGTAGTTTATGGATAAGAATTGAGTGAGTAGCGGTAGGAATTTCGCCATAAAAAAAAAGAAAGAAAGAAAAAAGTTATATGTGGTATGCACCATTTCTTTACACAAATTAAATTTATTTTCCTAAACAAATGTTCAATTTCATTTGTCTCATAATGAGTGACTAAATTAACAAATGTACTTTCATATAGAGCATTTTGAGAATAGAAATAAGAACAAAAAATTCTTCTTGTTAATTATAGTGTCGTAGAAGATAACAAGTCAGTTACAAGGGACGTTAAGCATTTAAGACATGGTCCCAAAGTTTTAATTTGATTGTTGCGGTGGAAGCGATATCTTTTTATATATAACTATGTAGATGTAAATACCGGTGCATTTATGAGTACATGCATGTATTTAATTGTGCTAATTTTTTCTAGATTTGTTCATTATATTTTAATTTTGAAAAGTCAAATGGATTAATTTTAAAACTCTTATTTAATATATATTGTATATTTTAAAATTATTAAAATTGACTTTGATAGTATATCCGATATATTTTTTTATAATAATAATTATGAACCTTTATCAAATAAAATATAAAGGGATATTTATTCATATATTTAGTCATTGATTAAAAAAAAACTAGATATAGATGGAGGTAATATTTACGTATTTATAAATCAACCACAGAAGCTAGCTGATGGAAGGAAGATAAATGATTCACTCTCCCATAATCATTCTAGAGCATGATGGGATTCACTCACTAGAATTTGGTTTACACTAGTCCTTTAATTAATTTCAGCTGCCAGTTATAAAAAACATATCTCACTAGAATTCAATTTCAGTACTAAGGAAAATTATCAAATATTAAAACTCTATTTTAAAACTAAATACATAAATGAATAAAAAATAGTATATATATCTTTATATATATATATATATATATATATAATTTTGAAATGAAATGAAGTTAGAATATTATAATTACTCTGTATCTGACAGGCTGCTGCGAACATTATATTAGATCATGACCACGTGGCCCATTGACCATAGAGGAAGGTGATAGTATTAGTACTTATCAATTCAACCGAACTTTCTTTGAATTACTAATTTTTTTTTAATTAACTATCCAAAAGATCCCCATGTGATTCACGTTCTCCAATAAAGTAATATTTATTACTCTTTTAGTTCTAAAAAAGGATTTGATAATAATAAATATTTGTTATAGAAAAAAAAATAATGTTTGTATATATATTTATTATAATTTTATATATTTTAAAATTTATTATTATAATTTTTTTTATGATTTTTAATTGTACATTCGTAATAAATTTATTAAATTTTTTTTTATTATTTATACATATAATTTTTAATATTATTATTATTATTTTTTGCTGGAATGAGAGTACTTACTTCCTCCCTGTACATAAGAATTTATATTTGGCCCACTTAGCTCACCAAATCGCCATCTTACCCTAGTACTATGCATTTATTCCTCGTAGCAAAGTAACTTGATCAATAACCAACATCTCCATTATTGTTTCTCTCCGCCTCCAACAAATTAAAACCCCTTGTTTCCATGGCAATCAACATGGGAATTCTTTCCTTTACAACACCCAGAATAACTGATTTTCGATCCGAAAATCAGTTTTCATCGCCAAGTTTTGGCCCCAGAACACAAAAAACAATGACAAGAAGCAAATCTTTGGTCCGAGTCATGTCCAAACCTACTGAGTCCATGGCTTCTCTAATGACCGAGTTGGAGAAAGATCGCGACGTTCTAGATGGTGAAGAAGAGCATGAAGACGTTAGAACCAAAAGGCAGCTACAAGATCAGAGGGTATTATCTGATTGCTGGAGAGAGATACATGGGGAAGATGATTGGGTCGGGTTACTAGACCCGATGGATCCACTTCTAAGATCCGAACTCATCAGATATGGCGAGATGGCGCAAGCTTGTTATGATGGTTTTGATTTTGATCCGTTTTCAAAGTATTGTGGAAGTTGCAGATTTAGTAGGCACAAGTTTTTTCAATCACTAGGCATGGCGGATCACGGTTATGAGGTGTCGCGTTACATATACGCAACATCTAATATAAATCTACCAAATTTTTTCAAAAAATCTAGGTGGCCAAAAGTATGGAGCAAAAATGCCAATTGGATAGGCTATGTGGCGGTCTCAAATGATGAAGTATCGAAACGTTTAGGCCGACGTGACATAACTATCGCTTGGAGGGGAACCGTGACACGACTCGAGTGGATTGCGGATTTAATGGATTATCTCAGGCCGATCTCATCGGAAAATATTCCGTGTCCGGATCCTGACGTCAAAGTAGAGTCCGGATTCCTCGATCTTTACACCGACAAGGATAAGAGTTGTAAATTTTGCAAGTTCTCAGCTCGAGAACAAATCTTAGCTGAAATCAAGAGATTGACAGATAAGTATCCTAATGAAGAATTGAGCATAACAATGACAGGTCATAGCCTAGGGAGTGCACTAGCATTATTAAGTGCATATGATATAGTTGAAACGGGTCTCAATGTGATGGATGATAGTCGGGCCGTACCCGTATCCGTTTTCTCATTTTCGGGTCCTCGTGTCGGCAATGTTAGATTCAAGGAAAGGCTTGAGGGTTTAGGTGTGAAGGTGTTGAGGGTGGTAAATGTTCATGACATGGTGCCGAAGTCGCCGGGATTGATCTTTAACGAAGCTTCGCCGGCGTCGGTGATGAAGTTGGTGAAGGGTTTACCGTGGTGTTATGCGCACGTCGGAGTTGAATTGGCGTTGGATCATAAGAACTCGCCGTTCTTGAAACAAGATGGTGATCTTGGTTGTGCACATAACTTGGAAGCTCACTTGCATTTACTTGACGGGTTAGTTACATTTAAATTCTTACTACCTTCAGTTAATAGCGTTGTTTGTCTTTATTTTTGGCCAACTTTAGTTTATGAAATTGTAGTGGGAATGCTAGATATAACTATAGAAGTATATATATGTATAGATAATCAAGTCTTCGTCTACTCTAAGTAATCATTTGTTAATATATTAAATATTTTTTTATTGTTAAAATCCATCTAATATTTATCTAAGTACTCGCGTGCTTTCCCTTTATCATTTACTTAACATATTTCAACTTCTCCTTAATTGAAAGTAGTGACAATAATAATTGCAGACAATGTGGGTCCTCATATATATATATAATAATTTGATTTATGATAAGATATTGCAGTAGCCAGTATGGCATTACGCTCACTGAACTACGTAAGAGAGAGAGAGAGAGAGAGAGAGAGAGAGAGAGAGAGAGACAGAGAGATATATGTTATGTTGTTAATCTAGTAATAATTGATATTGTTGTTTTAACCTATTCTATACTTCTAGTGAAGTCAGGTCATATGTGAGAAGTGACAAACCGGACCCAACTCGGTAGCTCTCATTAATAATGTTATTTGTTATTCACATAATAGATATTGACTAGTTTGTCGTTATGTGGTTAATATAAAAAGTAGATAAATATGAAAGCCTTCCAATTTTTGAAGACAATAACATACAATCATTTCCATATTTATATATCATGAAGTCATGAATCGAGTTGTGCTGCTCGTGCATGCCGAGTCACCAGTGCTGGGCATCATATTAAAAAATTGCCATCAAGCTGTACTTTGGGACCAGCAAATGGAAGTATTGGACTACCACTCGGCTCAAACTACATAGAGTTAAAAACGTTGACTGTATTATAAAAAAAACATTTCCTCATTAAATGCTTCACATGTTGGAGTATTATTTTATAAAAATGTAGTATAAGATGGTAAGCTGGAAAAACAAAATTAAAGTACTAATGATTTCATCTGTCTTTTGTGTTTGATATATAACGATAAACGAATATTTATTATTCATGAAAAAACAAAACAAAAGACTAGGAAAAGTTTGTACATATCCATACCTAGTTCGTGTAAGATCAATTTTGCCTTTTATAAAAGCTATTGATAGCCGCTCTTCAGTTCCACTATACAGAGGAAGGATTATTATTAGTATTTTTTTTAAATACTAATAATAAAATTAATTTAAAATCTATACATTTAATAAAATTAGTAAAGATTAATAAAAATCTATCCATCCAATCAAATTTAGTAAAAAACATGTCTACTACACAATTATTTTATTTATATATCAAATATGTAAATATAAAATATATATATACACAAAACAAATTTAAATAATAATGTATACTATTTATATGTGGGTACACGATAATTAATTTAAATTAGATGTCTAAATTAGTAAATTTAAAAACTTAATATATTACATATAAAATTATCATAATATATCATGGTGGGTTTAGTACTGGACAGGGAGGATAGTCCCTATCCCATGTGAATTCCCACTAACTTTTTATTGGATTTTTCTCATCCCTGGTCAATATCAAAATTTCCATTCCGACAGATCAAAAATGACTCTCTCCACCAAATACAGATTGAATTGCCATCCCGTGTTTAATTTGGAATTAAGTTTATGTCAAACGAGGTCAACCTTTAAGAGTAACATACAGATATACATATTATTCATGCATGATATGTTGAATTATTGATCATTAGTGGTGCATACATACATGCATGCAGGTACCATGGGAAAGGGCATAGATTTGTGCTAGCAACAGGAAGGGACATTGCATTGGTGAACAAAGCTTGTGATTTTCTGAAAGATCATTACTTGGTCCCACCTCACTGGAGGCAAGATGAGAATAAAGGGATGGTGAGGACAAAAGATGGCCGTTGGATTCAACCAGAGAGGCCAAAGCTCGATGATCATGATCATCCTCATGATATCATACACCTTCACCTTAGACAATTAGGACTGCTTACTAATCAGTAGATGTAATAAAAGTAATACCCCATGCTTCAATTTATCTGTCCAGCTCATATGACAGGGATGGAACTTGGCTTATTCGGGTTTAATTGTAAATATCACAATAAAATAAAAAAATTGTATAAAGTTGAATGCAATATCAAGAAGTGGATTACGAAAGCTTTTTGAAAAGAACAAATATGTACATGTGTGTGTATATATATATCTAGGGTAAAACTAAACCCTTGTCTTTGGAAAGAAAAGAAAAGAAATGGAGAGAAAATTTATTACTAATTGTCTTTAAGTTTTTTTAAAGGAGAGAAATAAAAAAAAATTAATCACCAGGTTGTCTTTGATTTTTTTTCAAAAAAGAAGGTACATGATTTGGAAAGAAAATCTTAAATTATGTTGTTTAAATAATTTGTTCTCACTTTTGAGAAGAAAATATGAGATTTTTTTTTAAATTTCTCTTCTTTTTTCCTCATTAAAAAACTCCCAGACACTACCTAAGTAAATATTCTAATTTAGGTATCATTCATTTCAACTTAAATTGAAAATTTTAAATTCTGACAATATAGTAAAATTTTTAAATTGCAACAAACCAACTTTATAATGTTAAAAAATCAGTAGGGATCCGATCGAGGAGCCAACTAGTTCTCTCAGAAATACTCCAAGATAGTTTACTACAAAAAAAATAAATAAATTAATAAATAAAATACTCCAAGATTGATTGAAGTGCAGCAATTATCTGAACATTTTAGGAGGGTAAAATGGTAGGGCATTGTGAAATTGAATTCAACTCTGAATACTAGATAAAAAAATATTGATGTTTAATGTCAAGGTTGGCTATTATATATATGTGATTACGCGCACACATGTTGAGCAGTCAAACTTTTGCTACGGAGTATATTTTATTTCTGCGTAGGACAAAAAATATTATTACTATATATATAACATCTCAGAGTTGAAAATATTAATACATAACCTCTTTGGTTCATATTTTCAGAACCTAATGCCACTGGAACTCTAACGTACTAAGATCGTCACTAGCAAACTTTGGGTTGGTAGATCTACCTTATTTAGGGCACAAAGGAGTAGAGTCGAAACAAGTCCAACTTGAACAAAATTTAATTTGATCTTTTATTCGTTAAATTGAGCCTAATATAAATAAGTAGACCTAACAAGAGTTTTCTAGATCAAATCAAACCAAACCAACCAAAGCTTAAACTTGTCAATAGATAAAAAGTTGTCTACTCCCTCCATTTTTCTTAACATGTCAGTTTTAAAATAAAACACTTATTAAGGGGTAAATTAATTTCATTTCATGTTTAATTGACCAAGATAATTACTAAATCTCAATACTGCATTCTAAAGTTTGCTAGTAAAGATGCCAAAAACCAAGTTAGCATTTAATATACAAGGGTAGCACGAGAAATGAAGCCATTAATAATTTTTCACGAAGATACAAATGATACGTGAATACGAACATTTCACCTCCTCCACAATGTCATCCAAAAAAGAATAGGAGTAATTCAAATTAAGTTGAGCCAAACCGAGTCGATGTGAACAAATTTAAAATAAGTTGAACTACGCCATATACTCTAACAACTCAATTCGTTTGAAAACCAACATCTATGATTATTATACGAGATAGTAGTATAATATTCACATATGAATGAATGACGTGTTGAGTTGTCTATTACCGTGTAATCATATGTTATATAATTGGTGCTCTTAATACAAGAGAAATATTTTTTGAAAAAAAAAAATTGAAATTATTTTCTGAAAAAATGATTTATTTTTCGGTGTTTGATTGCTATGTTAAGCTAGGTTGAAAATAAGTGAAAATGTATAAGTTATATTTTAAGAGTTAAAATATTATGTTTTAATTTTTTTTAAAACCATAACAATATGGGTATCTATTTATAGATCTTGAAAAGTTATGAGTTATGATAATTTTTAAATATTTTTTGGATATATATTTCTAGAGTTATAAATGTTTAAAACAAAACTCACAAAATAATAGAATCCACTAAAATTTTATCTCTCCATCCTACTCTTTGTCCATATTCTCTCTTTTTGTTCTTCTTTTAAAAATATTTTCTCTGTTTCAAAATGAGAAATCATTTTCCCACACTTTTCACATAAGCTTTTTTCTTTGACCGAAATTATTTTTCTTTTAACTCAATTTTCATAAACAGCCAAACATTAAAAAATGAAGAAATCAGAGCCTTATGTGTATCCAAGGCACACACTGTAATTCCATCAGCCATGATTTTCACTGCTCTACATATGATTATATTTATTACCAATATCCAGAGAAAGTTCAGATCGAAGTTGGGACTACTTGATGATATGCAAAGACCAAACTTTATCATACCATATTAAAAAGCTTAAACATCTAGGCGAGGGTGAGAATAAGAGACAGAAGGTTCTTTAAAATGTACCCGCCATGGCGCAACCCCTGCTTACAAGTATGCTATACCCACCATGAAACAGGACCCAGCCCATCAGCATCCAGCGAACCCTATCAAGATATACATAGGCAAAAGTAAAGTCTTTGATGAGGCATATTTTAAAACTCTGCAACTGATAATTGCACTCCATATTACTTTCAACGGTAAAACGATTTAACACATCAATGTAATCTCCCGGGTAAAAATGGAACCTAAACAGGCTACTATGTTTGCCAGGGAATAAGCTATTGTAAGGTCTTGTACTCAACCCCTCATAGTTCGGGGACTGCCGAGGGAGTAACCCTTCTTCTACCTCCGGTTATCTACTTAATTTCCTTATTATGTGCTCCCTCTGTGCCGTTCCCAAAAACAATAACATTTCATTTTGTTTATACTAAGTTGCGAAATCTTAAAATTCAAATTGTGGTAAGCGTTTAATAATGTTTCCATATAATAAAGAGCTTAGTTTATTGAAACTTCAATGTATTTGTAATTTTAATTATTTTACAATCAAAATCAATCAAATTTTAATCATAATCTTTCATAAAATTGCTAGATAACTTTTTGAAATGTTGCTTTTTCTATGGAACCGAAGGAGTATTATTTATTTTTCCTTAAACTTGTTTTGTTTTGTTATATGAGTTCACCGATTGCTGACCCTGAATCTAGCTAGGGATGAAGGTATTGCTGATGTTTCCTTGCTTTACCCACAAGTGCATTCCAAATCATTAACTTGATACAATAACAAAGGATGACTTTTTACACAAAAAATTCTTCAATTTCGAAACAGATCATAAGCAAATCCACTATGTCACATGTCAGCAAATTTCATAAAGGAGCAACCATGATTTTTGAAATTGAAATGCCAAAAAGAGAAATAAATGAATAAATAAATAACAGTGAGGTGTAACTTAGAACCTTACTGGATAACTATCCAAGAAACAAAGTGCAATAGGTCACTTACAGTGATCAACATTGGGGCAAATCGCTTTGGTTGATTTTCTAGCTCAACTGGTATAGAAGGATAGCTAACACTCTGCACTTTGAATCTAATCTGCAATCAAACATAAGAATTGACATAAGTATTGGTGCATAAAAAGCACCATTAGTTACTTCCAAATTAGTAAGAATCAAGGAACCTCATCGGCACCGTCTATGGCATAGTTTTCATCATTATACTCCCATATCCAGCTGACTTGATTTCTGAGGAAAAGAAAAAGAAAAACAATCATCAAATGTTATAATTTCCAAAGGACCAGATCCGCTCTTGCGTTAATAATAATAATGAATATATATATATATTGAGGATCAAAATCTCACTTATTTTCTGGGTCTGGCTCAAAATGAGAAGGGTTTGGCATTAAATGAGCAGGAACATAAATGTCATCAAAGAATCCAAGTGATACTGCAAATGACAATTTGAAACGTCAGACAAGTACATTGTTTGCCTCGAGCTATATAACTTATAGTTGGTAACTCAAACAAGGGATTCACCAATCAGCGGTATATCAACACTAAATCAGGATAAAACTGATTAAATAATTAACTCTTGGACAGAAAGATGCAGATCCCCTCATGCCCACAAACACACTCCGAAACAATGATGTACATAAAACCAACCACCACCATTTGAAATAAGAATCCCAGTTTATGACAACTTTACTTTTTTATTTTTTGCAAAATATATACGTAAACTTGTTTATATACTTGGACACGATTTTTTCTTCCACATCCAAGAGACACCTTTTCTCTTACTTACTTTCCAGTCCTAATAAGTCCAATTTTTTATTTTTTAAGTACAAAACTTTGACTTGATCCCAATTATACAGTGTTTCAGACAATTTCACCACAAGGAGCACAAACATAATCAGTTAACCAGGCATATCTTAACATGCAAAATCATGCGTATAGAGAAGAAATAATACAACGTAATCCGGTAGCATTGGACTCTTTCAGTTTTGCACCAATAACTTCTCCCACGAATGGCCGAAACACTACCAATCTAAACTTCACCTGTTAACAAATACCCACAAAGATCAAAATTATAAACACACAAATTCTTCCAATGGTTATAGTTAATTCAAGAAAGCATAGAATACCGTATAGGTGGAAGCACCATCATTAGGGAAGATAAAGCCTCCATCAATGGACTTGATATCGTAGACGGATATACAGAGACCCAGATCAGCAATCACCTATTGGACGACATAACAACATCGGTCAGACATTTTGTCGAACATTTCAGCTACACCAACAAATTACCCTTTTGCGGAAGTAAATGAGAGAGAATAAAGGTGGATACTTTATCCAAGAAGAGACCCTCAAGCTCTCCCTTAATGGCTTCATTGAGCGGAAGATTCAAGAGATGAGGTGGAAGTCGCAAAGTGTGCTCGATCTCACTTAAGTAGAACATTTGATGAGTCTTGCAATCTTCGAAAGTATTAAGATTTTTCTTGTTTCTATCACGTTCGGAATATATAATCAGTCTGTCGTTAAAATTCGGAAATCTTGTATATATACGATGAACAAACAAGTGGAAAGATTGTCGACTTTCTGGCAAAGGCGGTCTCCGCCGTCGATCGGCCGTTCTTTTAATACTTTTTAATTATGACTTTTAATTAAAATTTATTTTGTGACTTGAAAGTGAGAAGTTAACAAAAATTTAAGTTCAAAAGTGTCATGTATTAATTTTTATTTAAAGTTAGAAATTTAGTAAAAATAATTTAAAAAGTATTTAGTTGATAATAACTTTTTTGTTAAAATAAATTATAATATTACAAAAATAAACACTATCAAATAAATTTTAATTTTTGTTTAAGGATAGTGTTGTTTTTACATTTGATCAAACTTACTTCTCAATAAAAGTTAAAATTTAACTTTTTGAAAAACAAGAATTTCTCACTTTTTAGATTATGACTAAAAGTTAAAAATTAAATAATAAAAAAATTGTAAACAATTTTTAACTAAAAATTAATTTTTGACCAAAAAAATAGTAACAAAACACCACGAAGTCCGAGTATTTTCCGATGAAAATTCGACTCGACCCGCAAAAAGTAGCGGTATATGATCGATTTATATATTAGGTGCAATATTTATCCAAATCAGGTCTAAATTAATTATCGATCTAATTTATAAAATTTATTCTTTTGTCCTCTATATTGAATAGTATTACATAGAATATAACGGCACATATAAAATGGATTAATTCATTCCAAAAAAAAATTGAAAAATGGTATTGTTTTTTATTCTACAATATAAATAAGGATGACAATTTCACCTGAACCATTAATATTTCGCCCAACTCCGAACTTAATAGAACCTGATTATTTGAACCTTATAGGGTTAGGATAGAATATGTGATTTACTATCTCACCAAATTTAATTTCGACTCTGACCCGTTTATATATAAAATATATTTTATAATGATTTTAGAAAATTTTGTAAAAGAATAATATTAAAAAAATAAAGGAAAAAAATAAATTAATTAAATTAAAAGTAATAATTTTGGGTAACAGAGCTGAGGCGAGACGAGTTTGGTAAAAACTTTAACAGACGGGACGAGTTTGGGAGACTATGTAATTTTAACGGGATGAGTGAGACGAGTTTGAGAGATTATGTAATTTTAATGAGTAGGATTTGAGAATAAATTTCCGTCTCATACTCATCCCGTTGTCATACTTAAATATAAATTAGAAAAGTTGAAATTACCGAATATAGGTTAAGTGTTTAAAAAAAAAAGCGGCTTAATCAGCAAAAAGCAAATTGTGCTCTAATCCTACAAATTGGAAATTGAATAGTCAAAATTTTCGAATTGTAAACTTTGTACTTAAGGATTTAATCCAAAGAAAGAACTTTGTACTTAAATATATGATGTAAGAACACTTATCTTTAAATTCTCTAAAACTTTTATTATGAAGAATGAAAATATTGAAGAAGCAAAAGTACATGTGTATTAGAATCTCTAAATTAAGTTTATCTCCGTATTAAACAGTAAATCTCCAAATAAATGAATTTATTGTTCAAATCTCACTTTTAAAAAATAATTTATATAATAGAGATATTAGTATAATTAAAAGGAAATAAAGATTTCGAAATATATAAAAAAGTAAAATGTAATACTCCGTCTGTATTATAGAGAATTGAGAATTTGGTGCAAGTGCAGGTGGAGTTGAAAGAAAAAAAATAGTATGCATATATGTCTTATATAAGTTTCTATTTACAAATTATAAACTTTGTAGTTAAGTATACTATTTAAGTTATATCGAGTATAAGTTTATGATCATATCAATCAACCATTTAACAAATAAACTAAGAAATGAAAGGGGAGTTGAATACTCAAATATAATAAAATTGCATATTTATTGCGTTAAATCACTATTTTTATATAAAATTTTCACATTCACCCTTCTCGCGACATATATTTCAATAGTGACAAAACGATCTAATAGAATGGTGGCGTTCATATTAATAATATTTTAAAGGACATAATAATAATGATGAGAGATATTTTAATAATTGGACTGATTTAGGTATTACAATACATCATGTCTTTCCATTCTCAATATTTTTAAAACAAATTTAAATGTTAATTATAACTATTTTTCAGACAATGAGAAAATATTATATTTGATAATACTTATTACATTTACATGTTAATCATATTATTTTAAAAAACATTACTGACATAGCTCATAGCTTGAACATTTATGTCTTTTCTTTGTTATTCGATGATGCCCCACCAGAATGGATCTTAAACTTCGAGCTAGAGACTCATATATACCATGCTAGGTGGACTTCCTCATCTGTCTCTCCTGTAGTAATTCCGATTAACTCCAACTCCATGAAATATGTACTGGTAGAGTGACTAAAAGATGAAAATTTGCTTTCCAGTTCTGCTACTTCAAACCTGATGAACAACTCAGGTTCCGCAAGGTGGGGACGACGGGAACCAGGCACAACAAATACGTTGGCACCTAGCCCCGAAGTGACCCAGGCTTGAGCCATAGTTGTATTAAACAACCTCTCTACGACTATTCGTTGCAACTCTAACGGGAACCGATCGGTCACTTAGATCATAAGACCTAAATAAGCTACCTTTCGTGAACTAGTCGTAACAAAGTTTGTTTCATGGAGTTAGGTATAGAAAATATCCATACCTTCCCTCTTCCTAACGTCGAGAAAGTAAACTTTCCTCTTCCCGTTGGGAACGAAGTTGCTTGGTGACTTGGTAACAAAGGTCGAGCAAATAGTCCTTGGTGTCATTGTCCTTGGGCTTACTCCAAGTCAACTTCTATCCTATCAGGTTGCCTGTAATCGGTCTTTTGAGAATAAGTTGCCAGCTTTTCTTCTGGTCTTTGTAGCACCTCCTTTCCTAGGCGCTTTCGGGTTCGTTGGCGTCGACGAGACGGAAACAGAGCTCTTTTATCGCGGAATTAGACTTGCTATTAACATCGGCTTATCTGTCAGTCACGTCGGGTCTGCCGCTCAGTTGAAAGCTATGAAACAAGTCTGTGGTAGTTCAAAACTGGAATTGGCACAATATCGCGAAGTGGCCGCCCTTTCTCAATTTGGGTCAGAATTCGTCAAGCTACGCCCGGTTCACTCCAATAGTTAGGTCTTATAGACGGAACTGTTATCGAAGGAGTCAAAGTGAATCAGAAGAAGT
Source organism: Centella asiatica (assembly GCA_014636745.2). Classification (NCBI taxonomy): domain Eukaryota; kingdom Viridiplantae; phylum Streptophyta; class Magnoliopsida; order Apiales; family Apiaceae; genus Centella; species Centella asiatica. The sequence continues at coordinate 36,008,160 of CM025787.1, forward strand.
TCTTTGACGGTAGGCAAATAGGTTTTTTCGGAAGAAAAGGTTTGCGCCTAGCAGGAAAATTCTGGGCTAGATATTGCTCTACATGATACTTATTATGTGGTTGTACATTTCCATTATGTACTTTCTATGGGAGCTGTTTTTGCTTCTTCCGGATCGAAGAAGCATTCATCCGTGTTCATTTCGTTGGCAGAAACAATCCAATCATAAACCCAGAAACAAAACAGGGTGAAGCTAAACAACAGGCCAAACAGATATAGGGTTGATACCATATAAAGCGTTACTTTTAGCCTCTTCGGGAATATACACCTCTGGATGACTGAAGAACCAAAAGA
>CM025787.1:36009859-36060632 GCA_014636745.2 Centella asiatica
CTCAGGACGACATACAATAGTACAAGCTCCTCAGGACGACATACAATTTTTCTTTAATGAAAACCGAAAACTCATGGATAATGACCCCAGCTTCTCCGTAGCTCAGAGAGATACCTAAGAGCTCCTGTTCTTTTTGACACCTTTTCGCTAGATCCAAAAGGTTCCAAAAGATCTGATCCAAATGAATCATTCTTCTGGTCTCTCTTCGCTCCCCGCCCCGAAACTGACCAACAACACAAAAACATTCGCCAGGAAGGCAACGAAGTTCAATTCATGAGACCGCATCGGAGTGGAGCAGCCGTGACACGAAGCGCCTCCACGCTCTCCTTTGAAGGCGGCCCCTCCCCTCTAAGTGGAATAGAAGAAGTTTCTGCCTCATCCTCCCCACTCTCCTTTGAAGGCGGCCCCTAGCGATAGGAGGAAAGAAGAGTGGGTATGTGGGTTTCTTTCATAGGTGACACGAAACTTAGAGAACTGTAAGCTAAACAAGGCATACGCTCAGGCGAAGCCTTTCGCTCAACTAAAAAGAACGCTGTCGACTTTACCTCTGGCATTGCTCCTACCTCGAGCACATCGATGCGAAACCTATACTTTTTAGTCGGAAGGCCTGTTTGCATCGCAACTAATAGAAAAAACAACTACTAGAGTTGTTAGTTGTTTGGATCTTGACCGGGTCCGAGCTTCCCAAGCTCTATGCTGTTGGGGAACTCTGCAAGGATCTTACCACCTTCTTGATTGACTATATTTGAGTCTTTGAAGTACTTTGAGATTATATTCCGCGCCGAAAGACATTTATTTAGTGCTCTCCCATATCTCACCGCATATCACACTACATATTATATATTTATTGGCACGAGTGGCATCATATTCTGATATGAAAAAGGTATTCGCTGGGCATTGCATAGTTTTATCATTGGAATATCATTTCGTTGCAAAGTGCTACTATGAACTTGAAAAATAATACTCGCTTTTATACATTGTCACGTTTTATCCATTGTCGAACTAATATTACATAACCCGAATCTAGCTTAAGACAAAAAAATACTCCGATTATTTAATTTTATCATACAAATTAGCTTATTTATAAAGCTCCGCAGGACATATACATTTCGTAATATATACATAGATTATTATTTTTTGAATTAGTATCGAATTCTTTCTGCAAGCCTTTTAGTACCACGTCATAATGAAACAATGGTGAAAACTGCAATATATAATGGTAGAATTGACATAGTAAGCTTAGTGAAAACTGTTCTACTAGTAGTAATTAAAATGATTATGTTGCTTTTGGTTTAGGATTAAAAATGTAATTTTAAAATCGAAATAAAAAAAATATTCTCCAAATTTTGAAACGGAAGAAGTAGCAAGATTAATCTATTCGAAAACAAGAAACAATGAGACAATTAAACATAAAGTTCACAAATAGACAGTAGTTGATGTACTAGTCATTTTACACAATATAGTGGGGGTTGTGTGTACAACAAGTTTAATTTAGAGGGACAATCCCGATTCTTCATCCTCTTCAAGGCCAGAGGTGTAAATGACGTAGAAAGACCAAATCAAACCGAACATACCAAGAAGAATCCAACCAAGAAGATTGTTGCTCAAACCAAAGGGTAGTCCTGTTCCTTCTGTGCTCAATCTTTCATCCACCAATGCCATGGCTGCCGGACTTGACATGGCGGCGGCGCTAGCGGCGGCAACCAATGCTGCCCCCATCCCCAATTTTGAGCCACTCTCTTGAGCTCCTGCCTTTCCTTCCATGGAACATCTCACTTTTCTAACTTTTCCCATGACGGGCAACCCTTCATCAAATATTTAGATCTCCATTAATTTGAGTGTTTTATATTTTTATACCGTTAATTTAAGATTGTGAGTTAATTTAAGTGATAAAAACACATTCTTATGATGAATTATTAGTAGTAGAAATTTCACAGATAAAAAAAAAGATAATGATAACTCATCGTTTTTATAATATTCTTTCTGCGATACAATTTCTATTGCATAGAGCATCAAACTAACATTATATATTTTTCCTTAATCTATATGTATATACAAGATCAAACAACTAATTATTGACAACAACTATCTTCTATACTTCGTATCAAAAAGTAACAACGATATATAAATTGACAAATATATACTCCATCTATATATGTGTGTGATTAAATTGTTTATATCCACTACATATAACAAAAAGTATCTTAAAGGACCATTAGTTACACAATATTACAAATAAATTCCGCTAGTTTAGGGAATGTCCCTTATATATATATATATAAAGGGACACATAAATTGGATTTCTACGATACCATGTATATATATGTATGTGTGCGCGCTCAGAAAAAATAATTATTATGTTATTACCTAGAACGGGGGAAGAAGGGCGCACAATTGGTGCCTTGTGGACGAGGCTAGCACGGGTGACCGAGGAGGCCGAAGTGCAAGCAGTGATGGTGGCCATTATTCTTCAAATGGAGGAAAAATATGAGATTTTGATCTACTACTCAACTGCTAGAATTGAGTTCAGGGGTTTCAGTTTGTTTTCATATACAAGATTAATTAATATGGTTGGCACAAAGTCTGTACAAATAACACCACTCAACTTGGATAGAAAGATTGCACCTCATCTACAATTGCCCAATAGTTTTCTTCCACGTGGCATGTCATCCCAAAATATGATGCCCCGAAACTAATTGTTTGGAATATGCTTTATTGCTTTTTTTTTCCCATAAAACGAGGATTTTTTTAAAATTATTTCTCACCATATATAAATATTTTTTATTCGATTGATTTGGGGAGTCATATGACCAAAGGTCCATTGCTAAAGATTATACTGACAATATAATTAAAGAGTTGTATTTTCTTGTTCTGTTTTCTACTTCAACATGATAAAATCTTATAGTGGCATCAATTTTACTATACAATCGTCTTTATAATCGATTCGAAAAATCATAAAAAGTATGTGACAATTTTAAATGAGATAAGATTATTATTAATAGTAATATTGGTAGAATTTAAAATAAAAGAAATGGCAATGAGGTATTGATGTAATGATTAATATTAGGCTGTTCACACTCATTTTCATAAACGACTATAAATTTTCTGTTTTTATTAATACGGCTCATTAAGAGTTGTTTTTCTCAAATTAGGGTTTAATTTTACTCTATTAAATGATATAATTCAAGCATTTATAAGAATGAGTATAATTTTAATTGTGTATGTAGATAAAATGATAATTTTCCATAATTACACACCAGAGGAAGAAAAGAAAACAAAGGTAAAAAAAGTAAGGTTGGTTTATATAATTGTATTACCATAATTAATTTATGACGTGTGAGTATCAAAAATTAATATTATGGACAAATCAGTTCACCAATTTTTTATATTGACAAATAGGTACCATTTTTTAAAATTATTTTCTAGTAATACCAATTGTATCTCACATTTATTTACCTACTATCTACATTTACGTAGTGTCTATATTTACCTATTGTTACTATATTTATCCACTGTCTTCAATTCATTTACATATTATCTCTATTTACCTATTGTTAGTATATTTACCTATTGTCTTCATTTACCTGTTATTAATAATGTCTGTCTTTAATATACTTACTGTCTTCAAATACTTATTATCTCGTTTACCTAATTTCTCTATATATATGTATTATATGTCTCCATATACATAGTCCACATAGTCACTATATTCATAATTACAAAAGATAAGTATTTTTACTATCAACTTATTATGTACAGAAAGTATATATTATATTCATGACAATGTGCATTTAATGTCAAAACGGTGGTTATATTATTTTTACACCTACAAACAAGAGATATAATATGATATTAACTACAAACAATATGTATTTTGTTTTATTTTTTACTTATTGTCACTACAGACAATAGGTATAACATTTTCTTACCTACTGTCAGGTGTCAGCAGCGACGGAGGAGGATTAGAGAGAAAGTTACTGGATTGATGAAGAAGATAGACAAAGTGAGAGAAAGAATAGAGATATATTTAAATGAAGGTTATTTTTGATAATTAATTAAAAATTGGTATATATTTGTTCAAGCCCAAATTATGTGGTACTTAACGACCCGTCTTTGCCCCATCTATCTATTACTATATATATATATATATATATATATATCTATCTATTATTATATATTAATGCATAAGAAGATGACACATTTAATATGACTTTTTTAACGTTGCTCTCTCAATTAGACTGTTTAGCCTTTTCTAATCCTAATTTCAACTTCATTCCTTCTCCTTAATTACATTAAAAATAATTATTCCCATAAATAATAACTAAATACTACTTTCAAATATCACAAAATAAATACTATAAATAATAACTATAATAATAATAACATTTATAGGCGTTATTGAACCCTAGAAATACAATGTTATGTTATAACATCATCGTTATGTTATTCATAGAAATAAAAGTTGTCTAATTATAATCGAATGTGTAATTATATTTTTTACATTATAATTGTAAAACAATAAAATAATAATACACAAATATAATTTGTAAAGCATAAAAATATTACAAATAAAAGAAAATTTATATTAAAAAAATTAAAATAAAAAACTACCTCAAAATATTAAACAAGTAATAATAAAAAATTATATTAAAACATTACAAATTAAAAAATTATCAAAATATTAAAAAGATAATAACAAAAAACCCGTGTTGTATAGGGGCTTCTATGCTAGTTAATTAATTAACTCCCCATGCGAAATATAGCCGTTACCGTAATTGTATTTCCATAAATTAATTAATTCCCATGGACCCTATGTTAGCGAAATCATTGTAACGGTTATAATCTCAACTCATGGATTGTGAAATTTAGACTAATGAAGTGAACAAGCTATAAAGTTTTTGGGCTGGTTTGGTTGGCGGCCCTAATCTGATATTTTTTTCAAGAATTGGAGATAACATCTAAGCAATTGAAGCTGGAGGAGAATAACAGGGGTTTGATTCGCAACCAAAAAAAGTTTGGGTTGGGGTTTGATTCAAGTTGAAAATTGCAAGTCTTTTAAATTTTAATAATATAATTTATCATACAAAAACCTAAAATTTTCAGAGTTCAACCCAAGTAAGCAGGTCTGTTAAAGAGTTGCTGCCGCCACATGAGCGATCAACTAGTTAAATAAACCAATTTTTTACACAACAATATTATTCGTCATTTTGAAAATTTGATAATAGCACTTTAGTATTTAATTCTTGAGTTGCATGATTTGGACAATTGATTAACCAACTTATTATTAACAATAATATTTGTAATAAAATTAATAGTAGTAACGAAGTAGTACTATAATTATTATATTATTATATTTTCGTTACGAAAAATTTAAAGAGATTACATTAGTCCAACTTATTCTATGAAAATATATCATAAGTTAACAAGAGCGATTATTGCAGTTGCATTATTGTCTTATAGATGTGTGATCCAAAAAAAATTATGATTATTTTTAGTGTAAAGCAATATTCACTTTTAAAATGAAATGCATCATTTTTTTTAATGCCTATCGACTTTTTCTACCTTATCAATATTTCTTCCTTATTTTGCAATTTGCGTAGTAGATGTTATTGAACTTTTGAGAGAGAAATGGAGAGATTTTAGAAAGTAGAAAACCGTAAAGAAGCGGCGAGAAAGAATTAAAGACTGGCGTCATTTATTTTGACGTGGTTATATTTTCCGTTTGGAGTTTTGTAGTTTTGGGTTTGAGTCCAGATTTTTAAAGGTGCGTGCAACTTTATATGACTGGCACGTCAATGTTTTGATTTAAAATTTTAAAAGCACTATCTGATTAGATTTGCCACACATGGTAACCAATTTTTTTTTTTTTTTTGTGTGCCACTCATTCTCCAAATTCAACTTGTAATGAAGTTAGATTTCAATCCTTATTAATCTGTAGAAATTTTTATTAAAACAAATTATATTGAATATTTGTTAATGCATAGAGAATCAATATATTTGTTATTATCTATATTTTTTTTGCTACAAAAAAGATCATTGTCTAAAATGTGCACGCTTGTAATAATCTTAATCAACAAAACTTAAACTTCCAATTTTTTCACTTTAATTTATTAAGTGTAATTTTTTTTAATTATCAGTTTGCTTTATTAGTTATTAGTTATCAAATTTGTGCAAGTTGTCAAAATTCAAATCTTAGCTGTCTCCGACCGCAATACTCTTGACAAGGAAGCTATAACGGAAAAGGCAAATTAAACTATGTCTAATAAAATGAACTTAGTTAATTTTGTTTAAAGCAATTATAAAAAAAAATGTTTAGAATTAATTTATAGATAGAAATAAGAAAATCTTTAAAAATTTAACTTACTTACCAAAAAAAATAAATAATTTAACTACACTTCTTACCACACATCACCCCCATGCAAACAAAACTCCAGCTATGTTTTGTAACTATCCATTATTCTCATCACCAAACTTGACATCAATGACCCCACCTTAGAATCTGATATATCATGTGAATGTTTCTGTTTCCTTCTTCATAATATGCAAGGTCCAAATTTTAACTTAAAGTTTGAGATTTTGGGTGCAAGAAATGAGAAATAAAATGAACAGAGGGAGGCTCATTTTGGCTCTAGACACTCAAGCATCTCTGAAGAAAAAAATATCAGTTTCAAGAAACTGGTTTTTGATAAAACCAAATGGACAGAGCAAGATTTTGGAGTTGGATAAGTATGATATAATGCAAAGAGTGCCAATATATGCAAGAGATCTTAGAATTCTAGAACCCTTGTTGTCTTACCCTTCTGCTATCCTTGGCAGAGAAAAAGCTATTATTCTCAATTTGGAGGTACCTTTTCAACTTCATTACTGATCCTTCTTTTAAGAATATAAAATTTTAAATTGTAACTTTTGGGTGTTTTTTTCATTTTTTTTTGTGGGAACATTGGGATTATCAGCACATCAAGGCAATCATTACAACAGAAGAGGTACTCTTGTCAGCCCTTTTGTTCATTGTAGTTACAATGTTTTAAATTTGTTCAAAGATTAATTCTTTATGGTTCTTTGGGAATATATATGTATATATATACATACATATATATATGTATATATACATACATATATATGTATATATGTATATATGTATATATGTATATATACATATATATATACATATATATATATATATACATAAAAGATTGGTGTAAAGATTACTGCTTTTGTGTTTTGATAAGGTACTGCTTCAAGACCCACTTGATGAAAATGTTGTTCCAATTGTAGAAGAACTTCAAAGAAGATTGCCTCCACTAAATACCGTTTCCCAAGCCGAAAGAGCAGATGAAGAAGATTTGGGACACCAAAATGATCTAGAAACTAGTGAAGAAAATGGTATGGCCTTTCTACTGTTTCATGGTTCAAAATTTGGAACTATACTCAAATTAATGGAGTCGGTCATCAGTTCAATTAAGTCCGAACACACTTTAATAATCCTTCTCATTTATTGATATCGACTTTATTTGTTTCAACTTGAATTTTAAAAATTTTAAATTTTTGCGATGTAAATTATAATGTTAAAATCTAAAATTTTCAAAATTTAAGCCGAAACAAGCGATTATTGTTGATTAATGAGCCATAATATCGGGATAAAGTGATAAACTTTTACTTGAATGTAGAAGTCCCATTTGAATTTCGAGTTTTAGAAGTGGCACTAGAAGGCATTTGCAGTTTTCTTGATGCGCGTACCAGAGATTTGGAGACTGCTGCTTATCCGGCAATAGATGAATTAACATCAAAGGTAATGAGTCAAAAAAACACTTTTTTTTTTCTAAACTGCTTTGGTGCTAATAATTCTAAAAAAAAATAAATCATTTTCTACAACTTTCAGATTAATTTTTGTGAAAAAAAAAAAAAAAAAGGTTCTGCGTGTGTACCTAGTTATATCTTCAATCCATAGTCTGAGAAATGGTACATCTATAACCAAGACAATATCATTATTAGTACTCTACATTTCGTGCCTCCTTTGATATGTAGTTTGGTTCAGAAATTTAAACAATGTAATTTTTAAGGTTTTAACCACATTGCTTAGGAAAATGATGTTCAATAACTGCATTGTAATTATTATAAGTAGTTAATGTGTTTTTCCCCCCCTTATAAGTCTCTTAATCTGTTATGGTTTTCGATAGATTAGCAGCCGTAATCTGGATACAATGCGAAAACTGAAAAGTGCATTAACAAGATTGACGATTCGCGTTCAAAAAGTACTATAATTTCTTCTTCTTCTTCTTCTGTTTCTTGGTTTAGTACATACATAGGTACTCGATATCTACATGGTCTCAAAAGCATGGTGTTTTTAGGTAAGGGATGAAATTGAACAACTTTTGGACGATGACAATGACATGGCAGAACTCTATCTCTCCAGAAAATCGGATGATGTTTCTTCGCCCTTCAGTGGTAATGTTGCTTATAACTGGTTACCTTCATCTCCTACTATAAGCTCAAAATTAAGTAGAACAAGTCCAGCAACAACAGATGGAGAAAATGATGTTGAGGAGCTTGAAATGTTGCTAGAGGTTGTTAAATTATATGATCATCGAAAAATTTGTCTTTCGGCCTACTGACATTTAGCCTCAAGCACTGAATATTAGTAAAATTTGCAGGCTTATTTTACACAGATTGAAGGCACATTGAACAAACTGGTAACAGTAAGTATCATCCTCCATTCTCTCTATTTCTTTCGACATTCATATAGTGCACGAATCATGAATGTTTCGTGTTAAGTTTCATGTAGGATTTGAATGGTCCCAGAAGTAATTATCGTTAAGCCACAGAAGTTCTGCAGCACAGTGTTACCTATGTGTTTGATAAAAATGTAGTTTTTAGTGACAATACTGTTTTCGTAGTATTTGATTCACTGATTGAAAATTTTGTTTCTCGTAGCTAAGAGAGTACATTGACGACACAGAAGATTACATTAATATCCAGGTAAACATGCCTCTCGACAACAACAAAACTCCTGAAGTTGAAAATTTTCATGATTTTTATTACAATTTATAGCATCACTACATTTGCAATATATTTCGAAGTAGTTTTATCTAGTTTATGGTTAATGCTCATAATTTCCAACTATTTTCAGCTGGACTATCATCGAAACCAACTGATTCAGGTGCAGAAGTTGCAAATGATATCGAAAACCATTCACTTTTTAGTTCAATCTTTTCCCGTTCTGATAAATTCATTTGTTTGCAGTTGGAGCTGTTTCTCAGTTCTGGGAATATATTCTTATCACTCTACTCTTTGGTGTGCACTATATTTGGCATGAACATTCCATACCCATGGATGAAGGGCCATGGATACTTATTTAAATGGGTACATAACATTAACATCCAAGATATGTTTACCAGCTGCAGCATTACAAATGAAAGTTGCTTAATTCTGTTTATTTACCCTATTTTTTTTCCTTTTTTGTTCGTCGTCGTCTTCTTCTTCTTCGTTTTTTAGGTACTAATTCTAACCGGACTTCTGAGCGCATCCGTATTCATGTCAATAATCTGCTATGCTAGACACAAAGGTCTAATTGGATCTTAAGAGAAATGTAATCACCATTTATTGTCTTCGTAGTTAATTTAAACAACAATGTCATGTAATAAGACATTTAAGATTTCAAAATTTCTCAGTCCACACGTTTGGTGAGATGATGATCAATATTTGTTGATCTGTGCAGCTATTTTCTGAGGTTGATGAACATTTAGAATTTTAAATATTGCTGATTTGAAAGTGATGAACACAAATTTTAGTCAGCAATGTAGGATAATTATAATGTCATTGTAATAGTTGTGGAATGAATTTTTTTGTGGGATCTTTCTACTGTTCTACAGCTTTGTTGCTATGTTTGATCATGTATTATGAAATTTTGGACGTAGTTGTAACTAAAATAATGATATAATGATCAAAAACATATATTAAAAGTACGCAAGTTATTTTTAGTAATATTTTAGTTATTATTTAACGGTGAGATTTGTTATCGACAAATTTGTCTCCATTCTTAACTACCATTTTTGCACAAAATTCCAAATGTTTCAACAATATGGAAATAAATTGCAACTATAATTTTCAATAGCAAAAATGTGATATGACAAAATTGGGATAGTTGGGACGACCTTTTTTTTTTTTAAGTTGGGATGATTTTGATTGTAAAACAATAATAAATGCGTGATATCCCAAACAATATACTAATATTCTATAATAATAAAGGCATGATTGTATAACTATATTTTCATTTTAAAAAAATAATAATAAAAGGTCGCAATTTCTTTCTTCTTCTTTTTCCCGAATGGAAGTTGATGGTGGTATACAATTTAATATAAACTTAAGTTTGAAACGATAAATTTTATTATATGAGTAATGAAGATATAATGATTATTTCCTATAGATAAATCTAACCAAAAAGATAATATATATATATATATATATATATATATATATACACAAAGAAAATATGTGCCTTAAAGACATAGATTAAATTTGTGTGTATTTTGATATAAAAATGTCTTGGAACAGCGTGATTTTTATTAAACATTTCTCCATTCAAAGTTTTAACTTCGAAAACACATTATGTACTCCGTATGTCTTAACACAAAAACTGAAAGCACGAGGTAGAAATGTTGAAAACAATGGTGCAAATTGTGCTACTGGCGCATCTTATCAACTCGCCCATCTTTTTTGAACTTACTACTCCATTAAAATCCTAGCCTAATCTTACTAATTCTCCGCTTAAGTGCATTTAATGTGTTTATCTACCTTATGCTATAAGAATTTATAAGATTAAATATGCAATTTTTGTTACTTCTATCAAGATAAAATGAAACCCATCCAAACTTAGTTTAATATTTGAGCCGAAGAGTATACAAATACACCACTACGTTTTTGTTATGTAAAATGTATTTTATCTAAATTATTTAATGGTTAATAGTTAAATTATGAAAGTTTGATATATTATAATTATTTTTTGATCATGCAAGTTAGTATTCAATTAATTTAAAAATATATCTCAACAATTTTCTTTTTCACTCTAAAATTTAGTATATGCATCGGTTTGTTTAAATTTTGAGATTTTATACGTAGGGGAAAATATAAATTAGCTATGACTTATTTTTGTAATTCTACCAACCAATACAATATTCCGGTATCCAAAATATATAAGAAAAATGTAACTGTACAAATTAAAATAATATAATATTTGAAGTTTTTAAATTTTTTTGAGCCACTTACATGCTTTTATAATCATATAAAAATTAATATATTTTAATAGTTCAAAATGTACTAATTTTATGTGATTATAAGAATCATGTTATATAGAAAGATGATACTCTTTTATTCTATATGATAAAAAAAAAATTTAAAATTAAAATAAAAATTCATAAATATAAAATTAAAATTACAATGGGATTAGAAATATAAACTTTAGCTCATTTGTCTAAATCTCATATAAAAATTATATAAACTTTTTGTGTGTGCAATGGAAGAGTATATAATAATTGAGGTGAGAGAGAGGGAGTATTAAAAACAGAAAACAAGAACATAGTATAAAAAAATAATAAAACAATAAAATGAATAATAAGTGGGGCAATATAAAAGGACGAACTGTTTGGGTCATGCCAATAGCGAGTGAGTCTCTCTCCATCATTCTCACATTGTCGATTTCAACTCCCAAACAGATCATTATCCCCCTCGACTCCGTTCTCCTGTCCGAATATGCATTTCTACATTACCAACCCAAAACCCACGTCCCTTCTCTAAAAATCACTCTTCTCCAAAACCCCATCTCAAAATCCCATCGATTCACAGGTATATTTTCTGTATATATCATCTTTATATGTGTATATAAACATAAATATATAGACACACACTTGTATATATCTGTTTGTTTGTGTACATGTGATGTGAAATTTGTATTATGTTTTAATGCATATAGACGTGAATTTTAGTGATTGTTAAGGTTTGATGATGGCATGCACTTTTTAGGTACGTGGGGTTTAAGAGTTTTTAGTTTCTGTATGCGGGAGATAAAGAAGGATTGATCATCGGAGATGTCGAATCAGAAGGCGGTGAGGGTGAAGAAGCCGGCAATTGCGGCATGCATGAAATGCCCTCTTTGTGAAAAGCTTCTCAGAGATGCCACCACTATTTTTGAATGCCTTCATACGTGTGAGCTTTATCAATTCAATTCTCCATCTCTTTTTTTCCCCTTGAAATTTGGATTATTTTCATGGTGTTGATGAGCTTATTTGTGCATTTTGCCATCTGGGTTTTTCCAAATTTGCATTTTGATATTTGGGCTTATCTTCTTGTGTTTTTCTTTTTGTTATCTGATTGGATTTAGCTCGGATCGCATTATGGGGATCTGGGTATGTCGATGTTCGGTTCGTCTGTATGTATGTATCTATATCTATATATATATATACATACATATATATATATATATACATATATACATACATATATATATATATATATATCTGATGTTCAGTTGGAGTCGATTTCGGTGAAAGTGAATCTTTGAAATGACATGTTATAAGCTTCCTATTAGGTTGATCTGATTGCTTGTTGCAACCAACTCAAAATCTGAGAAATTGATAAATTTAGTAACTGAATTGTACCACACTAAAGTGTGAAGGCTGAAATCTTGCTACGGATTGTAATTTTGAGAATGAAGAACTGTAAATGATTACCATTTCTTCAAAGGTTGCAACTTTGTGCTAGACTAGTCTTCGAAGACAATAATAATTGATTCTCGGTTTGCTCCTCAGTCAGTTGACTAATATGGTCTTTGGTTTTACTTATTTTTGAGGCCTGATTGAAGAATAGACCATGTAAGATTACTTACTTATCCATTCCTATTTATTTTTATTTTCATTCTGTTGTAATACAAGACACCCCCTCCCCAAATTTCCCCCAAATAAATGAGCTGATTACTACATTAGTCGGTTAAGGTTCTTCCCATTCATGGTTGATACAATATATTTTTCCTTTAAACTTTATTCAGTCTGCAGGAAATGCATATATAGAAAACTAACAGACGAGGAACTGGAATGCTGTCCCGTATGCAATATTGATTTAGGTGCTGTGCCATTGGAGAAGCTAAGGTGAGCGCATCCTTCTAATTTTCTAGTAGATCGCATGAATGTGTTGTTTCCATAATTAGACACGGATCTTTTTGTCTTTGTTATTTAGTTGTATTGGTATGCATAAGAGAATGCAATTTCAACAGATGATTAAACAATGCTATATTTAGCATGTTGCCCCGACTCCTCTAGATGTAGAAAAGCTGAATGGTGTGGTGCAGAAGGTTCATACCGGGTGCCTAATTAGCCAATGCTTCTACTGCAAATTTTGCACTTTGACCTCTCCATCTTATTCTAGGCAACTAGAAGTTTTCTTAGTGATAAATTTCATGATCATCAGTTCCAGAAAATAAGATGTTATGTCCTTGCAATTTTGGTTTTCCAGTAGTGGCTTCATTGACTAAAAGTCTGTATCACTCTCTTGCGCTAGAAAGCTGTTAAAGAAGCATTTGAGTTATAATATTGCCTAGTTTTGACTAAATTTTTCTCCCAGATGCACATGCGTATCTATTTCAGTCTAAACTTGCTACATCAGCAAAACTCTCAAAATCTTTCGCATGCTTCAGTTGCATACAATTTATTATTGGTTGATTGTTCAACTCAAAATTGCAGAATGCAGCCACTAGTTCTTCCTTTGCATGCATGCTCATGTATTTGTTGATATTGAGTGCAGTTCAATATGATGTAGTTTATGAGTTAATTTTATGGTTATCAGGCCCGATCACAACTTGCAAGATTTAAGATTGAAGATCTTTCCTTCGAAAAGAAGAAAGTTGAATCCCCATGAGGTAGTGTCTTCCACTGCATTACCTGCAAGAAGAAAGGAAAGGTCACTCTCATCATTGGTGATCAGCACTCCCAGAGTTTCAACACAGACTGCAATGACAAGGAGAAGATCGAAAACAACTTCTAGAAAAAAATTACGAGGTTCAACCACGGGTAAAAAAATAGAAAAAGAGGAATATTCTAGGGAAGATTCCAGAAGCTCAAGCTCACGTGAGACTCTCACCAAGTTCACTCAGACTTTAAGGAAGGTATGTAAGATTTTTTAGAAGCTTACACCACTTCCCTTGGGCTTCAATGCCATTGCGTTCACTTCTTACCATGAAGTTATATATATTATATCATTGATTAGTTAAGCATGTTTCTTGTGCAGAATTCTTCTGATGGTGATCCATCTACCCATCCTGCAGCAGATATAGCAACTGAGAATGTGTCCAATACAAGAGAAGACAAAGTTGATCTTTGGAAACCTTTGAACTGTTTAGCAGAAGCTGCAAATCGAAGCAAATCCTCAAAGTTCACTTCACAAAAATCTGTGTCCAAATCAGAACCTACTGATGGCCACAAAGCTGAAGAACACTCCCGTAAAACCAAACAGAAATCTAAAGTTCAAGATGAAAAGTTTACCACTGATCTGAATCCTCCTGAATCGATGAAACCAAAGAAGTCGCAAAGGTTGCGCCAGGAAAAAGCAGCTATTTTAGGAGAATCAGCCCTCTCTCCCCAAGTTGTGCTGGATTCTACCAGCACCAAGTTTCAAAGAGAATTAAATCCTGTTTGGTGCTCACTAGTGGCTTCTGAACAACAGTGAGACTCTTGTTTATCTCATGACATAAAAGACAGAACTTTCTCATATTAGAATTTCTCATCCTTTTGACAGCTTTCATTTTTTTCTGATTTCCTGCACTATCATGTTTCAGGGAAGGATATCTGCGTCTACCCCAGATATCTGCAAGAT
The DNA here is from genome assembly GCA_014636745.2 of Centella asiatica. NCBI lineage: Eukaryota > Viridiplantae > Streptophyta > Magnoliopsida > Apiales > Apiaceae > Centella > Centella asiatica. The sequence goes on from CM025787.1 coordinate 36,024,716, forward strand.
TCTTGAGAATAAAGTGAGTTCTGTTACCCATTCATCCATTTAGTTATTGCCTTGCAATATATCCTAAAGCTATTGTGAGTTCTGGTACATGTTCATCCATTTGCATGTGTAGCCTTGTATTGCATACTGGGTGAATTGACGTAAATTGGTGCATTTCTGCATGCACATACTTTGCTGAATATTTCTATTTTGTCTAATTTCATAAGTGTGGTTATTTCATCGCTTTTGCAGAAATTTCGGTATGTAGTGTCAGCTGCCAGGAAAAACAGTGGCCCATTAATATTTCTGATACCATGGCATTGTTAAGCGCGTATATTGAAAAATTGAGAATGCGTATAAATTTAATAATACTATTATGCAGAGCATGATAAAGAATCAAACACTATCCTTTGTTCTCGTTGGTGGTCCAACTGAAATTCTTTCGAAGATGAGTGACCCATTCTTTATTCATGAACTGGATTTTGTGAGTGCAAATCAATGTCGAAATGATGGAAAACATATTATGTTTAGTCTGCAGGTGGGGATATAATGTACATTCAAGGTATTTTTATCTAGATACACGTGATCTTTTACTGCTTTTATCTCTTTGGTAGTAACAAGAGTTTACTCTTATTATTATTTTATCTAAATTTCACTTATCTTCTGGGAGTAAACTAGTCATCTCGCAGAGCTGTATTTGGTGTCTCATATTCCTCTATGTTTGTCAATCAATGGTAATTTCTAACTCAATCTCAATAATCGTAGAGGATATATTAACATTGAGTTGGAGTCCTAGGTTAACATGTGGGATTCCATTTTAGCTTTTCTAATTCATATTGCAATGTGCAGTCCTTTCTGAGGTCTATCTTATCCTGATTTCCTGCTGTGCATGACAACACCGAACATGTGAAGATGAACGTTATATGATGATATAAAAGATACCATTCTCTTATACACTTGGCGGTTAGTGCACGGGGTGGTCTTCTGTGATTTCATGCTCCCTCCCACACCCGCTCCCCCCCGTCCCCTTTTTGGCCCTACTTCTACTACCGCCATGTGGTGCCCTCGCAGAATATGTAATGTCTGGTTATATCTTTTTTTCTTTTTTGTTTTGCTGGATATATGCTTTCTGTTCGAAATTCTGAATCTTCTGTTCAAAATTCTGAATCATCTGTTCAAACCCTCTCTACCAAGCTACGTTCTCATCTGCCTCCTCACTTTTTGACCACTTGTGTGGAAATCTCATGTTCTGAATTAGTTATCTATTGTAATGGACTTTCTATAGAGGTTGCTTAGCTGCTAATTGTGATAAGTTTTTAAAATTTCAAGCCCTGGCTTGTACATATCAAATAGAGAGCAATCTTGATAATATGAAGTTATATACCATCTTTTAAAAGTTTGGTGCACTTCAGCGGGTTTTAACTAGATGCGGTGAGTTTCTGGGGTTTTTATTTATACATGTGAAAGTTCATCCTTCTGTAGGTTTGAAAAATAATTGTTAATTTAGAAAGGGGACAAATTTTCTAGATCCCCGATTGTTATATTATACTCGGAACTTACGAAAGGTGAGGGAGACTTTGGACGTAAAGAGTTAAACTTCAATTAATTCATGCAAGATGCTTTTCTCATTGGTCATTATTCCATTATATCCACTATACTAACAATTGTATGGGTACAAAGTCCCTCTTACATTTATGCAACACTTTTGCAGGGACGGGAATTTATCTGTTTCTTTTATCCAGAAGTACCTAATGAAGAAGCTAGATCTTCCAAGTGAAGATGAGGTGAGTTGATTCGTAGACAGTTGTATAAATTGAGCATAAAAGACAAAACTTGTTTCTTGTAGTTCTGGCACGGACATGTATGTACTGATACCGGCTTCTTCATTTACCATATCTATACAAATTTTAATCATTTACACTTCCACATTTTGAGTTTTGCCTCCTACCGTGATTTAGTGCCTAGAATCATTAGTTTCTGATGGTGAAAATTTGTCAACTTCAGGTTGAGATCAGATGCATGGGCCAGCCGGTGGTTCCCAAATTGCAACTGCATGATCTAGTCGAGTTGTGGTTACAAGCAGTATCAACATCCGAAAGAGTAACCGCGAGAGTTGGCTCCTCAGCGAGAGAATTTGTGATGGTGTTAGGATATGCCCGCAAAGTTCCACCTGCATAAGGATCTGTCTGTCTTCATAGAGTTTTCTTGTATACTTCACAACTTCAATAATATGTAACCGGAGATCCAGCTTACCCCATTGTACCATTTACCATGTCGTGTCGCAGTCTGTTGAATGTCCAGTGTCGCAACATTTGCAGTTTCTGTGTTCCTCAGTACAAGATGGTGGATTACAGATTTCGAGTAGTTGTTTCTCATGACTCTTGACGTGTTCTGATGTTCTTGACATGCCGGAATCTATACGAGTGTATTTTTTATTACTCCCACCTTTTCACAAAAATAGTAACATTTAAATTTTTGACGATTATTAATTTTACATTTTTGATCAAGAATAAATGTATAAATAATAAGTTTTTTTCATGAAATTTGTTATGAATCTTTAAGTTATGACGAGATTTATAAGTTAGTAATTCAAAAAAATTTAATTTATAGTAAAATAACAAAAAAAAATTTCAAATGTAATTTTTTTTTAGAATAATTTTTTTCAAAATGTAATTTTTAGTAAATTTTTTTTTTTTGCTTCGGTGTACCTACCATATTCATATAATTACTGTGCAGACATGATCGACATGACAATGTTGCCATCATCAAATGTTCTATCCCAAGTCGAAAGGTTCACATCAAACAGGACAATAACATAATCCAAGTGTTGTTTGGTAATTAACAATAACACAATCCAATTGTTAAAATGGTAATTTCTTCCTTTCACAAAAAAAGTAACATTTAAATTTTTGATAATTTTTAATTTTTTATATTTGACTAAAAATTATAAGTATAAATAATAAAAAATTTTCATTAAGTTTGTTATGAATGTCTAATTAAAGATTATATAAAAATATTGTAATGACACATTTTTAAAATATGACATTATAATGAAAAGTTTATGAAAATATTGCTCACTTTTTAGAACAAATTTATTATTAAATGTTGCTATTTTTTTTAAAATGGATAGAGTAGGTGATATAAGTGTCACAGTCAAATAAAATGGAATGAATATTTACGTTATGATAATATGGAGTATTTACTAAAATAAGTTTACATGTCAAAACTTGTATATTACTGAGGAAAAGTTATATGTAAATAAACAATGTGAAAGTTATGACGAAAATGTGTAAAAATTTGAAATGTTTTAATATTTTTATTACAAAATAGTGTGAAAATTTACATAGTTTAATATTTTTATCCATTCTCTCGATTTAATACACAGGCTTGGATAGTCGATTAGATTAGTTACAAAAAAATTGAGGCTTAGAGGCTTTCACTCAATATAATATATTTTGTTTATTTATTTTATGCTTTTTCGATTTTGGTCTAACTTATATAAAATAGTATCTAAAAATCTACATATTCCAACTAATTTAGTTTAGACCCTGACATATTTTTTCATTCACGAGAAAATCAAACTCGGTAGTACACAGGTAGGTACCCCTCCGTCTCATTTTACTTGATAAACATTTTATTTTGGGATGTCTTAAAATTTAAGTAAAAAAGTTATTATGTTATTAACTTATTAAATTATTATTTTTTAAATGTAAGACATTTAAATTAAATTTTCATTAAAGAGCATATTTGGAAAGTAATGTGACTCTGTCATTGTAAAGATATCATTTTTAAATCCAAAGTGAAAAAAAGACTTTGTCAAATAAAATAAAATTGAGGGAGTAGTTGGTTCTTTCAATTCGAATAAATGAGTCAAACATCAGTTATTTTTTGATCCGGATCCTGGCCCATCAAACATATTGCAATCTTTGTAAAACCCGACCCAATAACACGGTATATTATTCGGTCAGATTTTAGCCCTTCTGAGCTTCAACTTGAATCTCAAGAGTTTGAACACTCCTTCTGCGAATTGGATTGTGTCATCTCTCTCTCTCTCTCTCTCTCTCTAGAACAGATACATATATATATAAACAAAATGGTTTACATCACTTCGTGGGACGATTTCGTTGAAAGATCAGTTCAGATGTTTCGTGCCCATCCTGATCAAGTATGAATTCTTCTGTGTCCATCTCGTTTTCATAGTTTTATTCACTTTAATTGTCTTTGTTGTTACTTTATAAATGATGTATTAATTTATTTATTTTTTGTTTTTTTGGGTATCAGACGCGTTATGTAATGAAATACAGAAACTGCGACGGCAAACTGGTTCTCAAGGTCACCGATGACAAAGAGGTACCAATTGTTTCTTCGTCATATTTATGTTATGATATTTGTTGAATGTGAATTCCATATAGTTCTATATTCAGCATTTTTACAGACACTGGGCGGAGTTAGGCTGTCGAAATGATACCCCCCCTGTTTTAATATTGAGATGCATTTGGTTTAGTGCCGAGTTTTTTTTATGGGCGAAATCCCTCCTAGAACGGACCAAATTCACTCGGGTTTGATCCCCCGACCTTGAGGGAATGCACTAACCGCTTTAGTTAATCACGACCATTCGGTTTCATACTGAGTTTTTCATAGTTAGTTTGGTTGTGAAATTATTTAATTTTAATTGGTATCAGTATAAAACCGAGCACCATAAACTACTTGCATAGTAGTTATGTCTTGTAAATAATATATACATATCAAATCTTAGGATTTGGAAAATGTGCTATAATCAAATCTATTTTTATCTCTAATTTGGAACTCATGGAATATTATAAGCAAATTTTGGGCTAATTACTTATATTTTAATTTGATCACTTAAGTACACTTAAAAAAAAAGATGTGCAATAACTAAAACACTCCTAGGAGATTGGCCAATGATCTTCCCCCTACCAATGATAGGAGATTCATGTTGTAATATAACTTCAGTATTATCTCGAAACTTTTGTCTTAATCTTTACTTAAAGAACAAAGTACGAGTTGTGGGAGAATTCTCATGTATCTTTTTTATAATTGCTACATGGCTATATTTTGGGAATTACATGGTATAGGCAAAAGTTTAAAACATCAAAGTTCATGTTAGCGAGCGGTATTTAAACCTATTAGAGAGCCACTAGCCCTCGTTCAAACTTCAACCTTGTAGTAAACTGGAAGTGACCCTAAAATATTTTGTTTTGATTTATTAAATCCATATACAAAACTTTTGACTATATTATATATTTATATATCTATACTTTGTAGATACATACCAAATTCTCATGTGTGCACACAAACATGTATTTATCTGTATAAAAATGGAGAGTGGAAAGGAGAAATTGCCTGTGAGTTCGGTGAGGTTAGACGGTTGAAAATTGAATCGAGAATTGGGAACTGAACTTGATAATGACGATTGATGAAGAAGAATGGAAATAATGGTTCAAAGCATGAATAGGAAGATGATATTTACCTGGAAACTGCCAGTGCACTGTTTCTTATCACCGAGCATCCATCTCCCTCCCCCCCAAAACCCAATAATCACCGTGCTCTATTCTGACGAGTGTTGCTCAGGGACTACAGAAATCTTTGAATCCAAGTGCTTAGGCTTTGCTACATTCATGTTTGGCTTGGAATTTGCTCATGCACGCTTATTTTTATTTAACCTTTTTCCTTACCATCGGAAGGAAGAAAAGGAAAAGAAAGAAAGAGTTCGGCTTGGCCCCTAGCACAGGTTTTGCAACTAGGGTCACATTGAAGCCGTAGAGTGTCAGTTCTGCTTAAGTTGCTGGAAATTTAATTATTAGAACTCCACCAATGTTTCATATCAATGTTGGCTTCATGTTTTCATTACTGTCTTTGTGTAGTATAAAGCTACATTACTGTCTTCATGTTTCTGCATGTTTCTGTATTACTGTCCGCTGAGCATAGAGGATTTTTTCAGATCTAGGCAGACATTCTTTTGGATGCATATGTATAGTAGATATAGGTTGACAGTATATTTTAAAAACCTCTTCGTGGTTTGTACAATTTATTAACCACAATAGTATCAAGAAACTGTATCTGAGATTAGAGCAATAGCAACTAACAGTTGAGCTCCACTTGATCATTCCTCTCATATGTTAATTTCTTCTTTTGGATTTTCTCTAGTGTCTCAAGTTTAAGACAGATCAGGCCCAAGATGCCAAGAAGATGGAGAAGCTTAATAACATATTTTTTACTTTGATGGCTCGTGGTCCAGAAGGTCTGTATTAATCTCTTGCTATTTGTCTACATTATAGCACCTTTCGATTCCTGATTTTACATAACTGATCATGGTGTTTGCTTCCAGTAATTTTGGCTTCAAGCATTAGAATCTAAGATACTTTTGTAGTAATTGTTTCTTCATTGTATTACATTGAAGCTGCAGTCATCTTACTCCAACACCACCCTCTCTTTTGTTTCTGCAGTGGATGTTACAGAAGTTGCTGGAAAAGAAACAGAAGCACAGCCTGTAAAGAAAGGCCGTGGAAGAAAACAATGACATTGTTCGTCAAACACCAATTGGCACAAATGTTATGTAGGAATTGTGGGGATGATTCACAAGAGTTTTTTCAAATCCATATCACCCTGTTTGCGGGACACCCTTTCTTTTGTTTCTTCTTTGCCAACTTAATTATTGTGAACTGTTGCAATGAATATCTGAATGGAGAATTTTGGAGACCAGTATTCTCATTATCTTCTTTGGGTTCACCCCATTATTATTAGTTATAGAAACAACAAAGTTTGAGAAATGCCAAAGTCATTTCGTCGTTTTCTAGATTCATAATTTGTTACAATGAAATAGTAATATTAATAATATACAGATTTTGGGCTTGTGGCAAAATTGTCGGTTTTGCTCGAGTACAGATTTGTGGTGATAAATCAATGCACCAACCTGGCACATCAACATGATAAATAAATAAAAAAACTTAAAAGTCGGCGGCTGGGGCATTCTCTTATCCTTCTAAGGGGATGTATGTAGAACTCAATGATAGGCATCTCCATCGACAGACGAGATGTTGACATGAGAAGGAACATATTTATTAGTTACATTGTATTTAATATTTATATTATCTGCAATCGTAAAATCTAGAGACCTTTTTCAAATAACAATGTCTCTTTTTCAAATAACAATAGCTTGAATCTCGAGGCGTTATTCAAACTAATAATAGATTTTATTTTAAGTTCAATAGAAGTATGGAACTTGAAGTCATGGGGTTTATGATTTATGTTTAACGAAGGTCGTAAGATAATTTTAATGGCGATGTTGTGATATATTTGTTACATTGTCCAGCAAAAGTGCAAAACTATGCTGGGGCTGAAAGTTAAAAAATAAGTCCTTTGCTTTGCTGTCTTTGTCGAATACAAACACCATGGGTATGTGAACGGATATAAATGGTAACAGGCATGCATATATTTGTGTTTGTATATTTTATAATAATAATGTTTTTGTGCCTGGTTATCTCGCGAGATCGTTTTTCGCCTCTAGAGAAGTATATATCAAATGCACAAATTCAAATATGAGTTTTCAGCTACTACATCAGCACCCCGCATAATAAATTACGTGAATTTTATCAGGAAAAAAAGATAAAAGTGATTGGTTGAAGAATGTACGTGTTTAACAAATAAATTAAAATAGCCTTTGCATACCTTAGACTGGTAACACAGGCAGAAAGCAGTACCAATTGAGCTGAGATTTGAGCCTCTAGCTTTCTATTATTTTTTCTTCTATTATATTTTTATTGTATTTGTATGAATTTGTTTAGAGCGAAATTTGGGCATTAAACATTTATATTAAAGATTATTTGATTTAAATACTAGAAATTAAATTTAAATATCAAAAAATTAATTAAAATAAATTTTGACACACTAATATTCGTTTGTCATATTCTCGATAATTTCAATTTCGTTTTCTCGACTTGCTTTACAAAATTCTTCCCGGGAAAAAGTAAAATTTTATAATATGTTGGCCTGAGAATAAACTTTGAAGAACCAAATTGCAGTACAGTAGTAATTATAAGCATCTTGAATGATACCACAATATATTGTCATGTCGAATCCCAAAGAAGACGCAGACACCACTTTGCTTTTGTACCCTCGAAAAAGAGTGTATTTATATATCCATGTGCCTCAAAAGCATGTAAAGTTATTTCTTCCCTTTTGATGCTCTTCAATTTCTTTTAATAATTTTTTATTGCCCTACATACAAGTGATTTTAACAACCAAAAAGAAAAAAACAAAAGCTGTGGAGAATTCCCCCCCTATGAAAAGCATGAAAAAAAGAAAAGACGATATATATTCCTCCTCACTAAAGGGACAGATTGTCCATAAGGAACAACATAAGTGCTTACATTTCTCCTAAAGTTTTTTTGTTACCGTTATCTATTATACCAACATTTAGCCCTTGAAAATTCTTTTGCACATTTGGTACCGTTAGATAAAGTTATCCACTTTATCGATGCTTTAAAATGAAAATTACATATTCATTTGTATAACAGTAAAGTGTTACATTTGTTTCTGCGGAAAAAAAATGATATAAAAATTGAATGAGTGAATAAAAAAAATTAAATGTGAAAGACAATAATTATAAAATTATGATAGAATATAAAAATTAAAAATTGATAGATTATGTATAAATTTTTCGTTGTGATAGAATAGAAAATTTTCATTTAGAGTAGTTAGTTTAAAAATACACATAATAAGAAAAAAATGATGTATGAATATACTTTTACACATGAATTATCTAACAAATAATATAATATTATTTTCATGTCATTATTATTTTTACTTTTCTTACGTTTGATAATCAGAAAAAAAATAAACAAATTTCTTTAACTATTAGGAAGAACCTTTGAGATTGGGATGAAGAACTTCAAATCATACAACATACAACAGCAATTATTGGAATATTTCTTTTCCAAACAGTAATTCAAGATTATATTATATAGAGGCAAATGATATTGTTAAAAGATTAAGTTAATATCGAATGTATTTGTAAAAACATCGTGATAATATAATTGTTGTTGATGTGTAATATTTAGTATTATAATGTTATCTTACTTTCCTTAATATATTATTGTATAAAATTGTAAAATTTCATACATTCCAAAGTAATTTTACTTGTTAAAAGTTTCAATAGAATTTATATTACAAGAATTTAAATTCCACTTATCCATTATCAAAACTAAAGTATTATATAACTTTTCCACTTGATAATTTAACTTGCCTACACAAAAAATATTTGTAATTCTAATTAAAAATGGTCCTCAAATAATTATTTATCCAATTTAAAATGAATGCAAAATGGCACCATATTCTTCTATCCAATAAATGTACATGAAGACGGATACGGCAAAGTCAACTGTTCTTCCCAACTAGTGGGTCCCATGTGTCATCCCTCACCAAACTAAACGCAAACGTGCACCCTCCGGCGCATATTATCAAAAGCGTGAAGTTGCTTAGTCAAACAATACCTCGGCTCACGTGTCGTACTCTATGGCCGTAACTTTCCACGTGTCTACTTCTCATTCGTTGAACTTTACAACGGCTATATAAATAATATTATCGGGTACTGTTACGGACGGACATTTTGATAAGCTTGCCCCCGTTGAAACTTTTAAACCAAATGTGTTTTTCTACAAAGCAAATATCGCGTAAAAGCAAAATAAATAAAACAAAAGTTTGTTAGCTGCATCTCCCGCGAAAAATTAACAAATTTATTTATGAGTAATGCTTCTTCTTTTTTTAACATGAGATATTAGCTCATGAATTATTGATTAACATCGTATTAGTCCACGTTGGTTCAGTCGTAAAATTCAACAAATATTTCTATAAAATTGAGATTTTAAGTTTTATCAATAAGTTTTTAAAAAAATTAATGTAATATCTGATTCTAAATTAAAAAAGTCTCTCGCCATTTAAATCTTAGTCACAAAAAAAGAAACATATTATATCGTCATGATAATTGAAAGTTGTTTATTTAACAAAAAATATTGAAAGTTGTCCGTCACTTTAATTATTAAAAATTTCAAATTATTGACAAAAATAAATTTATTATGACGAGTTAACTAAATTATTTTTATCATCATCCCCTATCACATATAAATTAAATTTTGTATAATTGGTACTATTTTGATTAAAAAAAATAAAAATTTAAGGTCTTATTCATAGAATTACGCTTCAAGAAAATGTTAAGAAATAAATTAAAAAAATGTATTCTATCCGTTACAGTGAGTATTGAAACTATAATAACTTATAATTTAATCATACATGATTTTTCTACTTTTTTTAAGCGTAGTATTATTTGACTTTTATTCTCTACTAAATGTTCAATTAACCTGGTTTTCATTTTTCACAAATCTTAAAATGTTTTCCTAATTGATTTCGCAAGTCAAAAATCATAAAACTTAAATAGTAGTCTCTCTTTGATTTAAAAATAATCAAATTTCAACCTCATGTAATATATTAACAAAATTTTAGAATCCAACATTTTTTTGTAAGTTCAATAAACTTTTATTAGTAGAGAAGCAATATTAGAATATACATAATATTATTAGTAAGTTGCAAAATTGGTAATTTGAAGACATTACATTTTCAAATGCACTTTAAAAATATTTTGAAGGAATAATAAGTCCAAGAATCCTACTCTGTGACAGAGACCACAGTTCGCTTCTTAGCTTCTCCCAAGTGCGCAGGTTTATTTTTTTATACATGTATACTCCCTCACATATATTCGCTTTCTCTCTCTAGTCTCTCTCTTTTTCTCAAAGTCTTCTTGTTAACACTCTCTGTCCAAAATAAATAAACACTAATAATAGTAAATAAATAAAAGATCGAATTTTTGTATATCTTTTGGGCGTGTGAATTCTCTCTGGGAGACGCAAAGTCTTCTCTTTCACACCTCTCACTTGTCTTTCCCCTTCTCTCAACCATGGTAGATTGACGAATCTAGGGTTTTCACTGCATTCGAAGCTCACCGAAAGGTCTGTTCTGAGTTTCTCTGTTTTCTTCTTCACCTGATTTCTTTGTCCCATTTTGGGTTTTTTCTGGGTTTTTGTTCTGGTTGGTTGATTTTTCACTAACCCCAGTTAAATCTGAACATGTTCTAGTATTGTAATTGGAAATTTATAACATTTTTTGTATCTTTGAGTTTTGATCAAAGGGTTTTCATGTTTTCTCATTTGCCAAAATGGATTTTTCACAATTTGGTTTTCTGTTGTATTTGTTTATGTACAATTGAGGATCTGTTGAAGTAGAGATTTTCAGTGTTCATGGTCTGTCTGGGTTTAGGTTTCGTGGATTTGTAATTTTTTTTGTGTGTTAATTCTTGGTTAAAGGGTGGTGAAAATGGAGGTTGAAGAAGCTAACAAAACGGCAGTAGAGAGTTGCCATAGAGTTCTGAGTCTGATGTCACAACCCCAAGATCAGATTCAGTATAGGAATTTAATGGTTGAAACTGGTGAAGCTGTATCAAAGTTCAAGAAAGTTGTTTCTCTGCTTAATGCTGGTTTGGGGCATGCAAGAGTGAGAAAAGTCAAGAAAACTCAAACCCCTTTCCCCCAAAACATACTTCTAGACAACCCATTTGGTAGAAGTGATCATCAACATAAGGCCCTTCAGTTTCTCCCAACTAATCCCCTTGAGACCCCAATTCATGATTTGGGTTCAAATGTTAAAAATAATCTTACTTTAGGAAACTCATCACTGGAGCTAAGTGCAAATGGCAAAAGCCCTCTTCAAATTTCCCAACAAACACTGCCATCAAGCTATCACTTGCTGCAGCAAAAATACCAGCTTCAGCAGCAACAGTTGAAACATCAAGCCGAAATGATGTATCGGCGGTGCAGTAGCAATAGTGGCATCAGCCTGAACTTTGACAGCTCTACCTGCACTCCCACCATTTCATCCAATAGGTCGTTTATGTCCTCATTGAGTGTTGATGGGAGTGTGGCTAATATGGGGGAGGGCAGTGCTTTCCATTTAATTGGTGCGTCTCGTTCTCTGGATCAGAGCTCATATCAGCACAAACGAAGGTGTTCTGTGAAGGGGGATGACGGTAGCGTGAAATGTGGAAGCAGTGGCAGATGTCACTGCTCAAAGAAGAGGTTTTGGACTTGTTCAGTACCACTTTTCACCTAGTTGTTTATCTGTTCTGTTATTTACAACTTATGTTGCTGCTCACTTTTTTACTCTTAGCAGGAAGCATCGGGTAAAGAGATCAATCAAAGTACCCGCTATAAGCAACAAGCTTGCTGACATCCCTCCTGATGAATATTCATGGAGGAAGTATGGACAGAAGCCAATCAAGGGTTCTCCTCACCCCAGGTACATTGGTTGTCTGTTCTGTAAGTAGATGAACTAGATTGTGTTTAGTTCTGAAAATTTATCCTTTGCAGTATTCTATATATGCAATGAATGCCAATTTGTTAGCGCATTGTGCTGCAGTCTACGTTATATGTGCATGGAGTAGGAATGTTCTAATGCAAACCGTATTGCCATGATTCACAACCCAACCCTTAATTTTCTTATTCGAGTTAAAAGAACATTTTGAATTCTGTAGAATTTTCGGTTCCATTGCTTTGCAGTGAGTTCCCAAACCTGGTGGGTATGTTTTTCCCTTTTTAATTGTTCTACTCGTTCCAGTCTTAAAAACTGCCCTTTAAACTGCATCGATATCTACTGTCATGGTTGGGTTACTGGCACGAAGAACTCTAATAAGAGCACTTGGACACATGGAAGAATATACTCATGTTTTTGCAATCATCAGTTACATGAATAGGCATCAGTTATTAGACTATGTTCATTAATTGCTGTGAATAGGCAGCTGAAAACAATAACTATCTCTGAGTTGCATGAATTCTTTGCTTAATGATCGAGTTTCTTGGTTCCACTGAAGTCTTTGTTGATGCGTGCAGAGGTTACTACAAATGTAGCAGCATGAGAGGTTGCCCTGCCAGGAAACACGTCGAGAGGTGTTTGGAAGAACCTTCGATGCTTATTGTCACTTATGAAGGCGAGCATAACCATCCAAGAATACCGGTCCAGTCAACAACCACCTGAAAACTACAGACACAGCTTGTACATACTTTTGTGGCCTTGAGCACATGAAGGCAGATGGAGCAGATTTCCGGTTTCAAAATATTACCTTTACAAACTCAAAACCATTACGGGCAGGTGGGCGGGACAGGATACGAAGGTGCAAGTGGAAGAATTATGTGCAATTGTTGTTACCTCATTGTAAGAACAATTTTCTGATCTCAAATGATCAACTTGGGTTTAACTCTTCCAGTAGTTTAAGATTTTTGTTTAAATTATTTCCTAAATTGTGCTAGATTTAACTTTGATTTGATAGAATTTATATTGGCTTTTGTTTTTATTTGCTAAGTTTCTTGCCTCACATAGTTTTGAAGATCTCTAAGGTGGTTGCTTAGATTTCAGTTTCTGTTTATAGTACAGTTTACTCAGACTTGTTTAGGTTGTCCTAATTTTTCTGAGTTCAGATGCTGTTGAAACATTAAAAGATTTAGTCTTTATGGTTTAAGTGAACTGATCTACAATAGTATGACAAACACTTGGTGGGGTTTATAGATATTTTAAGTTGAATGTACAAATAAATTATAGACCTCACTAATTTATTTGTTATTGTTCACACCAACTCTTTTTGAGTGTCCTTATGTAGAAAGAATCATTCGGGTTCCAATTTGCGCCAACATGGTCCATTTAGTTGCTATTTTTGCTTTAGCATTTGGCAGGAATTTTTTGATACTATGTTTTGTTGTCCTATTTAAGCAACCATTTTTCTGAATTTGAATTTTTTCCCCCCTTCGTATATTGTACGTCACGTCTGGTCGAGCAAAATTCAACATTGACGTATTCAATTCTTGAAAGTATCGAATAATTTTATGCTCATGATACAACTACATTGTCAAGAATTCTAGTCTGGATTTCAAGATTTTTGATAGTTTGATGAATTGGTACCTTTAACTTTCTTAGCGAGTTGTAGCTTTGTGTTCTTGTCTCACTTTTATGAAAAAATTATTTTGATTATATGGAGGTTATCCAGTATTTGTATGATTTGGATATAAATTTCTCGAAATATTTGATTTATTTAGTTAAAACACGCATTGGGGTGAACAAAAAAAAAAGGAAAAAAAGAACTGTGGGAGAGGGGAATGAAATGTTACTAACAACATGATAAATTAGATCTGGCCGAGGGAAAAAAATGTGGAAAAAAAAAATTAAAGAAAAATTAGTTTATATGTTTTCCAAAATTGAGATATGCAAGTTGACAAACTATTTAAATAGATCAAAACTTTTAAAAAGTTAAAATTTGATATGTAATAACAAGAATTCTGTTTAAGTCGATTCGGGCACTGCGAAGATCACCTGTTGAATCATTGATAATTTAAAAAAGCAAAAAGATTAGAGAATTGGATAATTGGGAAAAAAATGTAGGAATATACTAATGATAAATATGAATTAAAAATTCTGTTTTGGGGCTAATGCCCCTATTGTAACGAAAAAAAGAGTTAAAAAAAAAAGATTGTAATGTCAAAACCTGAGGACAAAATATTATAAAATTTATATATTTAAAAAATGGAAACTTGGCTGATGAATAATTGAACAGGGTGTGGTAGTTTGTCACAAGAAATGAAGTGCAGGGTAAAGGATTAAAAAGAGTCTGAAAAATGCTTGGCCAAGTCAAAAGCAATAATTGTTTATGTGTACGAAATAAAACAATATTGTACATACAAACAAACGGAGACAACGTAATAATCTTAATAGAAACAAAAGTTAAAAAACAGGGGAATAAAACTGTGTAGTATATTGTCATATGTTAATCCCAGCTCAACTACTTCAATTCCTCAGCGTTACCAAAATTAATGTTGTATTTGAATAGAGTAAATGGAATAAAAAAAAGAATAAATTAAAAATTAAAAGAAAAAATAGTGATGAAAGGAGTAATGAGGAGAAATGAGAGAAAGAATTATAATAATAATAATAATAATAATAAAAAATAGATTATTCATTTTTTTTACACATGAAATGTAATTACATATGAGAGGAATGAAAGGAAAAATCAAAATGAAGAAAAAAATTACACATTAAATGATATTACATATTTTTTAATGCAATTTTAATTAAATAACAACGTTAAAAAATGTCTATCCCAATATTATTTTAAAAATATAGACTTTGTATTTAAAAATTAACTAATTTTATTTCAAAGCGTTAAAATTGATTTGAGAAAAAAAATCTATCAAACTTAGTAAAAATTTAGTTTTCGAACAAAATTATCATATTTTCAGGCCATTATTATATTTAAGAAAATATATACATATTTCAAAATTTTAATAGTAATAAGTAATCAATTATTTATCGATATGTTCGAATGAATTAAGAGATTTATGTTTGTGGTCTCATATTAATATGATATTTTAAAAAAATTATCTTTTACTAAAATTGATATATCTTTTTCCTCAAATGTTGATCCATATCTCTATAAATCGTTATGAGAAACATCAAATTAATGGGCATCGTATTTGAAGTGGTTAATTTATTTTAGCTGGATTATTGGCCTAGCTCCTTCTCAGTAAAAGGTAATTTGTTTTAAAAAAAAATATCATATTAATTTGAGGCCATAAATATAAATCTCCCAATTCATTCGAATATATCGATAAATAATTGATTGTTTATTATTAGTAAAATTTTGAAATATATATAGATTTTCTTAAATATGATAATGGCTTGAAAATATGATAATTTTGTTTTAAAAATAAATTTTTACTAAGATTGATAGATTTTTTTTTCTCAAATCAATTTTAATGGCTTGAAATAAATTAGTTAATTTTAAGTGCAAAGTCTATATTTTAAAAATAATGTTGGGAGAGACATTTTTTAAACCTTGTTATTTAATTAAAATTGAATTAAAAAACCAAGTTAACAATAATTTATTATTTTATTTTATCATGTTGGATCAAATTGAAATTATAAAAATTAGTACAACCACTATAATAATAACTAAAAAGTACATAAACTAAATTGAACTAAACATAGAGTACATACACTATTTCATTTATTTTGCCTAGATAACTTCATTTCTCTGAGTGTCACCCCAAAAACAAAAAACAAAAATCTGAGTCTGCAGCATTCTCTGTTGGAAGAAGTCTTCCAATGGAAAGAAGCTTTCATCTTTGTTCAGGAAATAAATACTATACCACATTGGATGCTTAAGTTTTCAGATACCCAAAATGAGAGGTAAATCTTTCATCTTTAGTTCTTAGAGTTGATTTTAGTTTTCTACAAATTTAATCATAACTCCTCATCAAATTTCAAACCCAACCCATTTGTGAATTTCTTCAAAAACAGACTGCAAAAACAAATGAAATGCTAAACTGAAAAATGCGGTAATTTTATGTTTTATTTCTTTTGATCACATTCTTCTTTTTGAACCCCTTTTTTCCAGTTTCATTATGCAATGTATTGTTTAGGTGCTGTTACTAGTATCATTAGTTACAACTTACAACCTTGTAGTTTCTGTGTACAATAAAATCGAATGGTACGGTAAAATATGCATTACTATTGGTCTAGCACGAATTGTAGCTGCTCTCTCCTACTAACTTCCATGCTAGAAGAATCATAACAATTATAAGACTCAATTGAGAGTCTATAACTTACCTGTGATCATTAGGACTTGTTTTTCCAATTCATATGCAGCCAAGAATAGGAACAAGCTGAATGAAGAATTGTGGACTAGCTACCATAAAAAGAAAGAAAATTTCCACACAAATGTCGGTTTGTCGTATTAATTCAAGTCGAGGGGAATGAAGCCTGGTCCGAAATTATTCAAACGATATTTAAGTTTATAATCAAATAAGATCTCGAACCAATCAACATTCCCTTCAACCATTCATAAGATGAGAGTTTTGTGTTTCTGCTATGAATTATATTTTTCATGGGTTGCCTTATATATATAAGTACCTAAGGATGTAAAAAGATCCTTTCTTTGGACATGAAATGCACTTTATATACCACTCTAGCCATCTATGCTTTTCACATATAGGAATGTCAACTAGTGATACTCCTTTAGCTCTGATTTGGTCAACTAAACATTTCTCTTAAATAAAGGAAGTTTCATAATTCTAGTCTCTAAAGGTTATTACTTGGATGCTATTCTGCAATTTCTTCTTTCCAATATTTAACCTTTTTTTTGTCATGAGGTTGGATTCTTGCATACCACTCTTACTTTATGTTCCTTCTAGAACTCCATAACAATGTTTGGAAGAGGAATTAAGATACAAACTTTGACAAAACTTCTACTTTAATATTAATGAAATCTCAAGTGTTTAATTCTGATTCCAAACTTTGGGAGTTGTGTTGCCAAACTTAATATTAGTTGTAAATTTGTAATGCTTGCTAATTGGACATGGTCTGACTTCTGTTTGTTTACACGGATGTTGATGTTGGGGTTTATTCTCAAGTAAAGTGCATGTCTTTTGCTTCCCACTAGAGCAAAAAGAAGGTGGAAATTAGAGAACCTTATGCAGGTACAGTAATTCCAAGCTTCAGTGCAAAGCTACTAGCAGATTGGCTTATAAAATCAAGATTTCATATGACCAACAGATATAAAGTTAAAATGGAGCTCAGCAAAAGTGGGAATTGAAGTCCCTTTGCTCAAATGTATTGTGTTTTAGTGAAAACTCAGAACAAAATTACAATCTTTTGAAACTTTTGCACTGTATCCTGTTTGATTGAATAATTACTGAAATTATGTTTTCTTTTCTTTTTCTTTCTTTATTTTCTTGTTAGTAAAGGGTGTAAATATCCTTTTCTTCAAAACTAATGCCATCAGAATCCTCTCTTTGTGTGTCTTGTCTGTTTTTGTTGAAAGACAGAAAAATGACATCCAGTCCTATATATAAACACTAATCAATCAGCAAATAATCAAGGTACATAAGGGATACACAGTCATACAGAACAACATTTCTTTACATTATGACGGTCTGTTTTTTATTCCTTAGTTTTGTTCTTCTTGAGACTTCGTCATTTACCAGTGCACGTTTTTTGTAACATTAACTAGTCAATGCAAGAATAACATTTTTAGGCAGTTAATGTTTGTTTATCTACTTTTCGGTTATTTATCATAATAAAAAGTAGTGTTTTTTTATTTCAAAAAAAGGTACTTTTTTTGGTAAGTAAGTACATTATATAAATCACCAAACACACCAAGTCTATTTAAACTTTTTAAGTAATTTTGAACAACTTATAACCACTCAATAGTAATAATTCATTATATACTTTTATAATGTTCCAAATGAAGTAGGCAATATGAGTTATATATAAAAGTTATTGTCATAAAAAGTTTTGTCCAAGTCATTTTATCTTTTCGTCTAAGTCTTAAGTAACATTTTATTGCTTAACGTCTTATTTTGTTTATTTTTGATTAACTCTGACTATCCCAATTAAATTCTGTTTAGACACGAGCTCTTATCGAGTGAGTCGCCTAACAGTTCTTTGATGACATTGATAAAATTCGATCGAGGAAAGAAAAAGAAAGAATTAAGTAAAAGAAGGGGTGAACTAATGAATAGCATGTTATTGGAGGGACTAGTTAGCAATAATCCAAGAACCGGCTCAAGAAAATCTATGGATTATTCACACAGCCTCCACATTCTCCCGCTCACACTCACCATTCACCAGCTCAGTCTTTGCTTCCGGATATTACAGTCACCGGTCGCTTTGTAAGTACTCCATATTTGCTGCATATTTACTCTTTTAGCTTTCAATTTTCAATTTTCTATACAGTTTGATTTTAATCAAAGAAAGTTATTCTAAATCTGAATGGTGCTTTTGTTTGCTCTAGGGTTTATTATATAAATCTCTTACATACTCTTTGAAAATTGTAACTGTACTAATCCCAAGTTAGTTCCTTTTATTAATCTTCATTTTAGTTTCTTGTTAGTATTAGATTTACTGTTTTATGGTCCTTACCACCCCCACCCCAACCAACCCGCCCGCCCACCCTACTCAACCCATCCAGCTGTAAATACTAGAAAAGTTGTTCTCAAGGAAATTCTTGTGAAAGTTGTTACGATTCTTTACCAATACTCTCTAAGTATTTGGATACGTATCTTTGTGAATTTTCTCGTCAAGCTTCCCACTTTGTGGGTTATTGTTCAGCTCGTCATTTCTTTCTCGTCTTATATTTGAATTAAATGTTTGTGGGGTCTTTGATCTTTGGTTACATTTTGTGTAGATGGGTCAACTTTTCTATAGCACGATATAGGATTTAACTAGATATGCAGAGAGTTTCTTAGTAAGTGCTTATATTTCTCATACTGTTTGCTGATTTGGGTCGTCATCATTTTCTGTACGGAAAACTCTAATTGGAAATATAGTTTTTGAGATATATTGATTGATTATATTTGCAGAAAATGACTGAAGAAAATATTGTAGAGCAAGGAATCAGTGATGTGCCTGAGGACTTGTGTCCTCCTGAAATAGTGCAGTCTGAAAATGATTTAAAAGATGATAATTCTGTCAGTACCGAAATAGAGAAGTGGCCCGGATGGCCTGGAGAGAATGTTTTCAGGATGTTGGTTCCCGTGCAAAAGGTTGGTAGTATCATTGGGCGCAAGGGAGAGTACATTAAAAAAACTTGTGAGGAAACAAAAGCCCGTATTAAGATTCTAGAAGGTCCTCCTGGGACTACTGAAAGAACTGTAAGTTTTTATGGATATATCTGGTTATGCAGGCGCAAGAGAAATTGTTTTATTAACATATTTCTTGCTTGGGTTTGGTGTTTGAGAAGTTTTATATGATGTTGTGGAGTATCAGGAAATTTAACGCTGCTAACTAATAAATATATGTGCTTGTGTGTTTTAACCTCGTCTTTTCTTGTGTTTATGTGTCTCTGTATAATATTGAAGTTGTATGTATTATATTGGTATTCATATCTTCTGTTCAACAGAATGGTATGTGAATCTTTTTCTCTATTCTATAAAGTTATAATTGATGTAGAACTTTTGTAGTTGATTTATTTTTATCCTTAAAAGGTCCCTTCTGAATGAAAAAAACACAAAATTTGCTTTCCTTTATGTTTCTATCATTAGTAGTATGCATGGGCATATGGTATGTGAATGAAAATATCAATTGGTTTTTTGACATACAATGTGATGGTATGATTTAGATCGTCCAATATTGAGATATAATATCCTTTTCTATTTTAGTTCCTATTCTTGATCCAAATATAGAAGATGAGGTTACACTTCGGTCCAACATTTGAGCATCATGTCTTGCTGTTTGCTTGTTTAGAAAGTGAAGAGACTTGCACCAGTAAAAACAGTATATATTAAAAGAAGTCCAAAGTGGTATTGTTTGAAAAAGGAAAAATGTAAAATTTCTGGTATATAAGAAATGTATAAGTACTTGCAAGATAAAATAGATTTGTGAGAAATGAATTACTGGAGCAGAATAATATGGCAATGCAAAAAACTCAGCAACCAGAAGCAGGTGAAATATAAATGAAGTCTATTCATCACAGTAACCAAATGAATGTGTGCAGGTTCTTGCAAATATAAGGCAACACATCAATCACCAAAGTGGCATCAAAATAGAAGAACCAAAGATGCAGTTTGCAGTGATCAGCATTGAGCATTACAAGTGCTAAAAAGAAGTTCTGCCAAAACTGTCAATAGGTTCTTGGCGGACATCAGTACCAAGTACCAACAAGCATTGCACTATATCTGGTAATTCAGAATTTGGTTGATTGGTGTCTTGCCACACATTATCAAGTTAACAGAAGATAAAAAATCGCCAATAACATAATAAAATGCTTTAGCTCAGATAATCTGTTGTCAAATACTCCTTATTAGGTTGAAAACAAAAACAATATTTTATAGCATTTCAGAAAATATGACTATATTAGGTAAATCAGAATACCCAATATAATCTCACAGGGTAATAACTTATGTTATGGGGTTCACCTTGTTAGTTTCTTTAATAGGGGTTATTATCACAAGTAACTATAGCATTTCCTTCTAGGCTTATATAGAAGATAGATAAAAATAATACATAAAAGTTCAAACTTTGTGTTCTGTAAATACAAATATGAACGGACTATTTATGCAAAAGATATCAAGCATGGTACGGTAAATGGTCAGGGGATCTACTTCTTGATATACAGAATCTGTGAACTTCAAGACACTTGTAGGAGGTCATTTGTGAGTGAGAATATCAGGATAATGGACTTGTGCTGACCATCATCACAGCAGCTTGGTAAAAAGTTGTAAGAAGGGCTTGTCTTGGAATTTTATCTTTAATTACCTTCAGATTCCTAATCCAGAAGATAACAAAAAGCCTTGATTTTTTTTTTTTTTTTGGTTCTTTCTTAATTCTACTATGGAAGCATTAGGTCTTTTAGAATCATGTTGTATTCACTTGTAAAGGATAAAAGAAAGTTTAAAGAGTATGCGTACTATCAAAGTCTTTACATAGAACCTATATTGTTATACTCTTTTTTGTTCAACCAATTAGATAGCCTCGCTGACAGTCCAGTATATATTGGGTTTGATTACTTTACTCACAACAGACGTGTATTATTGTGTGTTCCTTTATTAGTGCATAGTGATCGCTCTCTTACTTTAAAACCTGGCTAAGTAGGCCACCAATAGCACCATCTTTGATGCTCTAGTTTGTGAATACTTCCTCAGGTTATGTTTTTATACCAAATAAGTGCCTTTACATGAACTTTTAATAGCCTAAGAGTTGGAGTATATTCCATATTTTCTCGTTAAGATAAGGAAATAGTAGGATGCACGGCGTTCTGTTTTTCTTTCAAGCACCTTCATTTGTGTGCCACGTGTGTGAATTGCTATGTTTGGGTGCAGGAAACGTGTAGCTCTGGTACCCTGTTGCATTAGCTCTTATATGTTGTGATTATTGTATGTTAATGTGTGATCTACATTATCCTTCAACATATGCTTTACTCCAGTCTCTTTAAGATTTGTCTTGAATTTAATTATTGTTATTATTCTTTTTCCCATGAAAATGAAATATCTTGATCCCATCTTTTCTTAATATTTAGGCTCGGTATCCCTGCTTAAGTATGCATATGCATAGTACAGATGTGTAGGTTCTTCCATATTACAGAATTTGTAGAAATTCATGATGGTGATGCAGTCTTCTTGAATCTTTGCTCTTTCATTTAGGTGATGATTTCTGCGAAGGAAGAGCCAGATGTCTCCATTCCTCCTGCTGTGGATGGTTTACTGAAGGTTCATAAACGCATTGTTGATGTAGACATTGATCCTGCTTATGCTCCACCTGGGGCAGGTGGGCCAGTTAGTACAAGAATGCTTGTCGCAGCCACACAAGGTGCAAGCTTGATAGGGAAGCAGGGTGCAACTATAAAGTCTATTCAAGATTCTTCAAATTGTATAATTAGAGTGCATGGAGGAGGTACTTTTGCAGATAACAGTTTGCCATTTACGTGGTACCCGATATAGTCTAAAAGAATAAAAGCAAACACATATATGAAAAACTGGAGACCTATTTTCTTATCCCAAAATTTTGCTGCTTCTTTGTCTAACTGCTTCTTTTGGCTTTAGTTGATCTTACATTTTTGAGGAATCACTTCTTTAAGGCATGCATTATTTAGTTTATAGTTCTATCATTTTTTCACTTTTCAAAAATATTAGGAAAGTAATGCATGCGGTTTCTGCTGTAGTTATGACTTGTGGGCTATGAATTATTTAATTGCTGTTTACTGCTGGATATATTGATATATTTTTTGAACAAATTTCAGCAGAGAACCTGCCAGTTTTTGCTTTGCCAGATGATAGCATAGTTGAGGTACAAGGGGTGCCAACAGGAGTACACAAGGCAGTTGAACTGATTGCAACACATCTCAGGAAATTTTTAGTTGATCGCAGTGTAATTGGAATATTTGAAATGCAGGTAAGTATCGGTGCTAAAGTTTCCTCTTTTCAGTAATACTTGGAATATCTTGTTGTAATATACATAATGTAACTATGAGCTAGTATGATACTCAGTTGTTGGGCCATCTTTCAAGGGGGAGCACATTAAATTTCACTTGTATATATATCAGTTTGAATTCCCTTTGGCCTGAGAAGTTTCCAAATGTACTGATTTGACATATTGATTTGTTTTGCTTAATAATTTTATCCCTCCAAAAACTGAAATACAGTCATTTTTACATCTTTCATTGGATTGACCATTGTTGATATGCCATATGGTAGATTTTTCCCATCTTTCTATGATTTCAAGCTCTAATGTTGCATTGAGCAGATGCAAATGCAAAATGCTCGAGGAAATCAGGCCATGCCTCCGCCTCAATCCTGGGGACCCCCACCACGAGGTTTTCCCATGATTTCTGGTGGTGGACCTGGATTCACTCCACATCCTCAATTTATGCCTCCTCCACCCCAGTTTGATAATTACTATCCACCAGCAAACACGCCTGCGATGGACAAGCAACCACGTCAAGGCCCACCAGCATTTGGAAGAGATGTTTCTATGGGAAGTGTGCAGCCGAAGCAATTAATGGTGACAAAGGTTTGATTCTTCAACTAAATATTAGTTATTAGATAATACCAAGTAATGTTGAAACTCATACAAAGGAGCAAGTTAATATGCTTTTAGGATGTATATGATTAGTGCCTCAGTGGTTACATCATTTCCCCAGAACATGAAGAATAACTTTATGTTTATAGTGGGAAGGCTGCATGGTAAAGCTTGTTAACTGAGATAATATTGAGCACTACTCCCTTTGTTTCCACAAAAAGAACAACATTTAGATTTTTTATGACTATTAATTTTGCATCTTTGACCAAGAATTAAGTGTACATATCATAAGTTTTTTTTCATGAAATTTGTTATGAATCTTTAAGTTATGATGAGATCTATAAGTTTGTAATTGGAAGACTTTTAATTTATTGCAAAATAACAAAGAAAAATTTCAAATGTAACTCTTTTTAGGAACAATTTTTTTTTTCAAATGTAACTCTTTTTTTTGGAACGGAGGGAGTAATTTTTTGAATTTTTTGGGTAATAGTTACTTTTGGCATTATGGTGGATGACATAAATATATTCACTCTAAATATTTTTACTCTCTTAAAAAAGGAGAAATATTAGTAGGTGAATATGTTTATGCTAACTACTTTTACACCTGTGTGATGCTTTGTCAGGAAAGTATTGTTGTTTTGAACCTCTGTAAAGTGTTCCTTTTATATCAGGTGGAGAGGTCCCATTTTATGGAAGTTCACTGGACTTGTTGCATCAGCAGAAGCCTTGTGGCAAACATATCTACTCTTCATTGTAGGTTGAACTAATACTGATAATCAGACTCCTTTAATTCGCAGGTCTCCCAAAACATGCAAATTCCACTTGCATATGCTGATACTGTTATCGGAACCTCTGGGGCAAATATTAGCTATATTAGACGTGCTAGTAGTGCAACTATTGCAATACAGGAAACAAGTGGTATTCCTGGCGAGATGACTGTGGAGATAAATGGATCTGCATCACAAGTTCAAACCGCTCAGCAGTTAATACAGGTACCTCCACCACTCCATGATGTGATTTCATCTGTTTGAAGGTAACAGTGAAGTTTTTTCTTGAAATCTGTGTAACGGCTTGTTTGTTCTAATGGTTTGCTTGTGATGCTGCCCTTTTTAAAAGGACAAAACTGCTTTTGGACCAAAGCCTACAGTATCAATATGATCTTTAACCTGTGAAGTCATGTATATTTACCATCCATCACCTTTTATATAATGCAGAATTTATATACATATTAAGTTTATGCTACAGTCAGCAACCTGATTTTGAAAATGGTGGTATCAATTTACTGGAAGTTGCTCTCATGTGCTTCAGAATTTACAACATGACCTTTCGTTGAATTTGGAGCCTCATCATTTACGTTCAAATTCAATGTCAAATTTGGCGTCTTATGTGACTAGGGTTACTAGATGTTAAAACTCTTATGATTGTTTACCAAAAAATAAAAATCAAAAGAATCTTATTATTGCAGAATTTCATTGCTGAAGCTGCAAATGCTGCTGCACAGAACCCTCAAGTTGCACTTGGTGGGCAGGGTTATAATCCTTATCCCAATAATGGGCCAATCTATCAATCTCAACCACCGAACCCTACCGTTCATGCACCTGCCGGAGACTACAGTTCCGTCTATGGAAACAACTACGGTTACTGAAGAAGTCGATACCTGATCATAGTTGGCGCGATTGTATCTATGCAATGTTGTATCTTGATGTTCATGGACCAGTAGTCTTGATTAGTTTCATGTTTTATACATAGATCTAAATGTATTGGGTGAAACAATATGATCTGACCGTTGGTGGTCTTTCTTGTTTACTTGAATTTCGTAACTCCTTTTTAATTGAGCTATTATTTTGTCCAGTATAGTAGCAAGATACTATAATGTTATTTTCTTGAGCAACCATTTCTCTCTACTCGAAGTTACAAGCACCCTACTCAGGTCATGGATTCATGAGGGCTGATTTTTCTCAACGGAAGTAGTTCCATTAGTTATAATCCAACTCTTGAAGTTGGATTTTCTGTGGTTAAATTTGACCATCTTTGATTTTTCAGACGACTTTAATGTTACTCCCAAAAAAAATAAAATGGTGAGTAAAGTTATTTAACGAAGTGGGGGTTCAATTGCCTTGGCAAGACGATGACTTTTAATTAAACAACTACTTGTGCGAAAATAGTAAATCAAACTAGAAACATAAATTGCATCAAAAGTGAACCTTACATGAAAAGTAATAAATTGATATACAAACATAATTTGACAGATAAACTTGAATTAGGGGTATAATTTGATACTCAATTACTGTTAATTGTAAATAGCGACTCTAGTCAAAATATACATTAGAAAATGGAAAAAAAATGGAAAATATAGTATTTAAACACATTATCCAAATCCAACAGATGACATAATGATCCAGAAAAATATACCCAGATGAGATGTTCCATTCATCTTGGACTGAAAGAGTAATACAAAACATAAGTGATAAATCTGTGATGACCTTTGTACCATTGAACCAATCGTTATAACAAAGAAACTATAGATTAGCAAAGTGAAACCAATTCTCTGAACTTCGAGAAGAATAATAAAGAGAAGCCTAAATTTCACATGGCTAAGCAAACTGAATATTCAAACATTAGTCTAAATAGGCACTGTACATGTTGTTCTAAAATGTCCAGTCTGATTGCAACGGCTGCAGTGCACAACCCGCTTCACGCGAGCTTGATCATCTCCACGAGCACGCCTCTTCCTCGGAGTACCTGGCGGTCGAAGGGACTTTGGTGGGTTAACTACAATATCAAGAATAAAGTCTTCACCAACTTGAGATCCCTCTGCCATTTCCTTCCAATGTGTCCTGTCTGGAACTGGATGTATTGTTTGAGAGTACGTTTTCCGGTAATTGGCAACGGTAAAGCAACTCTCAGCGAAGCGATGAACAGTTTGTCTACAAGAGAGAAGGGCAGCCACAGAATGAGCACAGGGCAATCCATACAGCTCCCATCCTCGACAGTCACAACAACGCTTCCGAATGTCCACAGTATGTGTTCCCTCTTGTGAAATGACCTCGAATTCTGCTTCATCTGCTCGAAGAACCTGGTAAGCACGCGCACGCTCCAGAGCCTCGGACATGTACTTTTCGGCAGAAGGGACAAGCACAGATGACCATTGCATACTAGCTTCACGTCTCTCATTGAACCATGTCATCAATTGTCTACGGATGCACTCCATCATTTGAATTATTGGAAGCCCCAAAACCTCATGTATCCAAGAATTCAGCAATTCGACAATGTTTGCAGTCAGATGTCCAAATCGTGTACCCTCAAAATATGCAGTGGCCCACAAACGAGGTGGAACTCCTAGGATCCAGTATGCAGCTTCCTGTGAAATCTCTTCAATCTCCAGAATTTTCCCTTCAAACTCGATGAGAGTAAGAGCACTAGCAGCTTCCCATAGAAGGTTGACAAGAGAGGTGTTGTTAAACTCCTTTTGGAAACTCTCAATGAGATAATGAATGCAGAAACCATGGAAAGCAGTTGGGAAGTTTACTTCCACGGCGTCCACAATTTCATTTTGCCTGTCAGACAAGATTGTGAGCTTTGGCATGTTCTCTGTGTTGGTTTCCAATAAGTTATGCAACTCAGAAAGAAACCACATCCAGCTGTCATTGTTTTCCTCATCCACTACCCCAAATGCCAACGGGAAGATTGCCCCATTACCATCAGAGCCAGTAGCTAAAAGCAAGGTCCCAAGGTACTTGCTTTTCAGCACAGTTCGGTCAAGCCCCATTAGTGGCCTGCAGGCATGGAGAAACCCAAAAATTGATGCTTGAAAAGAAACAAATAAACGCTGAAAACAGCTATCTGCTGTATTCACATAAACTGATGCAATGCTTCCTGGATTGGTTCGTTTGATTTGGTCACAATATTGCGGAAGAAGGCGGTAATCTTCTTCAAAGGAGTCTCGAAGAGCAGCCATGAACCGTTCCTTCCCTCTCCAAGCTTGCTTGTATGATAAGGTGATTCCGTAAGCACGATGAATCTCTTCCAGTATCTCCTTTGGCTTGATGTGTGGGTTTTCCTTGAGGCATTTTTCCACAGAATCTGCAACCCACTGAACAGAGGCTTGTTGATGACCAAGATGTGTAATTCCACCACAGGTATGTTGAGATTGTATAGTCCTAATTGTGAAGGTAGGAACACCTGGAAGTTTTGCAGCATGAATTCTCCAGGGGCAACCTTCGCTTGCACATTTAGCAGTGAAGCGACTCTTGTCAGATTTAACTGTCTGTATCTCAAAATGTAGAGCAATAGCAGTGTCTCTCAGTGCCCTACGACAGCTCATGGCATCCGGAAACTCTTGCCCTACAGCCAATTGATAAGTAGGAGCAAGAACCAGCGTTTGGCTTTGAATGATTGGATTAGTGACAACATGTTGGTCCTGATTAACAGACACATCTGAGCAAGGTATCACACCTATATCGTGTTTCTGATCCAAGTTCTCATCAACTTCAGGCCTAGCTACAATAGCCAATTCATGATTATTTTCTAATAAATCTAACTCATGATTTTCTGCTGCAGAAACAACCAATTGAATCTCACAGTTTTCAATGCCACGAGCATCTGGATCAACATCCGCGCTATTCGCGTCAACTGGCTTTATTCCATTTTCATTCTCATGATCATTCCCACTATCATAATTCTGAGCATGTGGCAAAGCTAAATCATGGTCAAACAATAAGTCACAATCACGAGTATCCCCTAAGCCTAAATCATAATCACTGGCCTGTTTTAAATAGAAATCATGTCCATGAGTCTGTTCCAAACCTAAGTTATGATTCTGCCCGATCACTACATTGTGAGCACAACTTACTCCCAACTGCTGGTTCCAAATCAACGGCGACCCTTGTCTTTGCCCAAAAATAAGATCATGATTCGCCATTAACCCGAAAAATAACTAATTTTACTGTAAATTATCAGTTAGTCAATCCCTGCAAAGAAGATTGGAAGTATATCAAACCCAGAAATATTATTTCATCAAACATAAGATTAAAGACCACTACTCAAGTTTTATCAGCAAATCAAACACCGCGAAACAAATAGAAATTCCAACTGAATTATGTAAATAAAAAAATGGTTAATAATAATGAATCAAGCTCACCGTGAGCTGGGAAAAACCCTAATTCGAAATGCAAGCGAAAGTTTCGAAGCATAAACCTGCAAAAAAAAAAAAAAGTAAGAGACAAAAAATGAAACAGATAAGTAGGACAGTCATGAAATCGATCGATAAAATGGGAAAAGTAGAGTTTAAAGTTAGAGATGAGGATGGAGGTTTTGAATTTGGCGGGAGAGAGGGGGAGAGAGAGAAGGAGAAAGGTGAAATTACCGGAAGAGGGGAGAAAAGGATAGGAGAAAGACGAAAGAGAAAGAGATGAAAAGGCAAAAAGGGAGAAACAACTTGGTCAATGACGTTGCTAGCCCAAGGTTGAGAGGAGACAGAGGGTATAATTTCTACTTTGGGCCCCCAAAATTGAGCATTTGCATGGGTCGGAAGGGATTTATACACACATAATATAAGTATATAACAAATAAATATAAAATTAGTAATATATATTTAACACTACTTGCCAAATATTTCATTAAGATGTTATTTATTTTAATACATATATGTATTTGAGAAATTTATAGTTTTTTTTTCCCTACGAAAAATAGTGCCTCTTATTTTATGCTATAATTTTACAGCTCCTGTTGTCAAATTTAGGGGAAGATGAGAGAAAATTTTGCATGATTTTATGAGTTATTTTTTTTATTTAAAAAAGCACTTAATTTGTATGAAGAAATTCTTAAGAGTTTGGGAGTGAAAATCTTACTATTTCTCAAAGTTCAAATTTACATAATTCTTGGTTAGCACGATCTGGTGACAATAATTCTCATTCAGTAACACTATTTTTCAACTCTTCTGTTAAGTTTATGTTACCGTCTAACATTACCGTATACAATGTTATGAAAATACATCATATGCTGACAATCTTCACAGCATCACCATAAACCAGATCAATACAAATGGTATACCACAAGTTTCATTCTTCAAATTCCTGTTACAATACTGTCTCGCACCGTTCTTGATAAGAATACATTTTACGATTGAGGAAAGAAAATGAAAAACCTTTAAAGAATCTGAAATGCTAATCTTTTGCCCAACCAATAAGTTGCTGTAACCCGTGGTGACCTACCTAAATCTGCCTCTAAGTCTATGGAAGCTAAAGAAATCATTTCACCACATAATGAGAATGCTCAGCAGAGAACCAAATATTATTAACTACACCTTGATCTTTCCTAGTTTACCTCCAGCAGACTAAAACATAGACGATATCTCCAGCATTAGTCCCCTCCACGTCGTACCTCAATTATATATATGACTGCATTTGTAAGAGTAACCAGAACTAGGAACTCCAAGATACTGTTTCGGATTTGTTATCAAAGTGGAATTAAATTAGAACATTCCGTTTTAACCGTCCAGATTCGAGCTTGGGCAAAACTTCAGAAACCACCTTTTGCAGGGGAACATGGTTCAGCTGGTTATCAGTTCCATTTACAATTTTCTTTGAGAGAAATGTGATTTCCTGGACATCCAAACTTTCAGTAAGTAATTCTTTCAAAAGGTTGTCATCTTCATTGAGGTTTGACCTCATCATGAGCTCCATGACTTTTCCCAAGGTCGCCACATTTCTACCAGCACCAGAACCCATTGCAGTGGCAGCACCCACAGCATTTGCAATTGTTAATGTATGTACCAGTGGCAAATTGTGTATGTAACCAAATGCAATAGCTGCTACAAAGCTATCACCACACCCAACAGTGTCAATGACACTAACCTGTTAAAATCGTAATATTAGTTGAAAGAGTATCCAACAAGGTTGAGTATCCAAAAGTTGATTTCAGTTTTCATCATTAGAGAACCACAAGTAGCATGAAATATATTTCTAGTCAAAGAATGGAAAGTAACTTATGTTCTCCAAACTAATTTGCTTCTGACGTTTCACCTCTAATTATAGGGTACCATCTCATTTTCATGGGTTTCATATTATGGTATTTCTAATTTGTGAAGCATTGATAATAACAACATCGATGAACTTGAAGTTCAACGCTTGTGCTTAGAGGGATTACTTGTGGAAAGTGCAAAAAATCCAGACCAAGAAGTTCTGCAGCCATAGCTCTTCAACTACTTTCACAAATTAACTGTTCCAAAATGATTTTCTGTTTTTCATTCAGAATAATGCATCCATAAGTGTTAAATCCACCAACTTGATTTTAAAATGAAAAGCTTCAACGAACCTAAATAGAACCATGAATGGACTGGGTCGTTCACGAGATATTGCCTACCAGCCCAGACAGTACTTGTCAAGCACATTGAACCTCAGAAGGTTTTCATTCAAGATCTATAATTCCACTCAGGTCTCAGTGTTACAATATTTGACCCAATATAAATTATAAGACAAAAAGTAAAAACATAACTGGTGCTTTTACAGTTTAAATTTTTTTAGCCACTTCACAATTGAGTTGAAAACCACCCAATTCTGAGCTTGTCCAGGACTCAACCTGCTAGGTCATTTGACTCATTTGATAGTCAAGAAAGAGTTTGACAACCAAAGTTTTACACGACTTCTCATTTACGATGCAAAACATGATCAGTTTAAGTAAATTTTCCAGTGCAAAATGAAAGAATTTATGAATGTAATAGTTGATACCTTAAACGCCGGCGCACAAGAAATACTTAACATAGTGATTAAAATTGAACCTTTTGAACCCATTTTAACAATCACCCATTTTGTGCGGACCCCTTTCCTTAGCAACTCCTGTCCTGCTAGTATTGGGTCTCCTATGCCAGTCAATGATTCAGCCTGACACATGACCGACATGCGTGAGCAAATTCCAACAAAGGAAAGTAATAATCTTTTGTGGCAGAATATCAACATTCAATATTCAACAGTTTCAAAGACCATAATATTTCTACTAAATCAACTTATAATTTAACTTTGGAAGTCAATTCGACTCTTTCAAATTTAAATTCTATGAGATTCATGTCAAATATTGAGATGATAAAACTTGAAACTAGAAGTACTTAAATGAGCATTTTACAAATTTTGTGATCGTACTGATTATAATTATCTAATTTAATCTACACAAATTTTGCATTTGAAAATGAGCCAAATTGACTTTGAAATGTCAGAATAGATCTTATATTTTGAACCGAAGGAGTTTTTGATTTCATTGCTATTGTTAATCATATATCCATATATTTATGTTTTTTCTAGTACATACTCAAACATGTTCCTTCTTCCTTTTATAGAGGAAACTGAATTTCAGAAACTAAGAGGGTGGAACTCCAAGGACAAAGGAATCACTAAAAAGAATCTAGCTTGTGAAATAGGAAACTAAAATTAAGATGACAACAAATATGCCCTTAGGCAATACAGAGGAACTTTCCATGACTATAGTGCGAATAATCTTAAAAACTAATCACTGATATTAGAATTTGACCCCAGTAATCAGAGATCCTTGCAATGCCACTTCTCATCATGTGATGCACTCTTAAGCAGAATTTTAGTATGTAGAGTAATTGGCTATATAAACTTCTACTTGAGTAGGAAAGACGTAAAGAAAAACATTCTAGTTAATCATTGTTATCAAGGCATCGTCTAGGCATCGCCTAGGCGACGCCTAGGCGACGCCAAGGCATCCTGGCACTGTTTAGTGCCCGCCGTAAAGAATCTTCTTGAGTATCTATATCGCTATGGTTTCCTATGTATATTTTCCCTTCATATTGCTTTTTCACCGATAACCACTCACATACAAGTAAACAAGACAAGCCCTATTTGATGGCGCAACCACCATTTGTAAGGAGCCAATTATATAGTATATTAAACTATTTTACATTTAAAGAACAAACACGTAACTTTATATTATATTTATTTATAATATGTGATTTATATTATATAGATTATCATATTAAATATAATAAATATCTAATTATGCTAATTTTTTGTATCATTTAATTTTCTTAATTTAAAAAAGTATATTTTCACGTCTTCTTTTGTTTTAGTATGTATAGATATAATTTTTATACATATGTTGTACATTATACATTACCAACGACTTATCGCCATGCGGACGCCATGGCAGGCATCTTATCGCCTAGGCGTCTAGGCAATTGGCTACCGCCATAACTCACCAGACCGCCGTAACAACCATGAGTTAATCAATAAAAGGTATGTATTGGACCTCCTCGGATGTTGTAAGAAGAACGTCACTCATCCTCAGGAACGTATCAAGTGCTTTTTGTTCTTCAGGTGTTCCATTAGCCAGAGTTTTTCCTCGAGGCCCAGGATCAAAGAAAATTGATGTCCCAACTTCGGCAGCATATTCCAAAGCAGAAACAATCAGATCAGGCGGGAGCTCATCAAAGCCATAACCATTACAGAAGAGAATCTTTGACTTTTTTATGGCAATCTTTACTTCAATTGATAATTTTTCCATCCAACTAAATGCAGGCTCCTTACTAAAATCTGCTCGACTGATAAAAACAGAAAAGAAAGTCAAGGACACAATTATTTTCCAAAAAAATAAGCATATAAACATGTCTCTTATGTACTTCATTGAAGATGCATTGCGTGCAACATCTTATCAACCCTCAAAATACCTGCAAAAACCATGTCTCTGCAAAGGGTCCACCAACACCCAACATAGAAGCGTTTCATACTCTGTGTTTGAACCATCAATAGTGTGGCCACTTTCACTCATCCCAACCATGCCAATTCCCTCTTTATGAAGCACATCAGAAAGAAAGCGTCCGTAGATTTCATCTCCAACATGGCCAATTGTTATACAATTGAGTCCCAGTCTTGCTGCAGCTATAGCCATATTGCAGTTACCACCAGCTTCCCAGTATTGCTACACCAAAGTTAAACAAGAAAAGCTAATATATATCTAATATATGCATACCAAAGGAAGAATATCTCTAGAGACGTATATCAGTGGAAGAATATCTTTAGAGAACTAGGTTAATCATTTCTGAATGAACCAACTCTAAGGGAACCGTGATGGACGAGCATGAGTTTTAACCACAGCCTTTTTCTGCAGCCTTGACTGTCAAGGATATTACATAATTGAAATTTATAGATTAAAGATAAAAAAAATCATATTGATAGAATCGATTCTAGAATTTTTTCCAAGGAAATTGGTGATAGAAATTTTCATTTAGCACCCACAAATATCAACATAATAACCAATGCTTAACTGTTTCACTTTGTGCATTTGGATTAACCACTTTTTTGTTCTGCACTCACTAAAGTTGGTTGATGTTTAAAAATGTCAAGACAAATAATTACACAAATTAAAAACCCACAAAAGTTACTAGAATCTCACATTTCATACAAATAATTACACACAAGGAAAATGTAAAACAATTTACAAACCTTATCAGGTGGGCATTTGGATAATTCATACATATAAGCTTTACGTTCTTCAGGAGACGGAGGCGGCAATTTAGGGACACTGAGTACGATATCCACGCACAAATTCCCAAGCGTGGCAACATCATATTCCTTATCAACAACACTCTTCAATCTCTCCTCATCGCCAGAACAATTGGAAAATCTCAGGTGGTGTTTGGGGACGGAAACTTCCACCGATTTGTTACAGTTGAAGATTGGATAATGGGGTTTCTTAAGCAAAAGGGTAGGTGAGAAAATGGCGTGAACCTGACTAGGGTTTTGCAGAGAATCCAAGAAAGGGCGAGAGGATGAAGATAAAAAGCCATTGGGTGAAATTGGGGTTGGGGATTTGAGGGTTATGGTGTGGTGATGCATTCAGAATTGATGAATGTGAGAGAGAAGATGAAGAAGGAAAGATTGTTGGTGTTAATGAAGTGGGAGTGTGAAGATTATGAAGAAAAAAGCATGGAAAAGGCAAAGGTAAGGAATGAATGAATGAATAGTGGTCAAGTTGAATGTTTTACAGGTTCCACCTGGTATTTCCCACCTGGCCGCCACTTAATGGGATGCCGATTGCTCTTTTTTTCTTTTTCTTTTTTAATTACTTTCAAACAACTTTACTCGTAATAAGATATTTTTGTAAAAAGTTATTACATTTTTCTAGAGATTAAAGTAATTAAATTTCTAAAAAAGGAAAAACGCTTTTAAGGTTTAGAATATTGTGTTAAAACTATAATGATTGCAAAACTAAACGTTTGCTTTGTAAAAAGATTTTAAGAGATTATAATTTGTGTTAGCAAAAATTATTAAAGTATCAAATAAGTTGTAGTTTATAAATCTAGTTATGGCATAGTATCTGCCAAGATCATTAACTACTTGCTATGACGTGACATGTGTTTAAAATAGTCACACGATCGTCTTTTTAAAAAAATTAATATGTTAAGAGTTCATGTATTATTAATTACAATCGTAAATGTGTGTGTGGGTATGTTAGTTTTAAACAATAAATATTTAGGTCGAAGTTGATCATAAAAAATATGTAAATGCAACATATTTTGTAAATAAATATTTTGTTCAATATAATTATTTTTTGTGAAATGAGTGGAGTATTTCTTTTTCATCTTTTTTTTATTCTTAAAAGGGTGTTTAAATTAATTTTTATATGTATTTTTAAACGTAAATTAATACATGTTATATATGTTATTAAATTTGATAGTCCATAATATTATGAAATAAAAGTGTGACATATCAATATCTATATTATAATTAATTATTTTAAATATCTAATTTATACTGAATTTTACCTAATAACACATGTCACTCTAATAACTAATTTAAGGGTGAAATTTATAATCAACAGTTCCTCGACCTGGCTCATGAAAACAACACAAATATGCCATGTTTATGGGGCAAATTTGGAATTGTATGGGATACAGTAATATATTTTAAATAAATCTTTGTACATAAATTATTTTACAAGAAAAATTCACAAAAGTGTATAAAAAGAAAAAAAAAATTAGCTGACCACGTTGATTAAGGAAGAAATAAAGTAACAAATTTGTTTAAATGTCAAATTTTAATTGATTTGTGAATCAAAATTTTATCATTTTATCAAATAAGTTACTTTATATATTTAGATTTTCTTTTTGTCGATTCAATGTTTTCTTTTTCATATATTATCCTCAATAATATTCAAAGAAGGCTAGTAATTTAAATAATACTTACTGTTATATATTAAAAAATACTCCGGACAAAATTACTTTTAGCATTATATACAAAATAAATACAATAATTAGCGATTTTAATATATATATATATATATATATATATATATATATATATAT
>CM025787.1:36060732-36083404 GCA_014636745.2 Centella asiatica
ATATATATATATATATATATATATATATATAGACACACACACATATACACATGTATGTATGTATTGTAAAAAAAAAAGCCATATTTGATAGGATAGTGATGGGATAGAGGAGTATAACAAGAGAATATTGTAAAAGAAATTTAAGAAACAGGGAACCTCATTCAGTTGTCTAATGTTAGTAGGTGAGAAGTATGTATAAATAACAAATGTTTTTGGAAGTTTAAGCAAACCCATGTCGAAGCATCCTAAACGGCGGCAAGGTTTCCTAAAATTAGATCCCAACTATCTGAAATTCAGTTGGTTGTAACGGTCAGTCATTCCCATTACCAAAACAGAGGATCCCTTCGTAATTCAGCATTTGCATTTTATCCTTTTATTATTAATAATTGAAAATAATAAATAAAAATAAAAATTAGTTCCACCATGGTGATGACTAGAGATCCTCTTGATCCCCTTTTGCCCCTTCTCTATCTCTCCTTCATCAATCTGCACATCCAGGTACTTAATTTTCTGGTATCCCCTTTATGCTTATATGTTAATATGTAAAATTATTCTCTCAAATTGTAGTTTTTTATGTGGGTTTGGTTCAGATTTTTTGTGGGTATTTCAATTTTAATCATTGTTGTAATGTACCCTTTGCCATTTTCGGTAATTTTTTTGTTGATTTTTTGTGGGTCTTGCATTTAGGGTTTGAACTTTGATGGATTGCTTTTTCATTGATAAATGTTGCGCATCTGGGTTGAACCTATCTGTTCTTTGATTATTTTTAAAATTAATGTGTTTGTGTTTTGTCTGATGTTATGAATTTTTGATGCATTTAAAGTATGAAAACTATAGTGGGGGCAAATCACATGTTCTGTTGCTTCTTGATCTTATAGGGTTGAAAAGGATTCTGATTTTGCTGGTTTTTATTTTGAGGGTTATGTGCTGTTTCAAAAGTATTGTGAAAGTTGAAAATAATTTCTTCACTTGGCTTAGTTGAGGACCCCCAATGTGATATTCCAGTTACTTTCTGGGTATGGCAGTGTCAGGAAATCCATCCGGGAATTTTTCTCGCAGTTCAAGCGGATTTATGACTCTATTGTCTAAAGCAGCTTGTGAGTGGTTTTTGATGTTTCTGATGTTTGTAGATGCGGCATTGTCATACTTGCTGACAAAATTTGCATTTTATTGTGAGCTGCAAACTCCTTGCATATTATGCTCAAGGCTTGATCATGTATTTGGAAATGAGAAACCTGGATTTTATCGTAGTCTACTATGCAGCAGCCACAAAGAGGAAATTTCATCCACTATAGGTTGTCAAATTCATGATAAGCTTTCTGACATCCGCGGAATGTGTGAGGAATGCCTCATGTCAATGGCAATGCAGAAAAAACCAAGCTTAGAATCATATAAACTGATGGTGGGTAAATTGGGGATGGATTTTGAACGTTGTGGTTTCCAAGGGCCATATTCCAAAAAGAATTTTGTGTCTCCTTTGGGCACAAGGACATGTTCATGTTGCAATAAGCCATTGAGAACTAAGACAAATGTTCAAAGATTGCTCCAGCTAACTCCAGCTGGCTTTGGGGCTTCTAGAGCTAATGTCCGACCTCCATTGCCTCGTGTTCCAGGTCGTAGCCGCTTGAGCCATCGGGATAATTTGAAGAGGATAAGGGATAAAATAACAGGGTCTGTTACATCTCCTCGCAGTGGGATTTCTGCTGAGACAGAATCATCTAATATAGGGTATTCTGAATTGAGGATTACTTCTGATTCTGAATCAGAGGTCCCATTCTCTGATGATGATGATGGAAGTTCTGTGTATCGTGAAAAGTTTGATTCCAATGAATCTTTTCTCTCTCGCGGGGGTTCAGAAAAACTGCCCAGAAATTTTTCTATGGATAAAGCGACTCCAATGAAGCAGATCCGAGAAGCCTCTTTGACTTCAATTCTGGATAAAAACGTGCAGCTAGATGCAAACAAATCCAATGTTGGCAAAGCTTTGGCATCAAATGTTTCTATTGTGCGTGAAATCGGAGCATTTAATCAAGAACAACATGATCCTAAACCTATTCCGTCGGCACTGCCGGAGCTGATTTCATTAGATGATGTTCCTTCATCAGCGGATAAATCTGATGCTCCTTTATCTCAAATGTCTGGCCTCGATGCACTTTCTGAGCTTATATCACTAAAGGTTGTTCCTCCAAAGTCCACTGCCGCTGAAGTCCCTCTTGGAGTACCAACATTAGATGTACCTCAAGCTGGTTTTCCAAATGAAGCCACTCCATTTAAGTCAAATGACTCAGATCTCCTTAATGTTCGCAAATCAGCAGTAGCCGATGATTATGTAAAAGATGATAAAATTGTGAAGCCGCCACCCCCAATAACACCTATTAATCATGATGAATTACAGAAAAATGATGCTTCCAGCCCTGATGGTGTTCAGGTTATTCATAGTTCAGCTTTACTGGATAGACATGATTCTGGTTATGAATCTGCAGATATGAGCTGTGGCAGTGAAATTGAGGGTGAAAATGTTGTTGAACGGCTAAAGCGACAGGTTGAATATGACAGGAAATGCATGAGTTCTTTATATAAGGAACTCGAGGAAGAAAGAAATGCTTCTGCCATCGCTGCAAATCAGGCAATGGCTATGATCACAAGATTGCAAGAGGAGAAGGCTGCACTTCAGATGGAGTCCTTGCAGTACTTAAGAATGATGGAGGAGCAGGCCGAGTACGACATGGATGCACTTGGGAAAGCTAATGATCTCCTTGCTGAAAAGGAGAGAGAGATAGAGGATTTGGAGATAGAGTTAGAATTATACAGAAATAACCTTGGCGATGAATCAGCAGTAGAACATCTGCCCAGCGAAAGCTCATTCATGAAGGTGGAAAGAAAGACAGTCCCGGATAATGATATAGCTGGCACTAGGGCTGATGCTACAGTCCCTTCCAGTTTAAGATCTGACCGATTATCTGAAAGGACTGATAAATCTATGTGTGCTAGATCTTGTTTCCTAGACTTCGAGGATGAAAAGTTGTATATTACACGATGTTTGAAGGACTTGGAAAGTAAACTTCAGCGAGTTCATAGCAATATTTCTTGCAGCGGCAAGCCTAATGGTGTATGTTCAGAAAATATTACAAATGGAGAAAAAAACCTAGAAGGTACTTCCAATGATAGAGGTAGAAAGACTGATCATCAGAATGAAGTCAGTGGTTTGTCAAATCAAGAAGATGCAACTACATCAAATGGACACCCTTCTGACGATGAAAAAACTGTTGCTTCAGTCGAGGACAAGCAATTTGTTAGTGAAGAAAACCATTTTGATTCTAAGCAAGAACAATCTTCTACGCACCATGATGAAATTGATATAAGTGCTCTTGATAATGAAATTTCAGATCTTAATGACAGGTTGGAAGCACTTGAGGTTGACCATGATTTCCTTGAGCATATTTTCAACTCGGTTCGAAATGGCAAAGACGGATTAGAGTTTCTTGAAGATATAGCTCGTCAGCTACAGGAATTAAGGAAAGTTGAATTTGGTAGAAGATGATTTTGTGTCTCTTATGGCTGCATGTTCAACAAGAATATGGTGAGATTCTTGTGCAATCTGATTGAACAACCAATGTTTTTGTGATGATCTGTTTAGAAAGTGATTCATATTTGACATAGATCATATTGCTTTTGAGTCGCAATAATATTATTCTCATGACCTATGAGTTCAGTATTGTTTCTTGCTTTGTTTCATTCTAAACTTCATTTTTAAATACTACGTAAATTTTATGGTGAAGGGAGTAGTTTTTTTTTCTTTTTTTTTGTTTATTGGTAAATAAGTTGATTATATTAACTATCTATACGGAAGATAAAAGAGGATGTGAGATTATTTCTTAAAGCAAGAATTATGTTGTTAATATATAAATACACATTCTTCGTTTGTTACATGTTTTATATATATTGAGATACCACTGAAATACAATAGAGAGTTCCTTATATAGCCACGCATGTAGGCTAATAAGGAAACTATAATCAAGCACACAATTTAAGCCTACAGAATATTCTAGAGATATTCAGAGGATATACTTTTAATAATATCCTAACACTCCCTCTCAAGCTGGAGCATATATATATCAATCATGCCCAGTTTGTTACAAAGATATAAAATCCTAGAACCACCTAATGGCTTAGTTAATATATCAGCAAGTTGTTCTGCGGTTCGTACAGAACTAGTAGAAATTAAGCTGCCTTTAATCTTTTCACGAATAAAGTGACAATCAACCTCAATATGTTTTGTTCATTCCTGAAACACTGGATTATTTGCAATGTATTCTACAAATTGATTATCACACCAAAGCGTCATAGGTACTAAACTTTGAAAACCAAGTTCCGTTACATCAACTCACTGGATGTATTGGCCATGGCTCTATACTCGGACTCTGCAGTGGATCTAAACACAACATGCTGCTTCTACTTTTCCATGATACCAAATTGCCCCCTATAAACACAAAATACCCTGTAGTTGATCTCTTATTGGTAGGAGATCCAGCCCAATCAGCATCAGAAAATGCTTCTACTTTCAAATGTCCATAATTACGGAATAACATACCACATCCCAGTGCACCTTTAAGATACCTCAATATTTGGATTACTGCATTCCAATGAGGTACTCTAGGGGATAACAGAAACTGACTGACCACACTTACTGGAAAAGCAATATCCAGTCGAGTGACAGTAAGGTAGTTGAGTTTGTCGACCAATCCCCTATAGCGTTCAGGAACTTCTAGCACTTCACTTATTTGTCTGTTAACTTCTGACCACCGTCCATGGGTGAGATTGCTGGTTTTGATCCAAGGAGCCATGTTTCTGCAAGCAAGTCTAACACATATTTTCTTTGGGATAAGACAATCCCTTTACTAGATTGAGCCACTTCGATGCCTAGAAAGTACTACAACTTTCCCAAGTTTTTAGTCTTAAATCTTTGCATCAAAAATGACTTGAGATCTTGAATACCCTGTTTATCATCTCTGGTGATAACAATATCATCTACGTAAACTACCATTAAGATTCTGCCGGACATGCTCTCACGATGAAACATAGAATGATCACAAACACATCGTTTCATCCCAAACTGTATTGCTGCCGCTGTAAACTTCCCAAACCAAGCACGGGGAGATTGTTTAAGACCATATAAGGTTTTCTTCAATCGACAGATAGCACCTGACTCCCCCTGAGAAACAAAGTTGGGTGGTTGCTCCATATACACAATTTCACGAAGATCACCATGAAGAAAGACATTCTTAACGTCCAATTGATGTAAAGGCCAATGGTGAAAGGCTGCTAAAGAGATTATCAGACGAATAGAAGTCATGCAAGCAATTGGAGAAAATGTTTCAGAATAATCAACACTCGGAATCTGTGCATAACCTTTGGCAAACAAGCGGGCTTTAAGGCGAGCCAGAGACCCATCAGGATGTAACTTCACGGCAAATACTCATTTACAGCCAATGATCGAAGAATAGGGAGGAGGTTGCACTAATTCCCATGTATCATTTTTTTCAAGAGCCATCATTTCTTCCACCATAGCCGCACACCAACGAGGATTATATAGTGTTTCTCTAATTGTTTTGGGAAGAGGGTAAGCATTTATAGTAGACAAACCAACATAATAAGATGGAGAGATACCTACATAAGAAATGGAGGCTGAAATAGGATGTTGGGTACATGAACGTGTACCTTTCCACAAAGCAACAGGGAGATCTAAGTTTGATGGAGCAGGCTCAAGATAAGCAGGTGCATCCTCCGATGAAGATAGGCGGAGAGGCACAATATCTCTAGGCATTACCTGTTCTCGGGTGCCGGCTATAAACATATCGAACTTCAGAAGAAGACTGAGACAGAGTAGTGTTGAATGTTGTGGTGATGACATAAGTAGGAATGTCTGCATCTAGCGCTAATGGTGTGTGAATAATACCATACTGTTGCATGAAACTGGTGAAAGGATCTGAAAAATATTCTTTTGCATTGTTACTTCGAAGTATTTTAAGAGGCATACCAAATTGAGTACGTGTTTCAATGCAAAAAATTTTAAAGATAAAATATAATTCAAATCGACATTTCATTAAATAAAGCCAAGTAACACAGGAATGATCATCGACAAACGTCACAAAATAACGAAAACCAAGTTTAGACACTATTGGGCAAGGGCCCCAAACATCACTATGAACTAAATCAAATAGGTTCACAAACTGCTTATTGACACGTGAAGGGTAAGACGCAAGATGGTGTTTTGCAAACTGACACGACTCACAATCTAGACTCTGTAGATTATTCAAAGAAGGCAACAACATCTTCAACTGGGCAAGGGAAGGATGACCCAATCGACAATGAATCTGAAAAGCTGAAACCATCCCAGAACATGCGATAAACCGGGGAAGAACCTCATCAAACATGTATAAACCTCCAGACACATGGCTTCTACCAATCACCTTCTTTGTCGTAAGATCCTGAAAAAGACAAGAATCAGGGAAAAAAGTGACAAAGCAGTTATATGATTTTGTCAATTTACTAACCGACAAAAGATTAAATGGGAAACCATGTATAAATAGAGTAGAGGGCAAAGACAAAGAGGAAGAAAGGATTACAGTTCCAGGGCCTTAACGTGAGCATTGGAACCATTAGGGTCACACTAGAAATCGAAGAAGTGGGCTGAAAATTTGATAAATTTGTGGATATACCTGTCATATGGTCGGTTGCACTGGAATCAGTAACCCAAGGAAGTGAAGTGGTGAGACAAGCACTAGCATTACCTGCTTGGGCAAAACTTGCAGTGGAAGGGGATGGCTGTTGAGAAACCTGATACTGAGTGAAAGCTACATATTCGACTGGAGTGAGAGTGACTGTGGTATCTGTTGGGGTCACCATCTGTTGTTGCTGGTTAGACTCGACAATGTTGGCAATTTTTGGAGTCCCTAATTGATGTCGGCAAAATCGTTGAACATGGCCATACTCTCCACAATGATAACATGTGCCTAAGACTGTGGGTTATCTCCCCCTACCTCCATTGCGACCAGTAATAGTATTGTCACGACCACTAGAAGAAAAACCTCGACCTCGACCACGATTAGGAAATCTCCCATAACCAAAATTATGATTTGGTGGTCTACCATCAGACGAAAGAAGTGCTAATTTTGATGCAGACTTGTCAGAATCAGCACCTGTGGTAGAAGTTTCTCTAGATCTTCGTAGTACTAGACCAAGTGTATCAGGCAACGATGATAAGTCACTGCTACTAAGAAGTTGTGATTCAACACTCTCAAATTCTGGGCCAAGAGATCCAAGAAAGCCCATAACAACAAGTTGTTCCCTATGAGTCTACATTTTCTGAACATCAACAAAAATAGGGAGTAAGGAATTATATTCCTCATACAACTTGTTGAAGTCTGCAAAGAACTGAGTGAGCGGACGACCATCTCTACTGATCCGAAAGAACTTTTGAGATACCTCAATAATATGAGCCATATTATTTTGGCCCGAATACAAAACTTCTAAATAATCCCACAATTCTTTAACAATCTCAATGTGGGTGACTAAGTCAACAATCTGGCCATCCATAGTATTAAGCATCTGATAGAGTATCCAAGCATCAACTACTTCCCAAGCAGAATCAGACTTAGGTTTAGTGGTGGTTAAATGGTTTCCCTAATTCCTACTCACAAGCGCCAATTTTACAATTTTCCTCCATTGTTGATAATTTGTAATACTTTCCAACTTCTTTTTCGTAAGTCTATTGGATAAAGAGAGCACTTCAGTAACAGATTTTTGGTGTGCACTATTGGAATCTGCCATGCCTTGATAACACAAATCGACGAAGACAAACGTTGACTAATAGTGATAATCAGCCCTGGAAAACTCAAAAAAAAAAATAATCTCCCCACAAACGAAAAATAATAACCGAAAACAATAAATAAGTGCAGTATTAACACTTCTGAAACTCATACATAAAGACCCATAAATTCCAGCACAAGTGACTCAACCCATGGAAATGGAGTCGACACAAAGAAATCTCGGAAACGTCGACTCCTGGTGGCGCATGGCCCTCACGCGCAGGGCATCACGGTGGCGCATGGAGTTGTTGACGGTGATGC
Source organism: Centella asiatica (assembly GCA_014636745.2). Classification (NCBI taxonomy): domain Eukaryota; kingdom Viridiplantae; phylum Streptophyta; class Magnoliopsida; order Apiales; family Apiaceae; genus Centella; species Centella asiatica. Next base: position 36,068,862 of record CM025787.1, read on the forward strand.
GCTTTATAAGGGTTGTAGATCAGCGGATTGCGCTTCTGGTGGTAGTGATGTGTCAGAAGTCTTGATTTTGTAACTGTATATATTTGTTTATATATGTATATATATAGTTTATATATAGATATTTATACAGGCTCTGATACCATGTTGTTTTATATATATTGAGATACCACTGAAATACAATAGAGAGATCCTTATGTAGCCACTCATGTAGGCTAATAAGGAAGCTACAATCAAACACACGATTTAAGCCTACAGAATATTCTAGAAATATTCAGATGATATACTTTTAATAATATCCTAACAATACACAAAGGAGTTCACCATTGAAACTAATGTGTAGTTTAATTAATTTCTTTGGACAAATCTGTTATATTACCAGGACTGAGAAAATTATAAAAACTTCCGGACAAAGCCGTTAGTGGTCAATCACATATTTCTTTGTCAATTATGTGCTTAAATTTGGATGGGGTTGGGCAATTTGAATTATGTAAAACATCAATTTTCCTTCTGTGTTTCACGATTGGTCTTTCACCATTTCTCTTATAGAATATGAAATGTTCTGTTTTATCTCCGGTGATATCTGTACATATCTCACATCAATCTGGTAATTTAATAGATTTCAGATATAATGTGTCTGTAATATCTTTTCTTTTTCAGGTCAGCACTCGAAAAGGGAAGCCACCAACAACGTAGGGAACCCGACCAAGAGGCTAACTCTATCATTAGCCAACATTTGGATAAAGATATGTAGATCCGTTACACCACGACAGCATACTTGCGAATTATGACAAGTCGAGCATGCAAAGCTTATCCGGTGAAGTTGCTGACGCATCTCTGCAAACCAAGGTAACGTACATGTATCCAAGATGAGCAAGTTCACAGCTGAGCTCAAAGTTTTTGTTCTGTCTTAGAATGTCCAAATCACAGAGTTAGCATTGTTTGTTTTTATTGTTTGTTGATTTTGTTTCTTGGGAACACCTATGTGGAGTGGAAACTGGATCGAGAATATGTGAAAGTGTGTACTTTATGTTCTCAATGTGTTGACCCCTCACTTGTAAATATGCAGATAGTTTTGTGACTTTGTTTTTTAACGAGTTGAGATAAGTTTGTTTTTATGCACTCCTGTTCAACCAAGTCTGCTAATTTGGACTACCGCACGAATCTTCCACTGATGTTGTCATCATCTGTTTTTCCCATATTTCGTACGTCTGCTTACTATTTTATCTGTTATACAAAAATAGTTATATTTCGTGTTATTCGTGCACTGTTATGTATCCATTTTATCAAAACTTTACAATAATAAATATTGCAAGACAATTGTTATGGGGGTATAAGTGTGCGGTGACATCCTGTGTATAAAAAAAACAAGACAAAACAAAAAAATAGTTTTATTTTGCCGAATTCTGCCTGATTTGGAAGACCGGTTATTCTATAATCACAATAAATTGAATTCATATTGCCTAAAGGGTTCGCATTTTTACTTTCAAAAATATTCAAATATAATTTTGTCTTTTAATTGTGAGAGTATTTATTTATGAACGCGATTTTATAGGAATGGGCTGTTTCGAAAGACAGTTATTAGCTTACAATGTTAGAAAAACTGGGTTGTCAATTTGTTGATGGTCAATATGCGAAAACTTGCTATTAAAATTTAATTGATTTCGATATTAATATTATAAAATATATTAAGATTCTAATAAAATAAATTTTTTATTATTAAACTACTGTTATAATTTGAATTTCAACATTTTATAATTTGACACAAATAAAATAAAATAAAATAATTTAGAACTGGGAGTATAGTATTTAATATTTCGTTACCAGAGAAGAACCAAGTGCAACAAAATGCGACTCTTGCACCTGCAATAGTGTGAACGCTGTATATTTGATTACGGACTACTAAATTAGAGAAACAACAGCACGTGCATATTCTGTAGTGAAGGAAGTTTCTCTTTTGTACGTGGCTGTTAAGTACTTACGTAACACCAAGAAAAACATACTCCATAAATATGGGTAAGGGAACATGTTCAAAAGTTCTAGAATCCAATTATTGATTAAAATGTTCAAATATAAAATTTTGCTTTTAATTTTGAAAATTTTGGATTGAAATGGTTTAAACTTGATTAGTTTGTAGTACGTTGTCTAAAATAATTATTAAATCTTAAACAATTTTTTCTAAAACTCGATAAATTATACATAATATATTTAAATAATTCACCCTAACCACGCTACGGGGTAAATTGACTGTGTTTCCTTTGTCTAGACACGAGTTTAAATTATATGTATCATTTCATCTCCTCTAATTTCTATGGTATATTTATGTTATTTACATACCTCACTTATAATTTTTTCATTTTCTTTATTTTTTTAGATCATAAAAATTAGGTACGATAATATACATAGAGAGGTAATATGTTTAAATGAAAAAATTATTATTTTTACAAAATTCTTTTCACATGAATATCAAATTTTCTTATAAAGATATCAATTCTCTATACATAACATGAGATGATATATAACAATATTACAAAAAACACTAGGCGGACTCAGGCAATAACGAAATCGTCTAGTGCCTAAATGAGAGAGATAGGTGGCAGAGGACTCCCTAGCACCTAATCGGTCGAAGCATGGATTTTTACATCAATGATATATATAATATAAATTAAAAAGTTAGAATAGTCCAGGCATATATTCTCATCCTGTGGTGGTTTACCATCTTACAATTTTTATTTGTATTTATTTGTTACTTGCCATCTTACAAATTACTCAGATGTACATAAATCCATGGGAGAAATAGAGTGAGTCAACGTCTGTGATGACGATTCGATTGCAGTCTATTTCCGATCAATTTATATATTATGATTATGATACTAATAGATTATAGCGAATATTTAAGATAAATTTAATGTTTCTTTGTCAACAAACGATAAGAAAGAAACAAAAAGAAGAAAAGTAGTTACAATAAAAAAGATGACTATAAAAACATACCATTAAAATTTAGAGTACGTTACTATTTATATCCGACGTTACTATAATTATAAATAATTTATCCATAATCATCGTTTTTATATGTACAAAACTTTATTACTGAGTACTTAAGATCAAAACTGTTTAAAATTTGGATTGTGTTAAACTTTTTCAAATTGTATTGTCACTGTAGCGATCGATATATTTGATTTAATAGCATGATGGCTATTCATTATTACTAATTTCTCATAATATTAAAATCTACTAAAATTCCAACCTTCATCGTCATCATTTTAGTAAATACAAGCAAAAATTGAAGATAAATGGAAACATTTTTAGAATTTTATTTCATATACATAACACAGATTTCTATTATCATCTATTTTATAATCAAACAATGACGTATTTAACTTTAAAATAATGTTACTTTAATTAATTTTAGTCAATATAATTATTATAATTTTAGAGTTTATAACAAAAAAAAATTAAAATTTTTAATCTGAATATTAAAAATTACATTAGTTTAAAATTAAATATAGCGTAATTTGACTTTAAAATACACCTTTTTTAAAAATGGATAGGACATTTCTGATATTAAAATATTAAATGCTGCAAAGTCGTGAAAGAAACTTGAAAAAATGAGAGGTGTTTGATTTTAATCCATATATAGATAGGAACCTTCATTTGGGAGCGGGACCACTACTCGGGATTCGCGAGGGCTTTATCCGACGCTTCTGAGCGGTCTGTATATTAACGTCATTGATGAGCTAAAAAATTAATACTCCATATTTTCTCTATTAAAATTATAGATATTTTTTTTTCTTTCTTGTTTTTATATAAAGTTAAATATATTTACGTTTTAAACAGTAAAATGGTACATATTAATAAATTAATTTTCATAAGATGTTAATATGCTTTTTTTTTGTTATATCAACACTCACCACTGGTGGTGTCTCTAACTTCGCATATATTGTTATTTTCAAATAGCATGATATTATTATTATCTAATACAATATTAAGAATATATTTAAAGCTGACAAAAATATATCTATACCAACAGAAATAAGCATCAAAAAAATTAAAATGCAAAATAATATATTCTAGAGTATAGACTTGGTGATTTTAAGCACAAAATTAATCTTATTGTTAAACAGTCTGTTATTATCTCTCGTGTATTGAATTAGGTTCGGTAAAAGTCTAAAAGATAGTTCAACCTTAATTTTATACGGAATACAATTAAATAGTTTTCTTAACAAATTAAAAATTAGAAATAGTCACTTAAAATGATAATAAGTCGATTCGAGAAAATACAAACATGGATGTATTCGAGTGCGAATGCTTAAGAATGTGAACCGAATCCTGGGAGGTTGAACAAAATAGAATAAAAGTCATTTGAATAAAATAGTTCGATACCTAACATTTATCATAACAAAAATTATAGTTATAATTTTCCATTGCAATACGTAATTACATTTGAAAGACATTTGATAAACTAAAATGGATTAAACTCGTCTTTATTTAATTAAAGAATTGTTTAAATTAACTTTTATAATGCAATAATGAATAATGTATAAATAAAAGTTGGCCAAACGACATAACACATAGTGAATCTCGTGAGAATAGTGTAGGAAACATAAAAATCTAAATTATGTTTAGTTGATACATATAATTATAGGATAAGCAAACCTACCAACTCTCACTAAATTACATTTATAGAGTTAATGTGTACTAAATCTTTTATATCCATACTTGTGGTCTGTATTTTGTTTGTATTATATAGATCGACTACTACGTGAATATGGCAAAATAATATTTCATTAATTTTAAAATTAAAGATGTATTTGAGAATAAGCCAAAGATGTATTCGATATTTATGGGTAAAACAATAACAAAATGAACTTGAAAATTAAAATTGGACTTTAAAGTCTTAAATTTGCAATAATTAATATATATTTTGGGATTAGTTTTTTAACTTTTTATTAATTGTATTAACTAGTCATTCCATTTCAATTATATTTTAGTTTATATAATTAAAATATAAACTTCACGCGATAAGATACAGTAGGATAAATATTATGATATATGTTCATATATATCATACATAATTACATGTACATATAGATACAGCCATAACACAACTAATTATTAAATTGACACAAATATTACTTTGGACAATACGGACACAAGCACGGTAGAATCTTTACTTTATTTTTTTGTATTGTTTTTTTTTTTTGTTTTTATCTTTTGTTTTACGAGGGCTTGATCTCGTGGTAATTTCACCTTACAAACACGACAGCCGACAGCATACGAACTTGACTATTTCATCCACTTCAAACTTTAAAATATATTTTAATTATCAAAAATTAATTGTTTTTTTTTTTTTTGGTTTGTTACATTCTAAAATCAATTGTTAAACTTCTAAATTGAATTGAATTCGATTCGGTTGGTTAAAACTCTAACGGAATCTTTTGAGCTATAAATGGATCCAACCTCGACCCCTTCAGTGTCCAAATCATTCAAACATTTTCATCGAGTCAGTCGCCATGATAGAAAACTTGGAGCTCTCAACTTCACTTCTCTTCTTCGTCATTTCATTACTTGCTTTTTATTTCATCAACAATTTCAAATCCGTTATCAATGATCTCTTCCCTCCCAAATCCAGCAAACTCCCCAGATCATACCCCATTTTTGGCTCCTATTTCTCCCTTTTAAAACACTTCAACCATTTCTTCATTTGGTCTGAGGAAATTGTCAACAATCAACCGAACGCCACCTTTGCCCTTCGCCGGACTCTCGGCGCACGCCAAGTCATTACGGCGAACCCCGCCAATGTCCAGTACATTCTCAAGACTAATTTTGGCAATTTTCGAAAAGGTTCCTTCGGATTCACAATTCTCTATGATTTTCTCGGCCACGGGATATTCAACGTCGACGGCGAGACCTGGAAGTTTCAGAGACAGCTCTCTAGCCATGAATTCAACACCAAATCGCTTCGGAAGTTTGTGGAAACTGTTGTGGACAAAGAGCTCTCCGATCGACTTGTTCCGATTCTTCGAGAAGCTTCGAAAAATGATGGTGAGATAATTCTAGATTTCCAGGATATACTCCAAAGATTCGCGTTCGATAACATCTGCAACATCGCCTTCGGATACGATCCGGAGTACTTATTGCCGTCGTTACCGGATGCAAGTTTTGCAGTAGCTTTCGAAAAATCTGTGATGCTTAGCTCACAGAGATTCGGATCTATTTTTCCGTTTGTGTGGAAAATTAAAAGGATTTTTCAAATCGGATCCGAAAAAGAGCTTTCCAAAGCTACTGCAGAAGTTCGTGAATTCGCACGAAGAGTTACGAGAGAGAAGAAGAAGGAATTGAACGAGAAATCGGAGCTCCAGTCCGTCGATTTGTTGTCTCGATTTTTGAGCTCCGGTCACTCCGATGAGGATTTTGTTACTGATATCGTTATAAGTTTTATATTGGCCGGACGAGATACTACATCGGCGGCGTTGACGTGGTTTTTTTATCTGATCGCGAAACATCCAGATGTTGAAACAGAGATTGTGAACGAAATTAGTGAGAAATCGGAATCTTCGACTGTGTATGATGAAGTGAAAGACATGGTTTATACTCATGCTGCGCTGTGTGAAAGTATGAGATTATATCCGCCGGTGCCGACGGACGGAAAAGAGGTGATGGAGGACGATGTATTGCCGGACGGGACGAAGGTGTATAAGGGTAATAGAGTACTTTACCATGTTTATGCGATGGGGAGGTCGGAGAAGTTGTGGGGCCCGGACTGGGCGGAGTTCCGGCCAGAGAGGTGGTTGAGGAGAGATGATGTGACCGGAAAGTGGACTTTTGTTCCTAGGGATCAGTATGAGTACCCTGTTTTTCAGGCGGGGCCGAGGGTTTGTCTTGGGAAGGAGATGGCGTTCTTGCAAATGAAGAGGGTGGTGGCCGGAGTTTTACGGGGGTTTAGGGTGGTTCCGGTAGTGGAGGAAGGGAAGGAACCGAGGTTTATCGCGTACTTGACGGCGAAGATGTTTGGTGGTTTTCCGGTGAGGATTGAAGAAAGGGCTTGAAGCTCTATATTGTTGTACAAAAAAAATGTTATTTTCTAATTTCAATTTTGTTTTAATGTTTATTATTAATTAATATAGTATAATATCAGTAGTTATTAGTGATGGTCTGACAGACAACTTTAATATAGTCTTTATAACTTTATATTTTAGTTTATATGTCAATAGTGTTTATAAATCTAAATTGTCGTTGAATTTTACTTTGTGATTTCGATTGCTTACGTCAAGGCATACCTCAATTTCGCTATATCGTTAGCTTACGTTATTATTAAGAATAAGATATCAAATGACTAAATTAATTAACGTTTAGTCTTTATAAAATCCAAAAATTTTAATACATCTTTTATTTTTGTTTTTACCTAGAAAATTGACTTTGCCATCTTGCTCATGTGGAGTGGGTGGTATTTTTTTGTAGAAATGTCGTTTGCGTATGGATAAATCTATCGTTTATTTCGGTTTAAAATTATGAGATTTTAAAATTTAAAAATATAATGTATACTATCATAATCTAAAATCTCATAATCTTAAACTAAAATCACGAAACAAACAGAATAAATGGCAACTTGGCATGGTGTATCGGTGTGTCTTTCTATGTTTCCCAAGTATTGTTACTAATTTATTAAAAAATGATTCTTCCTATTAACAACAAAAAAAAAAATTACATTTGATTTTTTGATGAATATTAAGATTATATACTTTATTGAGAATTATATTTCAAATATTAATGTTTTTTAGTAAAATTTGTTATAAATATTGAATTAATTATAAGATAAAAAATTATAATAAAAAATTTTAAAAAATAAAACATAACAATGATCAAATTATACAAACATACAAAATAACTCTTTTAGAAGAATAAAGTTCATTTCAAATGTAACTGTTCTCATAGTCACAAATCACTGGCTTCATTACCATGTCTCCTTTTCGGAAGGGAAAAGACAATCAAAATAGTTCCCGACACAAACTGGCCTCACATAAGAAAGCTTCAAAAAAACAAACAATTTTCTGCCGAAACGAAAATTCAAAAAATACTACTTAGGTTTACTATGTCAGATCTTTTTGTTTTCTGGCAGTACATGGATACTGGACTTTGCATATATTGAAAATTTAGATTTATTTTTGAATTTTATCATCTTTCGTCCAGATTCAATAAGCTACTAAATACTCCCTACTAAATTATGGGAATATATATATAACAATGTATTCTATGGATAAATGCTCCATAGATAATAACGCGTCTCTTTGTCTAAGCAAACATAAAAAAGAAAAACATGAGGTTGTATAAAACCAATAAAAACTAGTCCCTTTGTGGGCACTAAAATAATACTCCATCTGTTCGGGAAAAAACATTTGATAAAAAAAATTATTTTAAAAACAAAGAGTTACATATACATAATTTTTTCATTATATTTTTATATTTTTTAAAATTTGTTATTACAATGTTCTAATTAATTTTATTTTTCATTGAACATTCATAACAAATTCATGAGAAAAACATATTATTTATACATATAATTATCAGTCAAACATGTAATATTAATATTTGTCAAAATTTTACATTTTTCCAAAAGAACCCCAATTGTAAAATTCTAAGAACCCCAAAAAGAATTAATAATAATAAATTTCAAAAAATAAAGAGTTGTGCACAATTACCACAAAAAGGCTTTCTCATGAATTCTGGCAAGTCGTGATATGGACATACGTAGCCAGACAAGAATAGCCCATTCCATATCAATGGATCAGAGTCACATCGGCCCATTCTTTTTGAAAATGTTAAATAGAATGAAATGAAAATAGAACAGATTTCACAGAATTCCAGATAATAAATTACTAATGAAAATCCTACTTGTTTGCGTTTTTAAAAAAAATACATGAAGTAGCAGTACCCAAAAAAAAAAAATAGTAAAACGTAACTGTTACATGTAACCCAAAAAAAAAAAAAAAAAGGTAATTTTTGCATGTAAATGAAATGGCGAGCTTTATAGTCTCATATCCAATATTTTTTTTTTGTTAATTTCAACAATTATACACGACTAGTACTAAATTTTGTGATAAAAAGAAGAAAAAAAACAGGATATAAGTTTCATCATCATTATAAAAACAAAAACAAATATGATTATTTTATTTATAAAAAAAAGGCCATTTTAATTTATAACCAAAAAAAAAAGTTTTTTCGTTGAATATTCAGAAGATTCCTATATCCGTACGTTATTCAGACCATTTCTAACAACGCATGAGTAACCAAATGGTTTTATATATGTTGGGACGACTCGATCCCACAGTTTGAAAACCGATAGCACCAAAATGTTAAGGGCTTCCATTGTTTTGATTTCTTTTGTTTGCTTTTATTTGATCAATAAGAAGTTGAAAATTGCCTGTTTAAATTTAATTATATTACTCAGTCTATTATATTCTTGAGATATAAGTTTATTCGTATACCAATGTACGATTATTTAATAAATGCACGTTTTATTCTGACATCTGTCTTTTTTTTTTGGGAATACTACTAATAATTACAAATAATTATAAGATAAGCAACATTAATTTTAAGTTGGATCAACTTGGCCTTAAATTTTTAAGTATTTCTCTAATTTGGGATTAAACATGTATGAATGTCTTACTCACCATGAATATATACAAATATACAATTATCAACTTGTTAGACGTACAAACGTTTTTTAATTTATTTTATAAATTTATTATTTTAAAATTGGACAAAGGGACAAAGTTATAAATCCTTGGACTAAAAACACATACGGGAGTGTATATATAGACTATTCCGGTCCCCAAAACAGTGATTTAAGTACGTTCATAAATTTGTCCATTAAATTATGTTTAAAAGTACAAATCTATTATTATATATTAAATTACAATAAAAAAAAACATGTTGGATAGAATTCTTTAATATTTCTCTCTCAATTGGACTCTTTACTCTCCTTAATTATATTGAAAATAATTATTTTCATAAATAATAATCAAATACTATTTTCAAATTTTGCAATATAAAATATTGAGTAAATAATAACAATAATCTAATCAATTTTAAAAAAAGAAGAAAGATACAAACGAGTAGAAATAATTCATAATGAAAAATTATAATCTTAATCACTAATTATATTTATTTAATTAAAATAATTATAACCAAATTGCTAATAAAATCTAGTCATGTAATTTATCATAATTGATATGTTACGATTGAATCAAACTATAATAAAATTAGTAATATATTAAATTTGCAATAATATAATAAATTATTATAATACAAAAAAATTATATGTAATGTGCATAGGTTAAAAAAACTATTTTGTCAATTTAATATCGAGTACATAAAATGGATTACTAATAGCTAATCAAGTCACTTAAATAATAATATTAAAATTATTGAAGTGATTGAAATATGGAATAATAAATTTCACCAAGATTTGGTATTTTAAAAAGATGAGACAACAATTGGGATAATTGTGTGATAGTCACATATAATATCATTCTATATAATGTTCCATACAAATTAAGCAAATTGAATTATGCACTAAACACAAGTCAAGTGACAACATTTCATTTTACTTTATTATATACAACAATACAAAATATGAATGTGTGAAACATGAGCCGGATATGTAAGATATAACTTTTAATAAATTATTTTTATTTCAATAATTATTTATTAATTATTTTTTGACAATACGTAGAATAATGATAATAATGAAATGATAAAAATATAAACTATTTATTTTAATTAATTGAAAAATAAATATTTAAATTGAATATTACGTCAATTCATATAATTGTTACTTTCCAATTGTAAAACAATAAAATAATAATGCATGAAAATAATTTGTAAAACATGAAAACATTACCAATAAAAAAAATTTACATTAAAAATATAAAAACTATCAAAATACTAAAAACATAATTATAAAAAATAAATCATTGTTGTGCATGGATTTCTGTGCTAGTTTTATTAGTAAAATACAAATGTATCATTCTTTTATATTTTCGCTTTCTTATTTTAACTGGTGGACTCCATATTCTCTTTAATTTTAAACTACACCTTTAAAAGTTATATTAAAAGCAAAAAAGAGATAAATATTTTATTTTTTTTTACTTTTTAATTTTCGTGTTTAAGTGTATGTCACAATTTAAAAAACATAGGGTGTAATATGTAATATATGTATATGTAGAGATCAAAATACAGACAGATATATTCAAAGTTTCAAATAAAATGGCGGCATGCATGACATGGCAGGCTAAGCTTTGTTAACAATTTGCGTCGCACACAGTTGTCACCGTCTCCCGATTTTCGTCACCCCTCCATCTCTATCTCTATATATAGAGTTGCATATATAGCCTCTTTCTTCAATTCCGTATATATATATATAAATCAAATACAAGACAACTATATACGTTTTAAGACAAGTTAGAGATGGGAGATTTTTGTCCTGGTAAGAATTACATATATACTAGGTTTAATTCATCCAAAGCTATTCTATTCTCTCTTTTTTCCCCTCTTTATTCATTTGGTTTTTTTTATTAATTTTACTTTAAAAAAATCAATTTGTGAAGTATTACTAACTTGTACTTCCAAGAAAGAACAAGAAGATTACATACACATAATAGTTTGTAGATCATCTCTTATGCATAATAGTATACGACTATATTTGTTTCAATTTAAAATTTGAAAATTTTAGATATCTAATAGTTTACTTTATATTATCGTAATAAAAAAAATCTCAAAAATTTAAGTTAAAACAAATAAGATTTATGTTACGGAAGATTTTATTTCCACAATATTTTTTGTTATTTGTACACTGTCTCATTTTTGATACTCTTCTAATTTGTTATTTTACTATAGGCCATAGTTTGAAAATAATAAATAATTAATGTTATGGAAATAACAATTTCCTGTCTCATATATATTTGCAAAAATAATGATATATATTTGTGTATGTATAGGAGGTGGAAGGAAATCATGGCCGGAGGTAGTGGGGATGGAGGGAGAGGCGGCGGCGGAGATCATTGGCGGAGAAAATCCAGAACTACGTGTTCAGATAGTGAAAGAAGGAATGATGGTCACCATGGATTACCGTTGTAATAGGGTTCGAATTTGGGTCGATGAAGACGGATTTGTCAAGCTTGTTCCTCGTATTGGCTAATATATATATATATATATATATATACACACACACACACCTACTCCTTAACATATTCAAAATGTCTATGTAATAATAAGACAACATATGTTTCATATATGTAATATGTTTGTACAATAATTATGATATATCTAGTTAAGTTTTTAATTAGAAAATATTGCATGTATCTCTGTCTTAATATATAAATAAATTTATCATCTTGATACATTTGTACGTACCGTTCGATCCTCAATATAGAATATGTGATTTATTTCAGAACTTCAAAATATTTAAATTTGCAATTGATAATACTTGTTAGATGTACTTATCTCGTAATTTTGATATGATACATGCATGGTTATTACAAAATGTTCGATCTTGTCTTCTTGTGTCGATATAATAGTTTTACCTTATCTGAATAGCTAGTGTCAAAGTATATTTTTAATTTGGACTCAAGTTCCAAAAAGAAGAAGAAAAAGTATATTTTCAATTTTCAAATAGATGGAGTATTAATTTCTTTGGTTACATAAGGTAAGTTTCTCAAATTATTCATTCAGTTCCAAAAAAAAAAATATTGAAAAAAAAATTTGATTAAAAAAAAAACATTTTCATTATAATTCTATATTTTAAAAAAGTTGTCATAACAAATTTTTTTAATCTTATCCTTTAATTGAACATTCATAACAAAATTTATGAGAAAAAAAATTATTATTTGTACATGTAATTTATAATCAAATATGCGGTAATAATATTTGTCAAAAATCTAAATATTACTTTTTTATTGGAATTGAGGGATATTTCCTGCTCCAAGTTGGCCCTTTCACATATTATCCATTTCTATGTCTAGAATTTGGTGTGTTTTGTCAAATTCCACACTATTATGGATAAATCAGATTTTGGTTTATATTAATAATTGTTACAGCAATTACCTATCAAGAAAGCATACAATATAATTGAACAAAAATAAAATAAAATAAATATATTTCAACTATTATTACCAGCTTTTTGTTATCTATATTTCAACTCACATACATCAATTATTTGAAAGGCATTCTGGGGGAGGACTAGGAAACCTAGAATTATCAGAACAATAATCATAGTTCATATAATTTGACCTAATATACTCATAAGTCTTTTGCTGCTTTGCATTCAATTTCCAAAATTTAGGTGAACTCCACCACCAATTCCAGGAATCACAATTATTCTGATTATAATCATCAACGGTGGATGATTGGTGACTGATCTGATCAACGGCTGAGGAGCAGCCAGAAATACCAAAACTTTGAAAATGGGCTTGGAATGGTGCATGAGACCAGTTGGTCTTTGTTAGGCCTCCATCTGTGGCCCAATTACTTCCATCCCACAAGCTCACTTCTATTCTCATGGCTTGTGATGGATAGTCCACTCCAATATTTGTATTGTTGTTTGAATACTCTTATCGGAGTTTCATCCACATAAAACCTAAAATTCGTAAATCAAAGCGTTAATATTATTTACACCGCAAGTATTTATAATCTCTGAAATTTAAGTTGAAACAAATAAAATTTATATAAACAAATCATCTCTTAGGTGAATGTATATATATTCTTTTAGGTAAATTTGCATTTTAAGTTATACAAATTGTAAATAACTATAATTATATACAGAGTACAATCATTACAAAACAAAAAAATTGGCTCCCTAATATTTGTTTTAGAAGTGGTTGATCCAGTGATCTCAAATTCTTTTGGAAATAACTTGTTCAAAATAATTTATACATAGAGAGAGAAAGAGAGAATTTTTACACTATTTGATGATCATTCCATAATATCATATAGGTATGGTAATCTGCAGTAGGATCGAACCAAAGTTGAAATCTTTGCTCTCTATTTCCTTGGCCATTTGAGAAGACATTTGTTTGTAAAGTGATGGGCTTGCCTTCTTTATTTCCCAAGAACTCAAAATCAAGCTCATCACGGTCAGTTGTATGTGAAGTTAACTGCATATATGCAAGTATGCAACAAATTGCATGTAACATTAATTTGACCCAACTTTGATACTACGTAAATTAATTAGATACATCGAAAAGCTATTATTATCTCGTTTGTTTCAGCTTAAATTTTTGACATTTTAAATTATAATCTTGTAATTAATACTATAAAATTTTAAAATTCAAAATTTAAATCGAAACAATCATGAAAAACTAGCTAGTTAGACTAATTTTTCTTAGGATTGTGGTTTTTGTTTCTATTAAAAAAGTAGAAAATTGTAATTATCAACTTCTCCAAACTTGAAAGTGAGCGATAAATAATTGAATGTTCTAAATATATTTTGCTTAGTTAACCCCCCCCCCCCCCCCCCCCCCCCCCCCCCCCCAAAAAAAAAAAAAAAA
>CM025787.1:36083504-36193506 GCA_014636745.2 Centella asiatica
AAAAAAAAAAAAAAAAAAAAAAAAAGGAAAAGAAGAAGAAGGGTATTTTGCTTACATAAAAAGCTGTAACAACTCCTGCTGAATCCTTGTCCGGTAGCTTTATTCTCATATGAAAGAACCCACTTCCATAGCTCTGTTTTGATGCAAATCCAGACCCTTTTATGCACATAAACACATTCATAAGACCAAAAAAGACAAGATAACAAAAGAAAAACTTAATATTCCATATTACAAATATTTTCTTTCTTAAATAAAGGGAGAAAATCGATGCATGCATGAAGCAAGCCACAATAAAATATTAAATAATACATAGAAAATTAATAAACAGACTCATTGATGAGGAAAATTAAGAAAATAAATTAGACCCGAAGTTTGATCCATAGATAGCTGAATATCTCGTCCTTGATTTGTAGACATGACATGATCATATCCCCACGTAACATAATAATTTTCATCGAAGTTCACATCTACGGCCATCAGCCCATAAATTTGTACAAGAAATAATACAAACAAAATAAATTTCATTGTTTTGTAACACAAATTAAATATCTATATATAATGGTCAATATATGTTTTGAGTAATTGCAAGAATATATTTTTATTATGCATGTTCTTGTAGCCTAAAACTTAATACCTATATATAGAGTTTGGAAATTGAACATTCAAGTGAAGTGATAAAAAGGCAAGGAGTTAGGGCGAACCTTTAATTCGTCATCAACATCTCCCACACGGTAATGAGTTGTAATGCATAACAAACCTTTGTTCATATCTATTGGTGATTAATAGAAAGATATTGTTAATTCATGTAATTTAGTCATTTTAATTTATGATTATGGTAATAATATAGAGTAATTAAGAACATATGCATTATGGTAACAATGTAGAGTAATTAGAAATTTATATTATGGTAAGAATGATACGAGACGTTCTTGACTACGATACTGGACATGAGTAATTGGGTATAAAGAGTTCGAATGGATGTCAAAGGTTTTGTCTGGTAAAAAATCATTGGTTGTGTTACGCATTTGTGTTGTGTCAGTTTTATCTTATGATAGTGCTTAGGATTTATTACAGTACTTTATTTTTATGTAAGCATTGTGTTCAACTTGCACGGCTAAATCAATTGATTTAATTATATAGTATATATTATGTGTGTGTGTGTGTGTGTATAATGCTTGTGGGTAGTTTTTCCTCGATTCCCTTGATTTTCTTTTAAAAACAACACAAAACAAAACAAAACGAAAGAACCAAAGTGTTGATTGAATGCAACATGCACATTATGATTTGATTAATTGGAATTTCTTTTCTGTCTATCACTTTCTTTTTTCCTAACATTATTATCCGATTAATATTATAAATAAATGCAGTTTCAAATCTTTTTATCGATCTATGGTATCTCATCTTTTGGCATATTAATATGGTCATGCAATTTCAATATCTGTTTCACTAACTTTTGCAGTCTCAAGTAAATTCAGAACAAAATTTAGCCACTTAACAGGCCACTGAGATTTGTAAAATAAGTGGAACCCAATAATGAAAACAAAATTATATAAATATATTACAACTCTGTTGAAATTCCAAAACTAAAACTAGATATACGGAGTATCTAGTTTTATATTTACCTTCACAATAGATTTACCTTCACAGAGAATCGGATAAATAATGTAATGTTAAATGTTAATGCTACGATACCACCACCACCCACCCACGCAGATATATAAGAAAATACATTCCAAAACTAGAAATATGTTTTGATATTTTGAATCAAATAATGATAAATTAAATTTTAAATTATTACCAATTAAGTTAATTATAATTGATACAACTATTATATTCTTAAGGTTTATAACAAAAAACTTTTATCACAATATAATTTGCATCCAAAACTTTTATAGATTACATAAATTTTGAACTCTAACATACCGTCGTTTGGCCAAAAAAATCAAAACGTATATCTAATTTTAAAACAAAGAAAGTAATATCCAAGTGTCTTATATATACACATTAAAAACATATAAATATGTTCATAAGTTTTTTTTGTTAAATCCAATTGTATGAATAAAAAGAACATAAAAAGGAAGAGTGTTTTCAAAATTTCATGTAATTTTGTGATGTGTAATATTGTTATTAGAAACATACAAAATAAAAATATATCTAACAACCGTATTTTGCATGTTTATATACATCACTAAAATACATAAAAATTTGAACACCACCTTCTAAAAATACATAAAAAATTTGAACACCATCTTTTTTTTGTATGCTATTTGTATTTATATAATTGAATTTAGCAAAAAAATTAAAGAAGTGTGTGCTTGTTTTAAGTGTACTTGCATAATTATACTTTTTGACAAAATGTGTGGTTTGAAAACAACAATTGGGTGTGCAATTGCTACCCTTAAATATAATATCTATTCGTGATTCTTGGACACACCTATGGGCTATGACCCAATAAACTATCTACATCAATTTTCATTCTCAATAAGTTGAGTTGTGGTGGGTGTATGCTACTTTTCCATCTCTTTCTTTAACTTAAGGAGTTGTGTCACATGTTTACAAACTACCACTTAGTTAGTCTAACCTTTTGCCCACAAACCTTTTCATGCCAAATGATATATACTAACATATACTTTTTGTTATGAAATATTAAACATGATTATTTGGCTAAGTAATTTTGGTAATATAATTAGGTTTGTTGTTGCTATTTATTTATGAAAAAAGAAGAAGAGAGGGGATGGAATGGAAGAGGAACATTCTGCAGGGTTAATGTTGTAAAAGATTGATAATTTGTTCATGCATCACTTTGGTGAATTCATGCAATATATCATAAATTAACTAAAATTTAAAGAATTAATTAATTTAAAAATATACAAAAATATTATAATAAACCTAGTAATAAATTATAATTATAATTACTGTAAGTATGAGCAATATAATAATTTATATCCTATTTTATTCGAATTTTGGGGATTAATGTTCTTTTTTAACGTTAGAAGTCTATAGTAGTTAAAAAAGAAGCAAAAAACAAAATAAATAAAACAAATTACACCGTATGAGCAGCCGCACTATCATATCGTGCAGGCAAATGGTTTCCTTCCTTAAAGTGGCGACTAGTGGCTCACGACGACTGGTTAAGAAACAGAGACTGCAAATAATCACTTTTTAATGTTTTAGAAGTTTTGCACGATTAAATAGTGAGCTCAGATCTAGAAAAGCATGGCAGTGTTTGTTGAAATCACATGAAAAATGAGCCAGCAACCTTTCATTCACTTAACTTAGATCTATCAAACGTTCAGGTACCTCTTGCTTCTTCTTAACTTGGGTTAAGTTCATCATTTTTATGTACTATTTCTTGTGTAAATCATCATCAAGAACTTGTGAGAGTTCTTTTTTTATGTCAGTAAACATACCCAGTTCAAGGATTTAGGATTGTTAGAGCAAAAGTGAAGGTGATCTGAAGTAATTGCTTGAATTGAGTCAACCCCAAGTGCTAAAGATTCAAACTTTTAAAGTTCTGTGTCATATTTCTTGAATCTGCTGGTGGAATTAGTGGACCCCTTTCTGTCTGCAGTTAAGAATTAGGGTTTGATTTCATGTAATTTACTAGAAAGCGGTATATTAAGTGGTAGAGGAATTAAGGTTTTGTTTCACAATTCTTTGAAAAACTGGACTCCCTAGTACTTTTTTTAAGAAAGGGGTTTTGAGTTGTTGAAATATGGGGGAAAAATTTTGGGTGAAAGAAGAAGACAAAGCTTTGGTGGAAAGTGTATTGGGCACTGAAGCCTATGAATACTTGGTTTGGTCAGCTTGTAGTAAGGTGTTCGCAGAGTTTGCCGCGCCAGCCGGGGACTTGGGACTGCAGCAGGGTCTATGCAAGATTCTTGAGGGATCTGATTGGACTTATGCAGTTTTCTGGCTGGTTTGTAACTCTAAATCGGGCAAATCGGCTCTAATTTGGGGCGATGGGCATTGTAGAGAATCTAAGGGAGGTGAAGATGAGGATAGAAAATCTGAAGGTAATAGAAAGAAACGAGTGATTGACAAGCTTCATGCTTGTTTCAGGGGATCAGGGGAAGATAATTTTGCAGAAAAATCCGATTCCCTTTCTGATTTGGAGATGTTTTATCTAACATCTATGTATTATTCATTTCCTTTTGATAAGCCCTCTAGTCCTTCTCAATCATTTAATTCAAGTAGGTCATTATGGGTTTCTGACATGAAAAGTAGTTTAGAACACTATCAATCAAGATCTTTTTTGGCAAAAAATGCTAGACTTGAGACAGTGGTGTTTATTCCATTGAAGTCTGGAGTGGTGGAGCTTGGTTCTGTCAAGGCTATTCCCGAAGATTCTAACTTGATTCAGATGGTGAAATCTTCATTTGGAAAATATCATCCTATCCGGGCAAAAGTTTTTCCGAAGATCTTTGGGCAAGAACTCAGTCTAGGTGGTGCTAAGTCAGGTCCAATCAGTATAAACTTTTCCCCCAAGGTTGAGGAGGATACATGTTATGGTTCTGATCCATACGAATTACAAGCAGTAGGTTCTAATCAAGTGTATGGGAACTCTTCAAATGGTCACCGGAGCGAGGATGGTGAAGCAAAGCTTTTCCCGCACATGAACCAAGTTCTTGGGGGTTTGAATTCACAGGCATTAGTTATGGAACAAGGTAAGGATGACTCATTATATCAAGCTGATGAGCGCAAACCTAGAAAGAGAGGTAGAAAGCCTGCAAACGGGAGGGAGGAACCATTGAATCATGTGGAGGCAGAGAGGCAGAGACGTGAAAAGCTTAACCAGAGATTCTATGCATTAAGAGCAGTTGTCCCTAACATCTCAAAAATGGACAAGGCCTCATTGCTCGGTGATGCAATTTCATACATCACTGATCTTCAATCGAGGATAAGGATCTTGGAAACTGAGAAGGAGGTGGGGAACAATAACCAAAAGCCGTGCACAATTCCAGAAATTGATTTGCACACGACACAAGAAAATACAGTTGTGCGAGTCAGTTGCCCACTGGATGATCATCCTGTTTCTAAGGTCGTAAAGACACTTAGGGAACATGATGTTGTAACTCAGGACTCGAGTGTCTCTACAAATGACAACAGTGAGGTTGTTCATACATTCTCTATCCCGACTCAAGTTGGTGGCGCTGAGCATTTAAAGGAGAAGCTGTGTACCGCTCTTTTAAAATGATTACTGTAAAGTTTCATTTGTAAGACACATCTCATTCATTCTCTATGTATCTCTGTAGAAAGTTAAGAATTCACACTGGTGTCTGTATCTCTCACCGTTTAGGGGAATTACTTATTGTTTCCTTAGAATTTACTTGCATTGTGGAATTCTAACTTCATATTTTTGCCTAGGATTTTCAGCGACTTTTCTTAGAGTAATTTGTGAAATCTATGACAGGAATGAAGATAATTTTTCTAGATCTTCACCATATTCTGAAGAACCTCAATTTAGTAGACAACTAGACACAATATGAACTCGATAAACTGTAGGAGTTTGAACCGTTATGTAGCAAAACGTTATAGGAGTATCTTCTTGTTGGTAATTTGGTATCGTAATTCTTGTTAATAGCCGTCTTTTCTCAATCAGCATCCTTGGCGACGCTGTGGATTGAGGTCTTTCTGTCCCCTGCACCCCCACCCCACCCCACCCCACACACACACACAAAACACAGCTGCTGCTGGTTGAGTGTGTCTTCTTTGGAGTTCTATACATATGATGCTGAATCTCCTTCATAGTGGAACCAAATTCCCCCGAGTGTTGAATCAAGTTCTTGATCTCATGTATTGCAATTTATAGTGTCCAATAGTTTGGGCCAGACCTTGTGTCCCATTAGGAAAAGCTTGAATTTTTCTGTATAGCCTTCATTTGCATAATTTTATTTATGGATTTAGAATTGATTGTGTTCCAAAAGTTATTATCAGTATAAGAAAATTTTCTCTATATGTGATAAAAGGGTATATATTTTGCCAACAAAGTTTGGTTTAGCTGTGAAAACTCAGCAATCACCCTCGTTAGGTTGAAAATTCGAGTTGTTAGTTATAATTTATAAATACCGATCAAAGAGGTTTGTGGCAAAAAGAAAAAGAAAAAGATATATATTTCCCATTTAATTGCCTGTTTTAACATGTTCTCTAATTAGACTAACCAGTTTTTAGTGTTTTATATTAAAAATAGAAGCAAAGATCCAATAATCTTTAGAAAGGGCATAGGAATACTTCGAATTTCTATTTTGAATTTTGTTCCTGCAAACACGTTTAATGCTTGGATTATTTGTTAGAAATTGAATATAGCCAGACGATCAGAGTACATACTTTGAGGACTTTAATGGAGATTCTTGGAGTACAAATATCGATTATTTTGCGGCATTTGTGAGTGTATTTATAGAAGAATACACAATGCACTACTTTAATTTAAAATTCCTTTTTATTCATGTAATGTTTAGTATACAAAAATGAAACAGATGATTTAAGAATACAATCATCAAAAACATAAAGAACGAGAGTATAAGATAAAAACATGGAAGTATGCAAAAATTAGAAGAATAAATGAATGAAATTAAGAGAAAAAGTAAAAATCAGAGAGGAAATAAAATTGATAATTCCTTCTGTTTATGTTCAGTATTGTTAGAGAAATTATATCAAACGGGCTAGGCTAAGAAGCTACACCAAATTGAATCATGAACTGCGGATATGCGTGTTGAGGTGGCGGCGGAGGAGGAGGAGAAGTCTTAGTGTGCACGGCGGCAAAACCCTTCTGGTTGATTTTGCAAGGGCTGCCGCCGCTCCCCGGGACGTAGGTGCAACCGTTGGGCCCGGGAGGGCGGACCGGCCCCTTCGGCAGCGCTTGTAAATGAAGACTATTTTTTGTTTTTGTCCACAACTCTTCTTTTTCATCTAGGAGTCTGCAAGCTTCAAGTGGTCTGATCATGGTTAGAAAGATGATTAATAATGCTATACTGGTGAAAACATTGATTCTTGAACACCCCATCTTTAAGCTTGAACAACGTAGTTAAGAGATTTGAGGAAATAAATTTAACAAAATGTGGAGAATAATTGAGGAAAGATGTGATATTTATATGGTGGTGGTTATGTTTTGAACCTTATACTAAAGTAGTATTAATGTTTATAATCTTATGCATGGGGTTTGACTATTGACTAGTAAGGTCTGCTGAAATTGAATAGGTCATATAAATTGAATACGATAGATTTAACTTGTGACCTTAACTTTGTGTTCAAGGCATTCAAAGTTTTTCATCCAATATGTATATATGTATATTTTACGTATGGTTTATTTGTTTGCTTAGGTTTTGAAAATATTTCTTACTTATTTTAAAATTTATATATTTCATTTTATATTTACTAGTTTGTATATTCGTGCATAGAACGAGTATTTTTGTTTTTTTTAGGTAATATTAAGAGATTTATAATTTTTGATTTTTTTCTAATATTTTTATGTGTATTTTTTTTAACTAGAAATCCTTTGTCAAAACTTAATAGTATTTTTTCTAAACATGAAATCATAAACTTATGCACAGTCAATTAAATAGTATTTGAAGTTGAATCTATTAAAATTACTTTTAATAACAATAAGAAAATGAAAAAATAACTAAATTGACCTAGTCAATAATTGACTAAACGAAGTTGACTCTATCAATTAATAGATAGTAATAGATGTTGTAAGTTCCTGTAAAATATTTGATAATCCTAAAATATATATATATATATATATATATATATATATATATATATATATATAGCGTTTACTAGCGAGGTAGCCAAATGTGCTTGATAGTTTATTAGTAATTGAATTGGTAGAATATTTGTAAGTCGTAAGCTTTGAATTGAACGAATCAGATAGTCTGAATTATACAAATTATCCTCCACGACTTGTGTATGTGTTAAGACTTTATGCGACATGTTTTTTAAAATGGAATTCAATATCCGCGGTTATGACTAATCCATGGCGATTTCCTGGCTACAAATACAGGCGCGCACAATGTGTGGATTGTTTGAGTTTTTTCTGTTTATTTACATCATTTTTATAATCATTTAAAAAATATATATCTTAACTATTGGAAATGCATATATTTTATATAATTAACAAAACTAAGTTATATATTATAAAATTTGAGAAAATTTATATGTTAGTGTGGTTGAATTTTTCAAATATATTGTAAATTTATAAATATAAATTGGTGGCAGAATTCCTTAATATAAACTATATTGAGTCAACTCCTCTTGAATTGGATTTTAGCAGCATGCATTGATACTATGATGCATTATTTGGCTATAAAAAGGCAAAAGTACTTTCATAATTTGATAAAAATTCCATTTATGGTTTTGATTAAAGTACGGCATCAAAATTTCAATTTTTATTAGCTTATGATATTTACACTTGTGTGTCGTCTATGTCTGTGATGTTATAAGTTTTACGCTTCGGCCTTAAACGTATGTGTAATATTGTTGCCTTAAAAAAATATTATTTGCGTCAAATAATGATATATTAAATTTTAAATTAATGATAACTTAATTGATTTTAGTTAATACAATTATAATAATATTATAGTTTATGACACAAAAAAAAATTATCATAACATATTTTATATTTAAAATTTTCATATACATTAATTTTAAAGTTCAATCTCTCATCATTGACTTAAAAAAACTAAACTCTTTAATTTTGAAATACAAGTATGTTAAGAACATCTCCAAAAATGTCTTTTTAACAGAATATCTGAAATTACATAAGTTATCTTGATGTGGTTCGTCTTATTCTTTTCTGCTTCATTTTTATTTTTTTAATTCACTTATTATATTATAGTATAATTAAAAGTACACTTTTGGACAGACTGAGGACCCTTTGAGAAGAGGGTACAAAAATTGAATGTATGCAGTTATTAAAATTACCCAAACTAAAAATTATAAATAATGAATAACACTATATACTTTAATACTGAAATCCAAAGTGTGTGCTTTAGGTACAAATATGAATATCATTTTGCCTAATTGCTTTGTGCATGTCGTATGCACATTATGACAATATCAAATTATAATATTGTATATCACAAGTTAAACGTGAGAGCACATTCAAATTGGGACAAAAAACTACTCAATATATTATTGTTGGTAATTATGTGCATATTTTGTCTCATCTCATGGCATAACACGAGAAATAAACACTAGCTTATGTACAACCAAAAGATTTTATTTTTATTTTTAATTTGGTCTTGATTATGAATTTTGTTGTGGTTTGCATAAGGACAAGAAGAAGTTTGAATGATATAACTAAATTAGAACGAGTTATCATCCATTTGACTGAAAATCTCATTTGTAAAATCAGATAAGTAATCTAAGTTTGAATTTTCCTTATTAACATATAATAAAGTCTCATGTTGAATACAAAATGAGAATTTTCAAAACATATCCTTATCTATTTATATAATTAAAAATTTGGGTCATAAAACAATTGTCTGTAAATTTGCGTCACACATTTAAACGTGTATGTATCTATATTCAATGTTATCATAATCAGACCGAACAACAAATCGGTGAAACTACTGATTCAACCGAATTATTATTTTTTTAGGAAGTATTATATAAAATATAAATATTTTTATAAATTCATCAAATATAAGTTTTAAAATTTTAATAATCAAAATATCTCATCAAATATTCTAAAAATTCATTAAACTGGTTCACAAAGGACAAAAGACACAGTTTTAAGAAACAAAAAAAGAAAACCGTCTTAGTAAAAAAAAAAGAGAGAGAAAACTCAGTTTAACCCCTTTTTTTCGATTTGACGGTTATTTTCTGATTTCTCCTAAACTGTTAATTTTAATCAAATTAACCAGACTCATACCCGGTTCACGATTAAATCGGTCTAACCGGCCAATTCGATCTAATTTTGATAACATTATCTATATTATTAAGAAATTGTACATGCATTACATGTGTCTAATATATTGATAGTTCAATTGGTTACGATTTAATATCCTAAATTTTTTATCGTTGTAGATTTTTTCAAATGTATATGAGGGTACAAAATACAAAAGCAACATTAAATCAAGAATCTGCCATATTATTTATTGGATGTACCGGACTACTAGCTAGTTCCAAAGAAGAAAAGCCTTCAAGGGAGGGCCTTCAAATACATCATTTTAACCACTCGTTTATTTAAGAAAATTTAGATCACACATTTTTATACCTTTTATTAACTTGATACTTGCTAAAATCCGATTAAAATTACATCATTTAAGTAAGTTGTTGTCAAAAATATAATACCACTTTCAAAAAATATACACAATAATTTTTGGTCAAGAAATATAAATTTTGTTATGATATTATGTAATTCTAGTCAAATAATGTATATTTCTTATTAAAATGATGTAATTTAGAACAATTTAAGTCAAAACATGTAGTTTTTTAGAGAATTAATGTAATTTAAGTCAAATAATATTTGTTGATCGTTAAAAGGATGTAATTTGAGATTAAGACAAAAAGTATAAGTTTTATGTGATTGAATGTATTTCTAGTTAAATGGTGTAATTTTTGTTGTCAAAAAGATGTAATATAAGTAATTTAAGTCAAAATATGTATTTTTTTTTATAAAAAATTATTCTATGCATCGAAGTGGTTTTGAAGTATAATATATCAATATTAAAAAAGTACTTATTTAAATTTTAAACTGTCAATTTGTTGACACGTGGAGAAGAACGTATCTAAAAATTACCTCAAACATTGTGCCTAAAAAATAAAAAAGAGAACAACTTTATTTAGCTGGTTTCTCATCCGATAATTCAACCGGCATCTAAATCTTACTTATGCCGAGAGGATACTTAAACATTAACATGCTGGTGAAGTTCTTATTTGAGATGGGAGAATTCTTAAACTTGTTGGTGGAATCCTCATGTTGGGGGTGTTGTTACTTTCGTTGGGAAAATCCTCAGGTATCTAATATGAAATTAAGAAATGGAAAAGAAATGATAACGATGGAAGAGAACGAAACCTTGATATATTAACATAAAATTATGATTACTTAAAAAGTGGGAATTTTTTTTGTAACGAATGAAAGTAACGAAATCTTCATATATAAACATAAAATTTATGATTATTTAAATTATAAGAATAAGTAAATATAAAGCAGAAAAATATATGTACTTAAAAAAAAGTTTTTTAAGGGAGAAATCTAATTTATGAAACGAAAATCCTATTAAATTAGGCGATATGACAAATTATTACAATGTGACATATAAAAATAATAATTAAATATTGCATAAATTTGAATGTCATTGTGCATAAAAAAAATCCCATCATGAGTAAAAATTATGTTATTTGACGTAAAATATTAGTTTGTATTAACGGTGTTATTTGCATAAATTATGGTCTCGTTTTGTGTAAAATATCTCAATGTAAGTAAAAGTAATGTTAAATTGCATAAAAATAGCCGTTTATTGTATAAAACTTTAGAATTTGTCTAAATTTTATTTGGAGGTCAAATCAATAGTTAAAACTTGATTCTACTCAATATTAAATAGTTAAATTCCAATACAATTTACAATGTTTATTATTGAATACTATGTACATAAATTTAAAAATTAGATTTTCGTCTAATCATGAAATTTAAATTATCCAATTCAATATAAAATTTATATAATCCAATTTAAATTATACCACCATACTCGAGGAAAAACCCATCATACTCGAGGAAAAGCTCAATATACTCGAGGAAAATCCCATAAACCTTGTTATTATGCAAATGATATTAAAAATTACGCAAATGAATTAACTACTGCAAATTAACATTTTTTACATAAAATGACACGAGTTTTATTACATATAACATCTTTTATGTATAATGAAAATAAAATTTACGCAAATGAGATTAATTAGTACAAAATCACAAATCTTACGTAAAATGAAATAACTTTTACGTAACATAATTTTTTTTATGCAAAATGACATAAAAATTACGCAAATGAGATTAACTAGTACAAAATCACAAATCTTATGGAAAATGAATTAACGTTTACCTAACATGAAATGTTTTACGCAAAATGACATAAAAAATTACGCAAATGAGATTAACTAGTACAAAATCACAAATATTATGCAAAATGACATTACTTTTACTTAGCATAATATTTTTTTTATGCAAAATGACATGAAAAATTACGAAATGAGATTAACTATTACAAAATTACATAACTTTCTCAAAATCAAATTACTTTTGTATCGCATAAGATTTTTTATGCAAAATGACATAAAAATTATGCATAAGGAGATTGTTAACTCTTAGATGTCACGTCATACTTTTTATTTAATAAAATTACTTTTTACATGGCAAATTCTCAGCCACACAATTAAAATATTAGTTTTATGCAATTTGAAAAGTCATTTTAGTGGTTTTACACACAATGAAAGCATATTGTCAATGTGCATAAACAGTTTCACATTTGACATAATAAAAACTGATTCAACAGGTAGCCAGTCAAATTTTGTAATGGTTGAGATATTCTTAAGCTAATCTAAAGGTTTTATGTTATTGATGTATTATACACAAAATTAGTATTCATTTAAACAAGCATGAGCTAGTTTTTTAGAGAACATATGTAATTTAAGTTAAAGGATATATGTTAATTGTCAAAATAATATATGTTGGGATTACGTCAAACAATATAAATTTTATGTAATTGAATGTATTTTTAATTGAATGGTATAATTCTTATTTTCAAAACGATGTAACATAAGTAATAATATATAATTTAGATTATGTGGTAACCATGTTGCCACTTGTCACAGTGTTATAGAATACTTCAAAATTTTTAATTAACATATTTATTTATATGTATACACTTATTATTTAATTTATTAATTATTAAATAATATAATTAATATACATATAGTATAAAAGCAAATATTTCTTAATAAACAATTATATAAATTTATTATTATCATATAGTCCAAACGATAATTTAATTATTGATTTCTTGGTTAAAATTATTTATGAGTAATTTAATTTAATTATAGATGAGTGATTAATAAATCAAAATTTATTATATAGGATTTACATTTCCTTTGAAAATATTATAAATTGATTGATCTAGATATAAATTGTGTTTTCCTTTTATATTATAATAATTGTAATATAAAATAGAAATTTACAAGTATAAACTCTCTAATATTGCATGAAAGATGAAAAATATTTAACAAATTGTTTATCTTATACTCTTGTTTTATCATAGTAATACCAATATACAAATTCACAACAGTCGATTATAAATTGGGTTGACTTAAACTGAGGTCATTTCTAAATTAAATTATAAGTACTCTAAGATATAAAAAAAAAAAAATCAATTAACCAATGAGATTTATCCAATTAGAAAAATTATAATAGATTTAATACTCATAAATAATAATGTGATTTATAATAAGGATTATAAAATCATTAAAAAAATAAACTTTATTAGAATGACATTTATCAAAATCTAAAGAAAATATTAATGCGAGTGATGTATTTTTTTTAAACTGTGTTTATGTGCGTTTATAATCTGAGAAATCAAGAGTATTTATAGACTCAAACTCCAAAGACAAACATAGATTTTAAGATAACATAAAAGCAAATAAGTTTCCTCATTGGTTTTAGAATGTTGAAATTAATAACAATCTATCGTGGAGTTAGAATATACATAAATCAAAATGAAAATATCAAGTTATCCTTATTAGTTAAAGAACTGAAAAATGAATATTTTAAGAATGATGATATTAACTTGACAAGATTAAGAATTACATAATAATATATGAAAAATATCTAAAATATTTTTAATAAATAAGATATTATAATAAAAATATCTAAAATATTTACGGTAAATAACATTTTCTATATTTTTTATGAAAATATCTAAGATATTTATAGTAAATATTATGTTTTACACAAACACACATATAGTTTAATGTTTTGTATGGTTGTAGAGTTATGAAATTAAAAAAAATATTTGTAAGATATTTAAGTAATATTTTTTATCGTTGGTATTATTTTTATTAGATTTTTCTTCTATTTTAAATATATGTAATTCTTGATTCTCAATAAGATTTTTTTTGTTTGAAATTACTTTTGAATATTTATTGATCATTAAAAAAATATTTCTATGTGCAAACACTAATTTTTTGTTATTTAATTCTTATTAACTATCTTCTGACTATATTTTGTTTATTTTTCGTCATTTGTATTATAGTGTACTATTTTATTTTATTTTTTGTCAATTTTATTATAGATTATATATGTATGTATTTATAAGAGGTAAAATTTAAATATTATAATTTATGATTAAAACTTGAAATTATAAAATTATAAATTTTCATACCCAACTCAATTTATTTGATTAAAAAATTAATTAAATATCACAAAGTTTTTAAAATGTATTTTATATATAGTTGAATTTATTAAAAATAAAATTATGATAAAATTTGACAAAACATTTGAATTACATGTTGTTCACATAAAAAATTATCTATATTGACTAGAATTATATACTATGACAATTAATTAAATATTACAATAAAAATAGTGTTTTACATCCTATTGACAACAAAAATTACATACATTAACAAGTTTACATACTAAGACAAGTAAAATTACATATTATAACAAAAATGACAAGAATATTAGAATTTTACATATTTATGACAACAAAAGTTCCATTTTTTTAACTAGAAGTACATAACATAACAACATAGTTATATATTATAACCAAATAAAATCTTATATGCTTTTGACAACGAAATTATATTTTTTTACTAGAATTATATACCATAACAAGAAAACTACGTACAATAAAAAAAAAATTGCATCTTTTAACA
The DNA here is from genome assembly GCA_014636745.2 of Centella asiatica. Classification (NCBI taxonomy): domain Eukaryota; kingdom Viridiplantae; phylum Streptophyta; class Magnoliopsida; order Apiales; family Apiaceae; genus Centella; species Centella asiatica. The sequence goes on from CM025787.1 coordinate 36,098,376, forward strand.
TACATGATTCGGTGTCATAATTTTAACCACAAAAATTATCACTATAAAATAATAAATATTAAAATAAATGGGCAACTTGTTTGAATTTTGAAATTTACCTACAATTATTTTAATTTTTAGTGGCCAAATAGCTTGACCCGATTTTCAAGATTGTTTTGATTTTAAAAAATATTACATCATCTTCACATGAATGTACATCTATTCATATTTATAGCTATAATATTTAACAATAAAGTTATATCATATGACCTCAGTTTTATAAGTTATATCTTTTTGACAAATAATTTACATCCATTAATATTTAAAATTATATATTTTATTTTCAAACTTATATTTGATGACTATAAAATTATATCCAGTAACATGATTTTTTGAGTTATATTTTTTTGACAATAAACCATGATGTATATACATCAAACGCACTATGATGCAGTGAAGCAATTTCCCCTCTCAACAACCCATCATGCTTGGCTTTGTTTGGAAACAAATGAATTGTTTTATAATTTGAAAATAGTACATCATGTCATGTGTTATCCAAATATGAATGTACAGCTGTTTGGTTCAGTCCCCATCAACACAATAAATTGCAATTTTTTTCATTATTGGGGCTGGTGTGCTCCATTGCTCCTCCTACCCCCAAGTGCCTAGTAGTAGAAATTAGAAATAAGGTCAGTATTTTTATGTGCCCATCTCCTCATATGATTGTTGTTGTTCTTCTGCCCAGTGATCGGCTTTGCTATGCTTCCTAGTCTAACGGTCGAAACAAGAAATTTTCTTTATTTTTCAAGGCAATCGTGAAAAGAGTTCATATAAAGATATATATATAGATATCATAATCGTACTTTATTTGTTTAATTTTATTATATTTTGAATTAGAATGACTATTTTTTCATGTATATGAATAATACTTAATATAGAGATGATATATAGTGTATATTTGAGAATTACATAAAACATTATATCATTGGTGTAAGGATATATATAGATAATTAGATATTATTAAACTCAATATGGACTCCGTCTTAGAATTCCATGTCACTCTAATACATATTCAGCATTTAGTCCATGATATATGTTAATTATTTAAGTTAATTCATTGTTGTTATTTATTTATATTAAAATATATTCCAACAATAGATATAGTAAAACGATATTATGGGATAATATTCTTCTTCGTTGCTTGCAAAGGCTCTTGGGGAAAAAGAGAGTAGGATGTGGTCTCAAATTTCTAGTTTCCTACGATCCGACAGCCCATATAAAATTAAACAGCACGAGCCTGTAGTGTACTATTAGCTCCTTGACCTACCGTACTTGCTAAAATTTAATTCAATTTAAGGTGGTTGTAGGACAACACATATCCTTAAGTCATAAATTATTACCAATACCAATACACACTGATTAATGAGCTTTATTTGTTGGAGTACAAATTTCCTTGTTTATATATGCATGTAATCTCTTCATTTTTAAAGGGGTATTTAAATAAATAAATTATAGGGAGTATTTATTTTGTTGTTACTTTTTTTTTTTAATTATATTTGTATCATTATTATTGTTTCTTCTAATAGGTGATCAATTGTAGCTAGCAATATTTAACGAACTGAGTAACTTGATACTCGACTCGATTAGAATTACAAAGCAAGTCAAACTCTTATATTCTTAAGTTATATAAAAATTATTAAAAATAAATATATAAGTGAATTCGTATGCATAGGTAGGTACATGGAGAAATTATTTGAGTCGAGTTCGAACATTTTCTATTATTCGTTAATTTTAGTAGATCAAATATAATATTAAGACTACTTGATTCGACTAGATACTTGATACAAACGATATTCGACTAGATCAACTTAATACTCGATATAATTTTTATCATTTGATAATTTTGTTTGTTAGATTTCGTTACATACTCGAGTTGCTTTTGATATAAAAACTTGTTAATTATTCGATATTTAATAAAAACTAAAAACTTAATTGTATTAAAATATTTTTAAATTACTCGCAAACAATTCGATAATTAATCAAATCGAGTTCAATCATGAATTTTAACAAGAATAAATTATTCGACTTAACTTATTTACCGCCGTAAAAATGCAAAGGCAACTCTATACAAAATCAATGGAAAAATTAGAGAAAGGAGAGTGATGAAAACAGTCTTTCAAACCAGACCGTCAATATCTGTCACAGAAAGGCTGACACACACAACGTGGCTAGAGAGTAAATGAGGAGGATAGTCACTCTTCTCTTCTCTTCTCTTCATAGAGGTGGGGGAGTAACTTTGAAGGGAGAGACATTGTGAGGATCCCAAGAAAGGAATAACCTTGAAGAGGGCATCCATATCTTTTTCTCCATTTACTACTATGGTACATTGCTAACTACTACCTACTTATTCATTCTTGGACAAATATATTAATAATAAAGTTTATTTATAAATAAAAAATAAAAAATCAATTAATATATTTTTTATTTCCTTACTTTTGATACAAATTGTATCAGAGTAAGATTATTTTTGCCGCGTTTAACTAACCTGTAATCTCCATAATAAGAGGCTTAAACTTGTGGAAAGAACAATAGTACATGTACATATATCAATGTGCCATATATCATGTGGAGTATATATACTACTGAATCATGTCTTGTGCTTTTTGATAAAACCAAGCAGGAGAGAGAGAGAGAGAGAGAGAGGCATTTGATTTGGGTGGAAGTGCAAGTAGAGTCAGGATTTGGTTTGAGGGTGCAGAAAGACAGAAGAAAAAGAAATAGGGGAAGAAAGGATGCAGCAACAACTTATGCAGCAGCAGCAACTGGCCAGTCATGGAGCTTTCAACACCACCAATATCACTACTGAGCACATCCAACAGGTCTCTCTTCCATTATCTCCAAGAATATCATGCTTTTTCCCACTTATTGTGTAAATATAATCTGCCTGATTCTTGATTTCTTATTATTAACTCCTATTTGTCCAATATTTTTTCTTCCCTCTTTGTGTGTGTGTGTGTGTGTTTTTGTTGTTGGTGGGGTTGGGGGGTGGGGAAGGGGGTATTGGGGGTTGGATTGGGGGAAGATATCACCAGTTAGAATCCATGAAAAAGCAGGTGATGTAGTTTCTTGCATATAGAGTTAATGATTACTGACCCCAGTGGAGCTTATAGCACACTTATTTACAGCTCCACCCTATTTCAGATGCTTCGAGGGAGGGGACCAATTTCTATATTGCACGAAACCAGACAAGAAACTTAAGCAAGTAGAGATTTATATGAACCAAGAGATGCACCAACATCAATATCCTACTAGTTAAATTTGTCTACATAAACAGAAATCTATTTAAAATCTTTCTTTGAATAAATTTTACATGTTTCCAAGTAATTGTGCCCTTTTACTATTTTGTTTTGTATTGTCTATTGTTTTCTGTTTTTTTATTTGTTTATTTGTTTTTGTCTTCTTTTGGTGTCTGTGCACCCCTCTGAAAATTACATCATCTTTATCACTCTTTCTGGACTTCCATGAGCAGTACCTGGACGAAAACAAGTCTTTGATCTTGAAAATTCTTGAGAACCAGAACTCAGGGAAAGTAGGTGAATGTGCAGAGTAAGCAATTTATTATCATTCTTAAGACTATGAAGTTTATTTCTCTCTAAAACATAATACTACCACACAATCTTATTACAAAAATCATTATTTCATGAATTCATTGCAGGTACCAAGCTAAGCTTCAACGCAATCTCATGTACCTGGCTGCGATAGCTGATTGCCAACCACCGCCGCCTTCTTTATACGCTCAGGTAAAAGTTGCCATCGAAGTATTCTAAGCGCAGTCTTATAAAAGACGTTAGGTGGTCATATGCGGTCGAGAGAGAACCTAGCGTCTAGACGAGGAGTAAGCGTTTCTCTAGGTGTTTGTTTAGGCTGATTACTATTACTATTTTTATTTTTACCCGTGAATGAATTAACATTTTTTTAATAAAATTAACACATAATTATACACAATTAAATAATTTTCTTTTTCAGCAACCATTGTAGTCACCATACGAGGACCAAAAGTTTAAAAAATATAAAAATAATTATAAACTTTTTATTAAATTATACAAACATTATTTTCCTATGGTGTTATTATTGTATATGTATAATCTCTTTTCCATTAGAAATTGAAAAAAAAAAAAATTAAACTGGCCGTCTAGACCCACCTAATTTAATTCCAACATTTTTTAGCCGCCCAGATAAAAAATAAAATCTAACGGACTTGAAGACCTCGGCAGCCTATGCCTAAGTGTCGACCCCCTAAGTCGCCAATGTGTCTCATTGTTTCCACATATAGAGATGATCTCTCAAATGTATAGAAGGAGAAAATATAATAGCCTACTGTACTTCCCTTCTCTGTTCGGCTATAAGAGTAGCATTTACGTATTTGCATTATCATGCACTTCTTCGTCGTACACCTCTTAAGGCCCTAAAGATCAAAATATCATCAGTTTACCGGCAAAAGCTTAACATGATTAATCCACGGATTATCATGTTATGTCATCTACCATGGATGAGACTTTTTATGCAGAAAAGAGAGTAATTCGTGGAATAATCTTACTTAATGACGTCATACAGGCAGGCATGAACTACATGCAACACCAACAATCTCCACAGATATTCTCACATCCAGCAATGGCAGCCCGACCAACCACGTTTTATGGTCAGCAGCCATCATACTCAGCACTTCAGCAACAGCAAGCGTTTCAAAGTCCGCTTGGCATCAGCTCTACGGGGACTACAGGAGGGCACTCGCTACACGGTGAAACTAGTTTGGGAAGTGGTGTAAGTGCGGCTTTTCCTAGTTTTGGTCGAACTCTTTCTGGCGACGGCTGGCAGTCTGCCAGCAAGGTAGCAGGCAGTTCAAAGAAAGACAACAGTGGGAGTTCTGGTTCTTTCGAAGATCATGGCGGCAAATCATGAAACCAAGAACAAGATAAGGGGCCAGGTAAGAGTTATCAGTAGGAAGACGCTTACACAGAGAAGTAAAGACGGTGACAGCGCCGAGTAGTCTTCATGGTAGGCTAACTAGTGTTTTGTTGATCTGTGTTATGACATTGTAGTTTCATGTTTAGGTTCGTATTTAAAACCGGCCGACTAACCTACCCTTGTAGGCTAACTAATCAGATCATGATGGCTGAAGTTTTCCTAATCAAATATAATATGCTAGTTACATGAGCATTTTAATTCAGTTCCAAATGCAATTTCTTTCTTGTGAAAGTTGAAAAATGCAAAAAAAAAATAGTCTCTGCCTTGTGGCTTGTTGAACCCTTTCAATCATAAAGGGCCTATTAAAGCGAATTACTTCTTTTAAATTTTAATAAAAACATAAACAGAACAAAAATGGAATTTTTCTCGTCCAACATTTGATGATTCTCACTTATTAACCTCCAATTCCAATTGGTTATAGAATATTGGAATAACATGCAGTTAAACTACAGAGATATTCAGTATTAGAAGTTGAATACAACATTATATGCTACGATTCTACAAAGGGCTATGCACACATTGTGGATACAATACCACAATAACCATGTTTATTTACTCTGGCTCTCTGCACATACTGAGGCTAAACACAAGTATAATAAGCTTCTCCGAAGGTAATCAATTGTAATCAAGCTAGGCGTGGGATATAACAGCACAACTCAGGTTCTACAAGATGAGTTAACCTCTTTATGAACCGATGACAGCGTTACATATCAGAAATGACATTTGAATCTACAGTCTAATGGTGCACATAACTGCAGTTTTCAGATCTAAGGGGTTGCTGAAAGGTGGCTTTGTGATCAAGGATCTCCAACTCTTCTTTCTAGGATTATATATGTGTAGGAGTAGTGTTGCTGACCTCTTGTTCTGTCTCGACCTTCGGCTCTCTATTGAATCCATTCCATTCAGAAGACTTAATATGTGCAGCTCTCCATCCAATGCAATGAAACCAATTGAAGAATCATCAGAAGCTTTTCTTGGAACACTTGTCTCCTTCCACCAACGGTTTGAAGGCATGTCATACCTGCGTTATGAAACAGAAACAATTGAACGTCCAAATGAGTAATACGGAGTGATAAAAATAAATAAATAAAAACATGTTGCAAAATCATTGGTCAAGCATATAAAAATTGTATGGAATGAAAGGTTCAGCTTGCAACTTTTCATTGTCGTACTTGCAACTTTCCATTATTGTTGTACTTTAAAGGCATCTTCCCAAACAAAATAAGTGTCCCCAAAAAGGGCGAAAAAGGATTTAAAGGTATATATAATCGTATAAGATGCCTCATATCTCAAAAAATGGGCAAACACAGGAAGATCTGGAGACACACAATTTGTGGCCCTCAAGATAAGCAGTTCAGCATGCCGCACGAGCACCACGATTTTTTTCTTTTGGGGTGGGGGGTTGTGAAAGCAAGCACCAAGTTGAATATGGATACTAAAGTTAGAAGAATAAAGTCAAGTTAGCTGAACAAGCACTACTTTAGATGTGAATCGCAGAGCAAGAAGAATAAAGTCTACAATATTTAGAAACTTGATCAGTACTCCTCACTAATGAAGGGGAGCAGTATTCCCCCACCTGGCTATTAGGTTATATTCAAAGTACAAGAACTGCATGGTGTAATGGAAAAACTACAATCATAAGTAGCAAACATTTTTTTAAATAAGGTAATTGTTTCTCCTTTCCTTTTTATTATTTGTCAAAGGTACATACAGATTTAGAAGTGCAATTAATAGTCTAAATTAATATTAAAATGGATGAAACGTACCACTACTATTTTTTTCTGGAATTGTGAATATAAGAGAGAGAAAAAGGAGAAATAATGTTAGTGGACAAATCACTCGAAAAGATGATAGGAGTTAAGGATATAATATCGAAAGTAAATAACTAATTTCTTTGAAAACCACCAAACAGGAATTTAAATAGTCAAATAGATAAAACCCAAATCCAATACAAACAACAATCTAGTATCATTACCTCAGCTTCTACCATAAGATAAAATTCAGAAACTTGGATATGATTCTGAATATATTGCAGATATTTACTTGGGAATATATAACTTGGCGCAACAAACTATATATTCACTCCTAAATACCCAGATTTTCTTGTACAACCAGGCGTACTACACATGCTAAACATTTTGTGGCCAAAGTTGCTTATTTTGATATCACTATTACAGGTATTCACTTTAGTAGAACATATTTACATATCTTGAGTTACATTAATATTTATTTTCTGAATTTAAGCAACAATGATCTCAAAATATGTAATATGGAGTATTAATCTAGGTAATGAGTTTATCTATATCCAGATGTACAGTAAACTTATCTTAAAAACCATGTGCAACGAGTACAACGCGATAAACTCAAAAACAAACGTCAGATCTAGCCAAGCAACCTCTGCTTCACTTGAAAGCAGAGGTCGCTTCTTTTCTGCTTTAGAAAATGAGGAATCAAAGCACAAAGTATATATTTGAGGAAAGTCATAAAAGAAAGAGATGAAAACATATATACAATGTAGATTGAGGAAAAGAAGAGGGAGAATATGTTGATGTGGTTTGCACACAATGAGATTTGAACCGTAAAGAAAGAGTTTGTGACAGAGAAAAGCTCAAACTTATTTACACAGAAATAGTTAATTAGGATGTCTACTTTGAGATATCACATTCAATGTCAACCACAATGACGGCCAGCGATACAGGCAACTACGGCAAGCGAAACATATGATCTCATCAACCAGGAGATTACGTGAATTGATATGTCGCGTTAATTTCTTACCTTTAAGACAGGCTGAGGTTGTCATACAACTATGTAAATCATGAACCAGTCACCAAATCAATAACATTTAACTTCTTGTTATGAAGATAATTAGCTATCATCTAACCAGAGCAATCTCTACATAAAAACTAATTGAAATGCTATGATAGCTGTGTCCACATCACCTAATTGAAAACAGGAAGCCTTACCAACCAGAGCAATCTCTACATAAAAACTAATCCACTCAAAATACAGCACTAGCCTGATCAATATCCACCCCAACGTCAAATAGAAGACAGACTCAACAGACTCAAAACGACTGCAGCAGGGCTCCCTCTAGAGAAGCATTAACATAAAATCATGATACCTGATTAATACCACAGTTAACCAGTAGCAAGTCATTTTCATTATGGTGAACGCTAAACAAGTCCTACACCAATGTGCAACAGCACAAACAACAAATTATATGAAAGCAAATACAGAGTACCTCAATTATATAATCACATTTCCAAAATTCACAGGCCAAGAGAACAAGGCAAACTAACCTGAAGATATCACTCTTATCAAGCATGAAAATCCCAGGAGCATTCCAGTCCTCACACTCGAGTACAGCAATTCTCCCAAGCCGCCGACGCTCCCCTTCCTGCCACATATCCCCAAGCTCCCTCCACTTCCCACCATTCTTTGTCTCCATCACTACAGCATCTCTATAATACTCATCCACTGGAAACACCCCCAAAACAGTCCTAGACTCACCATACCCGCCCATAACCCAAAATTCTCTATCCTCCCCATTGCCAACAAGGAATCCAACACACCCTGCTCGAAAACGTGGCAAACCATCCAAAGCCACCCACTCATCTTTCCCAATATCATACATCTCCACAGAGCTCATCCTACTTCCGGCAGCGCCAAACATAGTGTGACGTGAACCACCACCGGCAACAAGAATCCTGTCTGAATTTGGGATTGCCACACAGGCAAAGCTCCCTCGAGGCGAAAGCATTGGGGAAAGAGATTCCCATTGCTGAGCGACGAAGTCGAACCTAAAGGCAGAAGACGACGGTGATGGGCGGTCCATGGGAAAGGAGCGGGTATCAAAAAGGGACCCACCAAGAACATATAAGTGAGAAGCAATGGAAATGGAAGTGAAATTACAGAGGCCATATACATGAGGGTTGCAGGGCATTGGCGGAAGAGGGCACCAAGCTAGGTTTTGAGGGTCAAAGAGGTAAGGGGAAGAAATAGAAGGGTCTTGAGGGAAGATACAGATGAGATGAGAAACCTTAGACTTTTGGCGCAGAGAAATTAGGGTTTTGGACGATAAGAAGATTCTCCATGATTTGCAAGTGGGTTTGAGACGGGCATGGTGAGAGTACGGAACAAATGAAAGAATCAATCCAGCAAGGTCATTTGGAAGGCCAGGAATTAGGGTCAGGGTTAGAGCCTGAATCTGGGAATCTGTGCTAGTGGAAGAAGAAGATGATGAAGATGACGATGATGGCGGCATCTCTTCTAATTCCCGAAAAAATCTACCCAATTTTTACTCAACCGTAGACAATCTCAATCAATTCTTGTACAATTACACATACAAATTCAAAACCCTAATCAGAATCAGATCGTCATCAGTTTGCGATTAAATTCCTTGATCTGCGAATCATCAATAGTTTCTGAAATTAGACAAAATCAAAAGGTTTTACTCACTTTTTATCCAACTTTTCAGACCATAAAATAGGAGAATATAAACCTTTGAATACCACAATAAATTGCATTCTTTCTCAGAGATTTGCTTTTATGGCGGTTCCTTCTTTTCCAAGATTTGACATTTCCTGGAAAATTCTGAGGAAAAAGAAAGAAAAACTCAACTAAATGATGTGTTGTTATGTAAAAATCTAGCGGGAGCAGCGTAACTGTATTTCTCCGAGTTAGTAGCCGATTCGAGTAACGAATACCGAGTCACTCGTGTCTGCCCAGAAAATTCCTTATTCAAAGTCGAGTTCTACTTTATCATTTTGATATTATTCACACCGTTTCTTATATATTTCTTTTTAAATTAAAATACTTTGTTTACTAATATTGTTAACTCAAGTGGAACGAGTTTGAGTTTATTTAATTAGAGATTTCAGTTTTTAATTATAAAAATCTAAAGTACATTGTTAGTAACACGGTGCGAAATATAAAATACACCGTTAGAATATAAAGTATATTGTTGAGAGTAGGGTCTTTAAAAAAGCTGCGGTTCGGACTAGTGGCACTGTTCCCAATATGACCTAATTGAAGTGCGGTCCAAATTAGTTAAGAAAAAAAATATATAAAGTACACTATTCAAATTAGTCGAAATAACTTGAATAATAGATGAAAATTATAATATATATATATATAAAATACTTCGTATTATTTTAAAAATATATAATTTTATTTGTGATATAATCTTATAAATATACATAACTATAAAAAAGAACAACTAAAAGAGAAAATCAAGGAACATAAAGTTTTTAGATTTTATTTTTTTATCTCTAATATTCCTTTATTCAAGGAGTCAAGTACATCACTTATATTTCTCGCTAAATTTATTAACTAAAGTTAAATATTAAAATTACTTGATAATCGATTCAGAAAATATTCCTTTAAGTTCAACCTGATATTTAGCTTCCACCTCACTTGATATAACTTTTGATATTTTATGAATTTGTCAAATATAGTTAATAATCCATAAAATGTACAAATATTAGTTAACTATCTAATAATATTTGAAATGAAAAAAACTTATAACCTATTCAATTCTTAATAACAATTAATAATACATTATTTTGTCAACAATTTTATTAACACTAGTCTATTACTTTATTTGTATTAAATATTATTTGAAAGATAAAATTTGAAATAAAATAGAATTCGATTTATATATTCTTTCTATTAGGCAATTATTCATTAAAATTTATTATTAATTTATAAGAATTCACCAACTTTATTAAGGAAAAGTTGAAGAATAAGCTCAATAATTTATATATCAAGATTAAAACCTTGAAGCAAAATAAAAATGCGAAATTTACTAAATGGGTTAGTCACAAAAAAAAAAAACCCAGCTAAGTTTAGTCTATTTTTTATTTTAACCGACCATCTTTCAATATGCTATTAAAAAATAACTAACTTTGATAAATTATGTCATTTTAACCAAACAAAGTAATTAAGAAAAAATAAATATATTTGTTAAAATGACATAATTTAGTTAAAATAATAATTCATCGAAGTTGATTGTTTTTAAATAATATATTAAAAATTAGTTGGTTAAAATAAAAAACGAACTAAAATTAGTTGATTTTTTTTTTGTGTTTAACCCAAATTTTAACTATGGTACCGTATCTAAATATTTAAACATCCGGACCCTTATTAAATCGCTTCATACGTGAAGCCTTTACCTTGCATTTGAAAAGAAAAAATATCATTTAATAAATTAAAGTCATCGTGAATCCCACGTTCACACTCTGAACAATTGTTTCTCTAAATTTAGTTATCCCCCTTTTCTGATTTTTTTTTTTTGGATTTTCTCTTTTTATGTGTTTTATAATAATTTCTGACTAATACCTTGGATTATATCATACTCTCGGTTATGTTATTTCGATTTAAATTACATTGTCAATATATAAAATTTTACGTCACACCCAACACCAACTCTTTCATTGCCACACGAGTGCAAAGAAATTAAAGGTGACATTAATTTAAGAAGTGCGATCATGTTTCACTTTCTATCGCAGTAAAAAATAATTCCTTTTGCCAATCTTCAAATTAAGTTGGAGAAACTTCCTTGTTTTTTGCTAATTAATCTATATTTTTTTTTCTTTTACTCACTTTCTTAAATTTTAAAATTTTAATCATATTTGTAATCAACAAAAAATCTTAATCAAACAAAGAAATATCAAATAAAAATATAAAGTACAATAATATAATAACATTAATTTTTATTTTACAAATATTAAACGATATTTTAAAATAATTTTCACACGCATACGCATTTGCCACAAAATACTAGTAAATATATAAAAGTACGACGACACTAGATTATGACAGATTTTGTGATATTGTGACATGAAATTTAAGACGTTTATAATATTTAATTACAAATTGTCTTTCATATAATTTATAGTATTAACCAAAGTTATGGTATATGAATATATTAAAATATAAAAATGAAAATAAAATTATATATATGATATCTAAGTATAAATAAAGATTGCATTAAAATTTGTAGCACAAAATTTAAAGGAAAAAGTTACTTTAATTATATTAATATCATAAAATTTACAAGTATAACATTATCTTTTTCATTATTGTACCTTTAAAGCAACTAAGATTTTTCATTATAAAAATATCACATGACGGTGGCTACCATAAGATCAAATCGGACCAATTTGTTATATATTCTCTCAGTTTCATAGTAAGTGACATTTTAATTATTTGCTCATATATTAAGGAAATTAAAATTTATATAAAAATTTGATAAGTTCATAATTTTTTTTTTCATTAAAATCATATAAAGAGAAAGAATTATGTAAAGTAAGAGAGTGTGACACAAATAAAGAGAATAAAAAAATAATTATTTTAATTACACTGAAGGATAAGTTCGGAAATATAAATGATGAGTTTTTTGGGATACGTAAAATGTAACTTATTATGAAAAAAATTAGAATTTAAAATGTCACTTATTGTGAAACGAATAGAGTATGTATGTTTTTACTAAAATAATTATTAAAAGATTAAAGTGTTAAAAATTAAATAACTTACTCAAAAAAATTTTGAATCCTAAAAAGTTTGTTTGATATATGGAATATAAAACAATTCACCAGCATCTCAAGGATAACTCGTGAACGAGTATCGGGCATACTCAACTAGTCAACTGCTTCAAAATTAGGTGTATATATATTTTGATTATTCTAATTTATAAAAAAATCATGAAATTATTTAATTACCGCCTCATGTTCTACTACCCAAACAACTCAATTCTTTTCACTATTTACCACTTGGTGTTCTACTGCTCAAACAACTCAATTATTTTTATTATTTAATGGTATTTATCATAATAATAATAATTATTATTTCAAATAATATGACAATAAAAATACATCTAGAACATCAAAATTATCTTTTTTATTATTTTAAATAGCATAAAAATATATTTAAAATATAAAAAATATCTTTAAAAATCATAATTTAAAAGGGATGAGTTTAGAACATCCAAACAAATCATAAGATAATACAGTAAAACTGAAAGACAAAAAAGAAAAGAAAAGAGAAGATCATAAAGAAAAGGAAAAAACGTCGTTAAATACTGACATGTCGCAGTGTCCCTCTCCCCCGCCAAAAACGTACAGGAGAAGAGAGGAGAGAAATGGAGGGAGAGATAGACAGAAAGAGAGCCACAAGAAGCTCACACAAAGCGGGCAAATGGATTCAACGACTCCGAATTTGTAGTACTGTTCTACCACAATGTCTAATCACAACCACAAGCTTCACTCACTCACCTATCAACGGTCACTTTTCCACCCTCTACCCAAATCCGATCGTCCGTCCAATCGCCGGCGATATCCCACTATTCCGACGAAACCCATCTTCGAAGAACAATACCCACAAAGCATTTTCAACATCTGGGTCATATTTTCATTCCTTCCCAGTATATATAGATCAATATGGTGGTTGATGATAGTAAGCATTTGAAGAAGCCGAGCTTATTTTGAATATTACAATGGTACATGCTTTTAAAAGATCAAATTATACTTTGCATATGATTATGAGTATTTTTATATTTATTTTGAAATCAAAATGGTTAGTAGATTAATGGGGAAAGTAAATTTAATTTTGATTTTAATTTTTTTTTTTTAGTTTTTAGTTGCCAAATTAACTCGAGATTTTAGTATCATTCTGTTGTGATATTTGATCTAACGTTTTGCTATTGCATGAGTGAATTGGATGGAACTTATGGGATTGGGAAGCCTAATTTAGAAGTTCAGAAAAATTTCAGTTGTTGGGGGTTTAGACCATCAGAGAGCATATCATTCTATAGCCTTGTCAAATCTTACACTTATGGAATTACATGTTGGGGCACTACGAATTATAGGCTAGTATATTGTGTATTAGAGCCAATGACTTCAAGAGAGGTGGTGCTTGGCCGCTCGGTAGTTTTCGCATGAGAAGATAAATGAACTTATTAACATTATTATTATGTTACTGAATGCTAAAACCAAAGTTCATTGAAGGAGTTCATCTAACTATCAAAGTTTCTTGACTTTTTTAATACTCCGTATGTTAGTTGCCAGATAAGATATAATGATTTCAAGCAATTACACAGTAGTTTTGGTATCTGGTTCTCAACATTCCTCTTACTATGGCCTTTATTTGGTATGTACGATTAGTAAGGCTCTGCTGCAAACTACTCTCTCCATCCCAAAAAGAATGTGTGAAGTACAAAAGTTTTTTGTCCCAAAAAGAACGAGCGAAGTACATATTACTTTAGTAAGCACCGCGATTCTTCCATATAAGAGGATCCAAAGCGATAGTATTAGTGTAGGTCACTTTTCGAAATTATATGGACCCATTTGAAATGGCATAACAGGTAATTCACTCTTCAAAAGTTGCTCACCCTTCAAAGTTCACAAGATGTAATTTCACTTGTTCTTTTTAGGGGGAGGGTGTAATAATGACATACTCATCTATGCTTTGTTCTCTTGCTCGGAGATCACGTGTCTTTTGTTTTTGATTTGTCCAATGAGGTTCTCAGTTTCCTTCTTTATCGAGGGAATTCTTGAATTTTGACGTAACCTATGAGTTAATGAGATCAGTAGGGTCGCCATTGTGCTTTTTAAACTTATATTGTACTTGAAATTCAAATCTAGTAGTTGTGTGTGCTGAAAGTGGATGGTTTCTTAGCGTACTCAATTAATTACTACGTGTCTGCTAGCATCTTCTACTGGTTTCCATTTTGAAGCTGATGTATGTTTTCAATTTTATAGGGTACTACGGTGAATATCAATGTTGGTTCTCATGTTTGGGTTGAAGATCCATCAGTAGCTTGGATTGACGGACAAGTATCAAAGATAAATGGAGAAGAAGTTGAAATTCAGACTTCTAATGGCAATAAGGTAAATTGAGTTCATGTAACATATATTGTCATTTGATACTGGCCTTCTGTATAAATTAGTAACAGAATAACTTACTGTTAATGCAAATTACAGGGTCAGTTGGTATTCATTAATATTATTTAACTTCAAATCACTTGGAAACTTTTCTGCTGGTGGTCAGGTTGTTGCAAATTTATCAAAAATTTATCCGAAGGATGAGGAAGCTCCTGCGGGTGGAGTTGATGACATGACCAAGCTCTCTTATCTGCATGAGCCTGGAGTCCTGCAGAATTTGGCGACTAGATATCAACTCAATGAAATCTATGTAAGATAATTTCCACTTCAATATTTAATCTTATTCATCCTGCTTAGAGAAAGCTATATGTTTATTCTGTTATAATATTATATCCTACTTTGACATGGCAGACTTATACCGGCAGTATTCTTATAGCCATTAATCCATTCCAAAAACTGCCTCACTTGTATGATGGTCACATGATGGAACAATACAAAGGAGCACCTTTTGGAGAATTGAGTCCTCATGTTTTTGCCATTGCAGATGTTGCATTCAGGTGACCTTGCTTTTGTTTTTCTCTATTTATTAGGTAAAGATGAGTTAGTAAGTTGATTGAGATGATCCAGGGCAATGGTTAATGAGGGAAGAAGCAACTCAATATTAGTCAGTGGCGAAAGTGGGGCAGGTAAAACTGAAACTACAAAAATGCTTATGCAATACCTTGCCTACTTGGGTGGACGTAAAGGCACTGAAGGACGGACTGTTGAGCAACAAGTTCTAGAAGTAAGATGTATAATCTAACTTTTGCTTAATGCTTAAACAATCTTTTGTGTAGTCAAGGATTTGTGTACTTTGTTTTCCTTTTCTTTTGGCATAATAACTATCAGCAATAAATAAATGCAATAGCATATCTTTCTTATCTCATTCAGTCATTTATACTGAATATAACATCTTTGAACTAATTTATAAGTCTTTACACTCTTTCTAACACTGTTTGTGGCTGCACTTTCCTTCTTAGATGAACATATGTACAGGAGAGGCTTTTTATGAATTTTAAAATTTTAGATATTCTAAGTTAGTTATTACTTTCAAACTATTGAATCATGTTGCAGACTGAAGCTATGAACTTGCAGTACTTTCTACTGTGGTTCTTCAATTGCTTGAGATGAATATGCCGTAGTTAATCAGTCTATTCCTTCCTATTGATTTTCTTTCTATATATTTGAAATATGATATGTGATTACTATCTTGAAATGCAGTCTAATCCAGTCCTGGAGGCATTTGGAAATGCAAAAACTGTCAGAAACAACAATTCCAGGTGATTAGTCATATTAACTAGTGGTTTTTAACATTAAAACACATTTATGAAACTCATGGCATCTGTTCTTACATGGTCTTTATATAATTTGGCAGCCGTTTCGGTAAATTTGTTGAAATTCAGTTTGATAAACATGGACGAATATCTGGAGCAGCAATTCGAACTTACCTTCTTGAGAGATCTCGCGTTTGCCAGATTTCAGATCCTGAACGCAACTATCACTGTTTTTACCTTCTTTGTGCAGCACCAACAGAGGTACATTTCACACTTAGCTTCACTTTCTTTAGTAGGCCATTCTTCTAAAACTTGTCAATTCTTATCAGGTAGTTGAGAAGTATAAGTTGGGAAGTCCTAAATCATTTCGCTATTTAAATCAATCTAATTGCTATGAACTTGTTGGTGTTAATGATGGTCAAGAGTATCTTGCCACTAGGAGAGCCATGGATATAGTCGGCATAAGTGAAACTGAACAGGTATAACATCTTTGTTTTATTATTCTGCAGCACCATATAATCTGATATAATATATCCCTTCCAATTTTTCTCTCAGGAAGCAATTTTTAGAGTTGTGGCTGCAATTCTCCATCTCGGTAATTTAGAATTTTCCAAGGGGAAGGAAATCGATTCATCAGTTCTAAAAGATGACAAGTCAAAGTTCCACCTTCAAATGACAGTAGATCTTCTCATGTATGGATAGACCCTTGTTATCTCCACCATGTTCAGTCTTCACTTAGTTTTGTTTCTTGAGTTGATTGAATCTTTGGGTCAGGTGCGATCTTCAAGCACTTGAAGATGCTCTGCTGAAGCGTGTAATGGTCACCCCTGAAGAAGTTATTAAGAGAAGCCTTGATCCAGAGGCTGCGGCAGTGAGCAGGGATGGTTTAGCTAAGACCTTATATTCACGCTTATTTGATTGGTAAACTGATATTGTCCTTTTGAATTTCACTTATTGTGTGATATATCAGTGAGATACCAGAATTATACATAAGAGTGAGATACCGGAATTATATACTTTAATGATGCCAAGGGTGCTTAACTTTTATATTGACAGGTTGGTAGATAAAATTAATGTGTCTATTGGACAAGATCCTAATTCGAAATCTTTGATTGGCGTTCTTGACATATATGGTTTTGAGAGCTTCAAGATGAACAGGTATATTAATGGGCGAATCACTTTTTTTCTAATCATCAAGGTTCTACCTACTTATTGTCGATTGGTGGAGCCGGCATATAGATGGCAGTATGGCACTTATTGGCCCAAGCAATATGATATTCTCTCCCCCCCACACCCCCTCCCTCCCTTGCTCTTTTCTGTAATTTTTCTTGGCGACTTAACCAGTAGATCTTAGGTTAAAATTTCTCTCATGTATGCAGTTTTGAACAGTTCTGTATTAATTTCACAAATGAGAAGTTGCAACAGCATTTTAACCAGGTACGTAATTTTGGCATGTATAGTGACACGATTTTTTTTCACAGTATCCTAGACTATAAGTAGTTATTGTGATATGCAGCATGTGTTCAAGATGGAGCAAGAAGAGTACACAAAAGAGGAGATTGACTGGAGTTACATAGAATTTGTTGATAACCAAGATGTCCTGGACCTTATCGAGAAGGTGATCATTTAGCCTAGTCTTCCGCGAATGTACCTTGACTTATGTTTCCGTGAGAATATATTTATAATATATTTACTACAGAGTTAGTTTCGCTATAAACCTTAATGCAAACTGTGAAAAAGTGAATTTCTTGATCTGCATCAGTAATAATATGGAGCAAGATTGCAATTACTGGCCATGAGGTCCAAAGTGTTTGATTGGTTGGAGAAATTAAATTTGTAATTTATCTTGCAATTTTTAATTGTATATTTTCCATATGAAATTAAGTAGTCTCAAGTTGCTTGATTGGCAGGACAAGTTAAATCTTATTATTATAAATGATACTATAATTACTACTCTGAATCAGGGAAATGGGCTGCAGCCCATTTTTCCAATATGGCCTGCACCTCCTCCTTTTTCTTTTGTGTGTTTGTGGCAATGTCTGTGAAAATCCAACCATACGTATGAAATAAAAAAACAGTAGAAAATGAAAGAGTATGAAGATTGTCATAATTTTTTGTGATGTGTAACCTATTTCTTAGTCATTTAACTTGATTACAGAACATACTTATTAGAGTATAATTTACCATAATTTTAACCTAGTTATAGAAACTATTCTAAATGTCGCAAAATATATGAAATTTGCTGAGATTCATATATTTGGTTACTTATACTTATCTATCCAGAACATTAAATTTTTCAAAAAATTGCAAATAAAAAACGAAAAAAGAGGATTTACTACAGGCCTACAGCCATAAAAAAAGAAAAGAGCTACAGATTATTTTCCTTTTTCCCTATTATTTATTTATTTATAATTACTATTATTACTGTTATCATTAGTATTATGATTCTTTCTAGTATAGCTATTGTTGTTATTTTTATTGTTATTATTATAATTATTGTTATTATTTTCTATTTGTTGTGATTACATGACTAATCTTGAAGAGAACAATAAAGAGAGATACTAACTAAATCAACTCACACCTATGACTGAACTGCTCACTTGACCGTTAAAGAGGATGTTGACGACAATAAATCCTGGCCAACTTTGTTTATGAGGGGTTTCCTTGACAAGCTGCACCTTCTCTCTGGATACTTGATGTTTTCCTGGAATATCGTAATATTTTACAGTTAAAACTGCTGCATTAGTTCAGCTTGTCGTACATCCATTTAAAAATAACATGTATTTGAATACTGTTTGTGCTGCTTTCACAGAAACCAGGAGGGATCATTGCTCTACTAGACGAAGCCTGGTAGGGTAACCAGCATTTCACACTTTTATGTGTTGCTATATTTCTGTCAATGTATACTTGTTGAGAGTTTCTGCTGTTAGCATGTCTTTATGTGCATCATTTTGAGCATGTACGTACTGCTGCTGATTGATTTCTGCTTCTTATGATGGATTTATTCTAGTATGTTTCCCAAGTCAACTCATGAAACGTTTACACAAAAGCTTTACCAGACGTTCAAAGCTCATAAACGCTTTATCAAGCCAAAATTATCGCAGACTGATTTTACCATTGCTCATTATGCTGGGGAGGTGAGGATCTTGTATTTTGTAGTATGTCACTGCAGGGCTGCTAATTTGGTTGATTAAGCAATAACACACCTTCCTACTGCTTATTAATTTCAGGTCCAATATCAATCTGATCAATTTCTAGACAAAAATAAGGACTATGTTGTTCCTGAACATCAAGATCTGTTATCTGCTTCCAAATGCTCTTTTGTAGCAGGCCTTTTCCCACCCATACCTGAAGAGACAACTAAATCTTCTTCTAAATCTTCCAAGTTCTCATCTATTGGATCCCGGTTTAAGGTATGATCTACTCCAAAATCTTGCTTACAGTTACAGAGGATTTTTACATCAGTAAGCTAGTTGGTGGGCTATTATTTTCTTGAATTTTTGATATTATGCCAATTCATTTCATCCATAAAGGCAAAAAATAATGACTTCTAAATTTTGTGCAGTTACAACTCCAACAATTGATGGAAACACTGAATTCTACGGAACCCCACTACATTAGATGTGTGAAGCCCAATAATCTTCTTAAACCTTCTATTTTTGAGAATATCAACATCATGCAACAACTGCGGTGTGGTGTGAGTACAAATTTGATTTCAAAATTTTACTATGTTTTTATGATATAAATTTTTTTCTCATCATTAACCATGCAGGGTGTTCTAGAAGCAATTAGAATCAGTTGTGCTGGATATCCAACTCGCAAGACATTTTTTGAATTTGTAAATCGCTTTGGTCTTCTTGCTCCAGAAGTTATGGAAGGGAAGTAAGTATTAGCTCTTGCTGAAAATTTTGCAGAAAAAAATGTTACTTTGAATCATTCATTATCTCGAGAACTTGGTAGTTTGGCTGATCGGCATGGCTAGATTCTTAGACATGGTTTTATTGCATAAATGTGCAGTCACGAGGAAAAAGTTGCCTGCAAAAAGATTTTGGAAAAGATGGGGCTTACAGGGGCTCAGGTAAAAGTGGTCTTTAATCAGTCTCAAATATTTTCTGAAATTTTAAATTGGTTCTATTACTAAAGTAACTAAAAAACTCAAAGGATCCTGTGAGGCTGTTAGACATGATGGCAGAAAATTCCTCAAGGATATGACATTTGGAAGCTTGTAGTGCATGCTGTACAAGCCCAAACTTTTAAGATTAGGCTTGTACATTTCTAGTTCCATAATTGATTCTTACGTAGAGGTGCTAACTACTTCGTTGTTTTCAAATCCTTCACCTATAAAAACAATTCTCTTATTTCTTTACACTATATCTATCCACAACTATATTTATAGGCTTAAGGCTTCTAAAGCGACAAGTTCGGGGTGATTCTTCATTGAGTTGTTCCAGATGGTAGTATTATGTTGCGAAGAATCAAGGGAAAACTGCTCAAACCATATAGACCCGTTCCTACATTAGTGACCTACTAAATTAGAACGTGGCAAAGAGTTGACGTTGAAGTGATATAGGCCCTCTATTTTCCTACATAGACTTTTGCTAATGTGCAGGTTTTCATCGGATTAAATTTGTCTTTAGGTACGTGTACTGGTATATTGATATCAAATTGGTACTTGAACCGAAAATTTAACAATTTAGTACCCACTAAAAATAACGATCATTCTGTTAAATTCTAGGGTTTTGTCCAACTTTTTAGCTGGGTTAACTTGATGTTTGGTGATGTACTTTACTTTACTGAAACTTTTAACTATTTAATACTTAATTTAGAAAATGTACCACAAAAAGTTGGACAAAACCCTATGATTTGATGGAATTTTATGTTATTTTAGTTTCTGTACTAAACTGTTAAGTTCTTTAATTCAGGTTCCAATTTGTTATTGAGGTACTTGCACAGGTATAGAGAGTTGATTTAACCTTATTTCATCTTTCAAAGAATTGAAGCTGTAGTTAAGATCTATATCCTGTGCCTGCCAACGTAAGGCATGTTGGGGTAAGATCAGATGTCTTAGCGAGAGTGATGGGTTTACCTCATGTTTGCTTATTTGTTGACAGTTATTGATGTGTCGTAGATATTTATCAATGATTTCCCACTTTTGAGCCATGTGGTATCTATGTGGTTTTGCAGATAGGGAAAACAAAAGTTTTTCTAAGAGCTGGACAGATGGCTGATTTAGATGCTCGGAGAGCATTAAAGCTTAGTAATGCAGCCAAGACTATTCAAAGAAAGATTAGAACTCATATTACTCAGAAACGTTTTCTTGCTATGCATAGTGCTGCAATTTGTATGCAATCCTTCTGTAGAGGTTTGTGAAAATGTTTTGCTAAATACACACACATACAAAAACAAAGACACCACACCTACCCACCCACCCCCACACACACATATTTGAATGCTGGAAATGGACCACAACCCAATTTTTTTATTTGGGACATAATAATTCTTTGTTTGTTTTGTAATTTTTTTTGAAAAATCCAACCGTATGGACAAAAACTACACTGAAAAATAAGGGGGCGTTGCAATTTTTCATAGCTTATGATGTGCACCATTGTTTTCTTAATCATATAAGTTGAACATGTTTTGTTTAGTAAAACTTTCCATGTATTTATTATGAAAATTTGCAAACCTTCATATTTTTAAGTGTCCTATCCACCTATAAGGTTGGATCTTTTTGAAGCATTGGAAAAATAGAAAATATAAAAATGTTTACTACAACCCACTTTTACAAAAATAGGCTACAACCAATTTCCCTTCTTCCTTATATATTGCACAAAAAATGGTGTACGCAACCTTGCACACCCATTTTTCCCTATACATATATTGTGTATATCATGCATCATCATGTACGTATTTTCTTGGTATGAATTATAGGAAGACTAGCCTGCAAATTATTTGAAAATATGAGAAAGGAAGCTGCTTCTATCAAAATTCAGGCGAACTTGCGTGGACACTCAGCGAGGATGTCATACAAAAAGCTCACAATCTCAGTTGTTCTCCTCCAGACAGGTTTACGGACAATGGCTGCCCGTAATGAGTTTAGATATAAGAAGCGGAATACTGCAGCTACTTTGATACAAGTCAGTATCTGTTGTTTGTATAGAGATGTACATTCTACTATGATCTAGATTGGTTATTAGTTCTAACCAATATTTGCAGGCTGATTGGCGTGGTCATAGAGCCTTTTCGCACTATAAGAAATTGATAAGGGCATCAATTATCACACAATGCAGATGGAGGGGGAGAGTTGCTAGAAAAGAGCTTCGGAAACTAAAGATGGTGGGTCTCAGTATTCTTATAGTGCACTAGAAATTTTAAGAGGTAGTTATATATTCCATACTACCATATTGTCATCTATAAGATGCCAATTCCATGGTTCTTGGTGATTCACTCATCCATTAAGATGTTATTGGTTTATATGTCTGAAGCATGTTCCTTTTTCTGCTTCTCTCTTTACAAGGAAAAAGAGATAGTTGGTACCATCATTTCTACCAAATACGGGATCTAACTATTGTTTGAATGGCACATCAACTTACCACATCGATTGTGCAATTTAGCAATATGTATGTGGATGCGCACTCTTACCCATTTGGTACCTCAAGTTTGGTAGATAGTGTGGTCCCTTGCATTTGCTAAGAAAATGATTGATTTTCCTGTGTAAAGTGAAGGCATGGTTAACTATGTCCATGGCATTGCTTATGACACTACAAGTATATCTGTCACTTTAGTGAATCGTGCATATTGTTGTAAAATATATTTTTGCTCGACACTGTACCATCTAGCAACCTATTTGAGTTCCATTTATCTATACTGAGGCATGCATAGCCTTTAAGCCATATTTCTGGTTTGACAGTACATAAAAGACCGGAAATAGTGTTTTTTTTTTAAATTAATAAAGTTATTTTATTCTCTTTTTCTTTTTAAAGCTTATAGAAGGAAGAAAAAGGATACCTAAGTTCTACCATTAGGTTATTATTTTATGCATGTATCTAAATATATTTTGCTTGCAAGAAAGGCGATATTTATGTTGATCAAAAGAAAGTGGCATTATAGGGATTATAAAATCTTTGTTTATGTTATATAGCTTTCCATCAATTTTGGATGGTAACCCTCAGCAACTTAGACCTGATAAACATGCACCAACACGTGGCACAAAATGGACCATAGTTTCTAAATTGATGGATCCTTTAGGGTTCAATATTCATCGATAAGTGAGGCATCAGTTTGTATATGGTTTTTAGTTCACGTAACACTACTCATAAAAAAAATAGTAACAAAATGATGGAATAGAAAGCTTTCCTTTTAAATCTCATTAACATGGTCCTAAGGTGTGTTTGGAGCTGGGAAACCTTGAATTGGAAAAAAAGAAGAAAAAATGTGACCTAATTACTTTTAGCTTTCTACGCCATTCGCTACACTACACATAAACATTCTTCGTACTGTTAGATTTCATGGAGTATAGACTGTTAGACTTGTATTCTTGAAAATAGCTTTTGCTTTTCACGTAAGATTTGTTTCATTTTCACTTATGTTCATCGAGATAGTTTCTTCCTTTTTCTCCTGAACTTCTTTCTTTTCTTCTGTCCTTTTCCAAGTCCTGTGCATATCCTTGGACGAGAATAAGCTTTTGTTAAAATACATGATAAGATTTTTTTATCAGAAAAACATAGTTTTGTTTGGCATTACTACTACATAAGTACATTACAGGAGAAATTTTGTTATTTGTTTATGTATTTCTAACCTATTGTTCATACTCAACATTTTTAGGCGGCAAGAGAAACAGGTGCACTCCAAGAAGCAAAGAATAAACTTGAAAAACAGGTGGAAGAACTGACATGGCGCTTGCAATTAGAAAAACGTATGAGGGTAATATATCTGTTCAAGACTAGTTATATCTCATCTCCGTGTGATTTTTTGACCAAGATATATTAGAATCTGTAACACAATTTTAATTTTAAGAACTTAAGGTTCTTTTAGAAAACATTAATTGTTCTTGTTTTACTATGACCATGACAACTAATATTCAATATAAAGAAACGTAAGTAACCACAAAATAAATGAAAAAGAATAGGAGCCACTATTTTCACAAGTGAGATTATTCATTTCTACAAAGTGTCCTATCGCACAAGATGTAAGTGTGACTAATTCTCCTGTGTGAGGGTTTCTTTGGAGTGCGTGAATTTTACTTGCAAAAATAACTTTTAATGGAAATTGGAAAGTGAAATCACTCTAGTTGATCATGTGGTGCCTATTTACTGAACTTTGAGGGTGGTCATGCTTACAGACTGATTTGGAAGAGGCAAAAGGACAGGAGATATCAAAGTTGCAGCATTCCTTACAAGCTATGCAAAGTAAAGTTGATGAAACAAATGCATTGCTAGTCAAGGAACGAGAAGCAGCGCAGAAAGCAATTGAAGAGGCATCTTCCATTGTCAAGGAAACACCAGTCCCTGTTGAAGACACGGCAAAGATTGAGGTGCTCACTGTGGAGATGGAAAACTTGAAGGTAATGCATCATGCCTATTGTATTCTTTTCATGCTCTCGCGCCATCTATTCATTGTGCGCGCGATGCACATGTTTGGACTGATATGGTTGGTTGATGTCATTTATTTGAGGTCATCAGTCTTTCATGCATTTCATTGTAACAAATGAAATATCTTTTCATTATAAAGAAACACACGAAACTGTTTCTAGTCAGTCTTGCATTTAATTATGAGAACAACCTCATGCACAGCCTCCATCCCTTTTTAAGAGAACTTTTGTTTGTGTGTATATTGTATATGTGTGTTTGTGTGTGTATATATATATGTATGTATATGTATTTTTCATTTATACTAAACATTCAAATGTATTGAGATAACATTATATATAAATATTGTTAGGCATATCTTAGATTTTATTCTGAAAACACTTATGAATGACAGAAAATAGCACTCCAAGGAATGCCCATTCCAACCAATTTAATGTACCAATTGTTGCAACGTAATGTTAATTGGAGTAATTATTTCTTTCCTACCCTAATTCCATCAAACCAAACAGGAACTCAAAGATTTTGTGAATCAATCTCTCCATATGCTTCATGTGATACCTCTTCTCACGCATGACGTGGAAATTATCATATTATAAAGTACCATCACATTTCCAACTGAACAAGTAAATAAGTGGATTACGGGCAGCTTTAACCTAAAACCTCATAGAACCAAACTAACGCTGTAGTGAAATTAGAAGGAATAAAGAAAGAAAGAAGTACTTATCAACAGCAGATAGAAAGAGAATATATATGCTACCATTTTCATTTGGTAACTTTTTAGAGAATTAATTGCTGTGTGTACTGCAATGCTCTTATATTTCTTTTCATGTTTATAATTTACAGGCATCATTGCAATCTGAAAAAGAGCGTGCTGATGATTTTGAAAGAAAGTATGCAGAAGCTGTGGAGTCAGGGGAGGAAAAGCGTCAGAAATTAGAAGAAACTGAAAAAAGACTTCATCAGCTTCAGGAATCTTTGAACAGGTAGTATTAGCAACATATGTATTCTAAGTGTTTAATGTAGGAATTGCTTTTATTGTCATCGAAGTGCATCAATGAAGAAGATATGAAATAAAATTGCTATTTTTGTTTAATCTTACATGCAAATTTTTAGCCTCATTTTCTTAGTGGACTTCAATTCTGATGTTTTCTCAATGAAATTATTTTCTTCTTTACTTACCTGACCAGTTCTCCATAGATCTAAGGCTCAGACTTGTAAATAATGCTATAGTAATTGTCTCCTGTAGCTCTTAACACCCCTCTGAAACATGGAGTGTTTGATCACCAGCTGAGTTGAGAACTGATTGTAGGACATGGCCAGTGATTTTTTTTTTCCTTCATTCTACAACAAGGGTATGTATCAAGCCCGACATTTTCTGCTAATAAATCTGTCTCTGTTCGTGAAATGACATACCTACCTGATTTGGAACAGTAGAATGACTGCTGTATAAAGAGAGATCTTAGTTTGCTGAATATGTTGTTCTTCTGCTATTATGAAGCATATCAGGGTGGTTTCCACAGATGCTATGACACTTTGGAGATTTTGTCTTCCTTGATGAGGGGTATTAGGAATTATTTCATGGCACTGGAACTCTTTTAGTGATCTTTTGGTTGTGCAGTGTATAGGTTCTTCACCCCTTAGCCACAATTTTATCTGTTGGTACTTATTACTTTTTGGGTTCCGCTCCTTTTGGCAGAATTTCTTTATAATAAATTGATATGTTATTAAATAAAAATATAAAATAGATGTGAACAAGAGTGTTTTAGATGAGCAGCTGTTTAACTGGAAGAGGATTAATATGATGGTATTTAGAAATTGGTATGGCGCAATATTTTATATTTTTAATTTAACAAAATGACAACCAAATCCTTGATAATTGTTACTCAAACAGGATAGAGACAGATAACATGGGCTGGGGATGGTACATGGGTATGTAACTTTGATTGAGATGATCCTTTATGGTGAAGGATTCTGGCAACACAAACAGCTTCAGGAACTCATTCAGATAGTAATAAAATGTTCTCTTACATTTCTAACCTATTATACTTGTGAATGAGAATTCCAAAATTTTGAATTCAGCTTGATCTCTCTCTCTCTCTCTAATATTTAATAATACTTATATGAGAGAAATCTTTGTACATCGGTCTATATATTATCTGTGAGGTTTTGACCCTGTTTTCCTTTTGTTCTAGAGCTGTTGGATGAGTAGTTGGAATGGGCCATTCATAAGCGCAAGCATACACACACGAGTTATTTGACAATCCTTTACACTGTTAAGTTGTAAATTTTTTGCAGTAATATAGTTATATTTTTTGAAGGGTCAGTTTTATGACTCATGCTAAAAAACTATTATTAGTGGTGAGAAAATCAGTGCTAAATTAGAAAAACTAATCTTATTAAACCTCTTTCCTTTGTTTGGAAGTTTTCCTGCTTTGGCTTTGATTGCAAATTTATTATAATCACTAGTTCATGTTTAATTCAACATTATATATAAGTAATTTCCAATTGACTATACATGTGGCAGATAGAAAGATGGTATTAGAGAAAAATGAAGATATCATTTTAATAGGTGAAGGCAAGCAATTGGGAAGAGTTTGATAATAACTTTGTAATACTTGATATAGAAATTTGCAATTAGCTAAAGGACTTGATCTGAATACGTTCAGCTTGAATAGCTCCTGTATTTTATTTTACTAATAGTAGATATGATCTAGTGTACCTCAGGATGATATACAGCATGTCAGACCAAGTTTCAGAGATCAAAATGATATTGTCTAACTCATCCAACTCAAGTTCAACTTCAGGATCCATTGCTACGGACAGTCGGAGTGGCGTTACATCCACTTCCTTCAATACTGCATACACTGACTCTCAAATCACCTTTCCAGCTCCCGCTTCAACTCCTGCAACCTTCTCGTCCCTCAATCCCGGTGCTTTCCAGCTGATAGTTCAGGATATTTTAGCGGCTGAAATATCAGGTTAGTCTAGTATTCTTAGCATCTTCCTGTCTGCACTTAGACTATGTTTCTAGTTACTAGAAAGAGTATGATCCGCAAGCTGATTGGCTACGGTCATGAAACCCTAATACAAGTGAGAATGCATCATACTTCTCACTCTCAGTATTGGAAACTTCCTGATTCAGCCACTCATACCATTTTGTCTCGATCTCTGTCCACGGTTCACTATATAACATAGTCTCTGACAATGGCATCTGTTAGTTTTGTTTAACAGGATGCGTCGAAAGAAACTATTATATATTTTCTTTTTCTCAATTGTTGCTTTCTGCAGGATCTGGAAACTGGGAAAGTGATCGGGAGGGGGCATTCGATGACTTCTTCTGATGGAACTTGCACTATCAATTTGTTGTACACTTGTATATACCTTCCTCTTAGCTAGATATTAGTTAAACTAAGTCTCGGCATTTGGCATAATTACGTAGGTAACTTTACCAAATGGATTAGAAAATTGTTCATAGATTATATTAATGGAAATTAGCCATTTTTATTTGCAATCTCATCTTCACTTTCATTTAACTTCAAACGTTTTTTTTTGCTTGTTACATATGTTTCAAGTGCTTAACTATTATGCAATTCCTTCCTTCCAAAACAAAAGTCACTGCTAAAATTTCATGAATTTTAAAATTTTAATTCTGCATACATGATGAACCAAAATGTATGTAAATTTTCCAGAAGTTGGGCTCACTTTTTAGGACAGATCACAGATGTAAATAAAAAGGTGGAATCTCAATTAGGGATAGAAGGATTAGTTTAATTTCTTAAAATCATATGGGGTTTGAGTCTGGCAAATTTACTTGGGGTTTCTCCTCCTTTTTTTGCGGTAAGTAACAAATCCAAGTATGGTTTACTGGTTACGTTTTGCTAGTATTTATTTTTCTTCAGATACTAACCAATCTTCAACTGTGAAACGTTTAAATGTAAAAATATTTTGATATGAAGGTGCTCCTAAAATGATACTTCTATAATACTCCATATAATTTAGAATACTGTCACTGGTATTTCGACCAGATTAAACTGTGTGACTGTGATATGTTATGAGCTTCAGTTTAAGACATTTGGTTTGTTTAAATGTTTTTGGAGATAGTTATAATTTTACCTGTTTAGTAAGAAAAGAGAATCTTTTTGTACAATATAGCGTTATTTCAGTTTTTCTTTAAAATTTTTTAGCTGTAAAAATCAATGTCCTCTCAAAGAAGATGTTATTCCCCCTCCCACATCAGTACCAGTTGAAGGCCTGCATAAAGCATCATCATCTGATTCGCTCTCTGCAGGGCTTTGTCCTTCAACTCTTTGAGCTTGGGTAAGCCTTTAAATTTTATGGTCCTTTTCCACTCTGGGCATTTTATATTATTTTAGAACTTGCTTATACCCATGTCTTCTTTCTCCAGTGCTACATTGTAGTTCCTTCTTTGTCAACTAGAAGGTAAGATGCCCCTGTGTCGAGATTAAGTGTGATCATGTCCAACATACCAAATTAGTGATTAGGACATTATATGCTTTTAGCACAGACATTAATGTTCTGGGATATGTTTTCTCAATGTCTACATCCTGTGCTTATCGTTTCTTAGGAGACATGATAACAATCTATTGTGAAGCGATTCTTTTGTTCAATCTAGACTTTGTCTTTCTCCTTTCTTTAGTTTATCAGCTTAAAAGTCGGTTTCCATGAACGAAAGATGATATTACTGCCTCCTACATCGAATGACTCGATGGCTCAACTAAAGAAGCATCATTTGATCTCAATTCATCAGGTATTTGATACCTTATCTCTTTGAGCTTCAGCAAGTTTATAATTGTGTCATCCTTCATTAATATTGTTTTGCTTATACCATCTTCTCCTTCTTTAGTTCTATGCAATTCTCTTCTTTTTTTTTAAAATCTAGAATAGATGGTTAGTAGGGAGTAGGTATGTATCCAAAGCCCCAAGGTATATATATAATTTCCACAATGTACATCTCCAAAATTTGGTCTCCAAACCTTGTGAATAGTGAAACAGGCCTCTTGTATTAGACTCAAAATATCTGGATGCGAGTTTGTCGGTTCAAAATCATTTCAAAGCTGAATTTGCTGCGGTATGCCCCGGTCTTGTGGAATTTGAATTTCAAGTAAACAGTGTTAGTTCTTGTGCATTGTTTCGGTGGGAAATTCTGGAATGCAGGAGGCTGATGTTTGTTTTTAACATCGAAACCATTGAATAATCGAGATTGACTGCCTGTATATATCATGCCTGACAGTATACAATGCGAAGCAAGTGATGATCTAAAGGAATTTGTGTCGTTCTGAGTTTAAAAAAAGGTGATCCGTCAGATTTGGAAACCCTTAACAGCTGTGCACAACATTCAGTCACGGGAAAGCTGTAGGGTTTTAGTAGTACAAACTTAGAGTTAGGTGTCAACTTTTACTTGAAGAAGAAGAAGGCGGGTGTTGTCGTCATGGTCACCGTCGGAATCGCCGTCAAGTATAATCAGAGTGGGATCAACTTCCCTATTACATTGTATAAATCATCTCTGATACAAATAGTGTATAGTTGACAAATGTTTTAATTTTTATTTTTTTGAAAGAGAGATCTAGACAAATGTCCTAATTTTATTTTTTGAAAGAGAGATCCAAAACCCTATTTGAGAAGGAACAACTTTGAAAGGGTTGGATCAAGAGATATACTATATAATGCTTTTGGCTAACCTCTCCCATAATTGAGTCACCCTTGGGTTCTCACTATTTTTGATTTGTAGTGACCAACGGCTAGAGGAAAAACCCTAAATTGAGTTATTCTGTTTTTTATTTTCCATACGCAGGGCACACCTCAGAGTTCTCTAATCCATTTAGACTCCTGCTAATAAATAAAGCGAATTTCTTTTTCTATTAAAGAAAAGTAAATTTCTTCTTCTTTTTTTTTTCCCTTTCGACTCTTAACTTCTGTACTACTTTTGTTTATCAACTTCTATGTATACAATTTCTCATTAATAAAATGCTTTTTCAATATTAATTAGCTTTCTTTATTATCCTCAAAATAGATATTTTGATATATATATATTAATTATTATTTTTGTCAAAATAAATATTTTAAATAAATTATTTGATGCTTATCAAATTTCATTTAATATATTATCATTTATGATCACATAGATACACACCCGCACACATGAGTGACGTATCCTGCATGTATTTCGGTATGCTGCACCCGCAACTTGGTACTTAGATCTTTATATGTCATGAAGTTGTTTATGAACTTTTTCTAAATCATTAAGTAGTTGTATTCAGAAGGTTAATATGGAAAAGGTTTGGACTTTCAGCTGGCCTCTTTAGCCAAAAAAATGCAAAAAATTTCAAGACCAATCAAGCCAATCTGGTGGGAATGCCCGATGCTATATTCTGATATAAAATTTAATAAGTCCATCGGGTGAAATATGTATGGAGCCTTGTGGATTATCTCTCTCTTCAAGAATTTGGTTTTTTTTCCCCTCTGATTTTGCTTTTTAAATAATGTGCTATTCTGGCGGCAACATTTTCTTACAGTGGATGTATAGCATACATGTAATCCAGAGGCATTACACACTTGAATTGGTTTTTCCTTTTTGAACTACATATCAGTCGACTAATAGAATACTTAATATTCTAGTCAGCTCTTCTTCAAAGATTAACAATATCTCGTTTCTATTTTCCCTTCCCTGTATTTTGTAGTTTTTCACATCATTTTTTAATTGATAAAGGGGTACTTCAAATTTTAAGATGAAATAGAAAACTAAATCTGGTTTATGGCATCCTGCTAGAGATGATTGGCTAGCCATAGCCTCTTCAATGATGAGAAATTTATGTTTTATTTTTAGTACTTACGATGTACAATTAGGGACCTAACAACTATAGATAAACCTCTGAAATTTTGTTTTCCTCTTCTGTTTTCATGTTTTTAGTTTTTACACTTCGCAGAAAGAGGCCTACTATTCTTTCTGGATTTTGGCAGCTATTAGTCACCTTTCATATATAAATCAATATTTACTAGTATATTATCAGATTATAGGTCTGAAAACCATTTTAAATCATGAGTTCACGGTACTTCTCGGATGGTTCAATCCTGCCTTGTCTTCCACTTTATTTTCTCGGCAGTACTATTGTTATCAAGGTCCTTTGATACTGCACTAGTACTGAATATATCTGGTGTTATGGGCTTATGGATATTAGATAGTTTGAATAGCATTAGTGTAATCGGTAAAACAAAGTCCAAGCAAATCCCTCGTATCCTTGTAATAAAGATGAATGCCATAGAAATTCTCGAGTTTCCTGATATAGAAATTATCGATATACTCAAGTGGATAGCATCGGTAGCCTCCTTCCCAACCAATTACGCATATCCTTGTAATAAAGAAGAATGCCATTTCCAATGTCCATGGCTTAGGATGCAGTTAATGGAATTATTTTTCCTCTGCAAATAGGCTTGAAGAGAAGCTTACCAACTTAGAGTCCGAAAATAAAGTTCTCCGTCAGCAGGCTCTATCCATGGCACAGAATAATAAGGTCTTATCAGACTTAGAGGCAGAAAATAAAGCTCTTCGTCAAAAAGTTCTGACAATGGCTCAAAGTCACAAACTTCTAGCAGGACGTTCAAAATCAGTTATTCAGGTACTCCTAGAGAAAAGGTGATTTTGCATTGGTCTATGAAATCTTGTTTATTTCTCACGTGCTCTATTGTTTCAATTGTCTTTTGAACTTGCAGAGGGGTGAAAGCACAAAAGCTGCTATAGTAAGTCTAACTGATTAGAATATTTGTTGAGTTTTATGTTTGTGTCGGTCACTGGGCTTTTCATTGATTACAAATGATATTGTATAGGATCTCCCAAGTCCTTCAGTAAAACAGCTGAAGGAACATACTGAGGTAGAGGAGAGGCCACAAAAATCACTGAATGAGAAGCAGCAGGAGTACCAGGACTTGCTCATCCGGTGTCTTGCGCAGCACCTAGGATTCTCTAGAGGTAGACCTGTTGCTGCCTGTATAATATACAAATGCCTAAAGCACTGGAGATCATTTGAAGTTGAACGGACTAGCATTTTCGACCGAATTATACAAACCATAGGCCATGCTATTGAGGTATATGGATTTTTAGTGTCTAATCCTTCAACAGTGCAATGCTAATCTACTCTGAAATTCTCGCTTTCTCAGATCGTTTTATCTTTCTGTAAACTTCTGTTAATTGTAGACACAGGAAAACAATGAAACATTAGCATATTGGTTATCAAATGCATCAACTCTGCTGTTGTTGCTGCAACGTACACTCAAAGCTAGCGGTGCTGCTGGTATGACTCCACAGAATCGGCGATCTCCGTCAGCTACTCTATTCGGGAGGATGACACGGGTAAATCAAATTTCTTTATTGACAACGAGATTATGTTATTCAGCAGAATTTCTAAGCCATGCAATATCTACTTTTAGAGCTTCCGTGGAACTCCGCAAGGTGTTGACCTTTCTTTTGCCAATGGTGAGCGGGCTGGTGGAGTGGACACCTTATCCCAAGTTGAAGCCAAATATCCTGCTTTGTTGTTTAAACAGCAACTGACAGCTTATGTTGAAAAAATATATGGCATGATCCGGGATAATCTTAAGAAAGAGATTTCACCGCTACTTGGCTTGTGTATACAGGTATGATGTAATGTGCATAAAATAACTCAGAAGGACACTTTAAAATATATTTATCTGGAGATTAAATGGTGTAGGCACCCAGAATATCCAGAGCAAGCTTAATCAAGGGGACAGCTCGTACACTTGCAAATGCTGCTGCACAAGAAATTTTGACCGCTCATTGGCAAGGGATTGTAAAGAGTATTGGGAATTTCTTGAATATTTTGAAATCTAATCATGTAAGTATCTATTATGATATTGTTTCTTCTCTGTTTCTGGTTTACACTTTACCTTGCCTTCAACATGTTTTTGCCCCGGTATTTTTGGCAACTCGTGATTTTGGTTGGGAACGAGGACTAATGCACATATTATTATCTTTTGACCCAACTGGATACTTGATAGCCAAAAGTTCTTTGTGCAGATGATATAATTATAACAGTATATTTTCATAATGTCAATAATCACCGAGCAAATTCCGCTCTTAATATAATACAATTTCCATTAAACTATGTCATAACTTTTGTTTGCTTCTCAGGTACCCCCAATTTTAGTTCGTAAGGTGTTCACGCAGACATTTTCTTTCATCAATGTGCAATTATTTAACAGGTATCTGTTTAATAGCATCTTTATAATTGTTTCTGTTTCTGTAAGATTCTTCACTTAAATATAGTATTCCTTTTAGTTACCCCTTTCTGGTCGCAGCCTGCTTTTGAGACGAGAATGCTGTTCATTTAGCAATGGTGAGTATGTCAAGGCTGGATTAGCGGAACTCGAACAGTGGTGCTATAAGGCAACTGATGAGGTAATCAAGTTCTGCATATTACTATCGATAATGTTTACCTTGATTTCCTGACTGGTGAAAGAACACAATATCCAGTATGCAGGTTCATCGTGGGATGAGCTCAAGCATATAAGACAGGCTATTGGCTTCCTGGTATCACATTGCTATAATATAAAATCTTTAGCTATGCTTGTGTTATCTTAAGATATTTGAAATTGCAAAACATTTGTTTCGTACATGTTTTCGTTTCGCTTTTGCTCTAGTTTTTTCCATGTTATGTTTTGCACTGTAATCTGCTTTCCCCACTTTATAGATAGAATGCCTATTTTTTGTGGCTGTTACTCCAGAAGTCTGGGAAATACTGAACCTATAGAGCAGTTGAACTGAAGGATAAAAAATAGATGATGTGTGCAGCAAGAACAAAATATATTGTAATTCTCTAGAATTTGCTCACGCCACTATGTGCATGTATCCTAATCTGGTTTCCTAATAATATAGGTTATACATCAGAAGCCACAGAAAACGCTGGATGAAATAAGTCATGATCTTTGTCCTGTGAGTGGTTGTCGAAGTTTCTTTCGATGAACTTATTACTTTAAAACTGTATATTATCCATCATTCTGAATATGTTAATTTTCTGCAGGTGCTCAGTATTCAACAACTGTATAGAATCTGCACCATGTATTGGGATGACAAGTATGGCACACACAGTGTTTCGCCAGATGTAAGTCTGAATCAATGTTCATTCACTCAGTTGTTCACTATGTAACGTTTGTTTAGGTTATGATTCTAAGACATCTAAGGTACACAATCTCACCTAATAACTTCTTATGATAGGTTTACTTAGTTATAAACCTCACCACCATTAATACATTTGCCAAATTCCTTAAAAGACCTTAAATGCTGTTGGATTAAGTAGAACGGTGAAGAAGCTTAGCCGTGCTTTTTAATTTATAATTTTCATCTAAATTGACAGGTAATATCCAACATGAGGGTATTAATGACAGAAGATTCAAATAATGCTGTTAGCAGTTCCTTCCTGCTGGATGATGATTCCAGGTTAAAAATGACAATAAAATCTGATTTCATTGATTGTTGCTTTTTTTCAGATTTTCGTTCTTTGATGGAGTCGTAGTTGTTTGTAACCTTAAACACATGATGCAGCATACCGTTCTCTGTTGACGATCTCTCTAAATCAATGGATCAAATTGATATTGCTGACATTGAGCCACCACCACTTATTCGTGAAAATTCAGGATTCAGTTTTCTATTGCCTCAATGATGACCGACTGCTTCTTGTCATGGATTTGTCTAATTAGTTGCTAACACATTCTCCCCTTTTAAACCTAAAGGTGGCGGTACAATGATTTTATTACAGCATAATTTTTTCAAATAAATGAATAAAAATAAGTAGATTATTGTGTTTCTTTTCCGATCGTTATTGTTACATATAGGTCAATCAGGCATCACTTATGGGCTTGCTGTTGTACTTGGCCTCGGCTCAGGCTCTCAATGCTGCACCGCTTGGGAAACAACTGCATTTTTCTCATGGAAGAAGCAACAAATGACATTCCAGTACATAGTTCCTATATTGATTGAAAGATATCTTTGAAGACTTGAGGATACAATTTTCATTGGACTGTGATGGGAATCAAGGGGATTATATTCCCTTAAAATGTAAGGAGTTTCAATTAGATTTAAATATGAAGTTGCAGAGTTTCAGTCCTCACCACAACCCCCACCCCACCCCACCCACCCCACCCACCCACCGCCCTCCGGTTCGACCAAGATGGCCATGACTGCCTCTTCACAAATAAGAGGTTGCATTGCCACGGGGACGTGCGCGCGCGTAATAATATAAATTTCTTGAAGCTATACTTTTATTTATTGGGTCTCTTTGTTATCTTTCTTCATCATTTTATTTATTCAAGTTGTTAAATTGACAGTTCTCGTATCGGGTGAATAACTGGTTTATTTTTAGCAACATGGATTTCTGATTCCTTTTATGGGTTTCAGTGACACAGCAGTTCATCCAGCTGGATAAAAATTGCGATAACAAATCATCTTCATTGATGATATCACTAGAGGTCTCGAGAATTATTAACTTGACATTAATTTATTTTTTTGGCCCAACTTCCCAGTATAGTCTTGTGGCATGAATCACGGCACACATTGCTCTATATTTTCATTTTGCCCACAGAAAATTTCTCAACGTAAGTTGGAAAACTATATTGACAGAGCAACTTGGAGGATTGGCATTTGAATATGGTTTTGTGATATTTGGTTGGTTCTAAAAAAATTTGAAATTTGAATCTGATTTTGAGATACTCCGGTATTTTGAGTTTTTTCATATATAGTAATATCGTACATTTTATTATATTTAAATAATGATAATTTTTTTTCATAAAATTTGTTAGAAATATTTAATTGATGAGAAAAATATAATGACAACATTTTCAAGTATAACATTGTAATAAAACCTTTGCAAATGTAATTCTATTAGTGGCATAAAATTTTATTTTCAAACATAACTTTTTACGTGACGAGAATATTATTTAATATAGAAGTAGTGAAGTATGTAACCCTTTAATGACTCAAGAGTAATTTACCAAGTATGATCCATCAATTTTTAAGAATATGTAAAATATCATTTATTATAAAAAAAAAATGGATTATAAAATATCACTTATTATAAAGCAAATAGAATACTTTATTTTGTTTATTAGAAATTGAAAAATAGAAGTATTTTGTAAAAAAATTAGTACAAATAAAATTTTAAAATTAAATAAAATATTTAATGATTATTACATTTCGCCTAAAGAGTGTCAACCTGAATCGAAGACAATATTTTGAACACTCGTTAGGAGTTTTTACCTACACGAGGCGTACGCTACGTCGATTACGTGGTCCATTAACTGTTACGTTCTTTACAAATAATTATTAATTTACAGTACTTATCCATTAGCTGTTACGTCCTTTACAAATAATTAATTAATTTACGGTACTCAGACGGTTCTAGTGCTGTCTCTACGTCTAGTGGAATATTGTACTACCGACTACTCCTCCGGTCCGTTCATTTTTTACGCGTAAGAATTTATTAATTTCATGTTTAATTAATTAAAATAAATATAAAATTTTAATATTATTTTATAAATTTTATTGGTAAAAATAAAAGAGGAGAAGTAAGTATTTAGTATGAGCATTAAGTCATTAACATTTATATTGAAAATATAAAGAATATATAAATATAAACATTTCATTATCTCTAAAAAAAATGCACAGAGGGAGTATTTTATTCTAAATTACAGATTGGTTACGGTCTCTGTCGTTGAAAATGATTTTAAATTATAGACAACGGATGGGTTTGGTACGTGGTAGTTATATAAAAAACTACATTCAAATATTGATTAAAAAGATATTTTGATTATGAAATTGTGAAACTTATGATCTAAATTTTAAGAATCAAATATTCAAATATTATCAGTTAGATTCACTAGCTTGTATTGATAAAATTTCATATCTAAAAAAGATGTGAGGTATGTGATAGATTATATAAAAATTAAATTCCAATTTATCCTTTATTTACTGTCTAATAGCTTATGTTAAATTTGTATTTAAGATAAGGAATGGACTCTTATCAGGGAAAAAAAGAGAAGGAAAGAAAAAAAAATATCTGTGATCATGTTTTCAGTTTTTATTAATTTGATAGGTAAGTTTTCGTGTGGTGTAAAAAATTGGGGTAAATATAATTGCAACTATCATCATTTTCATGCTATTTATTGTTAAATATAAAAAAAAATTATTCGGCTCAAATAATTAAATACAAAAGATTATATATGAATCCACGGAATAAAATGAAATTTAAAAGCATCTCTAAATATATAATCATAGAATAACATAATAAATTATAGAGAGTATCAATTATATTAATAAAATCATTTTAAATTATAAAAAATCAATCGATTTATATTTGCTAATTAATGGGAGTATATGTTCATTCAATTATAAGAATCAAAGTTATCAA
The DNA here is from genome assembly GCA_014636745.2 of Centella asiatica. NCBI lineage: Eukaryota > Viridiplantae > Streptophyta > Magnoliopsida > Apiales > Apiaceae > Centella > Centella asiatica. The sequence goes on from CM025787.1 coordinate 36,136,592, forward strand.
ACAATATATACATTATAATACATTGTATGTATGTTTGAGATTGAAATATACTTTGGATTTCATTTATCAAGATCGAATTAGAAGCAAAAAAGAAGGATAAATTTCCTTACAACACATACAATTCAATTATACTATATTCTAAAAATTAAAACATATTATCTCATTTGTTTAATTTGTTCGGACGTGTTAATAATGAAACTCACAAGGACAAGTTGTCCTCCTCCTATAGTGGACGTGGTAGTCAAACGAACGACAATAAATTTAATTTTTCCGGCGAGGAAATTAAGAAGGAGAATGATAATGTAAAAGTATACTCCATCAATCACCATACTTCGCTACTACACTACTTTTTTATGTTTCAACGTTTGACATATATTTTAAAATCATCATCCTTCGCTATTATTTTTTCTATTTCAACATTTTAGAAACGACCTGTTTTCTTGATTTTTTTTTATGTGGTTAAAAATTAAAGATGTTATATGCTATCACAATTACAATCACAGGCATCGTTGAGTAAGAAAAACATCATAATTTTTTAAAATTATTTTGATAATATACTCCTTATGTTTCAAAATTAGTGTTATGTTTTTAAAATGATAGTTTTTAAAGATAATTTATGTTCCGAATATATTTTTATTATCATGTTATTTAATAATAGTGAGAGTTATGGTAAAAATCATCAAGTAGTGGATGTAATGGAGTTAATTGATATAGTAGAATTGTAGAATGATATTTAAGAAATTTCGTTACAAACTATAGTTTAAAAATAAAAATGTATCTCTGATTTTAAAACAATAAAAAAAAGAATATGTATTTCTAATTTTAGAACAGAAGGAATAATTTTTATTCTAATACGGAGTATTCTTTCCTTTCAAAAATATATGATATTTATTTTTTTTCAAATATTTTTTAATAAAACTTAATATATATTAAATATTATTTTTCCAAAAAAATTGAAAACTTAAATACTTTAAATAAAGATTAAATTGATAGAAAAATTAAAAATACTTCGTATAAAATATTTAAAATATATCAAATTTTATCTAAAATTACATGAAAAAAGAGTGATTATTGACTTTAAGAAAAAATTAACAAAAGTTTCTGCGCCTTCCTTTGGACCTACTGCAAATTGCAAAATCATATACTTCATTTGTCTAATTTTATATGTCATATTTGGTAATTTTTACTTGTTTAAATATAATTAAGGAAATGCTATGAACACCGACAAATTATACAAATAAATGTATACAAATATACGTGTCAAGTTATCAACCAATAAAATTTTAATTGTGGACCCATCAGGGTTTACTAATTCCTTATAGAATTTAGACGCATCATTTAGTTGTGTACAAGATGATGTCTATAGCACCACTTATATAATTATAGCACACATTATTTAAATAGAATTTAAAGGGTAATTTTTTGTATTCACAATCACATTTAATGCACTAATTGATTTCCAATCTTTGTAACATTTATTATAAAAAAGATAAATAAATATTTCCTTTATTCATATTTATATGTCATTTGATTTTTTAACACATAATTTTAGGTGTAATTTTGTATATATTAAATATTTTATTTAATATAATCATTTTATGCATAATAATTCTAATTTAAAATATTTTTACTTTTTAATTTTTTAAAAATAAAATAAAATATTTAACATGTATAAAATGTACATAAAATTACGTTAAAAAAATTATGTAAATAAGAATTATGGAAGTAATTTTATATCATCGTTTACTGCAAAATAATAATATTAATATTATTTCCTAAATAAGTGTAGATTCCGACGTAAAAATATCAGTTAACTGAGATTGTATGTGCACTTATTTATTCAAAATTGATAACCTCCCACCCACCCTTCCCCACCCTCGCAAGAAAGTACTAAAAAGATGCAGGACACTCCAAAGCTCCATTATATAAACAGCACCGAAAAAAGCATACAGTGCCATAGCTCATAATAGTTTACATCAATCTCCCCCGGCAATTTACCAGCCGCCAGACAACATGATTTCCGTCACCTCCCCCCTCCACACAGCCACCATCCACCGCCACAAAGCTACCATAAACAGAACCCACATGCTCTTCCACCTCCTCCTCATTTTCTCCCTCCTATACTACAGACTTGTCTCTCTCTTCAAATCGGAAGATTCCAACTTTCCGGCGACCGCATGGATTTCAATGACCGTCGCCGAAATCATGTTAACCATCGTTTGGATCTTCATTCAGTCTTTCCGGTGGAGGCCGATCTCCCGGTTGGTCCACCAGGAAAATCTCCCCGGCGACGAAGTGTTGCCCGGGGTCGATGTTTTTATATGCACCGCCGATCCGAAAAAAGAGCCGACGCTGGAAGTGATGAACACGGTTATATCGTCTATGTGCTTGGATTACCCGCCGGAGAAACTCGCCGTTTATCTCTCCGACGACGGCGGCGCCGTAGTGACGCTGAACGGAATGAAGGAGGCTGCCGTATTTTGTAGGTCGTGGATTCCGTTTTGCAGGAAGTATAATATAAAGAATAGGTGTCCCAGAGCTTACTTCTCGAGTTTTAGCGACGGTACTAGCGACGAAAGAGAGATTCGTGGCGTAGAGTTTCAAGCTGAAGAAGAAAGCATTAAGGTCTGTGATATTCATCATTTCTTGCATTGAATTTAAAATAGTTTTTACAGGTAATAATCGCACGTGATTTTGTATTTATATGTGCAGATTACTTTATATTGCAATGCATATACCACACCTGAAAACATAGCATTATACAATAATATAAAATATAAAATTTTTTAGTTACTTTTAGAGTATCATATTACTTTCTTTGTGCAATGATTATTGCTATAGTGAAAATGATAATACCCCTTTTGTCCATAAGTATGTCGTTATTAAACTCAGCCACATATTATATAATGAAATTGTACTTTATAAAGTAATGCTATTACTAATATACGGAGTATCTTTTATTAACATTTATTAAAACCCGTTAGTTGAGGTTAAAATAGGAAAATAAAAAAATATTTTTGGAAATAATAAAATGACATATACTTCATTAGTCTAAAAAAGGAGGATTGAAATATAATTTGCATGCAATTTATGGAGATCACTTTTTAGAAGTAAAATTTATATTATATGATTGATGTGAGTTTACCTAATATTTTTTAAATATAAAAGTTATACTTATTATTTTTTTTAAAAAAAGAAGTGAGTTAACTCTAAAGGGCGAAATAATTATTATATAACTTTTGATGTACTTAAATCATTTTTTTTAGAACAAAATTTTATTATACTTAAGAAATCTTTTATGAGACGGAGGTAATATATATTTATAAATAAACTCTATTAAATCACTAATGTACGGACAGAGGTAGTACTAAAATTTTAATTATGTCATAATTATTTTAGGCTATGTTTGATAAAATTGAATAAAAATTGTTGAATAAAGAAGTAAGCCGAATGAATTATAAATTAAATTTGAACATGAATATTAATCCTTTTTATCTGTTTGTTAGTTTACATGACTGAGTCATTTGAACGATATGAAAATTTAAATTTACCCTTCTAAAATAATTTTAATGATTGTATTTGATGGTTTAAGTATAATTTTTATTTGAGTTACCATCATAAATAATATATTTCTTTGCACTATTTATAACAAAACAAAAAACAATTGAAAGAACTAATTTGAAATATGAAATGCATATTTTCTTCTTATAAACATAAAAATTAAGTGAGTGGGATTTTGCCTTCTTGCTCATTTTTAAATATTAAAAATATTTATTATAAAAATAATAGTTATTATCTTGAAAATAATTAATGAAACTATTATAACATTAGTATATACAAATTTTCTTTGATTTTCAGTATCTGGTTATATAACAGTTATAGACGAGAATTTCAAATCATTCATTTTTTTTGTACGCATAGTACAATATTTTATATACAAAATAGAATTTATGTATGAACATAACGAAAACTGATGTGAAAATAACAATTTCTTAAATTAATAGGTTAGGTGAGAAGAACCAAAAGATATAGAGATGCGCGATAAGTTTAATTATTAAACCGCCATTGCGTAACTAATGCTGAATACTCAACTCATTATCATTTTTTATAAATGAATATTTAACTATTTATTTTTATGATGTGATTTATACTGCTATAGTTGACCCACGTCTTACTTTGCTCACGGTCCACGGCGGCTGACATATATTGCCGATGCATATCACGCATGTATTCGCAACGTTCATATTTTTAACTCTTTTTTTACAGTAGTTATTTTTTTTTTTTCTGTAAATTAGTAGGCCGTTGTAATAGTGCAATACATGAGCCACGAATAAAGACTAGGATATCAAATTATCGGGGATAGGCCATCTCTCTTAGAAAAATAAATTTAATATCGTGTGACCTAATGTTCCACATATTATATATTAAAGTGATAAAATTAGATACTACACTAGATTTTATAGTGTTTTTTTTCTGTTACAAAGTTTTATAGTGTTTTAAAAATATTTTTGGGTCGTGGTGAATTATTGTAACCAAACATAAAATTCGAAGTATTAATATATTTAATTCACTAATTTTAGTCTAACATATTTATACGTAAATTTGATTTTAAATTATTAATATTTACAATAGAAAACTAAAACATCTTTTTGGGAGGGAGGGATAGTTAAATGCATATGTTTGCACACACGGTCATATATGTTAAAGGGAAAAAAGACTTTTAGTGAATTTTGGAAGAAAAATTCTGTTACAATCAAATAAATGTTTTACATTTTGATATTAGTTTTTTCGATAGTAATTTTAGTATTTTCGTAATAATTTTAGTACTCTTTTTTATCAGCGAAATACTTCTACAACTAAACTAATTCTCACCCTATTCATTCTCACCCGCTCTTAACCACTTGAGTTAACCCACAATCTCGTAATTTTAGTATTTTTAATAATAATTTTAATATTAAAATGAAATTAATAAAAATTTCGCTTATTAAAATCATATTTTGTATGTCAGTATATAACAAAGTGACATTGACTTGTTAAATCATATCACAAAATTCAAATGTTACATATAATATAGAAAAAATATGAAAGTTAATTGTATATATATTTAAAGCGTCTATATAATCTAGCTTGTACTAATTTAATTGACCAGTAAATTTAAAAAATGTGATAAATGTGCAGTTAAAATACGAGCTCTTCAAGAAAAGTGTGGAGAGTGCTGGAGATGATGCTCCGGTTGATGACATGAACAGCATCTCCGGTGCTGGCCGTCCGCCTCTAGTCCAGGTACTCCATTATTGATGTATTAAACTTTGCCTAGATCAAGTTTATTTAATATTGATATTAATTAATTAATCAGCTTTAATATTCTCTTTGTTTAAAAAAAAACAATTATATTTCAAAAAAATTTGTGAAAGTGTATGATTAAAATACATAAAATTAGAAGAAAACAAACTATTTGTCATATGAAACATTATTAAATTAAACACTTGCCACAATATTTTCATGTTCAATTTCTTGAAAATGAAGTAAAACACTTCAACAAAAAACAAAAATGCTTGGAACTGAAGTTGTAGGAAATGTTGATCTAATCCTGGTTAACTCCTTAATATTAAATAAATAATTTGTCATCTGATAAAATGTTGTTGAATTCGTGTAATTAATATTCAAGTTTACTTAAACTTGTTGAAGGTGATTCACGATAATAGAGGAAATGAAGATGAGAGTAGTGATCTGAAGATGCCACTACTTGTTTATGTCTCTCGTGAAAGAAGGCCATCTTATCCGCATCGTTTTAAAGCCGGAGCACTCAATGCCCTTGTATGTTCTTTCTCAATAAATTTGCACGCACGCGCATACACAATCATGTATTTTAAGTATACGACGATATATAGTTCTCTAACTTTAAAGGGGTTAACTAATTTTGTTGCAGCTTCGAGTATCTGGAGTTCTTAGCAATTTTCCATATCTAGTGGTATTGGACTGTGACATGTATTGCAATGATCCAACATCTGCTAAGCAAGCAATGTGCTTACACCTTGATCAAAATATATCTACTGACTTGGCCTTTGTGCAATACCCTCAAGTCTTCTACAACGTTTCTAGGAATGACATCTATGATGGTCAAGCAAGATCTGCATACAAGGTACGTGTGTGTGTTTAATATCGTCTTTTAAAGTATTCTGAGTCCGAGTATTGTGACTGGAGAAAATGAGCGATAGATATATAGGCGAGTCACCTCTTGACAAGGTCCGACGCCGTTCAATCCAGACAACTAATTAACTCGTTTAGTTACTTGATTAATCTTTTATTAATATTGTAGACTAAGTGGCAAGGCATGGATGGCTTAAGAGGACCAGTTTTGACTGGTACTGGCTACTACCTGAAGAGAAAGGCATTATATGGAAGTCCTAACCAAGAAGGTGCATACCTCATTAAATCATTGTTATTTAGATTATTATTAGTACAGTGATATTTTTCTAAACAATTGTATGCAATGTGACATTATATTGTATTCAATCATAATTGCTTAAAGCTTAATTTATGGTATTAATTTCAGATGATTATCTCCATGAACCGGCCTCAACTTTTGGTTACTCGGACATGTTCATTGCCTCACTTCAAGGAAACAATGAAAAACAACATGTTGTCTCAGAGGAGGTTTTGAAGGAAGCACATTTATTGGCAAGTTGCAGCTTTGAGAAAGGCACAAAATGGGGCTCTGAGGCATGTCTCTTAAGATTGACATAACACAACTCCCAATTTCTTCACGCCTGATTATTTGGAAATACTTTAAACATATTAGTCTATAGAGGATTATGAGCCTGTTTGTTTCAGCTTAATTTTTGGAGATTACAGATTCGGATAATGTAATAGAATTTTCAAAACTTAAGCTGAAACAGATGATGTCTATTTATGACTTGACTTACATTCTTGATTTTAGTTTCTTGAACTGTAAACAGATAGGATACTCGTACGAGTGTCTGTTGGAGAGCACTTTCACAGGCTACTATCTGCAATGCAAAGGATGGAAATCGATGTACTGCTACCCGAAAAAGCCAGCTTTCTTGGGCTGTGCAACAGTTGATATGAAGGATGCAATGATTCAACTAAGGAAATGGACCGGCAATCTCTTAGAACTTGGTCTCTCAAAATTCAGTCCCCTCACCTATGCAATTTCGAGAATGTCTTTTCTTCAGAGCATGTGTTATGCATACTTCACTTTCCAGCCCTTAATGTCCGTTACAGCCCTCATTTATGGCATTGTTCCTCAATATTGCTTTCTCATGGGCATACCTCTCTTTCCAAAGGTTAGCTAGTGATCCATCAATTTTTCAGAGTTGTCTAGTATTGATAGTTAATCATTACTTTAGCTAACATTGACCACATTTATTTTGGCTTAATTTTTAGAGTTTCAAGATTCAAATTGTCTAATTTACAAAATAAGAATCTAGAATCTCTAAAATTTAAACCGACTACCCTAAAACTAAATTTTGTGTAGATTCGTAATGATTGTTTTCGTTATATATTTATAGGCAAATGATCCATGGCTAGCGGTGTTTGCAACTATATGGATATCTTCGCTTTTACAGCACATGTATGAAGTTTTTTCGAGTGGAGGCACGTTGAGGACATGGTGGAATGAACAGAGAATTTGGATCATAAGAGTAGTGTCCGGAAGCCTATTCGGATGCATAGACTGTCTGATGAAGAAGATTGGCATGTCGAAAACAGTGTTTAGGTTGACGAATAAATCGATTGAGAAAGAAAAACTTGACAACTATAAGAAGGGGAAATTTGATTTCCAGGGTGCTCAACTTTTCATGGTCCCTGTGGATGCACTGACCCTTTGGAACATTGTTTGTTTAGTAGGAGGAATATGGAGGATGATTCAGTTGGGAAATTTTAGTGACATGTTTGGACAACTTTTTTACTCTGTTTTTCTTCTAATTGTTAGTCGTCCTATGATCGAAGGGATGATTACCCGAATTAGAAAGTAAAATATGTAAAAATCTAAGACAGAATTTAGTTGTTTGTTCGATTTTATCTGGACTGAGGAATATCTCGTCAACTTATTTAAGTCAAGTATTTAGTCGATTAGCATTATGTAAGAGAATAAATAATGTATAAATCTGTCTTCGTCTAAATTTTGTATGTATATTTAGACTACTTTTTGAGATGATAAAATTATGCCCATATATCTCTTTAACTCATCCTTCTCTTCCCTCTTGTTGTTCTCAATCATACATCGAACAGATGGTATAAGAATGTGACTTGAGTCCTAGTTCAAACTTCACAATCATACCTAGCTTGTTTCAGAAAATCATAAAAGTCCAGTGAATTTATATATTAAATCATCGGGACGACATTTTTAACCAAAAAAGTTGATATAAAATTCATTATTTTCTTGATAAATCAATCATTAATTATAATACCAAGTAAGAATATGAAGAAAACAAATAAGTTGTGCGTTTAAATGACGAATGACTTGGTTTAGAGACTAGGAGGGAGGTAGTAGTTAGAAATAGTAATGGTGTTATCATCAAATTTCAGTCTTCTGATTGTCCCTTGCTTAAAAAAGAAACACAAAAACAAAAAACAGAAGGAAAAAAATGAATAAATACAATATATCTCATGCTCAAAAGAAATTAATTACTGTAATTGCATTATGTTACTAATTTGTCTTTTAATCCTTTTGAACAACTTTTAACGTTTTTGTCACGTCAAATGTGAAGGAAAAACTAGACACTTGTGAACACAAGCTGTGGATTGAGTTTATAATTTGTCCTTTCTATTTGTAGCTTTTCTCAATATATACTTCGACATTGCCACATTGGCATGAATAAATTATAAAATGAGAGACGGACTACAAAGATAAATAACATTTTTTTTTTACTATATCACCGAAACTTGTACGAAGTATGTAAATATCATTTTACCTTTAATTTGGTACAATCGTTGTATTAAAAGTTATATAATAAAAATATTGTATTATGTTATATATACCTTTATGTACACTTGTACATGAATGAAATCGTAGGTCTTCATTTTTCGACATAGAGAATACAAAATAAGAGCATATTGAACGTCTACACCTACACCTTTTATTTATTTAATAATTATTTAGGAAAAGAGCTGAGGGAGTATATTTTAGATATATTAATTCGAATCAAGTTAATTAAACACGAGTTTTATACTATAAATCAATTCTATCTAAGATTTTAATGAACGTTATTTATAAAAATTGTAAAATATTAATTGTAGGATTAATTCTTTTAAAAAAAGATATTCCATAAATAACGTTGTCAAGTAAATTCCAAGAGAAGGTGAAAAGATTTTAGTTTTCTACTGTCTCATCGACGTTACAATTTAAAAATAAAAATATAGGAGACAACACAAATACGACCGTAGTTAATAATAAAATACATCTATGCGTAATCAAAATGTATTTTCGTTTTGTTTGGTGTGAGCATATCGATCATGTTTATGGGTTGGAGATATATAAAAATTGAATTTGACATGTGAGACCATAGCTTTAGTTGATTATAAATAACAAATTAGAAATTATCGTTTTATCTACGTTCTTTGAGTGGACACACCATAAATTACTATAACTAGCAAATCAATTTTCTAAGTTTCTCTTCCACATCCATAAGCTATAATATTTCCTCACGTACATTATTTCCTATGTAATCTCTTCGTCCCAAAATTGTATATAAATTTATCTTTTAATATAATATTATTTGTGAACGTTATAATTTTATTTATGGTATGAATTTATAAAAAGAAAAAATATTAGTATAAAAGTTTGTATCTATAAGTATATTTCATGTAAATCATTATATTTTAGTTTAAAATAATTAAAATAAAATGTTATACTTCAATTTTAAATTATAAAATTCCATAAATTTACTTATGTGAACAAAACATATCTATAATCCTGAAGCAGAACGAATACATGACTGTATGATAAGAGCTATATGGCTAACATTCAGAGACAAGTGATCTTTAAAATTACTATATAAACGCAAGCATGTATAATTAAAGCCTTCTCAATTTTATTTTATTTTTCTGTTTCAAAAAGGTTAGAAAATGAAGTGAAGTTATCCCATTCCAAGATCTTTAAAAAACTTAATAGTTTGTGTTTAAATATTGTCTCTCATAAGAAATCAACGTAAATTCTACAAGAAAATATTCGAATTTTATCGGCTAAACGTATGAATCAAGAACATGTTAAATCGAGTGATGAAGATGAAAGTTACAACAGTTATAAAAGAAAGACATATCAATTTCATGAAACTTAGATTAATGATTTAAGTGTTGCATGGGAAGGATCCACCACTGCCGGCTACTTGAGTAATTAATCTATCTAATTAAAAACAATCCCTAAATAAATAAATAAAGAGACAATGACCTTTGTCTCAATTTTCTTTACGACAATGTTAATATAAGCAATTAAAGACCGACAATTTATAATACATTAAACCTTTAGACCCCGCAAACTTCCGTATAGACAAAGATTTTCTTTCTTTATTTATTGAACATGCACCGGGGAAATAAATTGTTGCAGATTTACTTGTCGTAATTTGACTGATTTTAAAATATATAGTTTGATATATAAAGTTTTATTTTTAAAAATTATAAAATTTGACTTTGATAATATTCAAAAAAAAATTTCATGACATTACATGTGCGCTTGTACGTATCTAATAACTATAAAAAGATGTTTTAATATCAAATATGGCTAATTTGATCAGGAAAAAAAAACAAATTATGACAATTAAATCAGAAAGAATGGATGGCTGGCGTACATTTTATGAAATGCTGTAAACTTATTTTACTCTATTCCAGGCCTTGAATTTTTTCAATTTGTCTCAAAATTATTGTCATTAATCTAGATGTAAATAATAGTACGAGTAGTCCATTATAAATTGATTTTTAGTTGGACGTTCAGCACACGATATCTACGTTTCCCTTAATTGTCTTTGACCTCTAACTAAATATTTACCTTATTCATTCCATCCTCTCTATATATATACATAAAAACTTTCACTTCAATTAAATTTTTGATCTATAATTAAGTTGTGATCATTTTTATGGAATTGATAAATTCGGGTGATGAGGAACTTGATCAACCTGAGTTAAGTCGAATTGATGACGATGATTCGGGGACAAGAAGATCATATGATTGTGTGTTTTGTAAACGAGGTTTCAACACAGCTCAAGCATTGGGTGGACATATGAACATTCATAGAAAACATAGAGCCAAGATTAGTGCTACTAATACTAATCACAAGCACGATTATAGTTATAATCCTACACCTCGATTCGCGTGCCAGCCGATTTCACCATGGTGTGTTGCAGCAGATCAAGGGGCACAAGATCATCGGTTTCAAAAGTTTTTACCGGCAGTTTCAACATGTTCATTAGTTGATGAACATGGCCGAGATGATCATATGTTGCACGCGATTAATCCGACTGGAGAAGATTATGGCTTGAAGAGGTTGCAGTTTGGAAATTTTAGAGAAGAGATGGACAAGAGAAGAAGTGGAGGCGAAGATGAACATGAACTGGATTTGGAGCTTCGGCTTGGGAATTATCCCTAGTGATATATATCTTACCTCCTCCTTTAATTTAGAGTAAATAGGAGTCTGTTTGTTTCGATTTCAGTTTTTGAGATTATAAACTCTTATTGATAATATAATTTACGTTATTAGAATTTAAAATTTTGAAATTTAAGCTGGAAAAAACGAGATCCGTATATACTATGTAGATATAAATGCAAAAATAACATTTTACAAGCTACCATATATATTATTACAAATTAAGTGGCTTTTACATATGTGCATCTATATTTTTTTGGCAGTTTTTATTACATATATGTTATAAATTGATTTAACTATAGCATCATTCTCCAGCTTCCATATATGTTCTGCTATATGAGCAATATGAACTTCCTGTGTGCTTTTGCAATTTGATATGCAGCAAATTTAGGGTTTCAGCTGTATTTCAGAAGATGACTAATTGTGTGATATATGTATGGTTTCAGCTAGGAAGAGTTATTGGAGTACTCCATCGTGTGTGTGTGTGTGTGTATCTGTGTGTGTATAGTGTTTAGTTATAGGGAATTATATTCAGTGATTTTGCTGAAGAAATGGCACCTATATATATAAAACTAGCTAATATATATTGGCTATGCAGTCTCTTCTTGTAAACTATATATGAGGATTTTTATTATTGTTTTTCTGGAGGGTATATATTATATATGTATGATCATAATACTAATTATTTATCAAAAGAAATGGGGAAATGGCAGTAGACATGAGCAAGCCAAGCTGAAAAGGGGTTTATAATTAATTACCTAAGTTGTTTGTATACAGATAAATACATAACCTATGTAGTGCATATATGATATATATATATACACACACACACATGCATGTGTGCTGCATCTTAGGGAACTTATCATCAAATCCTGAAGCTTCAAAACCTCATAAAAGTATATAAATTTCATGCATGATAAACTTCACCTTAATTCTGTCATCTGAATTCGCTATTCCATACATCTTGTCTTATCATTTTTTTTATAATAGACAAGTATGTGAATTTTTTTTATGAAAAAATCTAAAAATTCTAAGATAATATAACATCTCTAAAAAAAACACAAAATAAACTACGAAAAGAGATAGAAAATTTTAAATTCAATATTATACGTTGGACTAACTAATTATAGGCAAGTAAATTAATTAATGTAGATAGAAACTCCATACCATTAAAAACAGTTTGAAGAAAACAAACAAGTACAATACAACGATTACATAATAACAGTACATACTGAAATTACATTTTAGCCCACAACAATGGGTATTTGACCAAGTCCCTAATATCTTGACGAAAGTTGACCTCCTGAAATTTTTGACCGTTGTCAAGACACTAGAGAGGAAGAACTCCGTTACAGCCCAAAACGCAAAGCTACCCTGCAAGACAAAATATATAAAATATGTATTAATTTTTACAACATAATTAATGTAGTCTATTTATTTTTCTGTAGTTTCACAGTTTGATTATGTTATACATATGTACAGTAATTTGGCATTCAAATATAATGTATCCATAGGCATGTAGTATTCTGTCCATTTCAAAATACAAATGTAACAAAAAGAAAAAAGAAAAAAAAGTAGACACATTTGAAGATAATTATTTTTTTATTATTCATATAAATGCATATTAAATAAGACTCGATATGAGCATATTAAATATCCATACCACCTTATAGGCGTAGGTTGTAGGAATTCGGTATCTCGAACTTAAGGGATATTAAATTTAAAATATATTAGAGTTATATTTAAATTTTTTAATCAAATAACAACATATTATACATAAAAATTTTGAGATTTAAAGTCTTGGAATACAATATCATATTAGTAACTAATAGTTTTTGTTATAAACTATATATATATATTAGGATTGTATCAATTATAATCAAAAGAATTTCTCAATTACGGAGTATAATCAAGACTATACATAGAGGGTAGCATAAAAGTAACGCCTGACCATGACTTTTTGGTATTTTCCGTTTCTTCGGATTCCTTATCGTCTTTTTATTTTATATAATAAAATTTCGTATCCGTTTAAAATACCAGCACCAGTGGTCTAGTGGTAGAATAGTACCCTGCCACGGTACAGACCCGGGTTCGATTCCCGGCTGGTGCATTTTTTCCCTCCCCTAAATTATTAGGGTTAAAATTTGAAATTTGATGACCGTTAGAGGCTTCCGGCTTAAAAATTAAGTTAAAATGGAGGATAATTGAAGTGTATAGTATAATCAAATATATTTTAATTTCGCAAACTAAATAAGCAATTAGTTTCTTCAATCTAGGATCAAGTGGAGAAAAGTTAGAAGCACAAAATTAAGATTTATATGCAAGAAAATATTTACAAAAAGAAAGAGGGTATAGCAACACGTTATATGTACCTTTGAACTCTGTAGTCTGACCAACTAATCCTTTTTACAGAGAAGAGATGCAAAGTTGTAAAATTTAGTAGTAGTAGTAGTAGTAATTACAATTCATGAACCTAATTACCTAGTCAGGTAGTACACAATGAGGAACACCACAATGAAAAAGGCCACCAGCATAAATGTCTGCTGGTTGGACTTGTCTTGGAAAACCTATTACATTGAATAAAATCCGCGATAAGCATGGTAGCAAAGTGTTTTGTAAAGTGAAAAATCGGGATAAGCAATGTATCGAACAACATAGTTTAACCAAGAAAACCAAATACAAATCAGATCTGTGTTAACAGAAGAGGAAGTTTTGCAATAGTGTTGTAATCATTGTAAAGGGGATACACATTCGGATGAGATAAATAAGTGTTGCAAAAGGGGATACCATTTTGAACTTGTCTATGGTACCAGATAAAGTTCCATGAGAGGAGTCCATATCCTGACCCTATTTCGATAAAAAACCAGTATCAGTACATCGTAAATTCAAATAGTGAAAGCAGCAAATACAGTACAGGATTCGGGCCCTATGAGTAAAGCATATGTACCATCCTGTCCAGCAAATGGTTGTGACCGTCAACTTCTTCATGAATATCACCAGTAAACTGCAGAGATTATGCCATGACTACATTATCATGAGAAATACAAATACATTTGTCAATGCTAAGTGAAATAAATGTATAGCTCTTCCATCTTCTATTACTCAGAAGCATTCAATGAGAGAACAAATTTAAATTTAAAGAGACATCATCATATGAATATTTCTTATCTGATGAATTCTACAGTAGTATATAACAACTGAAAAGAAGAAGCTGCCTCCAGAAATTACTTACTCTTTTCAGCATCATAACTCTGTCTTGCAACCCATCCATTGCTATATCATTTTCAACCTCATCGATTTCATGTGTGGAATAGGACGAAGAGGCCCTAATACCACCCTCCTCAATATCATCATATCGCACTAATCTATTAGCACGATATTCCCTGCACTTGCAGTCTGTTACTCAAACAGCTGGAATGACTGGTTTAAATATTGAATTGCATAGATTTCGCCAAATTATTATATGATCAAACCACAAAGTGCAAAATGTGAACCATACTATAGAACAATATACTCGTACTAAACTATGTATTTCTAAGATAACTAGAAATGAATTGGGATTACATGGTAGTAATCACCTTATTAGAAAAAATATTATATCATAAGAATTTTATTTCAGTTTATGCTCTAAATTTAGAAATTATTTAAATTCTTCAGGACCATATTTAAAAAGCATATCTCTAGTTTTCTAATTTTGGGACTATGTACTATTATAGCAATTGCTTTTTTCCAATTTAATATGAGTGACTCTGGAAAGTCAGCTCAAAATTGTAAGGAGTCATTTATCATTTCATAAAAATAAAATGAGGAATACTCTATGTATAATTCCTAGAGTTCATGGAAAAAAAATTGATAAAAGAAAAAGGACAAGATCTGAGAGGAGGTTAGAGATAAGATATGTCTAAAAGGAAGTTAAATATAAAAAAAGTAACTAGAAATATGTCTTCTTGATTCTTTTAACCTTGAGCTGTTAGACAACCACAACCCTCCTTCCCGTTTACAATATAACTAAATACAGTTTATATTTAAAATGACTATTTTTAGTGTCAAAAATGACTTTTTATTTTGGAATAGAGAATGAATAAAGTATGCAATAAAGCTAAAGAAGGTATAAGAAGTTGAAGTTTAAATCAAGAACAAAAAAAGAACATATCTTTAAACAAAATTATGGCCCACAAAGGTAAAATTACTAAATTGAAATCACAAATACTTCACCGAGGATACAAATGCAAAACACATACTCTCCCTTACATTTAGAAAAAAACAAGATAATCATTTAAAGATGAAGATCCTATAACATTCACAATTCAATTTCATTCCAGTCACTGATTTAATAGTAATGATCAGGCTCTTAATACCACAATTACATATATAATTTCTGACAGATACCTTGGAAAAGCAATTTAATATCGCTGCTGAACGTATCTAGATCTAACTTATACAACAAAAAATTAGATAAATGTTTAATTTTCCTAATTTCATGAAAAGAAGAACTCACTCTTTTATCTTGTGGATAAAGGCTTCTTAATTAGATATCCAGAAGATAGAGAAAAGAATTATACACAATGCTTTGCATATATGCCAACATTTTTACATTTGCTTCGTTTTGAAAATTTTCAACCATATGGATTGAAAGTTTTTATTTTTTATTTTTTAAGGCATGAATCTTTTCAGAATTTCTTATGCAAAATCCCTATTATTTTCCTGTTCAAAAGAATATGGATTTTGCATGTTTATAATTGCAATTTCAGATATAAAAAAAATTCAAAGAAAATTTGGACTTCCTTCATACTCACTCAATTTATATAGTTAGAACTTTTCAACTCACAGTAGAAAATAAGAAAAATAAGACGTACCAAAAAAATAATAATAATACACACACACTTTTTCTCTATACATACACCTTCTCGCGCAAAAAATTATATTTCATAAGATACATACCTTCTGGAAGTTGTGACCAGCGACATTGCAGTTTGAGTAAAAAAGTGCCAACGGCTTAATTCTGCAGAAATTCAGATAAGTGACTGAGATTTGCATTTCAAATATGAGTATATGTACAATCAAACAACAAAAATTATATACAATCTAATGACAATAACATATATAAAAGCAAAATCTTTGTGTTTGATCCTAAGAAACAGTTTACTTAATTGAAATGCTTCCCATTCTTGGAGTTACGAAAAAAAAATCATGATACAAATTGAAAACAAAGAAATTCGGATCTCATAAGAAATTTCAGACAATTACTTCAAAAAAAATAGAAGCGAATTAGAGGATGGGGTTAGTATCGAGGAATACCTTCAGAGAAATAGAGTAATGGGAGGAAGATCTAAACTTTGGAGGAGGAAGAAAGAAATTAGCTGCTATTTATATATGGTGAGTCTAGTAGTGTTAAACTCGTGTGCTCGTTGGTAGATGGGGTCCACTGACGTCTCCCGGCCTAAGTTTTCTACTTTACCACTACCCGTTAGTACTTATCCATTTTAAATTTTGTCGTTGCGCATAACAAACGTGTATATATGCATGCATATATAGACATTTTCTGTTTAAAATGTTTCCACGTATACTAGTCGAATAGTCCATTTGGGGCATGTTTGTCTAACTTTTGCTTATATGGCTTTTCTTGAAAGCTGAGAAATTTAAGCTAAAAGCACCTCTAGAGATGATAATAAGCTCTAACTTTTAGTGTGCATCAAGGGAGTACATCCAACTTGTAGCTACTGAAATAAAAGTTAAACGCAGAAACTACATTAATTATTTTAGAAAAGCTTAGGATATGTTTGATACAGCAATGGTGCCTAATTATTTTTTTAATTTTTTTTTTTGGCTAACTATATGAGAAATTTCAGAACTAAATATGCTTAGTATAGCCGAATATGGCTGAACAAAAAAGCTAGATATTGCTCACTATATCACGAAAAAGAAAATTTGGTATATTTTACAAGTTTGTACTTGATAGTAAGACACATAACATATTTTTCAACTCTCTTAGGTTACTTGATCATTCAAACATGATCATTCAGTTTTATCAAAATGCGGATTGAAAATTAAGCTACCAAACAAAAAATTGTTACAAGTAGGTCATAGTTACTTGACATTTGGTTCTTATTTTAGATTTTATTTAAGAAAATTCAATCACACACGTAAAAATACGACTCCAAATTATGAACAAGTAAGAAATATCACTTAATCAATATTGTCTAGCTACAATGTATATGAGTTTGAAAAGTTTCAAAATCTTTTATTTATTTAATAGCAATTACAACAAAATTGACCACTCTATAGAATAAATATTAATAATATTAATTTTTCAAAATAATTATTTGCATATGAGTTTGGATCGCACATGCCTCTCCTCTTTAAAGAAATCTAGGCTTGGCAATTGTACCCTGACTCCTTTAGGATCAATTTACCAATACGAGCCCAAGGACGGAGTTAAAAGTGGGATAAATTGTTTAATATGATTGAACAATGCTACGAAGTTTCCAAAGCAAAACAATACCAAAAGCCATGGAAGCTCCAAAGTAATAAATTTAGTTCCATTCACTAGAAGTGATAAGTAAAGTAATGCTAGAGACACACATCACAATGACCACATAGTTGCCGGTTTTTGTATTACCATGAATACCAAAAAGGATAGTTCAACATCCCATTTAGGATCATAGGCAATATGAGGATACGGACTTTCTAGCCCCAATTCGATCCATAATTGGAGAGTTGGACCCACCGCTTTCCTTAAAAACTGAATTAAGGCTCTTATCTATGCGGTTAGAAGTTTAGTTGACAAAGAAACTCTTTAACGTGGCCAAACTAAGATTAGTAAGCTATTACGCACTCTTTCAATGGAGCTGATTCCAGACAAACCTACTAGTAGTCTATGCATCTCAATACCCCTTTATTACTGAGCGGTCATATAAGGGACTTAGTAGGTGACTAGAGTTATTTCCTTGTCGACAATGAAAATGAAATTTATCCCCTAACATCTCACTAGCTGATGGCGTCCAACAGTCCCTCCTTATTTAGGTCAGTAGGACACATCTAGAATTAAGAGTTTGCCTCGATTTGGTGCCGCTCTCATGGCCCTCCGCTTTACCCCTAGATTCTAGTCAATAGTTGCACCTCAACATATTTCAAGGAGAACTAGCAAACTCTGTGTTTGATCACCCCTTACCACAACTATCTGATAATTCTTCGACATCGGTAGGTTTTGGATCTCCATTTAGTTTCACTTGAGCTTTATCCAACTAATAAATAGATCACTCAAGTTTTGTTTTGTCCGCAGTGACAATTGTCCTATGAAGACTCGCTTCATATCATTAATATAACACCCTCCCCACATCAAAAGGACATGGGGATATGTGTGGTGGTCAATCTATCAAGTTACTACTAAGTCCCAACATGGCTAGGATTTTTTGGTGAGCTTGTGGTTGGAAAAGATTACCTAGTTTGATGCATTTCAAAAATAAATTTGGAAGAAGTAATCACATATCACATACAATAAGTAGAGCCAACTCTCGAAAGTTCAAGTTAACAAAGATGCACACAAAAAGGCCGATAATATTCTTCCACAACGCCACTACCTTCGAAAGTAGGACACAAAGACGACCCGTTTTATCCAACTATATGGATTCAATTAAGCCTAATGGATGGCATCGGTGTTTGAAGTGCAAAAGAGTGTAACATTCCCCCATATGTTTGATAATGTACTAAAAATTTCAAGCTACCACAAATGCACCAGCGCATCTAGACTTTCAGGTCGAGATAACTCAAGTTAATGCATCTAGGACAATGTATTAAACCTGGGTGTTGTTACATTAAGTTTCCATTTTGAGAGTATCAATATAACTCCAATGTACAACTTAATATCTAAATTTAACTTATAAACCAATTAAAATTAAATACATAGTAACAATAACAATAAATAACACAAACGTAACAATCTAATTACAATAATGCAAAAACAATTACTTAGGGTTAAATTAATCCTAAACAGAAATAAGAGTCAATTTTTATGGGACATAACGGCAACAGATAAAAATATGGATTTTACTGGAAAATTGCAGATAATGGATACTGGAGAGTATATTTGAGTGAGAAATAAGAAGAGTGATGAATATACCTTTTGCCGGGGAGAATAACGGCCGAACGGAAGATCAGTAGGCGTAGGCAGTGGACTGTGGACAGTCTGCAGGAGGAAGAAATCTAATAACGAATTTTCTTATGTTTTTTTATTTGGGGGTTGTAATAACGAATATACACGCATATATATATATATATATGTATATATATATAATAAACTCCACTTGTTGATGGGTTTGGGGCCCATTACCTTCGGCCAGCCCATGTTTTACTACTCTTTACCCTGGGGAATGTTTCCACACACAACCGTTTTTCCAATTCAAAAGGTCGTTAGGCAAAATGGATCATTCGTCCAACATGGATCGTTATTAATGTTGTAATATTATAATCATTGTTTTTTTTTGTTTGTAAATGTATATGTATAATTTTTAGGAAAACTTATATTTTATAGTAATTTATATTTATCGATCTAACATCTCATTTTTCTAAATATAATATACAAAATTTATTTTAAAGATAGATAAAATGTATAAATCTTAAAATAATACTATAATGAAATTGGTTAAACTAATGAATCGGTGAACAGTTCGAATGATTTAGTCGACAATTCATTGGATCGAAATAATTTAAAAGGTCAGTTAAATCGTAACCCCATAAATTAACTATCTAGGCAGTTGGATGAACCAATCTAGTTTGAATTTCAAAACATTATTCAAAAGTGTGGAACAATTGATGATATTTTTTTTTCTTCATTTTTTTCATTTACGTGTTAACTAACTAATGATATATTAGAGTAATTCAATTTTGTCGATACGAAGATAATGGAATTAGCTTATTTTAACACTATGGAATTCTCATATACCTTATAAATTTTAAATATGTAATTTATCAAACTATAATGTTTCGGCAAGTTTAAAATTTTTGGTCACATTCCTATTTTTATTGCTGATAATATATTGGACAATTTTTTATTGCCCCAATATTTAAAACTTAATAGTTTTCACATAACTTAATATTTTTATTGTTAGACATATTCGTTTTCCTTAAGAATTATATAACATTTTGTTACTAACGTTTTAGTAAATATAATAATAAAAATCTAAAGAAACATAAGTCTACAATCAATTAAAAATGTCTCTAAAGATTGTAATTCTTTTGAATTTTTAGACAAATTCTCTTTATAAAATATTAAATTGGAAAATTTAAATATTCAAAGAGAGGCATACAATAAAACAAATTATAGTAATTTATAAATAAGAAATTGTATTGATTAATTAAAAATTTAAAATTTGCAACTGTTTTTTAACATATTAAATCTTACATTGTCATAAAAAAATAAATCGAGTAATTTCAAGTTGAGCTTTAGCCTTGGATATTAAACCAAGTTAATTGATTAATTGGTTTAAAGAACTTTGGAAAATATATGACACAAAAGTTTCAAATTTATTCATGTAAAAATTCACAGTGGAAGGCCGAGAATCAGAATCAAATTTAAAGCTTCCATCTCCACTTGGGTGTGTATATGATCAGATAAAAGCAGGAGGAAGCTTATATGTACTTTCGCCGTCCCCGACAATTAGGGTTCTGAGAATTGGGGTTTCTTTCTTTCTTCTCAATTTGTCAATTCGAATTGAATTGTCTTGAAGATGTATTCGGATTGTTGTGAGAATTTATCATCATCATCATTCAAAGTATCTCCAGAGATGGAGCAATTTCTGTGCGACAGACTACTTGATCAGGATCAACCCATTTCAGAGCGCTTCAGAGCCCTTTTCTCCCTTCGTAATCTCAAAGGCCCTTGTCCCCGGAACGCCTTAATTCAAGGTCAGTTCTAATTTAATTCTAGGGTTTAACATGTTCTTTTTAAGATGATGAGGTTTATCAAACTTTGTAACGTCGCAAAAAGTTTTAATCTTTAGTCTTGTTGAACTTTTTGCTTAATGGGTTTTAACTTTTAAGTTCAGTTCGTGTAAGCATTAATGTAACCCGTGAACCGGAAAACAAAGGGAAATTTTGAACTAAAAAGATGTTGGATTTTAATGGGTTTCTATCGCGTTCAATTTCCATAGTTGAGGAGGAGAGGAGATGTTAGCTAGGAGATGTAGGAGGGAGGCAAGAAATTTGGGTGAATTTATATCTATAATTTCAAAAAACCGAAACACTTGAAGAAAGGCTTAAAGGTTATGCTGATTTTCTTCCATTGTTGCAGCAACTAGGGATTCCTCAAATCTATTGGCGCATGAGGCTGCATTTGCACTGGGTCAAATGCAAGATGTTGATGCTATACCTGCTTTAGAAACAGTTCTTAATGATTTTTCATTGCATCCTATTGTTCGTCATGAGGTAAGGTAGTGTTTGCTTTCTTTGCATTTAGAAGTTCAGTAAATTGCCACCTCCGGTAATTTTAGTTAACATGTTGCATTATGAACTAACAGGCTGCGGAAGCTCTTGGTGCAATTGGTTTAGAGAGAAATATTCCTCTATTAAAGACCAGTTTGGTTAGAGATCCAGCTCAGGAGGTTAGAGAGACATGTGAATTGGCTCTTAGTCGAATTGAGGAGCTGTCACGAATTGGTGACAATAGTGAGTCGTCCGGCAAGGGAGCATCACCCTTTTTATCTGTTGACCCAGCTGCTCCTGCTTCTGGTTCTTCTGTACATCAGTTAAGGTTTGTATCTGTACAATAAGAACTTTACGTTGTAGGAGTTTTTTATTAGTTTACTAATTTTGACTGGCTTTAGGGAAGTTCTTTTAAATGACGAGAAGGGCATGTATGAGCGATATGCTGCTCTTTTTGGGCTTCGAAATAATGGAGGAGATGAAGCTATTTCTGCTATTATTGAAGCCTTAGGTGCAAATAGTGCTCTCCTTCGTCATGAGGTATTCCATTATGTCTCTTGTGCATTTGTTTCTTTGTAGACTGATTATCTGGTAAATGTTTTAGCCTTAGGTGCAAATAGTGCTCTCCTTCGTCATGAGGTATTCCATTATGTCTCTTGTGCATTTGTTTCTTTGTAGACTGATTATCTGGTAAATGTTTTTACAATCATCATTGCCGCCGGAGGACTCCTCTCTCCTTTCTCACCTCCCTCCCTTTTACATATGGATTATGAATTTATAATGAACTGTCATCTTGTTAAATTGGATATGATGAGCTAACAATTTTTAATTTTATTTTTATTTTTATCGCATTTTATCATTATTGTCTTTTGTTATTGTTGCAGGTTGCTTATGTCTTAGGTCAGCTGCAGAATAAGAATGCTTCAGATGCACTTTCCAGAGTACTTATGAATGTTCACGAACATCCGATGGTTAGACATGAAGCAGCTGAAGCTCTTGGTTCTATAGCAGGTTTGACCACTTTCGACATGCTTCATGCATTCTGGTGACTTTACGAATCCCGTTTAAGTGAACTAGGTTGTGGTTGAACCACGAGTGGGGAGCACGTTACAAAATTGAAATCCTTCTAGTTTTCTAAAGTTGATAGGGAGCTGAATGAATACCCATTATTATGACATATCACCCTTTAAAGTTCCTGTCCTCGTGTTGTGGAAACTTTATGAGAGCAGTATCCTTCTATGTTGATATTCAGCCCATTCATTACTGTGGTTAATGTCTCCTCATAGATCAAGTTTCATTGCTGTATCAACTTTTACATATATTAGGTCCTGCTGGTCTGTTCTTCCTTTTTCCCGATTCCTTATCATCTGTAAAATGTGTTATGATGTTTTACAGCAAGGGATCCAAGATTTTCTTATGTTGTCCTTTTGTTACATAGATGGCCACTACGTATCTCTAATTGAGGAATTTGTCAAGGATCCCGAGCCTATTGTCTCACAGAGCTGTGAAGTTGCTCTCAGCATGCTGGAATTTGAAAGATCAGGGAAATCATTTGAGGTAATCTTTAGAGGAAGTGAAACACTAGAAAATTTGGTTACATGAGATGATGAACGTATATGAAAATGGCATTTTTTCCCTTGGTTTTGCGCAGTACCTCTTCATGCAGACACCTCAAGTGCAGCATGCCTGATATTACATGAGTTGGCTGATCTAGATGATTCTTGAGTAGTTCATTTTTGCTAGCGATTGTACTCAAAGACTATCCAAGTCTATTGCGGGTGTTATTCTGATCCGGGCACAATCTTTCTCATCAAAGTTCGTACTCCCAAAAAATATTTGTATGGTGGATTTTCTACACAGCCGCTGTATGCGGACCGGTTCATTTTGTTGTACACTAAATAACAGGGAATGTCATATTAATTTCTCTCATTAATATCCTTAGCACAATAGATACATTTTTCGGAAGTTGATATTGAAATTATCAGCATTGTATGAAGTAACAACTGTTACTTTTCTCATAGCCTGAGTTCAACTGGACTTGTTTTTATTTAGAAAGGCTGGGTGATGTAGCAACGGTAGAATATATGGCCGTAAAGCTCTTCTTGCTATTGAGATGGACTAGTACTTTGAACTATGTTTATGTTGCACCCAAATGTGATACGGGGAAGAAATATAAGGTTGAAATTTTGCAGAAAGAATTCGTGGAAGAAATACATTTTCTTTTATTAGCAAGGTATTAAATCCTAATACAATCTCGACTTTTACCCCATGAGGCTTGATTTTACTCTTTTCACTTGAGTTAGTCCCATGTACATGTTGATCTCCTGATTTAAGTTGATGTACTCTTTTCATTTGAGTTAGTTAACAACAACACTTAAGAATTATTTTTGAAATTACATTTAAAGGTTCTGATGGTTTTTTTATTATAAATTTATTTAAGATCTTGAGGAATATTATTACAAATTAATTACACGCATTAAAGATCAAATATAATTATTCTATTTAGTTAAACTTAAAATTTGAAGATTTTAGATATTTGAAATCTAATTTATATTATCATAGTTTGAAATTCAAACCGAAACAATCAAACTACGATCTAACAAAATTTCTCTTCTATGAGTGCAAATGATAGCTGTATTTTCCATCTCTTGGTTTCGTTGCGGCAGATGGTAGATTTCGGTTTATATTCAATATTTAGCTTTTGGTACTTCATCACAAACTCTTCCCTGCGAAGAGTCGGCGGGCTTTTACCAAGATTTATATTTAGAACCAGTGAGAATAAGAAAAGAAAATTTATTAGTTTTTCTTTCTGTGATCAACATTACTATCATAAGAATTATAACATCTTTTGAAAATCTCAATATTTTTGCAGAATTCATACCCGACTAATAAAGAATAGAGTTTTATTTCTGATAGTACAGCCGAAATAGCAACAGACGCTTAACTCTTTTCCCATGCTCACGAAGAAATAAATATTGTTTTATGGTCAAAATTAAAGTAACCTCCATACTACCGTCAAGTTCATACCATTTTTATTTTAATTTTGAAAATAATTACTTAATTATAAAACAATTATACATAATATAATTAGTTAAGTAATGACTGAAATTAATATAATTAAATAATCATTAATTATTATATAAATTTATTTTAATTAAAACAATTTAAATCAAAGTAATAATTACAAATTCACAAATTAAACACGAGTCTTTATTCTTAATTTTGATATATCTTCGTAGGAGTATAAACGGAGTATTATAATTATATTCAGGAGGTTTGAGGAAGTAATTGAAAAAGTAGTGTAGAAGTCCGAAGAAGAGAGACAGAGTGAGACAAAACACCCGAATGAATCAAGGGCCGATTGAGCCCAGTGACTCAGTGAGTGTCAGAGTTAGACCCACAAAACCGTAAACAAGCTTACAAAGGAAGCTCCTTGATTCGATCAAGATTAGGCTAATAATCGCGTACATTCTTCTTTCTTCCTTCCTTTTTTGATGCTTTTTGTTCTACGGAGTATATATATACACTGCACATAGATAAAGTAAGTACGAAGTTGTAAAACAAAAAGAGTGGAGAACAGGGGGAATGGCGACTCCTCCAAAGCCATGGAAAGCGGAATATGCAAAGTCAGGCAGATCCTCATGCAAAACCTGCAAGTCACCCATCGACAAAGAGACTCTTAGGCTTGGCAAGATGGTACTAGCCACTCAATTCGACGGATTCATGCCTGTATGTGACCATTGACACTACCCCATTTTGCTCTTATCACCCATTATTGTCATAGTTTGTGGTTTTGTTTCTTTTGGTCACAAAGCTTGTTTTACGAGTGAACCCAGATATATTTTTTTGTGGGTTTTGTATTTTTAGGTCACAAAGTTCGTTTCTTGGAATAAAATGGCATTTTGAATTTTTGATGTTCATGGGTTGTGTTGTGTTTCTTGGAATTAGATGGCATTTTGATGATTATGATTAGACCATTTTGTGGGTTTTGTTTCTTTAATCGAAAAGCTTTGGTTCTTGGAGAAAATGGCATCCTATATATTTTAAGGGTTGTGTGTCAATGCCGGTAAGTCAAGTTCATTACTACCATTCTTGTTTGTGTTTTGGCATGTTTGCTTGTATTTTCAAGCCCCCCGTCAATATGTAGACCCTTGGGTTTCGTTCAAGTTCCAAACTCATGCTATATACGTTATGATTGCAACTTCGGCAGTGCTATTCCACTGTGACTGAACCTGCTCCTGTGTTGCTTTTCTAGCACATTTGCAATTAACTTTCGCACCTTGGTTTTGCAGTACTAGATTCTTTTTGAAATTACTGAGTAGTGTGCGCTTTGTAAGCATGTTGGTTCTTCCATACTTTATCAAAGGAGTTAAAGATTGACTCTTTGAGATATTCATAGCTGTAACTTGTCTAACTAATTTGATTATGTTATTATTGGGTTGTCACTTTTCCCTCGTGCAAACTGATCCGTTAATTTAGTTGTCTTGAAGAAGAACCTAAATACGTGTGTGGTTGGAACAGATGTGGAATCATGCGAGCTGCATACTGAAGAAAGCAAACCAGATAAAGTCGTATGTATTCTTTTTCATTCATAGCCTTGTGCTTCCCTTGAAGTAACGTAGGGTAGTCCTTTTTTATTGCTTGTTTATCAACTGATTTCTTACCTTTTCAATTAGTCATGACGATGTTGAAGGTATAGATGTGCTTAGATGGGAAGATCAGCAAACAATACGAAAATACGCTGAGGGTGGTGGACCCCATAATTCTTCTGCTACTGCAGCTACTGAATTTGGGATTGAAGTTTCCTCAACCTCTCGTGCTACTTGTAAGCATTGCAACCAGAAGATAATGAAAGGAGAGGTTGGATATTGACCTGTTTCTAGTATTCCGAAATTTATTCTTACTAACGTTCGGCAACTTGGATATATCATGCATAAAGAACTTAGATTAGCTTGCAAAGTCATTTAGTAGCACATAGTTCACACCTCATCTCTTTGTGTTCGTAGTTGCTTAGGATATGTAATATGTGCAGAAGAATGGTAAATGTATCTTACCTTTAAAATTTTAACGTCTTAGAAATATCTTTGTGCGTGTTTAATTTTATCATTGGTTGGTATGATTTTTTAGTTGCTCCAAGGCCATGTATATATGATTTTTCATCTGCTGTATTGAAGATAAATCTTGATAACAACTCTAATATGTTATATATATTTACATTATGTCAATAGTTTTCTCCACGAACTGAAGACTAGAACCTCAGTTTGTTGTCTTATTATCTATGCTAAGGTACGTATATCCACCAAGCCCGAGGGTCAAGGTGCTAGAAGCTTGGCGTGGCACCATGCTAGTTGTTACATGGGATCATCTCCAACTACTGAAGTAAAGAACTTTTCTGGATGGGACAACCTCTCTGGTTCTGATCAGACAGCTGTTTCTTCCCTGGTTAAGAAATCAACCAGCAAAGGTCAGTGAAGTGTATTTGATTTGTCATAATTATATCTATCTGTGTTTGTGTGTTTGTCTATTGATGACTATGTGACTGCTTGTGCTTTTTGTTTCAGGTGAAAAAATTGAGGTGGAGGATGAAAAAGAACCTTTATTGTCAAAAAGTGATGCTAAACGCAAACGAGCTGTGAGTAGTGACCAGAACTCAAAATTTGCTAAGGTAGAAGATGTGGCACACAAAACATCTGGAAGGAAAGCTGGAATCTTGAAAGATGAACACCCACAAGCATCTGATATAGAGATGCAACTAGAAGCCCAGACAAAAGAAGTATGGGCTCTAAAAGACGATCTTCAAAAGCATGTCACCACATCCGAGTTGCGATTGATGCTTGAAGTCAATAAACAAGATTCAAAAGGATCTGATTTCGACCTGCGAGACCGCTGGCAAGTTTCCAAACCATAGTCACCGTGAAAAGTAGATATATTTTTTGTCCTTTCTATTCCCTCTTATTAGTGAATCTGATGGTTGTTTTAGACGCACCAAAAGCGCACTTGTTCATATGTTATAGTCATATGTTGTAGATAGATGAAACGTAATACTTAATAAGTATACATTTTCTTAACTAGTACACATACAAAACAAGGGGTGAAAAGAGATGGACTGAATATCCTTTCATGTAGATTGCAATTTCATTTTGCATCTGGTACTCAATTTTCTCCTCGAATAAATTTTTTTTCCAGCAGTTTTGACCTTTGCCTTTCCAAGATACTAATTAAATTGTCAATTTCTATCCATTTTGGTAGAAATAAAAAAATGACAGTAGAATGGATTATATAGAAATTCATGATTGTCTTACACATTTATCTTAATATATTATCCGGGCTGTGCCTCTTTCTTGCTGGCAAAATCTGGAATTCAAATTGTATGTACTCAAAACTGATGGGGTATGTTGAATTTTTTCCATTGTTCAGTGCCGATGGCATGCTTTTTGGGAAACTTGATAGATGCCCACTTTGTTCTGGTAATCTTCATTATTCTGGAGGAATGTACAAATGCAATGGGTTTCTTTCAGAATGGAGCAAGTGTTCATACACTACCACAGAACCGAAACGTGTAAAAGGGAAGTGGAATATTCCGGAAGGATCAGAAAATGAATTTCTTTGCAAGGTACATAATCTAATTTCATACTCTATGTTAGGTTACATAGAGAAGCGGATTGTTCTGAAGGAATATTCTACCAATACTTGGTATTGATGTTAACCTTTTATTCCCCCTTCAGTGGTTTAAATCACAAAAAGCAAACAAACCTGTCAGAGTACTGCCTCCAACTTCATCTAGTAAATCTTCTGGAATTCAAGTTGTTACTGGACATTCTCAGTCATCCAAGGATGAAAGGCTGGGGAATCTGAAAGTCGCTATTAATGGAGTGTCCAAACAATCCATGGTATGATTCTTAGTAGCCTTGCCTTCTACTCCAGGAATTCTTTTTTGAGCGCTGTTTGATTCTTTAATACTAAATCTGATATGTCATAGATACTAAGTCCACTTTAACGTCGTTGGGCAGGAGGAATGGAAGAGAAAAATTGAGGAAGTAGGTGGGCAGGTTCATGCGAAAATCAAGAAAGGTATCTACCATGTACTTTGTTGAACACAAATTTCCTTTGCAGATTTATGAACCGAGATGTATTTATCTTTTTTCATTTTTTATGAAATAAATGCAGACACAAATTGCTTAGTTGCGAGCGAAGTGCAGGATAGTCAAAATGCGGAGATAAGGAAGGCAAGGTAATGCTTCCCTATTTGCTGGCATATGGTGCTGTGTGTGTTTCCTTAGTTTGTCTTCATCTTGGCAGGAGGATGAGAATACCTATAGTCAGGGAGGATTATCTTGTTGATTGCGTTAAAAAACAGAAAAAGCTTCCTTTTGACTTGTACAAAATTGAGGCTGTTGGAGAGACCAGTGGCGTTGTTACGGTGAAAGTGAAAGGACGGAGTGCTGTTCATGAATCGTCTGGCTTACAAGATTCTGGGCACATACTTGAAGACGGGAAAAGCATCTATAATACAACTTTGAACCTGTCTGACTTGTCAACCGGTGTTAACAGGTTTATATAATTTAAATGTCTCATTCAAAGTATTATACTCTTTCTACTTTGTCAATGCAACTTCAAACTATTTCATATAATCACTCTTCTAATCAATGGTTATGGCTTAGAACTCAAGTTATATGGCATATTAATTTGGCAAGATTTCTGCAATTGTGTATGATTTTTATGGCTATTGCTTGCTCATGTAGCTCTTGAATACTGGATGTGTCTCTTTAACTTTTGAGACTCCATATATTGACAAATAAGGTGGGGTATGATTGATATTTACACCTCTTCTTCATTGTATGATCTGTGTACCACTTTGCATCTAAAATAAGGACTTTTTGCTATTTCAAAATATTTGTCTATAAAAATTTCAGCAACATCTTGTTATGAATTCTGAATGACCGAATATATTTTTGTTAATGATGGATGTGTTTTCATTATATTTATTGAGAAACTTTTTCAGTACCACATCTATGCTACCCATATAAAGGTTGAATGCTACTTGTGTATCTCAAAATTGTGAGTTTGCTTGCATCCGATTTCATCATTTTCCAGGTTCCTGGTTTTTGGTTAACCAGTCATTGCCTCCTGTCAGCTAAATTGGCACCTAACAGCAGAATAGTGCACTATATACTGTATATTATGGACCCTTTTTATCCCCTCCTACCTCATGAATCATGACTAGAAAAGGGCGAACCCAGTGCCCAAGCCTCTGCGTAAGAAGAGAATTTTGATGAGAGGCATTCAATGGCGCCTTGGCACTGGGAACATTTAATTGCTTTAATGAAAGAGTGAATGCACACCCACATATTCATTTTTTGTGCTGCAATTCTTGTTTCCTTGCGCCTATTTTTGGCTTAATAAGCTGTAACTGTTGTTCTCTTTCCTGCACGAAGTTACTATATCCTTCAGATCATTCAAGAGGATAAAGGGACAGACTGTTATGTGTTCCGCAAATGGGGTCGTGTTGGAAATGAAAAAATTGGCGGTACCAAATTAGAGGAGATGTCCAAAACAGAGGCAATTAATGCATTTGAGAGCTTATTCTTTGAGAAAACTGGGAACACCTGGCAGACATGGGAGGCAAAGAAAAATTTTCAGAAGAAACCTGGAAAGTTCTTTCCCTTGGACATTGTATGATGGTTCTCTCTGTTTACTCATCTAGTATGTTGTTTTCAATAGTCGATCACTAATGTGAAAATAGGTTCTCAACCTGTTTCTATCTTTCTGTCGTGTTACATTTTGGGTATTTAGGATTATGGGGTTAATAAAGAGGCGAAGCCAAAGAAAAATTTACAAGATTCTGTTAGCCAGCTTGCTCCCCCACTAGTAGAGCTGATGAAGATACTCTTTAATGTGGAAACATACAGGTTTGCATGCTTGTTTCCCTTTTAACTTGATGTTGCACCTTGAGAATATTTCTGATTTATTATTTATTTATTTATTTTGGCAGGGCTGCAATGATGGAGTTTGAAATCAACATGTCTGAAATGCCACTTGGGAAACTAAGCAAAAGCAATATCCAGAAAGGTTCTTAGAACTCTCTCTCTCTTCCCCCCACACACCCCACCCCCCACCCCCACCCCCCCACATTTATTTATTTATTCATTCATTTTGTGTTAATTTATGTGACCAAAATTTTCTCATTGTATCATTAGGTTTTGAAGTATTAACTGAGATACAGAATCTATTAAGTAGTAATGCTCACAATCCAGCTGTTAGAGATACACTGATTGTTGATGCCAGCAACTGTTTTTTCACTGTGATTCCTTCTATCCATCCACATGTGATTAAGGATGAGGATGATTTCAAGTCAAAGGTAAAATTATATCTGGACGGATGTGTTGATTACATTTATTGTATACTTCATCTTGCATGGCCTATTCTCAGTTCAATTCAGTGAAACTTCATTTCTAATTTTCTAGATAAATTGAGCATTAAGTATGCTGTATTTATCATTCTTATAGTATGCATCAACCTTTTTTACTATCTCTGGTCATTCTTATTATTATTATTTTAAATTGTGGTTCTAAAGCTGCCTTGGTCCGTGGCAAACAATTTTCCATGTCTCTCTATTATGATGCTTCTGATTTTCTGTGTGTATCTTTGTTGTTACCGGTCTTTTAATTAGAAAGAGCCCCACTGATCTTATCAGAAGTCAATATTAACCATATTATGATTGTTCTGAACAATATTTTCCCTAATAAGAAAATGGTCTTGAAAAAATGATTGTTACTTAACTTTTCTTTCTCCAGCAATTTAGGATATATCTTTTTGAGTGTATGGAGAACACCATTCCCCAATGATCAGATTTTCAATGAAACTTTTTGTGTAAGCATGAGTTCGTAGTGTTTATGAATCGAAAATAGAAGCAAATTTATTGTTGTGGCTATTCCTTTTTGCTATGATTTTGCCAATTAAAAAGAATTCAGCTTTTCTTGAACTCAATGTCCTTACTAAATTATGATGATGAAATTCAAGTTATGAGGCTGTACGATGTGAAGAAGTAAATTCGATGAATCAACAACTGTTACAATACCTGCCTATTTCATCAATCACATCTACCTGTATATGAAGCAAAGATTGCATCTTTTGGGCAGCAAGTACAAAGGCAGAGGCTTCTAATATGGTTTTGATTTTTCCTCACAAAGACGGTGCCATATGTATCAGTAAATGGTCACACTGACAAGTGAATGGCAGACCTATATAAATTTTGATTTCTGTTTTGCTACCACTAGGGGTGAAAATAGGGTTGAAAGTTTGCTTAGTTTAATATTTTGAGATTTGGTAGAGGGTAGACTGTTAATCAGGCATGTCTTTTTCTTGAAGTTTGAAGGACTGCATAGCCTGCTTTTCTGCCATCAAGAGCCATGCAAAAATTACTAGGAGGATATTAATATCAATCAAAAAGAGAATCAGAAACTTGTAAGGGAATAGTTGATCTTATTTGCTTATTGAACCCCACTGGTGCAGCTGTACACAAACTGCAGTTTTCTGTTTATCTGTGCCGAAGGACCAATTTGCTTATTCAAGCATATACATCATTATGTCTGATATTTATACAAATACAATTTTCTTACTGCCATAATAAATAATAATTATTAATAGTCTATTCTGTTTGAGTTGCACTAGTTATGCCTAGTAAAAGTGGTAGCTTCTTTTTGATACATCAATAGCAAAATTATTCACCAGCTATGTTTTTATTATTTGTTTCCAATTATTGTCATTTGCTTATTTCCTATTCAAGGTCAAAATGCTAGAAGCGCTCCAGGACATTGAAATTGCCTCCAGGCTAGTAGGTTTTGATGTCGATGATAGTGACTCCCTTGATGAAAAATACAAGATGCTTCAGTGCGATATGGCCCCTCTTCCTCATGATAGTGAAGATTATCTGTTGGTCGAGAAGTATCTCCAAACTACACATGCTCCAACGCATACGGTGAGCCTATATATGTTAACTTTTTGTGGATGCATGTAATGTAATGCTGTTGCTCGTAAAAGCTTCCTTCTTTCTTCTTAATTTCTTCATAAATCTTATTATTAAGGTTAACAATATTCTCAGGATTGGTCTCTTGAACTGGAAGAAGTTTTCTCACTTGAAAGGGAAGGGGAATTTGACAAGTTTGCCCCTTACAGAGAAAAACTTAAGAATAAAATGCTTCTTTGGCATGGTAAGTTGAAATCTCTAGTTGCTTGTTGAGGTTGTCTGTATTTCACCATGATTTGGTAAAAGAATAGGTTCCTCAAGAGCTTCAAGAATATTTTAACAAAAAGAAAAAAAAAATGAAACTGGAACCGGAACTAAACAGTTCATATATTATAGGTTCTCGGTTGACCAATTTTGTCGGTATACTTAGCCAAGGATTAAGGATAGCTCCTCCTGAAGCTCCAGCAACTGGCTATATGGTTCTCTCTCGGTTCGCTGTCTTGAAATTATGCATATTTATGTGTTGCGGTAACTAACAATTGATAATTCTTTTCTGCTATTAGTTTGGCAAGGGGGTATATTTTGCCGACTTGGTTAGTAAAAGTGCTCAGTATTGTTACACCGACAAGAATAATCCTGTGGGTTTAATGCTTCTAAGTGAAGTTGCCCTGGGTGATGTTTATGAGCTAAAAAAGGCCAAGGTAAGCTTAATTTTCGCATATGGATTCAATTATAACATTGAGTAGACATTAATGATTAATGGATTCATGGGTTCTAGACATGTATTGTGATGTCTAGGCATTGGATATTTGGTGTACGTGTTTTGCATACATGCCTGACGCTTATATCTATGCATGGTCATTCCTATTTATCTAGTAGAAAACATTTGAAGCTAACAAGTTTTCTTTGATTAATGAAGTATATGGACAAGCCTCCTAATGGCAAGCATTCAACTAAAGGCCTTGGCAAAAAGATACCACAGGAGTCGGAACATGTTAAGTGGAGAGACGATGTTGTTGTGCCTTGCGGAAAGCCAGTGCCATCGAATGTAAAGGCATCAGAGCTGATGTATAATGAGTATATCGTCTATAATACAGCTCAAGTAAGTTAATCATCAGTATATGATTCGACAATGGTACATATTCTGTATTACAAGGTCAACAATTTACCCTCTATTTCAAACCTGAAGTAAATATGTTCTTCCGAAATTAAATCAAAATCAAAATGCCTAGAGAACTTGTATTAGAATAGAGCTATCCTCTTAAACTTGTTTTTTGACTGTATTACGCCGCGTAACTGATTTTGGGGTTTTGGATTTTGGACAGGTCAAGATGCAGTTCCTGTTGAAGGTGAGGTTTCACCACAAAAGGTGAGGGTCCAAATCAAAGGGACGACAAGTTCTGGTGACGTTTTACTTGGTTTTGTTCATGACCACTGTTTTTGCTTAGATCTTGTTTTGAGTTTAGGTCGTCTAACTTCGGTGGTTCGCCATGGTGTTTATGACTTGTCGCACTCTCAGTTGTGTAAATGGTAATGTTAAGTATTGGAAAAAAGGTTTATTTCCACTTTACTCTGTTGGTTCGTAACATTAGACATGCTTTTATAACCTGTTACTCGATAATGAGTTTTCCTTATTTCGTAGTCTATACATGAGCTTGTAAATGGCAACCGAAAAATTTGGCATTGTTCGAAAAAATGGATACGAATATTGATATAGGTATATTTGTATTCGTATTCCAACATTTATTACCCTATCCTCCTAAAATTGCATGAATGCATCTGCGTCTTACGTAAGATACGTACGATCTTGTAGAGTCTCAGTGAGTCATCTCGTGCCTAAATCGAGTTTAGGTCCAAACGCATGACGACTTTTGTAGGGTCTTGGTGAGTCAACTCGTACATATATCAACTTTGGGGAACTCGTGACAACTCAAACTCCCAGCTACATCCACGTGACTGAGTGACTGAGTGATGGTTAAATCTTCGCAGTGGAGCTGATTGATTAAATGTGTTGGATAATTGTAATGCTATCAATAACACCGTGACATGGTATAGTATTCCTATTATTCACATGGTGGTGCTCGTCAGATCTACCCGTAATTTTTAACAAAAAATTATAAATTATGCACTCCATTTTATATAAAAATGATTATGAAAATAAATTTTAAAATAATTTTATAAATTATATAGTTTTTTATATTCATTTGTAAATTGAATGACTTGAATTTAAATTAACCTTACAAGACATTAGTACTAAGTATTAACAAACAAAATACATCATCTGGTTCAAAACAATAGTCTCTTTAGTTCAAATTTTACATAACAATAGTCGCTTTAGTTCAAATTTTACATATCAAGAAATTCAATAACTATTACATGGAAATAATAGATTTTAAGTAAAAATTTTATTTTACCCTTCATAGGAAATATGAATATAAATTGAAAAAGAGAAATTAAAAAATTAATTTTATTGGTAAAGTTCATTGGAGATATGAGAGATTAAGGTCAATATTGAAAAAAATTTAACAAAAAATTCTCGATCAGTTTCAAAAATTGAAAATAATTTTCATGCAGTTTGTGTAAATAATAATTTGTTTGTGCAGTTTATGTTACATGTTACTATTCAATGCACTTATGTTATTATCCACGTTATAATTTTATTAAACAAATTGTAATATTGCACATAACAATATAAACTTAATGGGAAGGATTAGAACATACTTGCTTACTATCTTAAAATGTGAAATTAACTAATAATATAAAATTTTAAATCTCTCATGAAATATATTATTATAAACGAGACGAAGTATACCATAAAAAAAAACATAACCAGAAGTAATTCAATACAAGTTCTATTCAATAACTGGTGATCAGGATGCATAGAAGTAGCTGAATGCAATTAAGCTAGGCTAGCACATAGAATTGAAACTTGAAATTCAGTTAAAGTAGAGTAAGAGTATTTTTGTCTTTTATTTAATTGAAACATTTTACACGAGGATGGCTGGTGTCACAACTCTTATCGTCTTCAATAATAAAGATACTAACAGCTCATCTTCCTAGCAGAACTGGCATGGCGTTCTAACTTTATGAGAAAAAAAGATAAGGAAAACTAGTAACATTAATATTCCTACTCAATTCCCAACAAAAAACTTATAAAAACAAAGCTCATTTAATTTTATTAATATAATTCCTCATCTTTCTTTTTTTTGGGTTGGGGGGTGTTACCTTTAGTCATTTCACTCGTGTACAAGCAACTCTATAGTCAAAAGGCTCATAACTGCATCAAATTTATTTATTTATATTATTTCAATAAGAAATTGAGAGGTGTGCTACAGCCTACAAGTAGAAGTTTTATATACATATGCTAATGACTATTAAAATTCGTGTGAATAATGAATTAAAATTGTAGCATTAAGAAACAGTCAAAATAATGAATTTCTAGAACTATTATTTGTTGTATAATGTAGCACTACTCATAGAAAAAGGAATAAATATTACTCTCTCCGTCTAATTCGATATGTTTAGGCCTTTTTTAATTAAAAATATAAAAACTTAATTAATAAAAAAACTTAATCAATGAGAGTGAATTTATGATTAAGAGAACTCAAATCTTTTCGACTTGAACCAATAGAGGAGAGATTATTTAACACCCCTTAACACTTGATCGATTAAATGTAACAAAACCATTTCAAAATAATATCACTAATTTTATAGTTGGTGCCCACTAATATAAGGAAACTGACGTGTCAATATATTTCTTGTAATTAATTAACTTATTTCTTGTTCTTTTGTTTCTGATGCATTGTATCGTGAACTTTCAGTCAGCAATATAAATATGTTGCACATAAATGCATCTATTAGTACAAAACATATAAAATAAAATTAAACATCCAACTTACGTACTAGTATTATATATATATATATATATATATCAGTACGCATACTCATTTAATTATACTGCTCAAGGTGATGAGAGTCTAAAGAACCTTTTTTTTTAATCGTCAAAGACGCGTGTAAGCGATCTGCAAAAAATTCCAGAAAAAGCAAACAAACTACAGAAGTTCCCAGGTGCGGCGTACGGCGGAAAATTGTACTATATTTTATAAAAGTATTTTTAAACCTTTTCAAAATATTGAAATCAAAATAACCATACTCGAAAAAGAAATAATAAAAATAATAATTATTTTTCTTTGAGAAATGTTTTAACTCTAAGCTATTGTTGTTAAAGGAGGGATTAGAGACTCGAGAATCGATCTAAAATTCTTGAACTCCACAGTCTCGATATATGATTACATATAAAGTTATTGTTTGAAAATTCATAGATATTTTTTATTAGCACGTAAAATTTAAAATCTGACACCTTAATTTTTTAAATAAAATAATCGATGATTAGTAAAATCAACGAATAAGTCAGCTATACTATAAACATTGATGTATCCTTTTATATTTAAGTTTAAGACATTATAAAATAGAATTAGGACAATAATGCTGCATAAGCCATTAATAGATGTTCTTTTACAACCCTACACAAAGACCTTCCATGTCCCCCATTGTGAGCCCCTTTTAAACCCCACCCTTTCTGTCCCTAAACACCTGCCCACTAGCTCAACTTTCATTCCCACCCCATTTCAATTAACAGAAAAAAACTCGTAGTAGTACCCTCCTCCTTCATGATTCCATTTGCACCATTTCCTAGTGCCCTCGTGTGCCCAATTAATTAATTCCACATTTCCTTGATCTTCTTCCATTTTCGTGCTCAATCAAAACTAATAATTTCGAAAACCCATCTTCTATTTTTTTTTTCTTTCATTAACCATTTGATTTTCTTGATTTTTAGCTTTGTTTTCTTGATAATTAGTACTATATAAATTTATATATGGCATCATCAGGGACCAGTTCTCCTTGTGGAGCATGCAAGTTTCTAAGGAGAAAATGTGCAACAGATTGCATATTTGCTCCATATTTTTGTTCAGAACAAGGTCCATCTAGATTTGCAGCCATTCACAAAGTGTTTGGGGCTAGTAATGTTGCCAAATTGTTGTTAAGTATTCCAGTAGCTGATCGTTGCGAGGCCGTCGTCACCATTGCTTATGAAGCTCAAGCAAGAGTCAGAGATCCTGTTTATGGTTGTGTTGCTCATATTTTTGCCTTGCAACAACAGGTAATTTCAGTTATTAGTTTATTTTTTTCTCTAAAGATTTGATCTTTTCACAATCATAATATACGTACATATATAATCTATTGATATAATCTTAATAGCTTTTAGATAATTTTCGCATAAATAGAGAGCAATCGCTGAAATTACTAACATCCAAAATAAAATAAGTTTTTTTAAGGAAAAAATCTTTTTTGGTTTTTTTTCTAATCTAGTTTTATTCAATTATATATGTAGGTGGCATGTTTGCAAGCTCAACTGATGCAAGTGAAGTCTCAAATGGCACAAAGCTTTATTGATTCAAGAAATGCAGAAAATCAACGGGGAGAAGGAAATTACATGGCCGGAATGTCGAATATATTTCCGGGATATAATCAAAGTAATTACAATTACATGAACTGGACTGAATCACCTCAGAGCTCACTAGAATCAATTGATCATCATCATCTAAATATTAGCATGCAAAATATAGAAAGCAAGAAGAGACATGTATCTCAAACTGACTTGGGTGAGCTTCAAGCATTGGCTCTTAGAATGACGAGGAACTAATTAACTGATGTTAGTTGATTTTAGGTTTAATGATACTCCCTCCTTCGATCTACGATGTTTGACTTTTTATACATGTTTTTAAATGAAGTTCAATATATATATGATAGATATTTTATTTTTTCAAAATAAGATTGAAAACTAACAATATGTTTAATGAAGTTCAATTTAACATTAAAAAAATTAAAATTATATAAAATATTTATCATATAAAAAATTCATTTAAAACTACGTGTAAAAAAGTGAATGACCTCTATATTTAAGAAAGGAGCGAGTATCATCTAATATGTGTGGACAATGAAACTTATCAAGAGAGATTATATGAAAAGCTGGGATTAATGTTGGTTTAAAAGTTGGGCTGTGTTGGGCAGTTATGACAATCCATATTCAAAGTGTTATACATATGCCTGCTTATGACATCTAATTTTATTTAATTAATTAGTTTCTAATTAATGAATTAATTTTCTTGGTTAATTACATTCAAATAATGGTATTAATTATTGTGTGATTGATTCTACGATGTTCATAATGTTCCATGAAGCTAGAGAGTTTGTGGCAAAATATAGAATTTAAGTAGTTCAATTTGGTAAGGGCATGGAATTATGGAGCTCAATATGTTAACTAAGGTGAACAAAGTCTCACTAAAGGAAATTATGGATGCCTCAGAAGGATAGCTAAAACTTAAATGCTTTTCTATTTCAAAAATATAAGGATTTTATAAAATTGATTAAACAAAATAATTGTCGTATGTAATTATGTACAGTGAAGCTTAATTTTTCTTCTTAAATTTATGACATTCATAATTGTATTCCATAAAATCAAATGAATATAACTAGATGAAGTTTGATTTAAAGATATATAAATTAAATCTAAATGGTTGATCTTGTACCATTTTTACATTTGAAGTGGAAGTAAAACCAAATAAAACTAACGTTATGCACGAACAGTCTTTGCAATTGTTTTCTTAATACACATTAATGTGTCAATCTTTTGAGTGAATAATGCTACAATTCGATCTCCTGTCGAGATCAATAATATATCACAAGATTTTCTAACTACAAAGTACCAACGATCGATCATCGTTAATTATTAGTTATAATATTTCCTCAATTCAATTTTATATATTATATTTGACATCTTTATTTATTCAGATATAATTATTCTACAAGATATTCAAAGAGAATTTAACGCACTAATTAGTTTTCGATCTCTATAATATTTATGATAGAATAAAGTAAATAGATAATTTTATATCAATATTTATTATAAAATAATAATATTAACATTATTTTTTAATAAATATATATAATCTAAAAATGACATTTAAATAATAAAAATAATCGACTTTAACTGCTCGAACTAACTCACTTCCGATAGGAACATACTTTTTTCACACGCATGGAAACCAAAAATCTAAAAATTGCATGGAGGGTTGACTGTAAGACAGGTTTGGTATTTCCTCGTGAATAACAATCTAGACGCAACATTTGACAATATGTGCAGGAAAATTCTTGGATTTTGGATCATTTGTTACCAAGTAGTAGTACTATTATAATACAGCATATATATGTACTATCAAGTTATTTAAATAAAATATTGTATGTAACTTGTGCATTTCTACGCATTATTATATGAGATTGTATGATTGAAGTTTGAATCCTATGGTCTCGTTTCCAAAATTGAAATGCATGACTAAAAGAGTTGTAGAAATAAAAAAATGAAACAAATGTACGATTCTAAAATTTTAATATTATGTTGTCTGCACACCATTTATTTTTAGTTAATAAAAGTTTAGGTTAAAGATTAATTATTTCAATCCAAAACAATAATACACGGTCTTGAGGAAGTCATACAATAATATTTATATATTAGTTGGATTTTACGAATTAAGCCTTCAAACTTTATTGACAGGACTGACTCTAATTGTCTATTTGATTTTTGAATGCTATAGACACTGCTGTGAAATATAGTACTATCTAATTTCGACCATAAACCTATGAGATTCTTCGTTATCGAATTTTTAATAACATCAATTGTCACATATATATCAAATCAAAAGAAACAAAAATAACAATTAGTCAAGCCACATGTCATGACATTATATATAGAGAGGTTATAAGTAGTTCTAATTTCTTGGTACTGCTTAATTAATTGATTTTTTAATTTTATTTTTGCTGATAAAACCGACTAATTACTTTTGTATGAAATTGATAGGTACACAATCCTGGATTCGGATATAAGAGAATTAATCAGCATTAAACCTAATTATAGAATAAATTAAAATACAATGATATACAGCCATACAGGTATATATATAATTAATGCTTCTTTTCGTGATAACTTGTGGTTTGAAAATCTTCATGGCAGAAAATGGGGATTGGGAAAGAGGTGAATATTGATATGATTATAGTTAATTAAAGAAAACACAAAGTATTTGAAGTGGCCCACTTGACTAGGGTTAATGTTGTAATGAGTAGGTTCACCTAATAATAAGTATTCTTCTAATGTTAATGTCAAGTAGAAGATGACCCCTTGCTCTCAAATATATAGACAACATGTTCCCTCCGTTGGCTGCATATGGCTGCATCATGAGTTAGTAGCTTTGTCATCTTCAATCCACCCAACCCTAATTAATTAAGAAAATGATCATTTTTAAAATAAGCCAACTCATCAATTATTTTTAGATGTTAAAATTTATCCAAAATATACTTAACAAATTGTAGTTAATTTATCATATTAGCTTTCCGTTTGTTTTAGCTTAAATTTTGGAGAATTTAGATTCTAATAATATAAAAATTTCTAAAATTTAATCTGAAACAAACATGACTTATATGTTAAACTAAATTTCTTGAATTGGTCAATGAAGTCTTAGTAGAAGCTCTAGATCAATTAATTAATTCAAATTCAATTTTAATCGATAATAGTCGAGGTTATATTTTCTCTACTGTCAAAAAATTAGAGCTTCGGAACTTCCCATTAATAAGGATTAGCAAGTATGTCTTGCGTTTATTGTGTGAAACTCGTGAATTTGATTAATATTGTTATAATTGTTGAGAAATTATTGGTCTCCGATATTAATTATTAGTTAAAAAGGTAGTTAGTAAATCAATTCATCGGTTAAGTGTGAAATAATATAGAACGTACATTCGTTCTTGAGTCCATGACCGTGTGATTCAGGTTCAAGAATTATATATATATATATAATCTCCTTTCGAAATAACTATTGTCGCACTTATTTTTAAATGATATTTGTTACATGTTAGATATTTTATATTATTTATAAAAATTAGAAATTAAAAATATTTTAATTAAAAATTCATATAAATAAAACGTTAAAATTATATAAAATATATAATGCGTATTAAATGTCACTAATACGTATTTATTTAAGTATTATTAAGCTTTGTATATATTCTAGTCAAGCTAGTGGCAAGTTCAAACTTCGTTTCGGCGTAAGAGAAAAGGCAAGGCCAAGATATAAAGGTTGCAAGAAATAAAAAAATGTAGAGGCAAAAGAAGAAATTATGTAGGATCTTAACACGTCTTTCTTTGTGCATCCCAACCCATTAAAAAATTGAAGTTGCAAAGTAAATAAATATTCCAAGAATAAAGAAGAATGAGAAATAAAAGCTAGTGTGTCTCTGTGCTTCCTCTTTATGAAAGTAATTTATTTCTTTATATACTTCACCTCCCCTTTGTTCCTTTTTCTTTTTACAGTAATATTTTTTTAATTCTGAAAGATTTGGATGTCGAAATTGAAATATTTATGTAAATTAAAGTAATTGCTTAATCAACTATTCAAAATATATGTTAAATTTTATTCCTTTTGTTTAAAAAATAGAGATACATTTTAATTTACAGATTATGTTAAATAACTTTTTTCACTTTTAAAATTTTTGAAGTAAAATATCATATACTCTTAATTATAAACTTTTATATTTTAATATTTTTATAAATTCATATCACAAATAAATATAGGATTTATAAATAATATTATATTAAAAAATATACCCCTAATTTTTAAACTGATCCAGAGAGTAATATAATAATCTGGACCATTGTATTTTTATATGTAACAGAAGCAAATAAATAGTGATGCACACGAGTGGATAATATTTTTTTGTGGTGAACCACGAGTGGGTGTGCACGAGTGGACAATCTGATCCGTCCGTCTGGACAAATTAAATACACATTTTATTTCAATAAACAAAAAATACTTATTTTTATTTGATTTTGATACTTTTTCTTAACTTTTTACTTTTG
Source organism: Centella asiatica (assembly GCA_014636745.2). NCBI lineage: Eukaryota > Viridiplantae > Streptophyta > Magnoliopsida > Apiales > Apiaceae > Centella > Centella asiatica. Next base: position 36,179,541 of record CM025787.1, read on the forward strand.
ATAAAGGACAGTGCACATACCATTCCTTGTACTCAAGAACACCTGAACATGTCAAACTATTTCCATTAATTTATGGTCAATTTTGTCATATTAAGAAGCTAATTTAGCCACAACTTGTAATATGGGTCAAGTGGGCTGCAGTCACATATAAAATGTCTAGTGATATAAAAATTTCAGACAGTCTACTTCTAAATTAGGGCCCATTTGATGGCCTCCAAAATAAATTATAGTTCTCCCCATTTAAAAAAGAAAAGATAGGAGAGAGGGAAAGAAGATCAATTCTACAGTTATTTATTATAAAAAAAGAAGTTAATGTATTTTGACATCAATACTGCAATTTATGTTACAATGCAAAAAAATTAAAAATAAAAATAAAAAAATGAATGAGACAGTTTTTGTTTTAGGTAACCCAAAAAAATAAAAAAGGAGACAATTTTTGTGGGGTGAAAAGCATTGCCATATTTTGAGAAAAAGTAAACTAAAATAATTATAATTTTTTTTTTCATATGCTTGATCTGTATTTTTTTCCGCCCTAGAAATATTGCGGTGCAATTGACTCCTCCACGACCTAGCTATGCCCATCCTTTTTTTTGCAACCTAACCCTAAATCAATTCATCAAACAACTCATATATACGTTGTAAGTTTAGCGTACGCCGCGCCCTAATGTAATCAGGGTACGTATACAGAGAGTTAACCTAGCTAGTAACATGTAGAAACCTAGCTACCTCGATCTACTATAACTTAGCTACTCTCTTTACTATTACTTAATTTGCTTTATCGTGTGAAGCATGTGGTTTATCATATTTATATATACCCTCCAAGATTATATTTTGAGTGTCTATATCTTTATTTTTCAATTCAAGAATATGTACTTACATCTCAATATATGCACACACACTGGTAAATCAGTATAAGAAGAGTAGTTCGTATATAAATAATGTAAATTAAGCTGGAAACTCGGGATATATTAAGTGTGTAGGTTCTTAGGGTTTGTGGGCAGAATTGAAATTAGATATTTTCAGTGGACTGAACATGTAATTAAACCATTGAAAATATATAAATTTTACACAATTATAAAAGCCATATTATATACTATGAAATGATTTGAAAATTTGTGTACTATTTTGTCTTTTGATACTATTTCAATTCGTACGGTTTGATTTTTTAGATAGATAATGACTTCATTCATATAAAATTAATGGGTAAAATTTGAAATGTGAACTATAACTCAATTATCTTAACCCCACACACATATATATATATATATAAAAGTTACTGAACTAGCTGCGTAAAAAGGGGAAAAACAGAGTCAATTAGGTCAAAGACTCAATAATTATTGAACTTTGTTATCCTAACATACAAACTAATAATGTCAAGTCTATATTTAATCCTTAACTACCTTATACTCCTCCGTTTTTTATTTGTTGCTTTGTTAGAGTTTGGTTATCTTTTTTCTTTACTTGCTTTTTTAGAGTTTGGTTCTTTTTTTTTTTACTTATTTTTTTTTTTTCACATTTCAAGACAAAAACAAAAAAATTCATATTATAATACCCTTTACATATTTCAATAAAATATGAGAATCTCTCTCATTTCTATGCAAGTTAAATAAGGGCAAGTATGGTATATTAACAATAAATTTAATGTATTTTTATTTATTAATCATTGGCCTTGGTTTATGTGATTTGAGCTAAAAAAGTTTCTCCCCCGTCATTTGATATAAGTTTTTTAGAAGAATTCTTTTGTCCCATTGAATAAACTGTTCACACATTTCAAAATTAATATTAATGTGTTTATTCTCAAATTACCCTTAATATCAATTTACGGTATGTGTATTTTTAGATTGCGCACATTACATTTCTTTCTCTCTCTTATTCACTATATAATTTTAAAATTTCATGAAAAATTATTTTAGGTATGTTATATAAATTTTACATATTAATTTTGTAATTTTTTAATATATGTAAATACCTCTAAAAGGCTTATATAAGAGAACGAGCGAGTACTAGTAAAAAACGGAGGGAGTAAATATTATTGTCTCGAGATAGCACTCCACATGTTGAATAGAATCCCCCAACCTATATTTATTGCCTGGAAAAGACATTTTTCTTATTGCAACATTCTTCCACAAATTTACACTTTCTACATGTTGCATCGAGCTTCCGTACATCATTTGACTTGCTCTCAATTATATTATCCGCAGGGGTAAGCTATATAGGTGAACTAAAATGTTAATATTTGCAGTTGTATTGATACTACACTTTGCAAGAGCACAAATAACCACATTGAGATTGAATACTTCTTAAATTCCTTAAAAGATGCATCACATATCACACACACACAGATACGGAGAATTCTTTAAAGACGCATAACACACAATAACTGAACAATGTGACAGATCCATAAAGTGAATGCATGTAGAATGCTGCTTGCTTGAGTAATTAATTAGCTTATATATATATATATATATATATATAAGCTCGCTAGCTTCATGTTTTGTTGGAGATTGAAATCATAAATAATTAAATAAATTATATTTAAATCCATATTCAGGGCTACACAAGATCCTAAGTAAAACAAACAGAGTGGACACATTATCGAGTTTCCATTTCTATGAACATTAATTTCTAGGGTTCCTAGCTACTAAGTCCTAATATTTTTATTTATAGCTGCAAAATAAATGTCTCAAAGTTATGCGTGCAGCATTTAATTGTACTTCAAAAATGATGATAAATATTTAATCTTCACTGAATCATATGTTTTTCGACGAATCAATGCTGAATATAGTTGAAGGTCACTGACTGAAGATCATCAATATCATGTCGAAAAGTCCATCTGCTGTTGCTAATTCTTTGCATGTCATGAAGTGAATCCAAAGAATAATTAGCAGAGGCCTCTTCAAAACTAGAAAATGAGACATTTTCATTATCTTGAAGATGATGATGAACTGAATTTGTTTCATAGTTTTCAGAAGAGTTCAAGTTCATCATCATCATATTAATCCCATTTGCAGAATACCCCAAATTTGCGCTAATGTTGGGATAATTGTGAGCAGATTGAGGGTTCATACTCGAACCTTCAGAATGAAACCAGCTGCTTTGCAAATTTTGAGGGTAATTAGGGTTTCCACTGCTAGTACTTCCTCCAGAGCCACTTGGAAAGCTTTGACCTGCTTGTTCCTTTAATAAAGCTAATTGTGCTTGCAAATTGACAACCTGAAAAATTGATAATTCAAACAAAATTCATAAGTAAGGAGAATAAATAATTAGATAACAGATAAAATATACTAGGGCTTCAATTGATTTGTATTTTCTTTTTTGTTTTTCTTAGGGTAGGGGAGGTGAGAACAAGCCCAAGCTAGACCTCTTGGACTTGGAATTCTTGAGAATATCACTACTCCATTATTCTCTGATCCTATTCCTCATTTCAATTGAAACCAACTACTAATTAATAACTGTAATGGAGTACTAAATACTTCATATATAATTAAATCAGAAAATTGATTAACCTGCTGCTGGAGCGCGAAAATATGTGAAACACAGCCATAAATGGGATCTTGAAGCCTAGCTTGAGCTTCATAGGAGATGGTAACAGCAGCTTCACAGCGATCGCTGACCGGGAGGTGAGCAAGGAGCTTTGACACATTGCTAGCACCAAAAACCTTATGAATGGCAGCAAAGTGTGTAGCACCTTGCTCATGACAAAAATAAGGGGCAAAAACACAACCCCTTACACATTTTCTTCTCAAGAACTTGCAAGCACCACAAGGAGAACCAGTGCCAGTCATATCTCAAGTCCTATTGTTTAATTTCCCCTCTTTTTCTTTCTTTCTTTGAGAGAAATAATTAAAAGGGTTTTTTATTTTTTTTTTAATTTGGTGATACTTGGCTCTCTCTCAGCTTGGTGGAAGCATTGTAATAATCACCTTATTTATAAACACCAGAGGAGTAGGGAGGTGGATTATATTTTAATGAATGCTTAATTGTACTTGGTTCCCTTATTGGCCTACAAATTTCATTAATTATTCTGAAAATTTTTGTTTTATAAAACTCTTTAAGCTTTCATCTCTTCAAACCTGAAATTTTATATTCTAGTTCAACATTCCATTAGTATAAGCCAAACCTATTTCTCTATTTGCTTGATGTTTAATGGATCTAGCTTTTCAGCCCATTTTGTCAGTGTTCTTAATTTTATTTAATTAATTTAATAACTCTAACAACACTTTCTTGTTAAGTTTGATAGGACTTAAAATTAAGACCATCAGATTGCAACCAAGAAATATACAGTATACGATAATTAATGTCCACATGGCAATTTAAGTACGTATAAGTAAAAGTTGGGTTTCCTACTTTCGTTTGTTGCTCTATTCAAGCTGATCATCAGGAATAAAGATCATTAATTAGTTTCAATTAATATTTCAAGTATAAGCATCTTGACCACTTGCTGCCAATATGTTATTTAATTATTAAATAAAGTTTTTTAATCAAAGTAACCAAATTTGTTGTAATCGTGTATAGTATATTTGATTGCCTGTGGCACTTTTTTTTTGCTGCTATATATAGTCAAAGAAAAATATTGTGCTTTTACCCACAATTTTATTAATTACAACACCTCGATAAAAGATAGTACTTTAGTTTATACTTCCACTATTTACAACGTATATTATTTGCTTCGTAAATTTGTTGTGCCGATTTACATGGCCATATCAAGACGTGGATTAGTAGAAGTCCATTACCATTCATCAAACCCTAATTTCATGTATACAAAAATTTCGAAAAAAAGCCCTAATTTCATATCTACAAAAATTTCCAAAATTACTATCATCATTCTATTTGTTTGGACAATATTATCACTCTTCCCTTTTCTTCTCTTTTTTCCTTCTGAAAATGTATTTTATATACTACACATGGATGAGAGGATCTAGAAACTGACCTTAACCCTACAAAAATGAACCATTAATATATACCATAATTACTCCAAATATTTAAAGAGAGACGCACCAGTACTAGATCGAGTTTAAAATACTCATTGATAAATAGAAAATGGACAAGATTTTGGTCCAAGTCCCATCAATTCGAATTTGGGGATGACTCAAAATTAATACCAGACAAGATTTGTCTAATTCGAATTAGCAAAATTACCAACCAAAACTAGCACCTTGCATATATTTCCTTGAATAAGTCTAATCATTATGCAACATGGTAGGTAGTGTATGTATTTATGGAGTAACAAATGCTGATAAATAGTGTTTACTTAACTACTTCAAATTTGGCCTACGTCCATAGACGAAGAATATATTAATCAATCGCAATCCAAATTTTGAAATAGTATAATGATGCTGATATCATTATACTATTTCACAAATTAAGTTCCCATGTCCTTTATCAAAAAAATTAAGTTCCCATGTCTCATTTATTTGAATTTATATTACGATTTGAACTTAGGACTAATTCTCGGCAGGTTCAATTTTAAGAAAGAAATTCGCATGCAATGGCCTAGAGTTTGTATTCTTAGTTTTTATGTTATTATCTGGAGCTATATATTAAAAAAACGAACACTAGAGATAGTAACATAAATGTTAATAACATATAACGAAGGAACATAATTATCTTATACGGTAATATTCATTGCACGGGAATAATTCAAAATATGGGTGAACGAAAATTAGAATTGACCGAAAATTTTATCTCAAAATTTATAATCAAAATTTTAATGTAAAAACGTTTTATTTTGTTAGAATATGAATTTCTCTTTATTTATTATTTGTGTTCCTAGATTTAAATTTGTAATCTTATATATCGCTACTCCAATTCTATTTAATAAAAAAAATCTCGATGAATTACTAATAATAAATCGTCTTTGTAAAAAATATTTTGAAATTTGGAGTGGGGAGGGCATACCAATAAAGAGAGAGGAAAAAAATGTTCCCGATATTTTTTAATAAGTAAAACCGATGACATACCTTTGAATACAAATATACAATAGAGCCATCTGGCCGAAAATATGCAAACAACTGGCTAGGCAAAATATATATACTCTCTCCCGATTTCTATCTAATTAAAAATATAATTACCATGCAAATTACGAAAATAAGTTTATTCACTTACAAATGATATTACGGTAGTTTATTTTGTAATTATTAATTATGAGATGCATGTGTAAATATTTTTTTTTTATTGGCAAAATTTTCTCTAAATCTAACCAATAATATATATATATATATATATATATATATATATATATATATATATATATATATATATATTGGTGATATATTTCTACAGAAGTTATTTATACTCTATTATTATCCATTTTTGTTAAATACTGATTTTCTTGTGTTACCATTCTGAAATTATATATCTTGGGAATATATAATCTGTAATTCTTTGGCAAATTGTTAATTCATATACGTAGTATTATACTGAGTATATTGTAAATACTTCATAAACAACAATTAGGTACCCAACGGTCAAAAGTCGTATATCAATTAAGACCAAATGTGAATACAGTAGTACTATATTAACAGATCGATATATCTCATTATGTAAAATGAGTGAAAAACTTCATGACAAAAATAGAATCAAAATGACTACCAATAATTTTCATGTACTATCTAAATTCTCTCTCTCTCTCTCACTCTCTCTCTCACACACACACACATGTTGGGGCACAACAATATCATTACCACAAATGTTGCTTAGGCTAGCCAGTAAAGTGAGCCTATATTAATAGATGACTTTATAGGTTAATAATAAGATAAGAAACTGCTCGATATGCGAGGCTCAATCAATTTTTTAAGGTACTCAAATTGTTAACATTTAAAATTTTGTGATTTTTAATTGGTTATTTTTTTACTTTAAATATATTGCATTATAAACTTGTATTTGTACAATTATTAAAATTAAATTTTATTGTAGAATGTTTAAACTTTTTGGTAATTATAATTTTATCAGATATATATTTATAAGACAATAAAATTTTTAGGTCAAAAAATGATCAATTTAACTAAAAATAATCAAACAATATCAATTAGAAATAATTAACTATAAGTAGAACAGATGAACAACAAAGCATTTTACCCTATGCCTATCTAGTTAGGATGATAATATCATGTGGTCTATAAATATAGAATATACATAAAAAATACTTATAAGAAAAAAAATAATCACATCATCATCACTAGAACATACGTCTATAACAAAAATCTTGGATAAGTCTACAAATATATATATATATATATATATATATATATATATATATATATATTTGAGATGGACTTGATTGAATTTATAATTTTTTTGCTGATCAAAAAAATATAAATTGATAAAGGTCTGAGATTTGCAAGCATGTAGCAGTTGATATTAAAAAAATAAGATTCTTGCAATTGTGTGAATTGTCATTTACTCCTTAATTTGCTCTCATAATATGGTAATTACAACGATTACGAAGTAGAAGTAGTTTTTTATTTTTTTTCTTCTTATGCTTCGCATGAGTATTAAAGAATTTTATGTTAAACAGTTGCAATTTGGTGATGGGATTCGTGACACGCAATTAAATAAGTTGATTCAAATAATCAAATCAATTCATGCAAAGCAAGAAAGAAGACAAAGCCTTAATAAAGTTATATTTTAATTAGACAAAGTGAGGATATTCCAAAAATGAAAGAAACAAAAGATAGTGACACTGGTATAGAACACCTTACTTAAGGGAAGTTGCACATAAGAGAGGGAGAAAAAAAGGGATTTTTCTCATTTCTCTCCTTTTTCTAGTCTTTCATTTGTTTAAAGTGTTAAAGGCCACAGCTTGTCGAGCAATATGGTATTATTATCATTAACTAATCTTATTTTGTAAACATTAATAAATAACATGTATTGAATCACTTTCTCTTGTCACACACACATAGGCACCAACGTGAAGACCTTGCCCAAATGTCCCACTTACATACTTTAATTTTTTTTTCCTTACATATTTTAATTGTTTTCCTTTCATACAAGGGCCGGCTAAAACGTACAATTTACAGAGTTCATGAATTGATATCTTATCTAATTAAAATTAAGTCCTGTTTGGCAAATATTCAATTCTTGTTCACTCCAAGAAACTCATGCATGCTTTAAGAGAATACGTTTGATGCTAGCTAAAAGCCTAAAATTAATATTAAGTTAATATTGAAGATATAGACAAATGTCTATATGAGATAATTAGCCCAAAGTAAATCAAGATTAATTGAACTAAATGTAAACGAAAAAAATTACTGATCTTTGGCTTATGTGGTCATAGACTATCTCCTCTAAAAAATGAAATGAAGTTTGAGTTTCGAATCTTGCATATTAATAAAAAAATTCTGTAAGAAATTTGATAAGTAAGTAAGTGTGTATATGAATTTTTTAAATAGTAAACTCCTATCCTATATATGCAACTATAAAAAAATTACTAATATTTTAATATAAAAAAATTAATCGAATTAGACACGGTAGGTTCTTGTCTTATTACTTCTAAAATTAACGATTGCAAGTTTACAACTAATCCAAACATTGCCTAGAGTATGAAATGATAAGACTAATGTATGGCGTGCTATTGGAAGACACACGAGATGGATTCGTAGCCAAAAAAGGGGGTTTCTCTTGCATGTCAAAAGCTCAACTTTATGAAGCAGCCATTAATAATGGTGGATTTAGTTGGCTATCATACATGTGTACTTGTTGGCCACTTTACCATTATAGAGATTGATGTATATTGGAGACAAAGTAAAGATGTTACATTTTTTGGATTTATTAATTAGTTCTATTAACCACTTGGACGGACAATAATGCAAATGCATTTTAATTAAGCTTATCAAAAATCATACCGTTCACACACATATATATTTATGAATTCATCACATTATGATAGGATAAATAACACGATTAGTAGTAAATAACATCAGTAGTAAATTCATCACACACACACACATATATATTACCCATTTGTATTATATTTCAATTGTACGGATTTAAAATATTAAAAAGATTCTAAAACATATTTTGGTTTCATAAATAGAAGAAAATTGAGATCTAGTGGCTTTTTTAAAATTACTTTCCCCCATCATATCATGTACTTTATTGCCCTTGTTTGATTGATTTGATAAGTAATGGATCTCCAATAATTACACATGATCATAATCATTGATCATTTAACGGAAAAAAAAAATCATTCATCAAGTGCAATGCATGTTCTACCTCCGTACAGTGACCAAGTGTGATGCACATACACATAATATATGAAGAGTAAATTAAATAGATTGTTTGAACGAATGAACAAAATAATTATTTGAGAAGCTTTTCATAAGATTCTTTCTTGTAACAACTTTTCATAACATTTGTTTCTAAATATTCTTTTTTTAGGGTCAACCTTTACTTAATTAATTTTAATAGACTCTAATGATGTAAATTTGTAATACCTTCATTCTTTTAGGAATGTTTAATTTACAGCATACCAATCTTAATTATATGCCTGTAACTAACTTACACGCTTTTCATATGCTTAATTGAAATTCAGATTTTCTTTGGGAAAGTGGGGGGTAGGGCTCAGGGAATCTCTCTAGCTAGCTGTCTATCTTAGTCTAGTTATTACTCCGTTCCGTTCGTTTCAAATTTAGAGAGATGTATATTAATTTTTAAATTAAATGATATATGATATAATAAACTTTAAAATTAATATAATTGACGAAAATTTGGGATGTAAATTTTGTAGTTTAAAAAATCATAACATATTAATTTAATTAGACTAATTAGCTGGAGTTATCATATTTGCAAGCATTTTATATAAATGGTGTTTGTAAGTAGTGGAGTACTATATTAATTTTGATTTGTGGTAGAAGCCGCATGGAACAAAATAAAATTATCCAACATAATAGTTTAACAAATGTAAAGTTGAGTAGAAGCTACTGACGTACCAGTAGCTCCATATAATACAAAATACTTTGCCGATCACAAGAAATCGGAATTTGTGTTTTCAGGAAAACAAGGATGAAAAGCTAGGACAAATTACTACATACTTTTATTTTATTTTTTATTATTCTTCTTTTTGTAAAATAAAAAAATTCTGCAAATTTTCGTAGTTGCTAACATAGTAATCTCATATTTTGACTTAAAATAGAAGATTAGGATAATAAAAATACTATATCATATTAACACTGAACAATTTAATTTAAGTTGAAACGAATAAGACAATAAAATTATTTTCCAATAATTTTAAGGCCGGGAAAGGTTGCCAATAACGATCAATTACTATTTATACCGAATTCTGAACCCATTTAGATGTAAAATAAAATAAATTCTTAACACAATCTAGAGACATAGTACGTGGCCTATATTTTCTTACAGTACCTATCATTGTGTTAATCAATAAATGCCTCGATCATTTCAACCAATCTAGTCCTCATGATCTAAAAATAATGCATAACAAGACATAGGGTAGCTCCAATTTTAGCTAAATGCCAAATTCTAAGTACTGTTCCAAACAATTCGATTTGATTTGTACAAGAAAAGAACATGTATATGTACCTATATGTGTGTATAAATATACATTATATATATAGATATATAAGTGCGAGCATATAATTGTATCTGTCTTATACTCCACGTCCCTAAAAGGCAAAAATGTTATACGTAACGTACGCACTTAGGAATGTTAATTATGATAAAATCTTAAATTTATTAAAGACTTCAATATATACAATACAACACATAATTTGTGATAATAATTAGGTGATACACACTTGAGTGTAGAAACAATTGGTCTCAATTTTCTATTTTTATTATTATTAAGGAATGAATAGAACTTTTGAGAATCGAAGCTAAGTGCCCAAGTCACATGCTTGAGCTTGATCGATCCAATTATTGGATAGATATATTAAAAAAATAAAAAGAATGCAGTTTATTTTGTGAATAAAAAATGCACACATACATTTCTAAGTCATAAATAAATCAGCTAGGAGTAATATATATATATTTACAATGGTAACGGATTGATATCCAGCTAGCTCAATTGTTAATTGGTCATAAAGAATAAGTAAAAGGGCACATCGGTATCACAACTGCACAGCTTATTGCAGAAAACTACTATAGCTACTTACACGCTTGCTTCTCGCGCTAGTTAAGTTGGGGTGGGGTGGGAGTGGGGGGTGGGGGTTGGGGGCGGGGGCCGGGGGGGGGGGGGGGAATTTCTCAAAATATATAGCATGCCTTTGATTATATTTATGAGCAATTACTCTTTTTTCAAGTTTATTTATTCATAGTTGGTCAAATAAAGAAAATTAAAAATTTACTTGTTATATAACTTTTGGATATTCTATTGATCATACAACTGCTTGAATATTTTTGATAATACTAATGGTAGAATTTCAAATTAAATTGTAATTTATCTCATTTCTCTTATAATTAATTAATTAATTTAACTCCGATAGACTGATGCTGACACAGTGACACGCATGAACGGCACCGTCTATTGTTCAACAATTCAGTCAACGAAATCCTTGTCACCCTCACCGGCTTAGACTCTATTGACCGTTTAATTAAAATTGAATGCAATTTTCTTTTTTTCAATTTACACAGTTAATCGACTTTAATTTCCTCAACCTTAACGTACTCCATTAGATTTCTAAAATGTAAAATATATAAATTTGCAAAACCAAATTATGGCATGTTATAATTAAAATACATTCTAGAGATTTTCAGACAACTTAACCCCTTTATCAAGTACTTTTTAGAAATTGTATAACTTATAAATAGTTACATACATAAGTTGCGAAGTTCAAAATCATATAAAAAATTTATTCACAACTAATTCAATTAATGTAAGCCTAAAAAACATTACATAAAATACAGAACAAAAGATTGTATTTTTAGGTTTTTCCGAATTATAATTATTTAAACGAAGAGTCTGCCCTCCATACTTCATACAGCTAGCAATACCGACCCAGAAACAAATTTTCTTGATTTTCGGAAGCAATTTTGCCTTGACTACCCAATATTGCTGTACAATATTAGCAGTAAAACAGATTTTATTGCTGGAACAAAATAAAAAAGATTCTCTCTATTTAAAACTAAGAAGTCCATTTTGATGTTCAAAAGTTAATTTGACTTTTTTCTAATTCAAATATTTCAAGATTTATGTGAAAGTTTTGAGTGATATGATTTCAAACTTGTAGTACTTAATAAATATTTTTCTAATTGTGCTAGTTATAATTAAAATTAATCTATGCGAACGCTTAATTATTTAAAAATAAGTTATTTCAGTTATAATTTATTTTTAATACATCATACAATACTTAGTTTGTTATAAATTTTATGTATACGATCAGTCACAATATTATTAGATGTAAGCTGTAACGAAAAATAAAAGGCCACATTTAGGTTTTAAAATAAAGGCCAATTAGGTTTTTATTTTATTTTTTAAAGTGCAATTAAGTCATGTTTGGTTGAATGGAGAAAAAAAGGGTGTTGGAGACTGATGTAGACTTATGTCCACCCTAAGGACTAGTCAAGCCGACATGGACAACGCACGTGGGGTCATCACACGTGTATAGAAGATTGCCTTATATTTAGGGTTAAGCTTTTATTTTATTTAATTATTACTAATATATAAACACTTGGAATTTAGTTTTGTCCTCTCGATCTAGGGGGCAAACATTGAACCTACATCATTATTTATATATATACACCTAAACAAAAGTTTATATATATGACCATGCATGTTGTCGTAATGTAATACATCTTAAAGACAATTAAGTGAAATAATGGAACGTTCAAAGGTTGAGGTGTAAGTTATCTCCATTCGAAAAATTCAAAATCATAAGTTAACTACTTATTAAGTCATTGTCTATATAATATACCAAAAAATAAATCAACAAAAATAAAGGCAGTACAAACGGAGGTGGGTTGAACTAATAAACTCAAAAGCCTTGTTATTAAGTTTAACTCTTACTAATTAATAAACAAATAATAATTTTATTTGTCATAATTTATCTTTTCAAGGTCAAGTGTACTAATTTTAAACTCGTGATTTGATAAATATATTTTATATTTAGAAATTATAAAAATTGACTTTTGATAATTTATTTTTTGTTATGTCTTTTTTTAATAAAAATAAAAAGATATTTTAATTTTAAATATAGTTAATTTGACTATGAAAAGTGAATATTTGTGATAATTAAATATGGAGGTAGGGAGGGAGTATTATTTATGATTGATGGTTGAAAGATGTAATTTAATATAGAGATTTGATATTGTTACCTATTAAATTAATTATAAAATATGGTCCGAAAGTTTAGATCTGAAATTGATATATATATATATAGGGGCCGATCCATGTCTAACGTTAACTCTGAAATCTTTCGTAGCTAACACATTTATAGCCGTCCAAGGAATGATCCAACGCTTGAGATCAAATTTAAAAAAAAAAAATACCCCTTCCGCCAGTGTTAGTAGCGGAAGGGAATTTTTTTAAAAAAAAATAAATACCCCTTCCGCTACTAACACTGGCGGAAGGGACAAAATTTTTTCAAAATTCTTTCCCTTCCGCCAGTGTTAGCAGCGGAAGGGAAAAAAATTTTGAAATTTTTTTTCCCTTCCGCTGCTAACACTGGCGGAAGAGAAAAAAAATTTGAAATTTTTTTGTCCCTTCCTCTAGTGTTAGTAGCGGAAGGGAAAAAAAAAATTTTAAAAAAAATTCTCTTCCGTACTAACACTGGCGGAAGGGACAAAAAAATTTAAAAAAAAAGTCCTTTCCGCTACTAACATTGGTGGAAGGGACTTTTTTTTTTAAAAAAAAATTTAAAATTTTTTTTCCCCTTCCGCCAGTATTAGTAGCGGAAGGGAAAAAAAATTTTTAAAAAAAAGTTCCTTCCGCCAGTGTTAGTAGCATGAAAAAAACGAATGGTACGATCCCTCCGTCACCCCAGAATGAAAGGGGTGATCTCGTAGTTCTTGA
>CM025787.1:36193906-36265279 GCA_014636745.2 Centella asiatica
TTTTTTTTTTTTTTTTTTTGCTTAAATTTGATCTCCAGCATTGGATTATTCGATCAACGGTTATAAATGTGTTAGCTACAAAAGACTCCACAGCTAACGTTAGCTATGGATCAGCCCCATATATATATATATATATCAAGATGTATCTATATATATCAAGATGTAGTTTGAACAGAAGGTCGTTGTTCAAAGTCCAAACCATAAATATAGGGACCGATTATGATCTCCATGGATTAACTACCAAAAAAAGATGGTCAAGAAAGCTGTCATTTCAATAACTAGGATTAAGAGAGGACGGTGAGAAAAAAAGATGTGAGACAGTGAGAGATTTTTTTGTTTTCATCTTAATTTTGTTTTCATAGTATATACATTAATTGCTGAAGGGACATGAACTTGGACTAAAATATCACTTCAAAGCTAAGAAATGTGGTAATACGGGTGTAAACCATTACGAGTTGCTTTCATGAGCTTCCAAAAATAAAAGATTGACCAAGTTTTGTATCTTTGGAAACATATAAACATAACAACAGATTACTCCAAGTTTGAGTTTGGCTTGTCTAGAAATATAAAGAAAGCGCTAAAAATATTACTTTTTCTCCACACAAAAACAAAAATAAAAATGGAGAGGAGAATTTTTCATATTTCATTTGCATTTAGTAGTTTCTTATAAAAAATGTTTGTCAATCAGAGATAATTCAGTTTGTAATATTCAGATATTTCACTTACAAAAGTTAAATTTAAATTTCGTTCATAATAGACTATTTAAGACGACGTTGGATTTAAATTTTCTCTTCGACCTAAACTTTTCTCTATGGAAAAATCATTAAATGATAAATCAAAAAAATATTATTCTGAGAAAATCTCTACTTAAAATAATTTAGTGATTATATAAAAATTGTTCTAAAGTCTTTTGGGACTTCAAAAGATGAGAAGCCACATTAAACTTTCTCTCATTGACCAAATAAAATATGCTTTGTGTAAACGTTGCCTGCATATATATTTATTGTTATCAAGAAAGGCACTTTTGAAGCACATTAAACTTTTTATGCTGAGCTTGTAGTATAAAGAGTGTACAATCCCTACTTTTTTCTAAAACGGGCTGCCAACTCAAATATAAAAGCCCACATTTTTTGGACCGTTTATAATTCTATAATAGTGGATATAAAATATGCACTAATGAATACATCATACAATAAAATTTACAAATTTAAAAGAGTTCATTTTTTATTGATTTTCATGGCAACATGTAAACTTGGATAAAATTTAATAGTGCAAATTTCCCTTTAAAAACACCAACTTTTGTTGTTAAAATTTGTACAAAATATTTATGAAAAATAAATAAATGAATACTTTATTATATTTGTATAGGAGTTCACATTTGATTGTCACACAAAGAAAATTTGTATCTTTGATTTATCAATAGTGATTTATATTACAAAAATGGTACTTCTGTGGAAGATTAAAAGCTGTAATTTTTTTATAAACATATTGATCCCATTTGTTTTAGTTTAAATTTTAGAAATTTTAAATTCTTATAATGTAAATTACACCGTCAAAATCTAAAATTTTTAAAATTTAAGCTGAAACAAATGACCTGACAAATTTTCATTATTCATTTATCTTCAAGCTCATCTCTTGTAAAATGATTACTTAATTGACACGGTTCATATATACTAACATGAGATAAATGTAGTGAGCTTCTTGGCGGTTGTACGGTGGAGAACAGTGGAGGTCCGGTGGCCCGAGGCCGAGCCGGTCTCAACAGTGGTAGACGGTAGAGAAAACATTTGTAATTTGGGCTGGGCTAACTGGCCCAATTGAGTAGTTATACCAAAAAGCCCAAGGCCCATGATCATTGCAGTCTTATCATCATAAAATAAATGGGCCTAGGGCTTCATTGCCATATATATATGTACAACTTATAAACATCAGTATTTATATTCCTCCACCATAGGGTTTCATTCTACAACTCTTTTCAACATCCCCCGCCTACCATTGTCGATTGTTAAGGTTTCGTTCTGCATTATTTTTCTTATGATCTCTATCTAATCATATTTTCCCTCAATTTTGTTTGTTCTTGATTTTATAAAAAAGTTGAAATTTTTCTTTCTTGTTTTTGTGAAAAAGTTGAAATTTTTATGTTGAAAGTTTTGTTTTTGATTTAGGAAAATTAGAAGAATAAATTATGGAAATTTTGGGGGTTTAATGGAGAAGGAAATGATGAATAATAGATTCCCTATTGGTTTGATTGCCGGAATGATGGCAACAATCATGTATTAGCTCTAGCTGATCCTCCTCCTTCTACTACTACTACTATTTGACTATGTTTTTAAATTTATTTATCAATTTCTGTTTGTTTATTTAGTTTGGAAAATATGAAGAAACGATGCACATTCGAAGGCTTGACAAGTTGATTAAAAATCAAATCTTGTGGAGCTCAAAGCCTGTGCTAAATTGTTTGTTGTCAAGTCCTTGTTGAAAAGATATGTTCTTTAAGCTCTTTTTAGCTTGAAGATTTTCAAGTTTGACATAGATCCTTTTTTTTTTCTTGTTTAAAAGAAAAAAAAGGAATTACCCCTGTTCATGTTCTACTTCTTGTGGAGTTCGGTTAAAGTTTGCATCCCGGATATGCTAAGATGGAGAATTTCCTACTAATTAGACAGATGGATTGGTCAGGAAAGAAAATGATGCTATAAATAAATAACGATAGCTTACAGGACTTTGATTTGCCAAAAGTGAATTAACCTGAAAATCACATTCACAAAAAAAAAAAATAAAAAAAAAAAATTGGAGAACATCTCTTTTAGACATTTCATCGAACACTTGTGATTCGACTGATTAAAGAAGTTCAATGGTAGTTGAAGAAAACGTATTGGTATTCATCGAACACTTGTGGTTCGACTGATTAAAATTTTCAAAAACAGAAGTTCAATAGTAGTTGTTGACGAAAACGACAGAAGTTCAATGGTAGTTGACGAAAACGTATTGGTAGTTGAAGAGGACCTCTACTAAGTAACACCATAGAGTCACGGAGCTACCTTTGATGGATGGAGAACGTAAACAAAAGCTTTGAGAATTTCATTGAGCACAGAAGTAATGGGATTTTGTTTGTAAATGCCAAATCTGTGTTATTTGTTAGACGCATCTGTGTTATTTGTTAGACGCATGGTTGAAGACAACAAATGGGTTCTACTGGTACCATATTTCTCAAATCGATCCGATTAGGAGTTGAAGACCTTCCCATCAAATGAGACACCTTATGAAATAAAATACGAAACAAAATTACGTGGGAAAGCTAACATTTGAGGTAGATGTTGATCTAAGGGTCAAAAATTATTCAAGACATATGGGTTCCGTGGCAGGGGGTCACTACATTAATTCGGGTTTTAGGGGAGCTAATGTTCCTTTTAACATTTGAGGCTGATGTTGTTGATCTAAGGGTCAAAACTTATTCAAGACTTATGGGCCCCATAGCAGGGACAATACATTTAAATTCAGTGGCGAAGAAGAAGATATTAGGACGTTAAAAATAAACATCAACCCCCAAAACTTCTTCCAATTCACCCTATAATACCGTTGATCATAAAGACTTATAAACATTCATTTATGTGATGAGCGTTCAAATTCTTTTTTGTTCTAGGTAAAACCTCTGTATTTTCTGTTCTGGGGAAGTAGTTCTATAGCATTGTGAAACTAAACTAGGCAGCATCTTTAAAAAATGTAATATCTGTCAATCTTGACATGGTCTATACATTTTGTTGTACTTGATTATCATTTACTGGACTTTCAAGTATATGACTTTGGATAAGTCGATAATATTTGTCTCTTTTCTGCTGTTTTTTCATAATTTTTTACACGCATGGCTCAGGAGATTACTTCAATAACATATGGCGCAAGAAAATGACTTTCATACTTTGAGAAGCAAGCAATTACAAACTTTTAGTTTATAACTCTGTATGTGCTTTATTTTCAATTTCTTGATTAGTTCTTTGTGTGTTTATATAAAAGAATCCGTGTATCTGTGTTTATATCATTCTGTCATTTGTATTGTGAAGCCTGCTATTAATCTTGAACTAGTCAATACTCATTAAATGGAAGTTGCCCCGATCAGTGGAGATGATGAACTAGTTGATAAAGAGCACGGCAGGGCTAAAGAAATTGAGGAGTTCTATGCAACAAAAGCAGGTGTCAAAGGACTTTCTGATTCTGGTGTTGTGAAGATTCCTCGATTTTTTATTCATGTGCCAGAGTGTTTGCCAACCAGGATCACTAGTGACAATCAAGTTGAAATCCCCCTGATAGACCTCCAGGGAATAGAGCATGGTGGTGCACGACGAAAGGAGATTGTTCACGATATATGTAGAGCTGCAGAAACCTGGGGCGTCTTCCAAATGGTTAATCATGGAGTCCCGGTTAGCATAATGGATTCAATGTTAAAATCTGCACAAGGATTCCATGAGCAGCCAAAGGAGGCCAAAATGGGGTTATATTCAACTGATAGCATGCAGAATGTTAGATTTTATAGCAGCGGAGATTTCAGTGACTCAAATCCTGCGTTCTGGAGGGATGTTTTATCTTGCGGTTTTGTAGATGATTCTCTTGATCCTAAAGCAATACCTCTTATTTGCAGGTAAAATATAGTTTCAAGATCAAGGCTTAGTCGAGTTGCATATTGTAATATCTTTTGCATTAACGACATCTTACAAAATAGTCGTACAGATTGTGTGATTTCCGATTAATCTTTTGCAGAGAAGAGATGCTAGATTATGTGAAATGCATGATCAAGTTGAGGGAAACTCTAGCGGATTTACTATCAGAGGCTCTAGGCCTAAGCAGAGACTGGCTAGCAAATAAGGAATGCATGAAAGGTGAAATTTTGACATGCAACTATTACCCTGCTTGTCCTGAGCCAAACCTGACTTTTGGCACAGGTAAACATTCAGATGCTACATATCTAACAATACTTCTGCAAGACAATTTGGGTGGCCTCCAAGTTCTTCATCAGAGTCATTGGATTGATATAACTCCCACTCCAGGAGCTCTAATCGCAAACCTGGGGGATCTTATGCAGGTTAGTGTTCATATTACGTTCTGTTACATTCGGTTATCTCACCAGAAATCCGCCCCTGCTAGATCCTAGAATGAAACTCAAGTCTCAGATTCTGTCAGTAGTTCTTGCTTTCTTCATGTTTTTGTTGGACTACAGGTTATCACGAACGACAAGTTCAAAAGTGTGGAGCATAGAGTGCTGGCTCAATCTGTTGGACCGAGAATATCAGTAGCATGTTTCTTCCATCCGAGTATCAAGACTCTTTTTGAGCCAATACGGCCTATAAAGGAGCTTCTCACAGATAAAAATACACCTATTTATAGGGAAATCCTGTTTACAGACTATATTTCCTATTACCAATCCAAGGGTGCAAATGGAGTTGCATCTCGTGCTCATTTTAGGCTTGTGAAAGAACTCATTTCTTCCACCTGAAACGTAAGTAAATGCTGCTTGATTTTCAGTGCAGCGATATTCTTGACCAGAAACAAATAATAGCTACTGTGTTAGATGGGGACTTTTTTTTTATTTATTTAATTTTATAATACCAAAAGTTGTTAACAAGTATGTATGTTTCTTGGAGCTTTTATATAAAAAATAACGTTGAAAAAAATCGCAGATTCTAGGGTTGGAGATCTCTTTGTTGCTAACTAACCAGAATTAGAGCCTTTACTGGTGGCCTGGTTTCTGGAAGGGTATTGCAGGCAGGGACGGAATCAAGATGACATATCGAGGTGGGCCGAGAGAAAAAAACAGACGATCGAAGTGGGCGAAAAACAAAAAATAATATAGAATACATATGAAAAGTTTATAAAATTTTAGGAGTAACGATAGAAATTTTGAAAAATCAAGAAGGACAACAGCTATTCTGTGTCCTATTGTAGTTCCGCCTTGATTGCAGAAGCTGCCGATCAAACAGGGTATGATGTCACCATATTAATATAAACACGTTTCAAATTTGCCCGTCACATGCCACGTTTGATTTGCAGGTTTTCAGTTTTCATATAGCTAAATCACATACTAGAATTTTGTGCAGTCACATGGCTATAATAAGATCTATCTACCATTACAGCTAGCCATCTTCTCAACTAGTTCTTTGTCAACGCTACTTATCCTTAATTTCTTTGTCTCCCATGTTCCTTGTTTTTGCCTTAAATAGCTTCTTCTTGTATAGATATATTTACCTCACCACACAGCAGAGATAGCGAAGGAACAGAATTGTAAGGTAGTATGGAACTTGAGGGGCATTATGACTGGGCTAAAGAAGTGGAGGAGTTTCAAGAAACCAAAGCTGGAGTTAAAGGACTCGTAGATTCCGGTGTCGTGAAGATCCCTAGGATATTCATACATCGTAAAGATAAATTCTCAGAAGCATCATTTTCATCAAGTGACGCGAGCAATATCAAATTCCAAGTCCCACTGGTAGACCTCCAAGGACTAGGAAGTGGCGGTGGTGCACGAAGAAAGGCCATTGTTGATGAAATCCGTGGAGCTTGTGAAACATGGGGATGCTTTCAAATGGTGAATCATGGAGTGGATGTTAGCATAACTGACGCGACGTTGGAGGCCACAAGGCGGCTGCATGAGCAGCCGAGGGAAGCCAAGACGGACTTGTTCTCTGATGATAGTAACAAGAAAGTCAGGTTGTACACCCTCAATGGAACAGTTCATGAATCCCGTCCTGGCCCTTGGAGGGATGCATTGGCTTGTGCCTTTCTAGATGATGCACTAGATTCTGATGAAATTCCTCCAATTTGCAGGTTTGAAATTCTAAAATTTTCGTCGTATCTATTTCTTACTCTAAATTCCCCCAATACACAAGATCTTGCTTCATGTGTGTACTCTTTGTCATGACAAACAGAATTCCCTATGGGGATGAATTTTTTTAACAATTTTGCATATTTCTTTCCTAGTCCTGCAGGTCACTTTTTTCTTCACTCCCACTTGTTTTACAAAATTTAACGGCCTTTTTGCAGAAAAGAGATGGAAGCATATCTGAAATCTATTATCAGACTAAGGGAAACATTGTCTGAACTGTTATCAGAAGCTTTAGGGCTAAACAGAGACTACCTTTCGCATATCGAATGCATGAAAAGTGAGTTCTTGACATGGCTATATTATCCTGCATGCCCAGAGCCTCATCTCGCATTTGGCGCTCCGCCACATTCAGACCCTACCTTTCTGACTATACTACTGCAAGACAACATTGGTGGCCTCCAATTTCTTCATCAGAATCATTGGGTTGATGTTCCTCCCATTCCTGGAGCTCTGATAGCTCACATTGGAGATCTTATGCAGGTACACACAATTTCATTTCCTGAGAGCTCGAACACCATAATTTATAGCATGGTTACCAAGAACACAAACCGATTCAGTACACAAATCAAAAAGTGGTACAAGTATGCATTATATATCTACATTCTAGTACCACTATTCAGAACAATAGTACCTGATTCTGAACTCTGCTTTATACATTCTCTTCATCATATCCCAGTTCGTAGATGAATTTATTGGTTCTTTTCATTTATGTAACTGCAGATTATTTCAAACGACAAGTTCAAAAGTGTGGATCATAGGGTGCTGGCTAGAGCTGATCGGACAAGGGTATCAGCTGCATGTTTCTTATATCCTAGTTCTAGCAACCTGATGAAGCCATATGAACCGATAATGGAACTCATATCTGACAGTAACCAACCTTTATATAGGAAAGTATTGCCCATGGAATACGCAGTCTATCATCAATCAAAAGCAATGGATGGTACATCCGAGCTTTCGCGTTATAAGCTATAACCTGATTAGCTATTATTTTTTCAAGGAAATACAGTATTCGAGAAGATCTGTCAAGGAAGTTTGATGGTGCATTCAGTTGCTAATGTATTCTATACAAGTCCGTCTGTAAGTTTAGCTGTAAGCTTTTTATCAAGAATTCTGTATCTGGGTTCTGTTCTATCATATTGGGGGGCATTATATGGGCTAAACAGATGAAGGCATCAAACAAGTAACATAAAAGATGTATAATTCAGTGGTAAATGCATTTGTAGACATTGAAGTTTTTCTTTATCAGAAACAATGAACCCAAGGCAAAGTTAGATTACAGCAGGCACAAAAAAACCAAAAAAAAAAATCACTGAAACAGAATAAAGTAAGATCATGCCATCTCCACTCACTTTTAGCAGGAGGCAGGATAAAAATAAAGACAAACCACAAACCAAAAATAGAAAACAAAACAAAAATTCTCCAGAGAAATATATGTTTTGCAGAGAAGAATTGATGAAAACATAATTTGCAACTTAAAATCATAATAACTCGAATAGTTCCTAAGAGACTTCAGATTTGCAATGTCTCATATTGGAAACAGTTATCCTTTTCAATAGTCTTTAGAACAGTCAAACTTCTTTCTTTGGTTGCAATATCTGCAAGAGTGACCATAGCAAGTCCATTCGGTGCATGTTTCTATTGTTTTCGTCCTGAAAGGAATATCGATTAAAATTTTCAGGTCCAATAAGTGGAAAGCAGTAATTATCTGGTTAAGAACTCTAACTAGTTTCGTCATTATACTGAAAGTTTAAAGACATTATTTGTACCTCAACCACAAAATAAATCCAATCTTTCCCACTGTAGGCTACCGTGGCACCTTTCAAAATGGTCAGACCCAAGCTCCTGATTGCCTCTGCAATCTCAAAAAACTGGCTGCTGTCCCCGCACAGCATCTGCGTGTAAATATCTAGAACTAGATAAGTATGTTCATAACAGTAGGGAGGGTACTATTCATTTTGTTATACTTACAACAAAGACTACCATGTTCCAATTAAAGTTACAAATGTTTAATATGCCTACAATCGCATACCTTTACCAGCATTTGCCCGCTCATGCTGATATTTTCTACCACGATCTGAAAAACTCCTGACTGACTTCCCACTTCCATCGCCCAGGTTGAACCATGCTCAGAGGTGGAGGATCCATGCACACCAGTTTCTTTGTCGAGCAACTGCAGAATTCTAACTGTAAATTACAAGGATAGGTATATGGGTTGGACAGTAAAGATGAAAAACAAGAGCCTGATAAATTCCATGTCAAAAGCCAACCTTTGGTTCAGCACATTTATCTAGCTTTTCAGCGTGCTTGGTGGTGCATTGCATAAAGAGCATATGCTTAATTGTTCGCTCCAGAAGTGAATCAATACTGCACTGTATAATCGCCACACATTTCAGCACATAGTGAACTGTAAGAGTTGAACAAAAAGACAAGGGAAATGAACCACAGCATCTACCTTGGACCCATTGGGCACAAGTTCACGCAGTTCCTTAATGCGATCTTGGATCAATTGTCTATCCCTAGGCCTGGGCCTACAATTTTCACCGCTTCTAGTTCTCTTTCTGTTGATCTTATCATGTTCTCGAGGCCTATCCATTGGTTCACTACATTTACTATGACTTGCTGATGAAAATCCTTCTGATGCAGGCAAACAGTGTAGTATGTTATCTTCTACAAGAGAAGACCGATCAAATGAATAACCTCCTGAACAAATAGTACGCACATCACTGGTGAGAGGCTCTAACACTTCTTCAGCAGTCAAGAGGGATTTCGCAGATCCAGAAATTGGTTTTTCATGTTTGACATCAGAAATACTCTGGCAAACATTAGCTACCACTGCCTCTAAAAGATGATCTCTTTGAGGATTTACTTTCATAAGGTGACTACCGCAAATTTCTTCATCAGGTAGCTGAACTGTTGCAGTTTGTTGTGGTTTGGAGTCATGATTGGTATTTTGTTTCTTGAATGCTGGTCCAAGTGCTTCATACAGCTCACAGCCAGCAGAAAACTGAAAATATGATGTAGATGTATCCATATAGTTACGTTCTTCTTGGAAATCTAAGGTCACATTTGGGTCTTTTTTATTTTTCATATGAGAAACTTCAGTTGCACAGAACACCAAAGTTTGATCCATGATTGGTGCACTGTCATGAAAAAGTGAAGGAGAACACAAAGTTTCTGCATATTTATGAGCAGAAAGGGTAGCATCACAGATATTACTTTTGCCATTACTACTCGCCGCTTCAAATTTCCTGTTAGCAAATTTGACATTCATTTGTTGCAGGCTTCCAATAGAACATGATTGAAAATCTGAACTTTCACAAACTCCTGACACTGAATGCTCAGCTTGTCCATTCTTATCGATCATAACTGTCTTCTTTGGACAGACTATGGGGAGTGGAACAGTAGTAGAACAATGAACACGTTTTTCGGAAGACGGAAATACAGAAGAAGATAAATTTGTTTTCTCTTTCTTCATGTTTTCACCCAGAGTTTGTAAGCAATCATGATAATTCCTTGATGCTGAACTTTTACAAAATACATTGGTCTGGAAATAGAGAAGCAAGATAAGATGCTTAGAAAATGATATGTGATGAGTGGGTGGATGTGGATGTGGATGTCTACCTTCGGGCATGTGGTGTGAGTGCAAGTAGGAGTGTCAATGATGATGATGATGAGAGAGAGAGAGAGAGAGAGAGAGAGTTACCAAACACGAGGAGCAGTCCATCCTGCTAATATTCCCTGATAAGGGATCTTGAAGCCCAAAAAAGATATCTCTGATGTGGTTCACCAGCTTCAAGTCCTCAGCAATCTGCACCTCACAGATGAAAGTGAGAAATGAACAAAGAATGAAGATAAAATAGAAAAGGCAAACAAAGAAAGTAATGGTGCATGGATATCAATGTCACTGTAATGGAAGTCACAAAGTAATCAAAGTCACATACACTGCAAATAAACTAGTGGGAAATATGTGTGGAAAATGCAGAAAAATTGCCAAATAATCTAGAATAATCCCATAAAAGTAAGTACCTCTGCTTCTTAAGTTCTATATAACTTAATGATTATCAATAACTATTATGGAGTCACCAAGATGTATGCACAAGTAACTTAGCAGTTGGATAAGAACACGTTAACTCATGTATTTATCACCACTCAGCATAGCTTAAATCAAGGTGCAAATATCTAGGAATTCAGGTTGAATCTTCATGCTAATATATTGGCTCAACTTTTAACACAACTTGTTACAAAATCAATACAGACATTTTGAAAACAAATTGAGGCTCTTGCCATTTTCTTCCTTCACTAGTTATGATGATTTGAAGTGACCAGCATATGGTTAGTACCAGTTTTTTGTAATGCATTACCGAGTAAAGACTTTTCCATAAGAAGCACGGAACACGGATAAGACAGTATGAGGACTGGGACATGGAATTCTTCAAGAAAAGAAGATACAACACATCGGTGGATATATAGTAAACAATACATTGTGTAAGAAGTTTGACTCTTTGTTTTCATTTTGTATTGGTAAAATTGGAACTATAATCAAGTGTAGGATCCTTCAATAACCTTCAGGTAGCTATCTGTGAAATGAACATAATGTTTGTTGAAAGGTGGCTCATAGTTGAAAGCATTATGCAAGATGAGAGAAAGATTTACGAAATAGAAATCTAACCCACGAGTCTATCATATACAATTATATATACCACATGAAAGAGACAGAAACTAAGTTTGATTCTATCAATATCTAGAAATATGGACTTATTATGAAGTATACTAGAAATGCATACACCGCGAGTATTCTAGAATTTGATTAAAATTATGCAATGAATATAATTTTGAAAACATAAAAAAATGTCAGCTTACATTATTGAAAGAGCCGAGCTGTATGACCCCATAGGGAACAACAGAGACAACAGCAATGGTCTGCATAGTAAAAAGGACAATTAAGTTACATTTACAAACTCGTTAAAGAAGGCAAGAAAGTTTTAAACATATCAAAATAAGAGCCTGGGTGCTACAAAATACTGACAAAGATAGTTTTGCTATTGGCTAGATTCCAACAAACATAGTTTTGCTACTGGACGATGCCAATAATCCTAGATCCCCGGCCGATATAGTTGGATAGGTCAACCTTCGTAGTTAGTTATCAACCACGACGAGCATCTAGACATTTTCTGAGCACTTGGTGAATAGATTAATTGAGATAGACTTTGCAGTCATTTATGTAGACATGGCTACCATCAGCATATTCTAATACACAGTACATATCAAAGAGAGGATAACTAAGATTTTTACTGCTGTCTGAAATCCTCGTTCAATACAAACAAGTAAGACAAACAACAGGAGTGCCAATCATACTCGTAAATGGGTAAAAGAAGGAGAGACGTGCCGATTCAGTTTGTACTGTTACCCTGATGTAAACAACGGAGAGAAGTGAACAAATTGTTCAATGCACGATATAGTTCGGAAGGATGGGAAGAGAACTCAGTCATCTATCGTTAACAATTACCACTAGCCTGATTGTGTACAAAGGAATATACTTCATCTTACTACTTGGTTTTGTCACTGAAAAGAACAATTTGCTCAAATCCAAGTGAAAACAACTAAAGAAGATCATAGTATACTATGACAGTTGTTGATAAGTGTATCATACTAGAATAATCAGATATATTTAGAAATTAGATTTAAGAATTAGATAGAAATCATACCCTGATCCCTGCTAAAAACTGAGTAAGCCACCCATCAAAGAACTGGAAAAAACAATTTCCAAACAATCATTAGTGTGAAGCAAATATAGAATATAAGCAATATCACTTATTCACATTACACTCAATGAGGTAGATTATGTATATATAGATATAATAATATTGTATAAACTGATGGATCACCTTCAATGAAGAACAGGAATCCAGTACATGTTTATCTGCAGAAATCCACATGTGCTGACCAGTAAATGCAACCTTTCCAACAATCCTATATCCAACAAAGAGGAATATAAAGGAATTTCATACTAAATGACTTGATTGCTTACTTGTAGATCTACAATCCATGTACAATATAATTGCTAGAACACACAGGATGTTGGTACCCACTAGCGTGGGTACATTGTAAATTTTCTTAAATGATCCTATAGGGAATTGAATAGAGGGCAAGGAGGGGGAAAAACAACAGAAACCAGAATAGGGATTAGAAGAAAGAAAATGTTTTTAGATGAACAACATAACCTATAGGATGATTTACAGGTCAACAATATTTTCAAAGAGAATTCGGCCAACCAGATAGTACATGGTTCAAGATAAACTGGTATATATACTTGATTTACGATAGATATCATACCCTTCCCCTAATGCATATACATGATATGACATCTTTCCCACAGCTAATTGAATGGAGTTCTGTGAGAAATGATCATCAACTGAATCGCCTGCTTTGTCACCAAACCATGTATTCTCTGAAGGATCACATTGCTCATGATTGTGATAGTAAGCATCCTCCCATGTCAACATCCTACAAGAAGTTCAAGTGTAAATATGCTGAAGCTTTTGTGCTTATATTTTTCAATGGAAAAAAGACTAATTTATCTATTGGAACCTAACTATGAAAACCAAAAACTGCACATAAATTCAGTGAATCTCTTAATTGAAACGAAAATTTCTCAAAGGCATGGGGAAAACAATAGCAGAAAGAAGGTAGAATTGTGATTTATTTGTCCTAATATTAATTTAAAAAAAATTTCACTTGGTTAAAGTTCAAAGGTTTTGATTGGTTTAAAGTATAATGATTTAAATAAATTCAGATAATCCACAAGAAATTATAATTTATTATTCTCAGAATAACACGCATAAATGAAATGTAACTCTTTTAGTGAAACACAGGGAGTATATCGAAACTATAGGAGCTAAAACAATGACAAGAAAAAATTTAGAAAAAGTCTTACGAATTGAGCTTACATTAGATCTTGATGTTTGAGTTTCCAAAACACTGCATAATCCCAACCAACATCGAAACACAGACTCCTTAGTGCTTGGCGCAATTGACAACCCATCTCCTCCAGCAGACAAGAAATACTAACACCCACCTACTTAAAAACCTCTTCACCAGGTTAATTAGATCAATAACCCCCAAAGATCCCCTGATCCCGAATTCTAGCTGCCTCTATATGAACCTCTTCCGGCCTGCTTTCTCCGTAACCCAGCTCGCCTCTTTAATGGAGGTCCCACGGTGGGAAGCAGCAGACTATCAATTGTCATTCTTACCCAAAAACCTAATCCCTATCCCTAAAACCAAATACTAAGTATTCCAAGAATTCACCAACATAAGTAAAATGCCAAGCTTATAGGATCAATCACAAAAATCTCTACGTAAAACACTTGGTTGAAAGAATCTGCCATATATATACCTCTCAAGAACTGTGAATTCTTTCTATTGGTAGCTTCTAAAATTCTAAACTAATAATGCCAAGCCAAACCACCTTGTGATCAAACACTACAACCACTCCAATTATCAATCTTCCAAGAAGTGACCAACATAAAGAGCTAATCAAACTCAAGACATCAATCCATAATGTCAATGTAAACTAACCATACCATCAACTACAAAATTAATCAACTCAAGAATCTTTAAACGTGCTCGAGGAACAACAAGATAAAATCTATCGTATATCCATGAAAATTAATGAACTAAATGAAGGTTACACTAAAATTTAGCTCAAAGACTGGTTTTTTAGAAAGAAAAATATGAAGGGTCGGCTCTAGATCACTAACAAGGGAAAAAATGACAACCCTTTTGTCTTTTTTGTCTATCTTTTTTTCTCAAAAGCACAATTCTTGAATTCTTCTACTGTACAAACTTACAATCGTGTGAATCAAAAAGAAACTCCAACCCCTCAATTTCAAAAGTAGCCATTGCTTATCGTTTCAAAGATACCCCAGCAAAGAAATGAAAATGGTTTGTTTATTCACTCCAAAAAGTCTTAAGATTTGAGAAGAAAGAGTGGTGTGAAAATGGACTTTGAGTTCGAACTTTGTTTTATAGTAACATAGTGGAAGCAGAGCTGCTTTTTGACAATGTGCAGTGCTGATATGCTTATATGCTACGCACGATGCGTAGTACGCATCCCATTAACTCGGCTGCTCACTCGCCGCATCTTGTGTTTCTTTAATCCGGTGTAGCGATTAGATGATTAGATCGATTCTTCTATTTATAGATTGATTATTTGATTTGTCTTTTGAGCTTGAAAATTTTTCTACAACTTTTTAAAAGTCAGAAGTTTTGTTTAGGCTTAGTTGATTACAATTTATAAATATCTTTTGTATATTTTTTAGGGTTATAAAAATATTTATGTGTTAGTTACAAAATTTCATATTTGAAATTTAGACGCAAAACTTGCAAATAGATTGAATCAATTCTTGTTGATTATTATTGTGTGTTAATTTTTACTTGGTATGAAAATATAATTCATAAAAAAACTATCGGCTAAGAGATAATAGCTCTTATTTTTGGTTAAATGAAAGGTAGACAACTTTTTCTTGTGCAAATAATGTTGCTTCCCCAATTTTACTAAATTGTTATATTTATCTTTTACGGTATATTAGTGAAATTCTATAATATAAGCTCACCATAATTGTAATTAATTTTGACTATAGGAGGATCAATATTTTACAATATGTAAAAGTTTCAAAAAATATTAAATCTTTTTGTTATACAATCACAGCATGATTTAAATTAAAGAATTTACAAAGTTATGAAATTATAATATAAACAAAATCAAATATAATTGTTTATACAAAAATAAGAGAATATATTCCTCGTAGCCGCTACTTGACCAACCGACAATTTATAGAGTGGCAATCAAAACTCATAATCGTTCTTGGGCAGCAGCAATAGGTCTAGTCCATATATTACCCTCGTTAATTTCCACGAACAATACAGTTAATTAATCAGCTTTTTCTTTATTGAAAAAAGTCATTTTATAGTGTTTTTTTTACCAATTTAAACTATTTAAATAAAAAGTAATTGTTAAAAAAGAAAGAGAAGACTTGTACCAGTTGTATAAATTAAGAAAACAAAACAAAAAAAATTAGACATTGAGTATATTTTGAGTTAAGTGTACTAGATCGATTATAATAATGAACAAAGGGGAATATGAAAAATAAAAGAAAAAATTACTTGCACATAAAATGTATACGATATTGTTATTGATTGGTTGTTTGTGCAACATTAAGTAAACATCATCCACAGTTTATACCAATTATTATTCATCCCAACAGTGTGATCTCCAAGTGATCATTGTCATTGATTTCTAATCATATTTTTTATTTTCCCTTGTTAACTTTTTCCACACCAAGGAATATTTGTAAAATAAAATATAAAATATCAGTATCGCGACAAATCTAAAAACAGGTTGAAAAGAGAGATAATAAACTAAGGTAGATGAAAAAGATAAGGATGATGATTGTATGCTAAAATGTGAATTATGATATCAAGTGAATTTTGTATTTACTGAAAAAATATACCCTCGAGAGTTTCTCCCTCCATCTTAAATTAATTGGATGTTTATAATCAAATTCACTATTTTTCAAATTAAAATTTATCTTGTTGAAAATTTTGTAATTTCAGAATTACGATGGTTGGGAATAGTTTAAATGAACTCTTTTTGTGATTATTTATTAATTCAACTTCAAATAAAACTTAGTTGTAATAAGGATAATTTTGTTTATAATACTGTGTATATATATATGCTTTAGCTGTTAGGTTTTGTTCTTCTTATTTTAAGAGAGGTAATCAATATGAAATATATGTGGAGAAATTAAGTTATATTTTTCCGTTCAGTGAAAAGAAGGTACGTGACCTTTCGTTTGTAGATTTGTGAAATTTTAAAATTTAAATCTTAGACAAATTTAATTGATCTTGATTTATGTGATGATGAATTCTAATAAAAAGAAATTATTTTTGTTTAAAATTTTAAGAGACTCGTCTTATATTTTGAGTGTAAGTAACTTGCAATTACAAATAGCAATAAATACAAAAAGAAAATTGTAACTGAAAAAATCTTTTTGTATAATGATGAAAATAATACACTATAAAAGTAAGGAGAAAGAGTAAGGGTGTTTAGGTTTATCAACACTAATAATGGTTCATCACTAAAGTCAGAAATAAAAAAGACTACTAGTCAAAATTTTGAGCTAGCTAACTAGCTATCTATGACTCCAATATCTTTAAAAGATAAAAATTTTAATATTACATATGGTACTATACAATTATATGATCAAATTTTACTCAATTTAAAGAAGACTCTTACTGCTAAACCTCATGGAGCAATTAGACAAATTTAAATGTGGTCAAGGATACAAAGAGACAAAGGATAATAATAATTCCTCTTTTTCTTACCCCAATTTACCAAGAAAAATGAAACATTTTATTGTGGGCTCATTGAGTGAATCCATCATATGGTTTCAATATTCTCTTGGACGGTAATTATTGTGTAAGGCTGCAACCAAGATTAACAAAAGATATATATCATTGGTGCGGCGACTTTTTCATAAAGGAACTTGACATTATTAATGTAGAAATATGAATTTCTTTTCTAAATTAAAATTGTAAACAGAACCTTCCACCCCTATGGAACTATTAAGGGATTTGGGTGGTAGTCGTCCAT
Organism: Centella asiatica; assembly: GCA_014636745.2. Classification (NCBI taxonomy): domain Eukaryota; kingdom Viridiplantae; phylum Streptophyta; class Magnoliopsida; order Apiales; family Apiaceae; genus Centella; species Centella asiatica. The sequence continues at coordinate 36,211,426 of CM025787.1, forward strand.
TTTGATTTTTCAAAATTTTTATTATTATCTTAGAATTTTTATAAAATTTTTATATGTACGTATATTATTTTTGCATTTCGCGTTCTGCGATTGTGATTTCTTTACGTCATCATCCTCCATATACCATCTTAGTTATGTCCCTGTGCTCCACCATACTTAAAATATATTCCGCTCCAAAAATGAAATAAATATTATTGGTAATTTAGTTATTAGGTATTGCAGTAATATATTTATTTTTATTATACATATAGAAACATGATCCACAACAATTGATACGATACAATAAAATTTTCGATACTAATTAAAGTAGATATCATTCAAATTAAAATTTTGTATATTCTTTTGTTACTTATAATCATAAATGTCTTCAATTTATTATACTGGTCCCTATATAATTATGCCACCTTATATGTATCATTCCTGTTACCTCCTCCTTTTACGTACTTCCTTTACTCCTCCTCCCTTTATATCTATACAGAAGCATTAGTTGGAAGCAGAATGATATCTCAAGTAGATTTTGTAGCTTAGCTTTTTACTAGCATGTAATCTACTAGGAGGTAGTGACTCCTTAAGTCTTCTTAGCAATGAGTGATGCTTTTGAAGTTTCTCTTTTACCGTATTATCATAAATACCCACAAAGTCAATATTCACGGATTCTATTTGTATTCATACTTTGATATTGTATCAAGAAAGTTCAACCTCCATCTCTAACAAATCATTTCATGTTATTTTCCCTATTATTGTAAGTCTTGTGGATCTTAGTTTTAACTTTGATTAATTTTGACTGATCTTAATTTAACTCTGATTAATTTTATCCGACTCTGATTAATATAAGTGTATGACTGATTAATATGTGTGTTTAGTGGGTGGTATTTTGAAATTTGTAGATATGGTCTTTTCTTGTTCTTCTTTGTGTTTTGAAGCAGCACAAACACATTTGCAAATCTAATCCCAAGGCAGTGGAAATCTGATTAAGACTTCATTGTACGATTTATAGAGCCTAAAAGCGAGTCGGAAGTCACTCTAGTTTTGAATTTTAATTTCAATCTCTAACAGTTTTATGCATCATGATGACGAGTTTGATTAAATTACTGAAGTGATTTCTGCCGACTTTGAAGGTTATGGACTAAAATTGTTCTAACCACAACTAATGTTGATGAGACTTGATGCTTAAACTAACTTGTAGAATGAAGCTAAAAGTTACTGGTCTTTAATATCTTAATGGGTATATTTGCATTTTAAAAGCCATCCTTATTTTAAAGGAAAAAAATTTTGCAACTGGGCTGTGCTGCTGTGCAATCACAAAACACGAGGAAAAAAAAAGGAAGTATTCAAACTCATATTTGTAATATCTCACTTCTTTAGAAACAGCTCGGGAGAGAGAACAATAAGTAGATATTATATAACTAAAAGGTTTCTAGCAATCAGATACAGTTCTTCAAGGAATCTCCGGCTCCCTGAAAGAAGCAGTAAGAGAGAACAAAATCAGCAATGAAGATGCCGACGAGAGAGATAACCACAGCTGACGTAGTTGATTCTCCAACACCTTTGGCACCTTCCAAGGTGGTGACTCCCCAGGCACAGCTCACAATTGATATGATCATACCAAAAACCTGAGACTTGATCATTGAACTAATTATATCCCATGATCTCAGAGCTCTCTGAGCAGAATCCAAGATTATGTTTATGCTGATCCCATAAACGCCATCGGCCAGGAGGGCACTCGATGCCATTCCCATTGTGAAACACATTAGAGTTAAAAATGGCAGCGCAACACAGGAAGCTATCACCCTTGGAATCACCATATAATCTACAGGGTCTGCACCAAGAACTCGCAGGGTGTCGGTTTGCTCGGAGACCTGCATGGTTCCCAACTCTGCGGCAAATGCACTGCCAATCCGCCCAGCAATTACTATTGACGTGATCACAGGACTCAATTCCCTTGCGAAGGCAAGAGCTAAGACTCCACCTATCGATCTGTTTAATCCTAATCTTGTAAATTCTCTAACGAACTGGATAGTGAAGGCCATTCCAACAAAAGTGGAGGTTAAAAGACAGACCCCAACAGATTTTGGACCAACTCGCTCCAGTTGTTGGAGAGTGTTCTTCCAGTGGACTTTTCCCTTTAGAGTCCTGATAATGACCTGTCCTGCAAGAATAAAAACTGATAATCCCCTCCACAAATACCTGGGAGGTGACCATTTACTCAACCATGCATCCATTTCACTGTTTAATGTTGGGCTTATGGTTGTATTTTCCTCCGATGATAAATATGGGTGTCCATCTTCTGTGTTGGGTAGCACAGATAATCTTGTTAGCCCAAGAGGAAAATGAAACTTAGAGGTCTGAACCCCTCCTGTGAAAATAAGTTGAGATGACTTGAGGGCCTCTAACTTCATTCGACCACTAGGCTTGGTGAATCCATTTCTGCAATAAGTCCATAAATCAGATCAAAGTGGATACTTTGTGAGATTACATGTCATGCAATTCTACGAATATGCAGTCACGTATTCGGATAAATTTAATTTTCATATATTATATATACATATGTTATTGTATATATGTCCACGTGTCTCTGAGCACTCACACATAAGAAGAGAAAGTGAGAAAGGATAACTGAAAACCTGCCAGGGAAGGGATTTATCAGGTGAAATTGGTAGGTGGTTTGCATGGCAGGCACCTGGAGGTTCAACCTTGAGCAGATTAGTCAAGCCTATGACCTTAATTGCACAGAGCACAAATGTTGTTGTCTTCAAGTAACCAACTTAAGTTATAGCTTCCCCATGCTAAAGAAAATGTGTATTTATCTTCTCTTGAAACCAACTGCAATATAAGTACAGTCTTTATCAGCAACGCAAAAAGTTGAAAACTTTCCATGATCATTGTAATAAAATTTTCTGCCATAACCCAAGGCTAGAAAACAATCAGTCCTGGAAACTGACCCTGCAGTCCAAATCCACAACCTTAGAAAACATTTCCCATGTAATTGCGCCCTAAGTTGTGCCAAAGAAAGTTTATGCTGACTTGAAGATGGAACATGTAAACAGAGACCACAAAAGAATAATTATAATAATAAAAAATAAATAGAAATTGCAGTGGCCAGAGGACAGGTATTTCATGTATGATGTGTTAATTAAGAAGCAAAGCCCATCTTTTAGAATGATATTTTTAACAATGACATCATATAGAATTCTTACCATCATCTAGATCTAAGGATTATAAGCAATTATTTCACTTTTTTTTTTGTTCCAGGGCAACCTTAATGTGAAACATTATCCATTAATACTGCGTGTCTGCAGAACATCATTGCTACATAAACTGTTTGAGCATCAAGTATCTGGAAAGAGAAAATTTCACAGAAAAAGCAACATAATATGAATCTAATTTATAAATGAACAGCTAACACGTCCTGACTTTTAAAACGTATTTTTAAATGAAGAGCTACTCTAATGTTTTGGTATCCAATACGCGGATTAATTTATCTCTATCAAAATATTTAGACACATTCATCATGTATTTGATCAGCAGATAATTCACTGTGATTGTTATACATCAATGCGATTGTTAGTATCCACTCAATCATTGAAAATACATGTAGATGTGTTTGTGTCCATTGCAAAGATAGATATAAAATATGAGCACATTCAACAGCTGTGGATCTGAACACGAGGTTGTTGCAGAAAAGCTCAGTAAGGAAATTAGGTTGCAGGGGTCAGTCTAGCTGATTCAGGAGATGGATACTTGGCTAGAACTGTTGACTGAACTGGGGATGAGGAAACCAAAATAGTTGAGAGAGATAAGAAATAATAAGGGTCGAGTTAGCTAGTTTGGTTGATAAGAAAAATGCCGCACTTGCAAAACCAAAAATTAAAGATTAAAAAAAAAACAACAAAACAACAAAACAAAACAAAAAACAAAAGCAATAACAGAATGCTTGACAAAATAAATCCACTACGATAAATGACAGTATAAATAGATACAATAGTCTTGTTCGTTTCACCTTAAATTTTGAAGATTATAGATTCTTACAATGTAAATTACACTACAAGAATCTACAATCTCCAAAATTTAAGCTGAAACAAACGGAACCAACGTTTAATAATCATGCCTTTACTTTTTTAAGACTGAGAAAGATGAAAACCAGGCACTCACACTGGTTAAGAAGGATGACCAGCAAAGCTGTTGATGTAGCCTGGTTGAAGTCCATTAAGATTTAAGTGTATCCGGACCTGAAGACTTACCCTAGTGCTAGATTTTCCTTTACGTCTGGAATGGAACCCCATAAGCTACTTTTCTAAGAGTCCAGTTACACATTGTGATGGTTTTGCAATGCTGTCGCAGTTTCTATTTAAATACTGATCATACTCGAATGATGACTCAGTTTTATGGATAAATATGAAAGGTAGACATATTCTTAATATATTCGAAATTTTAAGAGAAGACTCTATTTGAGCAACCAAGAGAATATCACACACATAGCACAGAGGATAAACTTAATTAGACTTGAAAATAAAAGGGAAAATAATGATCATTTTTTGTGGTGTTTGCTAGTTCATTGAAAATTTTGAGCATCACTTTACCCTTTTACTGAATCTTCCTATGATTGATAGTTATCATATACAAATTAATAAAAACACGAACTTTATCATGAAAAACCATATATATTAGTACTAATCAACAATAAACTCTTCAAAAGTAAAGTTTAACAGGTTTACAACCCAATGTAGCATGCACCTGGGGAAAAGTACATAAACAGGCAATTCAAAGGAAATTACTACATAATCACATTATCACTCCAAACATCGTCCCCTACCGGCTATCGCTGTAATCAACAATGTTCTATAAATTTTTTATATACTTTTGTAGTGTTTACTAGTGCCCTAGTTTTTAGGAATAAGGTAAGGAAAACTAACGCAGAGAGAGAAGAGAGAGAAAAGGAGAACACAATAAAGGACAGACCTTCGTCGGCCGTCGCGGAAGAGAATTTGTGGTGGTGCGGCAGCTGATTCAGTGAGAAAGAGTAGAAGCAAAGACTCTAGCTGATGAGCTCGGCAGGAGGTCCGGCTGAGGGGAGAGAGAATATATAGGGACGGAGATGTAAATATTTCAAAGGGAGGGGCTTCTTAGTAAAACAGTTGTATATTAAGTTTATAACTGAAATGGATACAAAACTTTTTTGTTTGAGGTTAAAATCAAACTTTTACTATTCTATCCACGATTAATAATAATGTTTCTTGAGTTCCATTATTATTTGAGGGTAAAATTAGAATTAGCATTCTTTTCTTTTCTTTTTTTCATCCAAATATGTCAATTTATATTTAAAAAATCACTTTTCTAGCCAAATCTTTTCTTTCTATCCTCAAAAACTCATTAACAATAAAAAAGACACAGTTTTTCAACTCATTTCCATTCTTTTCTATTATTTATTATTTTTGAAATGAAGAGTAAAATGTCTAAATTTTCTCGTAAAAAATGAAAAAAAAAATTATTTTAATATCAAAATTATCCTTAATTTATTCTTAATAGTAAATTTTCTTTCATCCATCGTTTCTAAGATTTTCTTTTCTTTTATGAAGTCCAAGACGAGAAAGAAATTTATCTCTTCATATCTTCTTTTTATTTATTTATTTTGCTAAAAACTCCAAGACAAAGCCTAAGTCGAACAATGACAACGTTTAGTGCAATTATTTCATTTCAATTAAAAAATCAATACAAAAAAGTATAGCCCATATCAAATATATAAAATAACATATTATTGCTAAAAAAATTCTTATTTATAATCATTAATAAAAAACACACACAATTTTCATCTAGATTACTCCTTAATATAACAACTGATCCAAAGATACCCTAAACAATATATACCATTTTTCATTAAAAATATATATATATATAAGTTCCAAATTTCATATAATGATTGCAATTTCCATTATTCCTTTTTATTTTTTTAATAACAAAAAAAAGTAAAAACATTTTACTTCCCCCACAAAAATAAGGGAGAAAGAACCAAGGGTGTTTGTTTCCTCATCTTTACTTTTCAAATTAAAATTATTATTTGAGTATTTTTTTTTCCTATTTATTTACTAATTTAACTTATAACTTTAATTCAAAATTCAAAAAGTATAAATCAACCACTTTTTAACTTATGACTTGGATACATATTAATTTTAAGTAACAAGTTAAATTTTTACTTTAATCCATAAGAAAAAAATAGTTGGAAATAAACAAGCCCCAATTAGTTTCAAACACATCCTTTCACTTTCAACTTTTAATTGAAACGCACAGTAGACGAGAGTGATGAGTCTGAATTCTGAAGGAGCCAAGAAATAATTCATCCGTGATTTTGTCTAGAATGGGAAACTATAGCATTTTCAAGAATTAATGTTTTTGTCACTTTCACATCCTTGCATGACCCTTTCAAGCACCAAAACATTCAAGACAAACCTCTGTAATCAAATGGGGGATAATTGAACAAATGAAAATTCAACTATTCTCTAACCAAATCGCCTGTAAACAGTTCCTCGGACTGTCGTATACACAAAAATGTAGCTAACTACAACAAGAAGGGGGTATGGTTCAGAACAGCCAATTCACACTGATGTTGCCGAGCCAAATATAAAGCGGGAACTGAGCTAGAGCTATGAAGAGCAAGAGATAGTGATGCCTGCTTGAATCGTACGTCCTCACCTCTGCAAAAAGAACTCTCTTCATCGTCTTGACTAAAAAAATTCCCATGCATAAGCATGTCCAAGGCATCAAAAAGTAGTACGAGTAGCTCAACAAAATCTTTCCGAGGACAGCCAGACATAAACCTGTGAAGGTGTATCCAGCATATGCCACAATATCCAGCAAAGGTGCCTCTCCACTACCCAACGAGAACAATGACATTTTGAGCAATGAGACTTGCAAAAACCAACCCACCAAGCCCTTGACAAACAGCCAATTAAGAGCTTCTGGGCTAAACCTGGTTAAATAAAGAAGGGACTTAATAAGAGTACATTTTTGTCATCGGGAAGAGATGAAATGAAACACATGAGACTTTCTAAGAACAGAGATGACAGAGATGATACGAGACACGTGATTTTCTCTTCACCTTCTCCATTAATGAGTATAATCACAATTTGAAGAAAAACTGAAAAAATGATAGGACTTTTCTCAAGAGAGCAGTTCAACTATTGCACGCAAAAGCAAAGAAAAATCAAACATTAAATTATTTTGCTTCACAGAATTCTAAATGCCTTAGTGTCATACCGACTCACATTTTAATACAGAATAACTTGTACGTGTTTTTAATATGGCATGAATATCTTAGTGCTTTACCATTTAATACAATAATGTGTGTTTCCTATTTTTGTAATCACTATTCTGTTACATGAATGGCAAACAAAGAAATTATGCTAGGTAAGCACACAACAAGTGTGGGATCCCTTCTTTTTCCAAGTAATGATGCATTAATAGTGCTAGGAAATGGATTCTAGTATTAGAGTTGGGAATTTTTAGCTCGGTTAGGAGGAAAACAACAGCAAGAATAAGAAGTGGAACGACAGAGACAACGTGATCTGCATTAAAGCTCATACATGACTTTAAACGTCAACTGACAAAGACATTATTTGGGCCAATATGTGCAGAATCTTGTTCATTCTGATACTTACTTTCCGTGAAGACCCAAGGAGAAGCCAGCAAGAATAACGTATGTACCAAATGCCATGAATGGAATATATAGATCTGGAGCATTTATATCATAAATTGGGGGTTTATATGATAGCCTACCCCCAACTGGTTCAGTGATTCTTGTCCAATGACCCTGGAATGGGAAACAAGAAATGTGGAAAGGGTTACCTGTTCTGAAAAACATAAAAGGAACTAGTAAAAGCCAGCCAAACAAAAAAATAATAAGACTAAAAATAAACGAAAATTTGTAAAAATAAAAACAGTCTAGTAAGACTTACCCTATGCAGGAAAGGAAAAAGAACAACTTGCAATTTGTTCCTCACATAGTGGTCATTTACTTGAAAATAGTATTGTGGATCAGAGAAATACCTGCTTATCTGGCCATTATTAACAAATATTAGTACACAAACATATCGTGAAATATTGTCAATTTATGAATTGCAGATTGTTGGAATGATAAAGGTTATATTGTCAACACGTAGGAGCAACAATTAATACACATGGAATGCAGTTCATACATAATCCAACTTTCTACAGGTAAACTATGTTTGAATCCGTTCAATTACTCAATATGCATGCCTCTTGAGTGTTTTATTTACCCTGTTCAGTTGCCAAAGTAGGTATCGACATGACACTTTTCTGGTGAAATGCTTAAACAGTATTCAATTCAATACAATTCAATATTAGTATGTTCTATTGCGCGGAGTTGGTACGTCGGTTAAGATGCTAATTAATGACGGATGTCACATACCCTACCCCACCACAAATGAGAATAATAAGAGTGAAAATAAGAATTTGATATGTTCATGTAGAGAAAAGGTATACAATTGAATACACAAACACAAACATGCATACATGCTTATTTAGATTACATGTTTATCAAAATCAGGTAATAATTTGGGGATCCAGCATTTTCCAAGCATCTAAACAAGCAATACCATACTAAAACTAGCAGCCAGAGTTCCCAAAGTATCTCAGATCTTGTCAGGATGAAATTAACCATGCTATAGATAGAAAAAGGTTCAAAAAATTATGCAAAGTCTAATAGTATGACATTCACGGCCTTCTAGTTTACCATAGCAAACATTTGGTTGCATCATATAAGATTTAATATAAGTTTTATGACATCAAGTGACGATGAGATACATGCAATACATATGATACTTACATTGCTTTGCACATACTCTGAACTTGATCCTAGAATTTTCTCTCCATAAGCCCCCAATCCACCTCGAATTAGTCCTGAGCCAGCACCATAAAATGCATTTCCAAATGGAGTTTGCTGTGAGCTTGTCGGTGGTCTTAGCCCCCCTGGTTGGTTCCCAATATTATCATACATTTCTGCATTAGGTTATGGAAAACAGAGATATTAGCAGGCCTTTTTGCTTGAAAAAGCACCACCAGATAAACAACTGTCTTAAGTATTATTTGACACCTTATCTTATTTGATTAATCGAAGTACAAAACATGATATAGCTTTCAGCTGTAACTTGCAAATTCTACTTTACCCAATGATGCAGCGAATTTGTGTGGAGGATTCAAACTGAGCAAGGGATACTCTTTCAGTCCCAAGTAAAACAACTAGAGAGAGCATATCTAATCACTAACCCTAACCTAATGTAACTAAAACCTGAAAAATAATACAAGGAATTTTTAATAAGTCCCAAGGACTATATATAAGAACGAAGAACTCATTTTTGTTTCAAAAGAACATAAACAATTTCTGTCTCAATCTTCTACATCTGTGCAACAGAAATAAGGAAAATATATATTGCTGGTTAAATGATACCAAACAGGAATGAAACTGCGCTTTCATTCTTAACTGATCTGTAAGGCCATAAGCCATAAATGTTTATTCTCAATGAGTAACTAACTAATAACAAATTACCGTAATCGATATTTGTCAAAGAAGTGCACAAAGACTATAACTTTTGATGCCAACCTAGATGCATAGTAATATAAGCTTCTACTCTTTCTGAGCATGCCCACAACCAACCTAATAGAATATAAATCACTCAGTAGCACCAATTCTCATAAATATAACCACAAGATACCAGAAAATATGAAATAAAGTTAATAATTTCCATTTATACGGGGCAAGGAACCACAGAAAGTAATTGTAATAATATAATCCCAGCACATAGCAAACAACGAAGCTGATTATTCCAATTAGAAATTCAGCTATTAATTCAATAGCCAACTAAAACTAGATTTCTTTAGAAACAAATAAATAGTATCAGGGGGGAAGAAGAGCGCTACATAAGAAACACCACAGTGGCAAACCCAGTTAAATTTGACACTTACGCCAAATCCCTTTGACCAAGAATTCAGAATCAAACAAAGAAAACCCAACAAAGAATGAAAAACAACTGGATCAAACGCATACCCGTTTAACAAAGAGACAATCAATTCACTCCGTAACTAGTTAATTAGAATCTACGAATCAGCAGAAACCTTCGGCGAAAACCCAAAAACAGTTCATGCATCTACGTCAAAAATTCAAATCAACAATGAAAGATATCAAACATGAAACACATAAAATTGATGTACATAAAGACACATATAGAGAGAGAAAGCGGAAGAGGGCATACTGGGTTTCTGGAAAAAACCAGTAAATCGGAGTATAAGGAGGATTGAAATGGGTAAATCAGATCAGCAGAGAAAAGGGAAATTCTTGAGGGTTTGGGAAAGAGAGGATGAATCGGATCTGTAAACAGAGTGCTGTGTTTTCTTGATTCAAGACGGTGTGGCGTTCGTTGCTGCTAATTTATGTTATTTATTGGTCCATCAGTTCTAATTTTGATGGAGTTTATTTTGAAGGAAAGTAGAATACACTTCCAAAAAAATGTAAAATTTGTTTTATAAAAATAATAATATTTATAAAAATTTAATTATAATGTCATATTTTCTAAAATTTATTATTATAATATTGTTATATGATTTTTAATTAGATATTTATAACAAATTTATTATTTTTACATGTAATTTTTAATCAAATATTCAAAATTAAAAATTGTCAAAAAGTCAAATTTATTGTTTTTGTATAGTGAAATGAGTAATTTAAAAGCACGGATTAATTTTCTCATTAGGTCAAGTGTAATATTTTTATATTTTAAGTTTAATAAAATAAACAAGAAAAATTTAACTTTAGAAATTAAAGAGAATATAAAAATAAGACATGTATAAGATTTCGTATAGTTTTTTAAATAATGTAAAAATTTGTATATTTTAGTTATTCAAAATATACTAATTTATATTTAATATGATTATACGGTTAAAACCATGCTATGCACTACAAAAAATGAGAAAAATTATAAATCTATTTATCTTTTAACACAATTCAATCTACACGATTAAGTTTCTAAATAAATTGTAGATAAAATTTACAAAGGTACAATTTTTATATATCGATCATTGCAAAATTGAAATCAAATTGGATTTGAGTCGAATCTTTTGGTAAATAGACATATTTTATTATATTTACGAGTGTGTGCGTGAGTTTATTTTATGAATATGTGCATGAGTTTTTAAGTTTTATTTTCTTATATCACTAAAATAAAAAAGCTTTTGGCAAATATATTAAGAACATAATTCTTTTTATAAGAGAGATTGGAGGGTCTAGTTAAAAATGGAGTAATTTTGTAAAAGGAAAGCAATATTCTCATAGAATTTTTTGGATGAGATTCATATTTCATATTTATACCATATATAGTTATCGTGGTGTAAATCTGAAATCTCGTGAAAAATATATTTAAAAAATTCATATAAAAATATAAATTCCCTCGTAATATTTAAAGAGAGAGAGAGAGAGAGAGAGAGAGAGAGAGAGAGAGAGAGAGATTTGGATCGTAGCGTTCCCTTCCGAGCGAGGTGCTGTTTTATTCACCTTTACCATTGGTCCCCCTCCAAGTCTTCTCCCCTATATGTATCACAAATGTAAAGAGACTCCATTATTAAAGTTCAAAATCAATAAAGCTGCTGCCTCTGAAGATAAATCTTACGTATATTTTTCTCATATTCATTATATTTCATGTTTAATGGTGGTAGAGTAGTAGTGTCATGAACTAGACTATGTTCTGCTGCCACCATTTTTGGTTCAAGGTTCGCCAGCAACCCGCTGCACGCATTGGCATTGCCTGATTTAAGGGCCAAATACCATAAATAATAAGGTGTTGTTTCTGCTATTGACTACTACTAACAACGGTTTGTGTCGCTGTTTCTGCATATGTTTCCAAAATTTTATTTGTTTCTAAGACTCTTTTTAGAGTGAAATTAGATATCTTTGGTCATCTCTTCACAGCTAGTTTTGGTTGTGAAATTTATTTCATGTGAATTTATTTAATTTTTTTTGGTTAAATCACTGGGTTTCCCATAGTTATTTAGACTTTTATTAATCTGGATTAGGTATCCATAATATTCATTTTATGGATTCACATGCTCGAACCCGAGACCTTGATTAAGCTCTTTACCACTTGGAACCAAGTTTAAAAAAAAATATAATTGTAGTTATTGAAGCATCACTACTTTACTATAATAAAATATTTAAACTTTTTTTTTTTTTTTGAATTTACCATATTTTCAAGTGGGAGGACATCTTTTTTTTTTTTTTTGAATGATACTGATAATTATGTTGTCATTTTAATTTATTCAGGGTGAAGAGTGCAAGTTTGAGAAAGATCTGTCATCTGTAATGGGCAATAGTATTCTTGGGCTGGAGGATAAAATTCTTCGGCAGCGATGGAATAAAAGCTTTTTATTGGCTTGTGTGATATCTGTGTTCTTGGATCCATTATTCTTTTACATCCCTGTGATTGATGGCCAAAACAAGAACTGCCTTAATGTAGACAGAACATTGAGCATCACAGTTTCTGTTCTACGTTCATTAATCGATGGCTTCTATTTAATTCACATCGTCTTCCAATTCAACACTAGTTGGAGTATTGCCCCTTCTTCTCACGCACCTAGAGCTTATCTTAAGGATGGATATTGGATTGTTAGATCAAATAGATGCTCTCATTTGGTAGCTAAATGGATTGCCTTAGCAAAAAAGAACTCATCCCCCTACTTCTTTATTGACATTGTATCAATTCTTCCTTTTCCACAGGTATCCTGCATATTTTCTTTGTCCCATATTGGGTACATTTCACTACTACATGCCAATCATTATGTATAGAATGAATTCACAAGTATCTGAATTTGATATTTTTAGATACTTTTCAGACCTATTGCCAATACGCTGATTGCTTATAAGCACATTCCGTACTGGACCAGATGAGAATAGGGTTATATACATTCTCATTATATATTATGAGTAGGAGTCGTTTGAACGCATTTAAATAGATATTATGTTTACATATGGATCGTTGAACAGTCAAATTCATTAGCTTTATGTATATATTTCACTGACAGAATTACCATCCCATTATATAACCCAGTGGTTTGTTTCAAAATTAGAGATACATTTCATTTTAATCGTATAAATATCAGTTTGATTTTATTTCATCGTTGATCTCTCCAGCTGCTTCTTCTGGTTATCATTGAAAGCAAGAATGGATCAGCTATACTGATCTCAAGAGACATGCTGAAAGCAGTTGTATCATGCCAATGGATCCCGAGACTTATTCGTATCCGTCCACTATTTAAAGAAGTGAAAAGGATTTCTAGCATGACTACTGAATCAGCATGGGCCGGAGCTGCAGTCAATCTCTTATTCTTTATGCTAGCCAGCCATGTAAGTTTCTCAACTACTTGAGATCAATAATGTGATCTACTTTTGAATGATTAAACTACTGAATCAAATCAAGATTTTGATTTAACTAAATAAGGAAATATCAAATACTGGATCACATTGTGATATCAAGTCGGATGAATACATCCATGGAGGAAAGAGACTCATCTTACTTGCAGAAAAATATCATGTGTTGTGTTATTTATAGCTACATGAAGATAGAACTGCAATCTTTATGCATTTAGTTTGAGATATAACTAGGCAAAACCAACCAACTATTCAACTTTTATCGGGCAACTTAAGTGATTTTTAATTTTTTGGAAAAAGAAAATATTCACAATGGGGATGTACTTTAATAACTTGGGGTTCTAACTTGGTTAAAAATATATTACAAAAACGTGGACCAATTCACAAAAGATAAGGGTGTTATATATCCCAGTCTTTCATAATATTATATTTTTTGATGAAAATTTGAGACATTTTTATAACCCTATGTAGCAATCTGTGTCAATATTATCAAGTTCAAGTGATAAAAGCCGAATAGTTGGTTTTTGTGAGTGGGAATGTCTGTGATTTCATAGGTAGTTGGAGCCTTTTGGTACTTGCTCTCCATTGAAAGGAAAGTCAGCTGCTGGATTGATGCATGCAAGATAGATGAAAATTGCAAATCAAACTATTTATATTGCAGACAAGATATTGCTCAACACAATTCATTTCTGAATGCTTCTTGCCATCTTCCTAAACCAAATGAAACAACAGATTTTGACTTCGGCATATTTCTAGATGCTCTTCAGTCCAGAGTGGTGGAAATGAGAGATTTTCCACTTAAATTCTTTTACTGCTTTTGGTGGGGTTTCCGAAATTTGAGGTTGGTTCAAACTCTCAATTCTTGATGTGTTACTTTTTAACTTTTTGTCCATTTAAGTTCTTGCAGATGCCATGTTGATTCTATCCCTCAGGATTCTTGCATTTTATTGAAGGATAATGCTATGTAGATATGCAACTTTGTCCAGCCACTAGATGTGATAAAACAACATTAATGTTTAGTTTGAACAGAGCGAGGGTGAGAAAATAAATAACGGAAAAAAAAGTTTATTGATTCTAATACTATGTTTCTGGCTCCATAGTAGTATTATTCTTTATAGAATCCTGCGCTTCTTAAAAAAGTTCATGCGTCTGTTTTCTAAGCATGTTGATGTTTGTTACTAAAGTTTACACCATTCTCGTCTTGAAATTCTTGGTACCATTAAGAATTCAACTATTACAATATGGGGAGGAGGAATCCGCTGATATTCTATATTGGACTTGCGAAAGTCGAAAGCTTTGAATCATAGATTATTTATGTATTTTTTGAAAATAAATATAGCAAATTAAAATCAGTATGAATTGAAATAACTGAATAGATATATATTAACTTAATTAATATCAATTTTTAAATTTTATAAGTTGCTAAACTGACTTAAAATTGTTGAACATGTACAATCTTGGATGACCAACAAAATCTAGCTTAGCCATGAAAGGATGTATTGCTAGCAAATATATAGCTTATTTTTTTCCTTCAAAATAGTCTCTGAAAATGTTTTAGTGTTTTATAACTCTATAGATCTTGACATAAAAAATTGTACTTGACCATATAATTGAATTAATGTTATTTATTCTCTCAATTGTTCATCAGTTCACTTGGCCAAAACCTCAATACAAGTGCTTTTCTTTGGGAGATTATCTTTGCCATCTCCATTTCTGTCCTTGGATTGGTGTTATTTGCATTGTTTATTGGCAACATGCAGGTACGTAGGCTCATATCTTGGACCATGTTATATGATATTCACCTTTAAAATTCAGAAACTTTTAGACTTCAGAACGCTTTTATGCCTCGACCTCTTTTAGTGCAAGATTGCAAGACCAACAGAGTTTGTGGTCGGTCTCCCATTATCAGAGTTTCTACTCCACTTCTGGCAACAATGTAAACCTACTTATGCTGGAAGATTAAAAATGTTGGAAGATACTTACACTTGTTTCTTCCGATATGTTATAGAGATATCTGCAGTCTATGCTCTCCAACTCTGTTAGAGAAGAAGAGATGAGGTCGAAAAGGCAAGACACAGAGCAATGGATGTCACATTGTATGCTCCCAGAGGATCTGAAAAAGCGGGTTAGGTCTTCTGAAAGGTACAAATGGAAAACAACCAGAGGAGTTGAGGTAGAATTTTTCATTCAAAACCTTCCTAAAGATTTGAGGAGGGACATTAAACGCCATCTTTGTCTCGATTTGCTTAAGAGAGTAAGTATACTTAATTTTAATTACTTGTATATATATTTGCTTGTTATTCATGTCTATTTGCATATAGGCATTTTGAATGTCTAAATTCAAATAAAGACAAACATTTTATAACCTTGAATTTAGCTAGCATAAGGATCGAAACAGTTGAATTTTAGGTGCCAATATTTGGATCTTTGGATGAACAACTGCTGGACATAATGTGTGATCGTGTTAGAAGGGTGATTTACACGGAGAGGAGCTACTTAGTTCGTGAAGGGGATCCAGTTGATGTAATGTTATTTTTCAAGCGTGGCAAGGTTTTGTCAATGACCAGGTGTGGTGGCTTTATGTACTCTAGTTACCTCAAGGCTGGCGACTTCTGTGGAGAAGAGCTTTTTTCGTGGGCATTGGATCCTACCTCTTCCCCCATTATTCCAATATCAACTCGAGCACTGCAATCTATGACCGAGGTTGAAGCTTATGCTCTAATGGCTGATGACCTGAAGCTTTTAGCTTCCCTGTTTCGACAAATCCACAGCAAGAAAGTCCGGCACACTTTCAGGTTCTCATGCTCAGTTTTGATACTTTGATGCCATCCGTCACACTTAAATAGAGTACTAGTCTTTCATCACTACAATTAATTTCTCGTCGAACGTTTCTCCTTTGCGGATCAAGCGTGACACAAAATCAAGTGTTGTTACATTATACTGGGACATTTACATTTGCGTAATTATAAAATCACCATGGTCTGTTCAACATATTTTAGGTATTATTCGAAGCAGTGGAGGACATGGGCAGCCTGTTTCATACAAGCAAATTGGCGGCAACGTTCCAGGAGGGAGCTCAAGAAGTGTTTGGGCGAGGCAGAAGGCATGTCTCTAAACACATTGGCAATGGAAGGTGGCAAGGTTTTTGTGCCAAGGTTTGCCACCAACGCGACACGTTCCTTGCAGTGCAATCGGGCTCCCCGGAAGTTGCCAACTTTATTGTTGCGACCATCTGAGCCAGATTTTGGCACTAAAGAGTAAAACATGTTGTATCGACTAGTAATTGGATTAAAGCACAAATTTCTAATCATCATTGTGCATTCAGTCTGCTTTGCCGTATTCCTTGTGTTTTACTTTTGGATGAGGAAAAAATATTGTAAGATGTTTCTATTTCTAGATTTGTTTCTTTGTCATTTTTTCACCTTTCTTTTGTTGGGCGACAATATTTTGTGTTAATAATAGACATATAAATGATGAGAGCCTGAAAAAAAGAAGTATGAGTTTATGAAAAAATGAATTAATGTTGATAAGGTTTTTTTTTAAAATTTATTTTTTTATAAAAAAGTTCTCAAGTCTATGAAGAAGAAAGAATAGTAAATAAAGAAATTAAAAATTGTACCTGTTGAAGTAACGACCACTAAAATTACTTGTCTGCCTGCCTGCCATTTTCTTTTTATTGAGATCTCTATACAACTAAAAGGGTTTTTCAAGGGCCGTTTTCTTCTATTGATACACAAGACTGTGAATCAGAAAATTGAATCAATACTCATTTGTTTAACTGGTAAGAAATTTGTTTCTTTTTTACTAAAGTTTCTAATCGATTATTGTAAATGAAGGAGTGAGCATAGAGAGAGTTTTCTTTTTTACAAATCGGACTTAAACTTGAGTTCATATTAGTTGGAGTTTAAATAGATTATCAAATACTAGATGATTTAATTTTTTTAAAAAAATTATTGATATACAAGACTGTGAATCAAAAAATTGAACCAATACCCATTTATTGTTTGAGCGGTAAAAAATTTATTTCTCTTAAGTAAATTTTTTAATTTGATTATTATGAATGGAGAAATGAACATTGAGAGAATTTTCTTTTTTACGGAATTCGATCTAAACTCGAATTCAAATTAGTCGAAATCTGAATAAATTATTAGATACTAGATATTTAATTTAAACAATAAAAAAATAAAAAACAAAAATAAAAATCATATCTCACATCTGTTCGTATACTAAAACATCTTTCTCTATCATCTCTAAATTCCATTAACCTCTTTCTATATCCTCTCTAAAGATTTCACTACCCAAGTAATCCCAAAACCCCACCTCAGAATCTGCACTAAAAAGCATAATATGCTGCTTTCTACAATCAAAAAACCCCAAATTATCTTCAATCCATTTTTGATTTTCAATACCCTTGTGGATCCACAAATCCTCAAGGGGAATGGAAAATGAAAACAAATCAAAACTTCCTTCAGGAGTTTAAGGAAAATAAAAGAAAACTTAAGTAAGATGATATATGTCTATCTTGATTTTAATATTATATTTTATATTATTTATAATGTAAGGATATTATGGATATTATAACATGATATGTAATGTTAAATTCATTTTCTATCTAATTTTATCTAAATCTTGTCATTTTTGAAAAAAAAAAACTTAGATAAGAAAAATGTCAAGTTTTTCTATTCATTTTCATTTTTTTATTGTCCTCTTAAAAAATTAGGAACACAAAAAAGGGATAGAAAACTTTAAATTTTCTATCTTTTTCTTTTCTGTTTTTAGCGATTGATTGAAATTGTTTGAGTGGCTGCAATGCCAGGTGGTTGGAATTGTTTTGGAGGGACGACTTTTTTTTTATTTTTTTATTTTTGTTGTAACTCTGTCTAAAGAGAATATTGTAATTAGTCATCACTCATCAGTAATTGGATTTACTTGAAAGAACACTAAATCAATAATCGGATTTACATAAAAGAATACCAAATCACATAGGACTGAAATTTCACACATTAAATTCATAAATGTCAGCATATTATTCATAAAATTAATTTCCAAATTCAATAATTTATTTAAAAATTTGTAGTTAATTAATATTTAATATCTTTACATTTTCATTTTTTATTTATATTCTATCAACACGAATAGATTTAAAACGATAAAACCTTAATCATTTTTATTTATTTATTACTTTCACCAAAATAAAATTGTTTCGTCACCTCAAAAACAATTCCGTTTTAAAATTGGATGTACGTTTCAATTTTTATCTCTACTGAGTGCTGTTCTTGGGGGAGCTTCTCAAGCATAGTATGTGGTCTCTTTAACAAAGAGATTGCTCTTTCAAACTCATTCATTGCCTCATACTGCATCGATATTTCCATGTACGCCTCAGACACTTCGACTGGGGAAGTGGTTTCTTTCTTATCAAGAATTCCACAAGCAATCTCGAGACACCTCTTCGAGTCAGCAAGTTTTTCCAGGTTACACAAGGCTTTGGCCATAGAGATGAATACCACAGCTCGCTCCTGGCTGTGTTTATCAGTCTGCGGGACAACGCCTTTCAAGGTTTTAATGGCTTCATCATATTTCCCCAATGCAATTTGCATGTTTGCAGCATCTATTTCCCCACGAAGCAATTCTGCATGAAGACCCCAACTCTTTAAGACCTTTTGCGACAACTGATTCTGATCCAATGCCTTCTCATGCTCTTCTTCTAACCCGAAGCCTCCTATCACGGGCAACCTCCACCGAATTAAACCCCAATTTTGCTTTGTGTATCTCAATGGCCTTCAAACAATACGGCAATGCATCCTTGAAATTCAAAACTGCAACATGCGCCTCAGCTAGATCCCTATTAGCATTACCAAGTTCCCTACTATCTTCTTCCAATGTCTTCTCCTTAATCTCCAAACACCTCTTGAGATTAACAAGAGCCTCTTCTCTCCTTCCTAAGGCCATCTTTGTGTTGGCCAATTCAAGCTGAACGGCATGAAGAACAGGATACGTATCATCAACACTCAAAGAACCCTCTTCCTCTAATTTACTCAATATCCTATTAGCCCTATTAAGATACCCCAAACTATCATTAAACCTCTTTAAGCTATAGGTAGCTGAACCCAACAATTGTAAAGTCATGGCAAGTGGGAAAGACAATTTATCATCTGTATCCAAAACTTTTAAAGCCCTAAGAGCAAAACTTAAAGTCTTTTCAGGATCCTCACCTTCTTGGTCAAGCTTAAGACCCATTTTTAAGGAAGCCAGGCCAAGCTCTTTCTCATTAAAACTGGCCTCCATTTCTTTAAAAGCCTTGAGCATGTCATCAGTGGTCTTTGCAGATTCAAAAGCCTCCTCAAGCTGAGATCTTTCTTTGATCTTCCTCTGTCTTGAGGATAGTTGTGGGGATTTCTGTTGTGGGTCTACAAGGGTATTAAAATTCTGGGATGGGTTGAAGAGAAATGGGAACTTTTTGATCGTAGAGAACAACACAGCATCGGTTGTGCAGTTTCTGATATGGGGTTTTAGTGGGGTTTTGGGATTATTCAATAGATCTTTGGAAAGAATTGAGAAAGAGGTTTTAGTGTGAGAGACGAGTTTTGATGAAGCTCTTCTCATGGCAAATAGTTTATATTATTGCCTTCTGGATTTGTGATTCGCCGTAGAACCACCTGCTCAGTGCCGCTCCGGTGTGTAAACCCTTGGAAAGACCCCTTCCCCTGTTGTATAGATGTATCGGGTCTCAGCGGAAGTGAACGAAATGGAATAAATAAATCAGGTTAACTTACAAATTTAAAATAATCAAATTAAAAGAGTACCCTTAAATTTTTATTCAATTCCCATACAACTATGATGGAAAAAACTATCCTTTTTGAATTTTCTGTAATTTGGTTACTATAGTATATGTAATTATGCATATATAAATTGATTGTAACAAAAGGAATTGCAAGGATATTATTTTGATGGTATTTGAAGTAAAAACTATATATATCCTTAGTAGTATAACTGACTATAAAGCATCTTCGTGACCTTACATATTACCATCTCTTTTATACATTTCATTTGTACAAAAAATGAGGTCAATTCTTTCCAAAGATCTATCGAATAATCCCAAAACCCCATATCAGAAACTGACCCAATCTACTGTTGGATTCGATCTCATTTTGAAATTTAAATTTCAGAGGGCCTGCAGGAAGAATCTAATGTTATCAAAATTATTTGTATGTACAATTTTATTCGGCTTAGAAAATATTGGAGTTAGTAATTTTGATATTAAGAATATTTATGTACTACTATAAGTTCTCAAAGATATGAGGAGTATGCTCTGACCCTCGAACAGGGAACCTCTCCTCACCTAAACACTTTTTTATCAACAAAAAAAAGAAGAAGAGCATTTTTATTTCTCAACAGATTTTTATTTTATTGATCAAATTTTATTTTGTTGCATATTTTCAAATCTTTAGTAAGAAAAAAGAATTGACCAATAAATCTATGATTCATGTTATTTTTCTTATATCAATAAATCAATACAAAAAGTGACTCATTCTTTAAATCTGGTTATAAAGATTGACTTAAAAGATTTTGATAAGTATGTGTATGGTGCGAATGCTGTACACTCTTATAACATAAAAAACATTGTTATCCGATCTAAAAGTACGCATAAAGTTTCATTATAATAAGATTTAAAAGTAAATTTAAACAAATAAAGTTAAATAAAAACAAAAAAACCGCGGAAGAAAAGTAAAAACAGAATTAAACTTACTTGAATCCAAAAGTTCATCTATTAAGATAAATTTTGTATCCATAGTTGGCATTCAATGTAACAAAATACTTGAAATCAAAATAAATATTCCATTTGATATCTTTTTGGCCGCCTGTTGAGCTAGAACTGTAGCAAACACTTGAAATTTGTTTTATATTTTTCATTATCTCCTAGTACACACATAAATGTCCTTTGCTGAGGTGTTTGATAGTAATATGAAGTTGATGCAGAATCCTTTCTCTTCAGCTCAAAAACCTTGCAGAATAAATTCAAAAAGCATGGGCTCCAAGATATCTGTCTAACTCTATTATAAATGCAGATCTTCGACTATTTATCAGTTGATCATTTTGAAAGTTGCTAGTATGAGTTAAATTAAGACTGTATTTTCGCTTCGTGTCTTCAAACTCATTGCATACCAAATTAAACTCAAGATGCCAATGTGTCCGGTTGCTTTGAAGAAACCTGAAAAAAAGAGTTAATATTAAAAATAATAGGCACAATTATGTATCTTTTTGCACTACCAAAGTTTCTATACAATAAGCAGACAATGACTTTTTAAAAATAAATTAATATAACTAAAATTTATAGATTTAATTGTGCCCACCCCCCCACCCCCCACCCACACACCACAAAAAAAAAACAAAACAAAAACTCTTCAACTCTCAAGTCTGTTTCATAAATACCTTCAAACTCGTCAAACAATATAACACCAAGTTCTTTTCTAGCAAGCAATGTGGAAGCCAGGTTAGGGCCTAGGGTGGCGGCCCAGGTTATCTTGGGTTTCCAAACAAAAGAGTTATCCCCTTCAAGTTAATTTTAATTTTCTGATGGCCCTCCGGGCTTTAGGAAAATATTACTACTTCTGTTTCAAAATTAGAGATACGTTTTTAAAACGAATTTTAAAGATAATTTTTATATTCTAAATATATAATTTATTATCATGTTATTTAATGGTAATGAGAATTATTGTAAACACCATCAACTACTGGATGTAGTGAAGTTAATTAAAATAGTAAAATTAACTCCATTAGAGATACATATTTCTTTTTTGGTTATTCCAAAATTAGATATACATTTAGAATAATGGAGTTGATTAAACTATAAAAAAAAATTAAGAAAGGCCCAAAACATTAAAAAAAATTGCAGAGTAGGCCCAAATACACTCTAAAAACTAATAAGTTATCATATATTATATGATATTTAATATTTATATTGTAATATGTTTCAATTATTTTTACTATTATAATTTTTAAATAATGTATCAAATTTTGGCCCCCTAATTTTTTTTTTTTGACTTCGTGACTACTAACAAGTAATAAATTTCATAAGAGATGGCTGTAGATCATAGATGTCACATTACTGAGGGCATGTACCTGAAAATACTTTTTATGCATAAAGTTTTATTATAATAAGATTAAAAAGTAAATTTAAACAAATAAAGTTAGACAAAAAATAAAATACAACGAAACATAAGTAAAATCAGAATATAAGATGTTATCATAACAACCGTCTCAAGAAATCTTACCGAAATATCAAGTAATGGAATTGCAAAATCGAATTAGTCTAATATTTATGCTTTAATATATACTATTTTAGTTGGATGACACTTGTCGACATTAAGTACAGTTGTAGACATTAATACGATATTTGATGAATACGTCTCCTTAAAATGATATGAGAAGTATCGCGATAGATCTAATTAAAACTTGGGGTTCCAAAAGTAAATATGTTTAACATGTTGTAATACAACTAATTTTGTTCAAGTTTACCCTTTAAAATTATTTATTAAACTTCTAAGTATCTTAATTGAGTAATGTAAATTAAATTAAGAATTTTAGTTGCAACACATTATATAATGCATCGAATTAAATATATTCATTTATCAGTAAGATTATGATAATTGAATCAATTAAATTCAATTAGATTAACACAAATGTTAGGTTTTAAAAGTCAAAAAGTCTCTGATTTTGAAATGAAGGATAATATGAAAAACACCATGATAAATCTCATTAAAACTTGCGGATGCTATTTCCTCCATCCCAAAAATTATGTCAAATAATTTTAGCATATTTATTAAAATTAATTATGTTCAAGAACGATTGCCCTTTGAAATTATTAATTGAACTTCTAAGTATTCAATTGAGCCATGTAGATAAAATTAAGAATTTTAGTTGCAACACATTATTCAGTGCGGTTGAAATAAATATATTCATTTTCCAGTAAGGACTATTAGAATGAATAACAGAAGGATAATAGTGGGAAACTATTAAAAAGATACTTCTTTCGGTGAATATATTTGTAATTTAAGATTTTATTATACATATCAAAGACAATTAAAGTTCTTGTACAGTCATGTTAAGTTTACTAGCACCCTTCTGCAAGAACTTCATTTTAAAATCTTAAATTACATATATATTCACCGAAAGAAGTATCTTTTTAATAGTTTCCCACTATTATCCTTCTGTTATTCATTCTAATAGTCCTTACTGGAAAATGAATATATTTATTTCAACCGCACTGAATAATGTGTTGCAACTAAAATTCTTAATTTTATCTACATGGCTCAATTGAATACTTAGAAGTTCAATTAATAATTTCAAAGGGCAATCGTTCTTGAACATAATTAATTTTAATAAATATGCTAAAATTATTTGACATAATTTTTGGGATGGAGGAAATAGCATCCGCAAGTTTTAATGAGATTTATCATGGTGTTTTTCATATTATCCTTCATTTCAAAATCAGAGACTTTTTGACTTTTAAAACCTAACATTTGTGTTAATCTAATTGAATTTAATTGATTCAATTATCATAATCTTACTGATAAATGAATATATTTAATTCGATGCATTATATAATGTGTTGCAACTAAAATTCTTAATTTAATTTACATTACTCAATTAAGATACTTAGAAGTTTAATAAATAATTTTAAAGGGTAAACTTGAACAAAATTAGTTGTATTACAACATGTTAAACATATTTACTTTTGGAACCCCAAGTTTTAATTAGATCTATCGCGATACTTCTCATATCATTTTAAGGAGACGTATTCATCAAATATCGTATTAATGTCTACAACTGTACTTAATGTCGACAAGTGTCATCCAACTAAAATAGTATATATTAAAGCATAAATATTAGACTAATTCGATTTTGCAATTCCATTACTTGATATTTCGGTAAGATTTCTTGAGACGGTTGTTATGATAACATCTTATATTCTGATTTTACTTATGTTTCGTTGTATTTTATTTTTTGTCTAACTTTATTTGTTTAAATTTACTTTTTAATCTTATTATAATAAAACTTTATGCATAAAAAGTATTTTCAGGTACATGCCCTCAGTAATGTGACATCTATGATCTACAGCCATCTCTTATGAAATTTATTACTTGTTAGTAGTCACGAAGTCAAAAAAAAAAAATTAGGGGGCCAAAATTTGATACATTATTTAAAAATTATAATAGTAAAAATAATTGAAACATATTACAATATAAATATTAAATATCATATAATATATGATAACTTATTAGTTTTTAGAGTGTATTTGGGCCTACTCTGCAATTTTTTTTAATGTTTTGGGCCTTTCTTAATTTTTTTTTATAGTTTAATCAACTCCATTATTCTAAATGTATATCTAATTTTGGAATAACCAAAAAAGAAATATGTATCTCTAATGGAGTTAATTTTACTATTTTAATTAACTTCACTACATCCAGTAGTTGATGGTGTTTACAATAATTCTCATTACCATTAAATAACATGATAATAAATTATATATTTAGAATATAAAAATTATCTTTAAAATTCGTTTTAAAAACGTATCTCTAATTTTGAAACAGAAGTAGTAATATTTTCCTAAAGCCCGGAGGGCCATCAGAAAATTAAAATTAACTTGAAGGGGATAACTCTTTTGTTTGGAAACCCAAGATAACCTGGGCCGCCACCCTAGGCCCTAACCTGGCTTCCACATTGCTTGCTAGAAAAGAACTTGGTGTTATATTGTTTGACGAGTTTGAAGGTATTTATGAAACAGACTTGAGAGTTGAAGAGTTTTTGTTTTGTTTTTTTTTTGTGGTGTGTGGGTGGGGGGTGGGGGGGTGGGCACAATTAAATCTATAAATTTTAGTTATATTAATTTATTTTTAAAAAGTCATTGTCTGCTTATTGTATAGAAACTTTGGTAGTGCAAAAAGATACATAATTGTGCCTATTATTTTTAATATTAACTCTTTTTTTCAGGTTTCTTCAAAGCAACCGGACACATTGGCATCTTGAGTTTAATTTGGTATGCAATGAGTTTGAAGACACGAAGCGAAAATACAGTCTTAATTTAACTCATACTAGCAACTTTCAAAATGATCAACTGATAAATAGTCGAAGATCTGCATTTATAATAGAGTTAGACAGATATCTTGGAGCCCATGCTTTTTGAATTTATTCTGCAAGGTTTTTGAGCTGAAGAGAAAGGATTCTGCATCAACTTCATATTACTATCAAACACCTCAGCAAAGGACATTTATGTGTGTACTAGGAGATAATGAAAAATATAAAACAAATTTCAAGTGTTTGCTACAGTTCTAGCTCAACAGGCGGCCAAAAAGATATCAAATGGAATATTTATTTTGATTTCAAGTATTTTGTTACATTGAATGCCAACTATGGATACAAAATTTATCTTAATAGATGAACTTTTGGATTCAAGTAAGTTTAATTCTGTTTTTACTTTTCTTCCGCGGTTTTTTTGTTTTTATTTAACTTTATTTGTTTAAATTTACTTTTAAATCTTATTATAATGAAACTTTATGCGTACTTTTAGATCGGATAACAATGTTTTTTATGTTATAAGAGTGTACAGCATTCGCACCATACACATACTTATCAAAATCTTTTAAGTCAATCTTTATAACCAGATTTAAAGAATGAGTCACTTTTTGTATTGATTTATTGATATAAGAAAAATAACATGAATCATAGATTTATTGGTCAATTCTTTTTTCTTACTAAAGATTTGAAAATATGCAACAAAATAAAATTTGATCAATAAAATAAAAATCTGTTGAGAAATAAAAATGCTCTTCTTCTTTTTTTTGTTGATAAAAAAGTGTTTAGGTGAGGAGAGGTTCCCTGTTCGAGGGTCAGAGCATACTCCTCATATCTTTGAGAACTTATAGTAGTACATAAATATTCTTAATATCAAAATTACTAACTCCAATATTTTCTAAGCCGAATAAAATTGTACATACAAATAATTTTGATAACATTAGATTCTTCCTGCAGGCCCTCTGAAATTTAAATTTCAAAATGAGATCGAATCCAACAGTAGATTGGGTCAGTTTCTGATATGGGGTTTTGGGATTATTCGATAGATCTTTGGAAAGAATTGACCTCATTTTTTGTACAAATGAAATGTATAAAAGAGATGGTAATATGTAAGGTCACGAAGATGCTTTATAGTCAGTTATACTACTAAGGATATATATAGTTTTTACTTCAAATACCATCAAAATAATATCCTTGCAATTCCTTTTGTTACAATCAATTTATATATGCATAATTACATATACTATAGTAACCAAATTACAGAAAATTCAAAAAGGATAGTTTTTTCCATCATAGTTGTATGGGAATTGAATAAAAATTTAAGGGTACTCTTTTAATTTGATTATTTTAAATTTGTAAGTTAACCTGATTTATTTATTCCATTTCGTTCACTTCCGCTGAGACCCGATACATCTATACAACAGGGGAAGGGGTCTTTCCAAGGGTTTACACACCGGAGCGGCACTGAGCAGGTGGTTCTACGGCGAATCACAAATCCAGAAGGCAATAATATAAACTATTTGCCATGAGAAGAGCTTCATCAAAACTCGTCTCTCACACTAAAACCTCTTTCTCAATTCTTTCCAAAGATCTATTGAATAATCCCAAAACCCCACTAAAACCCCATATCAGAAACTGCACAACCGATGCTGTGTTGTTCTCTACGATCAAAAAGTTCCCATTTCTCTTCAACCCATCCCAGAATTTTAATACCCTTGTAGACCCACAACAGAAATCCCCACAACTATCCTCAAGACAGAGGAAGATCAAAGAAAGATCTCAGCTTGAGGAGGCTTTTGAATCTGCAAAGACCACTGATGACATGCTCAAGGCTTTTAAAGAAATGGAGGCCAGTTTTAATGAGAAAGAGCTTGGCCTGGCTTCCTTAAAAATGGGTCTTAAGCTTGACCAAGAAGGTGAGGATCCTGAAAAGACTTTAAGTTTTGCTCTTAGGGCTTTAAAAGTTTTGGATACAGATGATAAATTGTCTTTCCCACTTGCCATGACTTTACAATTGTTGGGTTCAGCTACCTATAGCTTAAAGAGGTTTAATGATAGTTTGGGGTATCTTAATAGGGCTAATAGGATATTGAGTAAATTAGAGGAAGAGGGTTCTTTGAGTGTTGATGATACGTATCCTGTTCTTCATGCCGTTCAGCTTGAATTGGCCAACACAAAGATGGCCTTAGGAAGGAGAGAAGAGGCTCTTGTTAATCTCAAGAGGTGTTTGGAGATTAAGGAGAAGACATTGGAAGAAGATAGTAGGGAACTTGGTAATGCTAATAGGGATCTAGCTGAGGCGCATGTTGCAGTTTTGAATTTCAAGGATGCATTGCCGTATTGTTTGAAGGCCATTGAGATACACAAAGCAAAATTGGGGCTTAATTCGGTGGAGGTTGCCCACGATAGGAGGCTTCTTGGAGTAATTTACACTGGGTTAGAAGAGCACGAGAAGGCATTGGATCAGAATCAGTTGTCGCAAAAGGTCTTGAAGAGTTGGGGTCTTCATGCAGAATTGCTTCGTGGGGAAATAGATGCTGCAAACATGCAAATTGCATTGGGGAAATATGATGAGTCCATTAAAACCTTGAAAGGTGTTGTCCCGCAGACTGATAAACACAGCGAGGAGCGAGCTGTGGTATTCATCTCTATGGCCAAAGCCTTGTGTAACCTGGAAAAACTTGCTGACTCGAAGAGGTGTCTCGAGATTGCTTGTGGAATTCTTGATAAGAAAGAAACCACTTCCCCAGTCGAAGTGTCTGAGGCATACATGGAAATATCGATGCAATATGAGGCAATGAATGAGTTTGAAAAAGCAATCTCTTTGTTAAAGAGAACACAGACTTTGCTTGAGAAGCTCCCCCAAGAACAGCACTCAGTAGGTAGTGTTTCTGCAAGAATTGGCTGGTTACTTCTGCTAACCAATAAGGTGAAACAAGCTATTCCTTACTTGGAGGATGCGGCTGAAAGATTAAAGGAGAGCTTTGGTTCCAAGCATTATGGTGTTGGGTATGTTTACAATAATCTGGGTGCAGCATACCTGGAACTAGATAGACCTCAGTCAGCTGCACAGGTTTTTGCCTTTGCAAAGGAGATCATGGATGTCTCGCTTGGTCCTCATCACACCGATTCAATTGAGTCATGCCAGAACCTTTCAAAAGCATATGATGCCATGGGAAGGTAAACAATATTTCCTTGCTAATTTATTTATTTTTAAGAGTTCGACCACAATGTTCCGTACATTACTCAATAACCATTTTCCTACCTCTTCGGAAGGGTGGTGGGCCAAAAGGTTTAGAATTGAT
Organism: Centella asiatica; assembly: GCA_014636745.2. Classification (NCBI taxonomy): domain Eukaryota; kingdom Viridiplantae; phylum Streptophyta; class Magnoliopsida; order Apiales; family Apiaceae; genus Centella; species Centella asiatica. The sequence continues at coordinate 36,240,229 of CM025787.1, forward strand.
TATCCACGAGTGTCAGATGTAGCTTATAGTGTTAATGTAATGTTTGATCGTTATAAGAACGTATCCTCCTTTTAAATAGCTATGGCTAGTGAAAACCTGTAGTACTACTACTAGTTCTACCTTCCTGATATGTGTGGATAAGAAAAAGTTGATATGCTTTTAACTCATAGGAATAGTTTCCCTAGAAGGATACCTCAATCAATCGTGTAGAGTTGAATTATATGTATGCAAGAAGATTTCCCCTCTTTATGCATGTATTATTAGTTAAGTTGATTCATTGTTTATTTTTAAGATCCTATATATGCCTAGCTCTTTCATTTGAGATTCGAATAATTTAAGGGATACTATGGAATGATCATCTTAGAATGCGTTCTTCTAGAGTGTCGTGATTCCTTATTAAGATTTAGATTTTATTTGTTTGTGAACACTTCAGACACTCAACCTCCTCTATCCCTTAATAAGTCAATTATATAAAAATTTTAACCAATAAATAAATAAATAAAATCTCAAATGGAGAAAAGAATAAAAACAAAAACAAAACAATAAAGATGACCAAGTTTTATTTTGTTTATTTATTTTTCATGAATTTGTTTGTTTGTTGCTAGTACTCATATTTTTTACTTTGCAGCTACAAACTAGCGATTAACTTCCAGGAGAAAGTAGTCGAGGCTTGGGAAAGCCATGGTCCAAGTGCAGAAGACGAACTCAAAGAAGCACGCCGACTTCTTGAACAATTAAAGCAGAAAGCTCATGGCGAATTACCGGAACAGGATGCCATGAAGGCCTTGCCTTTGCCTCATACTAGTAAAGTTATCTCAGCTAGGAACTCACAACCTGGAGTTACAGTCAATGAGAAGCTATCAAAGTTTGCTTAATAGTTATATTACAAACTGTTTCAAAGCTACGTGCTTCTGTTTCTGGTGAGCTTTGTCAAGGAATTCTAAGAATTACTAGTTTATTCATATTGATTGTGTTATTGATCCAGCTTTCAGTTCTGTAGGGTTCAGTACTACTCTTATCTGGCACAGATCTGTTCTGAGAATAGCTTAGTAATCAGTAATGTGGAGTTTACCCTCACAAGGTTGTCATCAAATGCATAAAACACATTATCTTCCTCTCCTCCTTCAGTACACCGATCTGGTGATGTTTCTACCCCTAGCAAAGATCTGTTTATGTACTACAATTCTTTTAATTTTGTAATTGTGAAAATTGAACTGTTTTTGCCATCAGATTTTTTTGCAAAAACTAAGCTGAGTGTATTTACGGGCTGATATTATGCGGTCTTAATTGCCTGACATGTTGGCCGCTAAAATTCATAGTCTCCAGTGTTTGATGTTTTGTAGTCTTTCTTGCACAGCTTGTTAGCCAGTATATTTGATGCCTCTGGTATATGTTACTTATGCATCTTTAATGAACTTAAGTCATTTTTTTGATATTCTGTGGGGTTGCAGAGTTGGTTTGTCTAGAAATATTTCGTTATGCATATTTTCCGGGGTCCGTCTGATCTTCGGTAAGGACATGAATGGTGGTATTAGGAGCTTATGGCTTACAAATACTGTCTAGTCCTAGTCCTAGTCCTAGAGAGCGCGTAACTATGCCCTCCTCTTAAAACTTGGGCTTTAATTTGATTAATGCTTTTTATTGATACACTCAAAATATTTGATTTGATAGTAAGTGAATATTAATTATTCCCTTTGCAAACATGATTTCCTGGAAATTTTGTTTTTCTACTTATGCCCACGAACTAAGGCATAATATATAAACTCACAGATAGTGAAATTCAACTTATCATCTATTACTTTTTTGCATAAAATAAAAACAGAAAGATTAGAGCATCCTTAGTGGTGATAGAAGAATGACTGGTCATATATGCCAAATTAGTTTTTTTTTTCATCCATGTCTTCATAATATCTTCATAATCATAATTTAGAACCTAACTTTACATTTCTTTCTACACTCATGACAAGTCATCTTTTGCTAACTCAGTATTCGATTACTTAAATTTTTTTTAATTTTTACTTTCACATATATTTTATATTTAATTTATATGAAAGAACATTGTCTTTAATTGCAAATATATAAATATATGTAATTATTGACACTTCGTAATTAATTGTTATAATTAATTATTTTTACCATTTCATGAAAATTAAATTTAAATTTTGTTATACATTTTGATAATAATTAAAATATTTGGAGTTAATAACGATATTTTGTGATGTTAATAACGAAATAAAGTGAATATGATTATTTAATTGTAATTTTTCATTACATAATTCAATTAATGAAAATTAAATATAATTAAAATTCATATTATTAATTATAAACTTTCATAATTTTATTGAAAGAGAGGATTTAAAGAGAGAAATAACAAAAACTTGAAACTCTAAAGAAAACTATGCAATATTGGTTCTATTCATTGAGCTTGAGAAATGGTGAATTTTGGTATTTTTCTTTTTGGAATTGTGAGTCAAATGTTATGGACTATGCAAGAAATATAGAAAATATAAATTAAATGTAAGCCACATAAATTCATGTGATTGGTTTTGTAATTTTTTTTGAAGGGATACCCCGAGCGTGACAGTGGTCATCTGAAAACCATTGACCACACCAGGTCATGAACTTCTCTTGGATGTGGCATTACTACGTGGCAATGATTGGGAAATGACTGTGGTTTTAACTGTGCGGATGCCCTTACAACTATGTATACGTTTCAGACTGTGATTAATTTGTGAGTTAATTTGTGAACAAAGATTTACTTTTTACTTTATGACCCATGAAACCCATTTTCTAGTTTAAAGTAGTTAATGTTGTTTTCTAATATATCTTTGAGACTAATTTATAACCCCAATTCTCGAAGGTCAAACTTGCTGCAGATTAAGCTTTAGTGTTGGTTAGTTAATTTGTAAGGTGTTTTTGCAGTTTGTTTATGAAAAAGAATATTAACGAAAATCTATATAGTACATTTATTGGTTGGATCAAATTAGACGGTATAAAAACAAAATGAATTTCGTTTTATTTGTTAGAGCATTTATATATAAAATCTATTTCTTACGTCATTCCAACATTTCGGAAGATTTGGCATATGATATTGTCGAAAGTCTTTCCATTACCTATTCAAGTATAACAGCTCCACAAACCAAAAGAGACCACCTTATCAGATATAACAAGGATAAATAGCCCCCTTTTGACAAGCTAAATATATGTCGTAGTATTTGTTGGCATGTTAGCTGGTAAATTGGTGCCTCTTTGTGTAATATTTTTTAGTCTTCGTTGCTCGGCTTGTTGGCTGGTAAAATTGATGTCTTCACTAAACTCTAGCTTATGGCTTGGTTATTACGGAGTATGTTAATGCTTATAGGGAAAAACTCTCTCTGGTCTAGTCTTGGGGAAACATGACTTCCTGCAAATTTTGTTTTCCTTTTATGTTTTGTGAAACCCATTTCCTAGTTTAAAATAGTCAACGTTCTTGTGTATGTTTTTGTTGTGCACATGTTTGAGAGTAGTTTATAACCCATTTCTAGAAGGTCAAACTTGCTGCAAAGCTCAGATGTGTCATGTGCTTGAGCTTTATTGCTTATTAGTCAAATTATAACATGTTTTTGCAGTTTCTATATAAAAAAGAAAACCTTTCAGATTAAAAAGTTGTGCATTTTGATTACTATATTACCTTTTCTTTTCTGTTTACAAGAAAAGGGCATTATTTATCCATAAAAATACTTGCTAGTTATTTGATTATTTGCTTTCTAGAGTAGTTAATTTTGTTTTGATTTCCTTTCTTGGATTTCCAATTTAAAATTGTGCAAGACATTTTTTTAGAACAAGAACGCATACGTTGTTCAAACAAAACAGAAAAACATGTTTATGTTGTCCTGAAATTCAAAGCTGAATCAGTTTTTGTTGTTATTCATTCACCATCATTTACATAATTGCTACATGTTAAAGAAAAGTTAGTGGTAATTCCTGAGGGGGGGCACACTTCTATAATGAAATTTACTCATTGCTAGCAAAAGTGACAAAAGAAGAAAGGCCCTTATGGGCTGTGGGATCATCATAATAAAAAGAGAACATTATAGACTATCATTTTCATTCAATAAGAGTAATAATTCAAAAAAATAGTAAACGGTATTATATAGTCTAGCCCTGGGTGCCTATCTAGCAATGATTTTTTGCAGCCATGCCTATATTTTACCAGTACCGAACATTCTACATGGCCAAATCTCACAAATTATGGTAAAAGACAAATGCTAATCTGAGTAGCTTTACAAGTAAGTGTACAAGCTCATAACAAGGGACGTGATCTTGTTAGTGAAGGTAATGAAAGTATCCGTGAGAATCACAGTGATCTTGTTAGTGAAGGTAATGAAAGTATCCGTGAGAATCACAACTAGGAAAACAAACAAAAAGGAAAATGAGAATCACAACTAGGAAAACAAACAAAAAGGAGGAAATTTGATTGTAAAAAATGTGGATATTGAAAAATGAAAATAAAAAAGTCAGAATATATAACTAGTAGCTACAACTCAATAGGAAGTACAGAACTTCTTGATCCTCTTCCATGTCCAAATGAGAAGAATGGTTTTCTAACTCTGCTGCTGCATTCCTCATTGTTTCTAACCTCATTTTGATGACTATTTTGTCTAATAATCTCTTGAACTGATAAATAAACATGTCTATCTACTGCAGAATCCATCGAAAAAGATCTCCGAATCGGTTCTATAAAGAACTGATCATCTTTATCTCTTACATTAATGCATTCATCTCCCATGATTGATGCATGATGAAACTTTCTTGGTTTCAGCTTCACATTCTTCTGCTCAAACTTTTTCCTTGGTGAATGATTTTCAGATTGTAACAAATGCTCTCTTGCTTCATTTCTTCTCTCTTGTTCTTGACTCAACTCTATCACCACAAAATCTTCATCACTTCCAATAGTTCCCCTGTTTATGAATGGCAGAGGATCTTGTGGTGATGAAGTTGGTGCAATAATCCGATCAATCGGATGACGGGTCGCGCCCGAAATGCTTAATCTGCAAAGGGGACAATTATCATTGCTTTGAAGCCATATGTCAATGCAATCCAAGTGGAAGCCATGTTTGCAGCTGGGAAGAATTTTTAAAGTGTCATGTTCTTGAAACTCATTTAAGCATACTACACATTTGTACAAGCTTCTTTCTTCACCTTCATGTTTACTATATTGAAAACTTGGTAATTCTCGGATTAATACTTCATCTAGCCCTCGGCTTTGCCATGAGGGTGAGTAGGCCATTAATGGATCTTCATATCGTCGTGCTCGTGTGATCGAAAAGCGTCGAAGTGGATCGATTTGTTGCCAGTTTAAGCAGCATTTGGAGACAAATATGTAGTAGCCAACTAGCAAGAAAGCTGTGGCCAAGATGCCTATTACTCCAAGAGCTAGTATTGGGAAACCATTTGCTGAGTTGGGGAGGGGAGATTGATAAGTTGAGTTTTGCTGGTTTTTGATTGAAAAAAGAGAATGGGGTGTGAGATTGTAATGGTATTTGATGGGAGCAAGAGTTTGAGATTCATGATTATATGTTTGTACAGAAGTCATGAGGTGGAATTAGGGAGAAAAAAATCAGAAAGATGTTAGTTTTAAGTGTTAGATGAACAAGAGATGAAAAGGGTTGACATGCATTTGTTAGATCTTGGATGGGAACATGAATGTATGTGACTCACATGAATGAAAACAGAAGAGTGGTGAGGTGGGGGTGGGGGTGGGGTGGGCTGGGGGGTGGCAAATGTAATGAATGTGTTTAAGTCTATGAAGTATGAACAACACAATGACAAAAAAATGATAATAAAAGGAGTAGCATTAAATGAGAGGGGGAGAGTATTGAGGAACACATGGACTACATACAAGGGCAAGGACATAGAGATGGAGAGCTTATTAGAGAAAGGTCAAGTTGAGTCATCAATGACATTGCTGTTTTAGAAATCAAGGAAATAACTAAAAATCAGTGCACTATTGATTTGGTCAAGATTTTTTTAATCAGATGATACAGAAGTTATATATAGATACACCTCCCATTATAATTTTGGTTAAAGATATATATAGGTCTCAACCTGGGAGCAATTTAAATTTACTGATAGAAGTGACATGATGTAACAATTTTTTTAATTATTATTTTGGATAAATATCTCTTTATTTTATTTTAGCACTATCGCTTCCAGTTACACTTTATTTTGGTGATATTCACGGTAGATTTATTTTTGAGCTAAATAATTGTAACTTTTCAGTAAATAATAAGGAAAAAGAAGAAGAAGATGAAGAAGAAGAATGGTTTTGATGAATTAAAAATTGAATTGTGGAGTGTATAACAAAAGAAAATTATGAGGTAAAGTAAATTTTGCGACTTGTGTGCTTTCTTTTTTATTAAACAGAAAAGAAAATTCCATATCTTGTCTAAGGAATCTGATATGAACATATCTATCACAATAAAGGTTGGATAACGACTAATAAGAAAAAGAAGGGAGTTGAGTTATTGCCATGCGTGAAGACAACAGCCGACCTGGTGACCCATATTTTGTAACATCAGCGTGGGTGACCTAATTACTACTCCTAATTATTCTACCTTATTATTTTTCCTTTCAAGCTTGGGAACTAAGTGATGCTGAGGTGGCCCCCTCCCCCTCCCCCTCCCCCACCACCACCACCACCACCCCCATCCCCTCTCCACCCCACCACACACACACACACACACACCAAAAAAAAAAACAAAGAGGATGAGTTGGGATGGGGGCAGAGAGGAGAAATGTTAAGACTCCATGAGAATAACAAAATAACAATTCCATCAATAATAATATTCTTATACGCGACATATGTTACTAACTGAACAAAATTATTAGATACCATATGAGATTGATTATAATAGATATTATGATCAATCTGTCAAACTTAAAATTTTATTTATTCTAATTTTTAGATAAATTTAATAATGATGATTTATTGATTTGTAATGCTGTTACAGTAGTTTCCTTTTAATGCCTAATAATACTGAAAAAAAATTAAGTCACCTCAGTTCACGAAAATAGGTTGGTTCAAAAAAATATTTTCCTCAATTTGACATCCAGTTTTTTCTATTTCGTCTTCACTAGTGTGTTTTATGTGACGTGTTTTGTTTTTACCTTTGTACGGATCCTTTATTCTCGCATCAAATTTGACCATTTTTTCTAATTAAATCAAGAGTTGCCATTTCTCTTTAAAATTACCAATTTTAAATAAAGTCATTCTATTTCTTTTGGTTTTTTAAAAAATATTCTTTGAATTCTAATTCTAATTTCTTCACCAAAAAAGCCAAGAGATGGAACTAAATGACCTTTTAGTCCTTGCCAGCATTAGATCCATGTGCATGCTACTGGGGGCAAAATGGTCGTTCCTCACTTTATGGGCTTATCTCCGTATGTCCAAAGGAAATGGTAAGGGGGTGAAATCTTCATGTACCGGATAGACAATTAATTGGGTTTGAGCCCAATAAGCCCAGAACTACTTCCAGGTTCCAATAATTACTAACATCTATACCTATATATTAAAGAAATAAATGACGAAATTTATGGTATATATGTACGTAAATAATTTAAAATTTAAAAAAAACAAAATTTTATAATAGAGTCTCAAAAGAACTCTAATTTCATAATAGTAATATATTAACTTTATCATATAATAAACTAATTATTACTCACCTAGTCACTTTGCTTCAAAATTAAATACACACTTTAATTTAATCATACTCCTATATTAGTAGTAAAATGTATAACAAATTCAAAATAATTCAGATCGATTTGACTTAAAATCTTTTTATTATCAAGAATTGTGTATATGAGAATTTCTTGGGTTCAAATCCAAAAAAAAAAAAAAACAAACAATTTAAATACAATTTGTGTGGATCAAATAAAATAAAAACAGCTCCACCTAGTCAGGACTTTTTTAATGGCCCTTTTAATATTATAAACATATAATTCCTGCCTTTGCCGGCCACACTGTTATATCTTGAATATTCTTTTTGTATAAGCTACGTAGACTAATATTAATTTAAAAGATTAATATTAGTAGCCACATGACCCCATATTAGTACGTAATAAATAATAACTAAAGGCAATATTCTCAAATAAATATGCCAAATAATCACATGGGATGTTCAACGAATGACGTGAGAATTTCTAAGTAATGTCCATTGCTAAAAACAAAATGCCACGTATGTCGAAGAGTATCAACAAATTAAATATAATAACAAATTTGGAGTTTGTGATTTATTGAAACATCACTAGGGACACTTACAATTGATATATATAACAACCTAATAACCTTATTTATGTTTTCTTTGATCGTAACATTTTGATTTTGAAAAACAAAAGTTTCATCGGAGCAAAAATGGAGAAGCAAGTTTCAAGCTGGTTCAATGTTTCAAATGCGCCTAGTAATTATGTATTTCCACAAGAATATAGACCAGGGAAGCTTCACATTCCTATATGTGACACCATTCCGATTATCGACTTGGGGACTTCATCTAAAATACAAACAATTCAAAAAATGCTAGAAGCTGCTCAAGAATTCGGATTCTTTCAGGTAAATTATATTGTACACAGTTATATTTTTATATCTAGTTATCTACGTACTTAAATTAAATTTGCCAGGAAATTTTAAGAGTACATAATTTTATTTTAGTTAATATTAATGCAAGATATAGGAATGCTAGTTGAATTGTTAAATTTTATGTTTTTTATTAGTGCTAACCAATAATGAGTTGTGAAATAGGTGATTAATCATGGTATTTCAGAGCATATAATAAGTGACACAATGGAAGTGTCTGATGAGTTCTTTAGCTTGCCAGATGAGGAAAAGGCAAATGTCAATTCTAGTAAAAATGGTTGGGTTTACACTAGCCATAAAGATTACAACAAAGATGGGATTCATTTGTGGAGGGATCATAACCTCAAACACCCTTGTCATCCTTTGGCTGAATCTAAGCAACTCTGGCCTGAAAAACCTACTAGATATAGGTAAACCTATTCACTTCTTTTCATCTCAAATTTTAATAGAATTTTTTTATATAAAGTTTAAATAAAAAATTAAAAAATGTACTTTTTTTTTTTTGTTTTTGTTTTTTTGCTTAGGGAGGTTGTTGGAGCATATCTAGCGGAAATAAGGAAGTTGAGTTTGAAAATATTGGAGTTGATTTCAGAAGGGTTGGGGCTTGATTTGGGGTATTTTGATGAAATGAGTGAACTTCAGTTATTGTCAAGGAATAATTATCCGCCCTGCCCCGACCCGAGTTTGACATTGGGATTGTTGAGACACCATGACCCTAGTCTCATTACTATTCTCTACCAAGATGTGAGTGGACTTCAAGTGTTCAAAAATGGGCAATGGATTGGTGTTGGTGCTCTCCCTAATGCATTTCTTGTTAACATAGGCAATCAACTCGAGGTAATATCTCCAATTTTCCTTTTTTTATTTTTTTCACCAACTTTTTTAAGAAAATCATTATTTTCACAACTCGAAAGCTCTAATTCTACCTTAGAACACACACATTTTTACTTATTCACACAATTGTTGTTAAAAATAATACAGAGTAAAATTTTGATATCCTTATAACCTCTAAACTTTATCCCCATAATACTATGCACCGAATAATCTAATAAATAAGGTGAAATACCCAAAAAGCCCCACCACCCCCACCCCACCACAGGTTCATAGACGGAGACAATAAGGACAAAAGAAAAAAATGAAAAAAAAAAAAAAACCAAAAGAGTTTCGGACTTACTCATCCTCGACCTCGGGGACTAATACTTACTACTATTGTTGATGCGATTGTTATGTGATTGTAGATTATTAGTAACGGGAGACTAAAAAGTGCTGAACATCGAGTAGTGACGAATCCAAGCCAAGTTAGGAGAAGTATTGCCACCTTCATTAATCCATCTCCTAATTGCATCATAGAGCCCGCAAAAGTTTTGGTTAATGAAGTCAATCCAGCTCGCTATGAGCCCAAATTGTACAAAGATTTTGTTTACTATGCTAAAGCCTTTGGTCCTCACACTCACACTATGCAAGGTGCCACTCCTTAAGTGGTGGAGCATGACTTTGTGTTCTGGGATTTTTTTTACACAAATAATATGTTGTACAACATGAGATTGTAATACTAATCTGGTTATTATATTTGAATTTTCTTATCAGTTGTAGTCATTTTTCATTCAATTAAAATGATTAGTGACATATTAGTTGACATATAAGCTTGTTAATTACTCCCTGTGTAAATATAGTGGGTCTATTATGTTCATTTAGACACAACTTATTTCGATTTAAGTTTTACAAATTATAGATTTTTGCAGTATAATTATATTATAAAATCTAGAATTTTTAAAGTTTAAACTGAAACAAATATTATTATAATATTATAATTTGTGATTTATTTTTTCGCTAAAATGGAAAGTGGAAATTTTAAAAACCAATCTCTTCTTTATATTTCAATTAAGACGGTATATACCACTATCTGTAAAGTATCAAGTATACAACAGTTATTCAAATTTTCTACTAATTTTATTGGCCTTTTATATTTGATAAATTTAATCTAGCCGTTAAAACACTCATTTAAAATTTCTAACGAGTTATTAGTGGAATTCACCCTAATATTTCTGATAAATTTATTCCAACGGTTATAATTTCAAGTTATGTGTTATACGACAGTAGTTTCCGATCTTGATGTTGTTAACGCCGTTTATTGGAACGGAGTTTTGACTGTTAATGTGAAGAAGGTGATTGTGGAGTATTTATTAAGCTAATTGCTGAATAAACTCCAAAGCGAGAGCAATTTTTGTGAATTTGTTTTTGTGTAAATATTTATTGGAAGAATGGAACGAAACAAAACTTTTGTGAATGCGTGGAATCTTTTACAAAAAAAATACGGAGTATTTTATGAAGAAAATGTAAATAAAATTTTTGTATCACTATAGTGAAAACGTTTTCTCAAGACAAATTATATTGTAATAATTTGAGATGAATCTGTATTTAAAATAATTTATTCATATATAGTTCACATCTCAAAAGTTAAACGCTAAATTTCCTATTTAACTATTGGCTTTTTTTTCTCGTGTTAAATAAGAGATTACGGCCTAAAAACTCACTATCTCAAATTTTAATTTTATCAAAAAAAATTCCGTCTAATTTTAAATGTTACCGCCTAAAACCTCGTGTACTCAGGTCTTATCTGCTGCTTTATACTAGTGGTTGATGAGGGAACAATCAGGTCTTATCTGCTGCTTTAGGTATTATTTTATGTGAAGTGTTCAAAAGTTTAAAATAAATTACAACGATAATGAAAAGACAATTATTATGCAATTAATAATAATAAAATGACGTGATTGAAACGCAAACTGAACTAGGCAAAATTGTATTTCTGCTTCGAGGACCACTGTCACAGACCGCATGTCTTTCTCAATTGTTGCCAAGGGACTTACTCAAACTCAATTATTATTGTTTTAATATTGAGAAGAAGAAAAAAATAATATGCGATATGAAAGTTTGTTTTTTAAACGATAGATACTTATTTTCTTCCAAAAAAGTAAAATCTATAATTTCTACATATTTGTTTTCACAAGGGAGTTCACTTTTATTTATTAAAATATGAAAAGGACATAATATGTTCGAGATGATGGCATAGAAGAATTGTAAGTGGAGCGCCTATATCATGCAAACGAGAAACATAAACAGTTAGGGGAGGAACTAATAAGGACAAGTACGACCATCGTTCTCTTGATTTTTTAAAATTTTTATTATCATCCTTGAAGTTTTATAAAATTTTTATATGTTTCTTATATTATTTTTGTATTTTGTTCTCTCTGATCGTATTTTTTTTCTCTCGTTTTTCTCAATATACTATCTTAATTTGTCCATGTAAATTGCAAGAGATAAGACGAATATACATGTAAAGTTAAAAAAACAAGAAGCTATATTGAACATATTAATTGAGAATTCAGGTTTTGTTACCCTCTTATACGTGTAATATAACAATACTTTTATTACTTTAAAATTTGATTATAAATAAGACAAGTAACAGCAATACAAATAATGAGACGAAAAGAGGGGGCGTGATGCTAAATTAATAATGTTAAGCCACATCGAATCCGAGGGGAGAAGATTTTATCACATAATCTTCCGTACAAATCTACTTCAGATTTGGTGAGATACACTTGCTTGGAATATATATTGTCATTATTTTGGTGATAATATAATTTATTATGTTATATACCATTGCTTTAAAAATTCAGATCGAGATCATTCTTCTTCTAGCTCTACTTGATGTTTTATTTGTAAAGTACACATTCTTTTTGAGTTATTGGTTTAAAATTAGAAATATATTTTAATTATTCAAATAAATTTGTAAAAATTCTAAATTTTTTGATAAGTTCGTAAATCAACAAGTATAATATAATTTATAATTGCACAATAATTCTGAACAATTGCATTAAAATCACATAAATTCATATCCTCGAGTTTAAAACAATTACATCGTTATGTTATTCTATTTATAAATTCTAAGTGTTCATTATTTATTTTTATTTTTTTGAGATTCAAACTACTTTCATTTAATAAAATAGAATTGCAAGCAAAGAAAAATGATAAAAATTCTTTCAGAGTATACATAATTCGATTATATTACGCTCATAAAAAATAAGAACAAAAAAATTAAGGACATAACATATTATCTCATAAACAAACTAATGAAGCATATGTTCAAGTATAGAACTATAATTAGAGAATGCATGTTTTGATTTATCACCAAAGACGGTCAGCCAAAGTAAAAAACAAGTACACCTGCTCTTTCAGAAATTCATAAAGTTTTCAAAAGTTAATTAAGTACCAAATTTTAAGTCTTTATATGAAACAATTCTACGATGTTGGAAGAAATCGAATAAGAGAAATGGATCCCCATGAAATTAGAGAAAGAGGTCTCGCAAATAAGAACGAAGAATCATTTAAATTTAGAAAAAAATTCTCTTAAAAAAGAGAAAAATTAATCCCACAAAGAGAAAATTTTATTAAGAAAACTAAATATCAAAACATAAGAAGATATAAGGGATAATTTTTCTCTATTTATAAAGAAAACTCTCTCTAAATTTAAATGATTGCTAATGAAGACTAGGTTTTGATAGAGAGAAAAAGAGAAAGAGAATAATACGTTAAAATAAGAAATATAACAGAGTGAGAGACAATTAATTAAGTGTTAATTATTAATGAAATATTAGAGAGTGAGAGACAATTAATTAAGTGTTCATTATTAATGAAATATAAGAGAGTGAGAGACAATTAATTAAGTGTTCATTATTAATTTTGCTGATAATTACAGATTGCGATCAATTTTTTAATATTGTGAAATTTTCACGGGAGACTATTTCGGATCGGGGAGAAGATGACACCCCACTAAGCCAAAAATTGATCACGACTTTCAAGTTGCCACAAGGACCACAACAATTTTTTTTAGTAAAATTCCAAACTCAAATTTAAATACAACAAATTAAACTATCATATTTATTAGGGATTGGTATTGGTAATACAAAAAAATTGTTGTCAGAACAATATTACCTTTAATGACATTATTAATGATAAAAATTACTTTAGGAGAGAATTATTTTTGTAATAATGTACAACTTTTTTGTTACAACGGTAATTGGATTTAAAAATAATTTTGCACACAAATTATTGTTTAAGAGAAACTCACAAAAACTCTTGTGAATTTTTATGTCAATCTTATTATATAAGATAATATATTTTTACACAAACCATAGAAAAAAATATTGAGATTTTGTTTATGTATAAAAATAAATGTCTAAGTAATAAATATAATTAAATAATGATGGGTATCGAATATAACAAAAATAAATTTCTATTTAAAAATAATTAACTTGTAACTAATTAGGGTCGTATCCAAAAAAATTGGTTAAGATTTACTTATTTCATCAAGAACAATTAAAATAAAAAAGGGGTTTTGAATTAAAGCAAATGAGATTAAGAAATCAATGTAAAATGCATTAAACAATTAAAAAAATGAGGATTTAACAAATATAGGAAAGAAACTAGTTAAATGATTATTCTCTTTGATTCTTTAATTGATCATCGATGCAAGAATTATTCAATTAACACAGAATAAATTGGTTATAATTGTCGAACATGTATTAACAACCAATTTTTTCTTAATTTGTTGATAACCAAGATACGATCTAATGATACATTTTTATCAATGAACAATCATAAATATGATCATGTGATTTAATTCACCAATAACATTAAGAATTACATAGACTCAATTTTAATCAACAAACTCGAAACATTCGATTCATTTAAATTAAATCACAAAATCCCATAACAACAATCAGAAAATTAATCATAACTAACTTTGTTAATTTCTTCAAACATTAGAACCATTAAATAATTACGGATTTGATATTCTAAAAAATGATATATTATTTTGACAATTAAATAATTGACCACCTACTCAATTAATCAAAACAATAATAAACTTAGAAAATAGAAAAATTGCAAATACCCAATAATAATAGAATAGATAAAATCAGTTAAATCTAATAATTGATGGCGAATCAAAATATTGAATATTCTTTGACTAGAAATAAATTTAGCCGCATATAGTAGATGAAGAATACATATAAGAGAAAATAAAATTACTGAAAAATTCCTCCCTTAGGGTTGTAGAATCATTCCCTTAAATAAAGAAGAAATTAATCTCATATATAATTTCTTCCTTACTTTGGAGAATAAAACTAAATAGATTTCTGCTTTTAAATATTTTTCAACTCTTTGCTCTATTTTACATTCCTAAACATAAATAACACTCAAAACACATAAAAATAGATACTATTTAAAAACATAAAAATGACAATAAAAGATATGAACATATTATAACTTAACAAATAAATAATAAAATTGTCACTAAATGTAAAATTATCTGACGACAAATTTTTTTGTGCCACCAATATTAAATTCCAAAAGACATACAGATACATACATGTATACTCCCTTCGTCCCAAAAAAGATGATTGAAATATAATTTGTACACAATTTAAGAAGATGACTTTTTACAATTGAAATTTCTATAATATTTTTGAAGTGAATTTACCTAATATTTTTTAAATATAAAAATTGTACTTATTATTTTTTTAAAGAAGAAAATAAGTCAACTTTAAAGGGTAAAATAATCATTATGTAACATATTTAAATCATTGTTTTTAGTACAAAATTTTATTATAGTTAAACAATTCTTTGTAGAACAAAGATAGTACGTATTATATATATATTACACACACTACCATGGGCTGAGGAGCAGCAAAACAACTTGCTGCTGCATGCATGGACCACAAGAATTAAATCATTCCAAAGGATTAACAACGTACAAAGAGGAATCTAAAAACTTTGATGCTCATTATCTTAATGTCGTCTTTTTATTTTTTGCCAAATAAAGTTGAGATGCAGTACGAGAATTTCTCAGGGTCACTTATTTTAATACTATTCTCGCCTCATTATTATTCATCTTATTTTTCTTCTTTTTATTAAATAAAGTGGAGGTGCAACACGAAAACTTTTCAGGAGGTCACCCATTTTAATATTACTCTCATCTAAACATACTTAATTTTGGAGTTCCGATAAGATTCGGCGTATTAGTGCTGGTACGATTGGACCCCATTAATCTCGTCTTCAAACTTAGTTATCTAACTTACATTCATGAACTCAACGTCTATAAATTGTGTGGGTTTTGATGAACCATTTCTTCACAAACCCATGCACACATTTTGATCATACCATACCAATTAATTTATATACAATTAAATTAAAGTGCTCATGGATGTGCTCATTTCGAACTGGAAAAATGTTCAATCTGTCCCCCAAAATTATGTTTTCCCACCCCAAAGAAGACCTGGAAGTGATATTGTTCCGATTTGTTCCGATGTTCCAATCATTGATCTTGAAAATTTTCATGTTAATCGAGCTGAAACCATTCAACAAATCATGAAAGCTAGCAAGGAGTTCGGTTTGTTTCAGGTTAAAAATTTTAAATTAAAAGTTGCGTCGTTGTTATCGTTTTTGAATGTGAGTTTTTTTTTTTGTGGGTTGTAGGGGGTGCATTAAAATCAGTGTGGTTTATGCAACAATATTTAGAACTAATTTAGTGATGCATAATTTGGATTGGCTATAGCATTTCACTATAGATTTAACAGTATTGTTGTCAATTAAATGTTACATTTATTTATACTCACATATATATAATTTTTTTCAAATGATATATGTGTAACAAAATAGGTGATAAACCATGGAGTTTCAACCATCTTGATGGATGAAACAATGAAAGCATGCAAGGATTTCTTTGGCATGGAAGATGAGTACAAGGCAAGTATTTTTTCAAATGATCCAAATAGCAACTGCAGGCTGTTCACAAGCACTTTAATTTATGGTAAAGAGGAGGTCCATTTCTGGAGGGACAATCTAACCCACCGCTGTCATCCTCTTCAAGATTATATACAATTCTGGCCTGAAAAGCCCACAACTTATAGGTAAACTTACATTGCCCACATTTTCCATGTTAATTTTGTTGGTACCGAGACGCAGGACGAGTTGGACACCCAACTGAGTTGGTTTCAATTCAGTGCGATGAATTCTAATAACAACTGGGTGTCTAAATGTCGTTCTATTTGTTTTGCTTTAATTTGGAAACTTATGCACTACATGAACGTATGGTATTTTTTTAATTTTTTGATTATTGATTCTACGTATAATCCGGTTTAAATATTAATATGTATTCGTAAAATAAAAAAAATACTTAGGTCAAGTGTTTGGGGAATTTTTAAGAGTAAATTACTACTAAAATTTAAGATTGTATGTTAGTTCAAATGGTAAAAAGCATATTCTCATGAGTTATGACCTTAAGGTCAACGATCAAACCTTATGAGTGAGTATTGAGTTAGTAACAATGGAATTTGGCCAATAAAAAAAATACTAGAAAAAGATATTTGACCCCATATATATTGTCTAAATTTTTTTGATTTTCAGAGAAACTGTTGGTGCATATTCTGTGGAAATCAGGAAGTTCTTGTTGAGGATTTTGGATATTGTAAGTGAAGGATTGGGACTTGAAATTGGACATTTTGAAGGTGAATTGAGCAAGATTCAATTAATGTCAGTTAATCATCACATTCCATGCCCTGACCCAAGCTTGACCTTGGCAATGCCTGAACATTGTGACCCTAACCTCATAAGCTTGCTTCACCAATGTGATGTTCCTGGCCTCCAAATCTTCAAGGATGGCAAATGGGTTGGTGTGAATCCTCTTCCTAATGCACTCATTGTCATCCCTGGAATTCAGTTGCGGGTAATATTTATATTTCAGTTTTATCTAAACTCGAGACAGATCTTTATTGTTGCAATTTTGTATTATAAAAGAGTTTGTTTATAATTGATTTTTGTTTTTGTTTCATAGGAAGTTACTGTATAGAAATTCACGCACACATTTTACCTAAAAATTCATGCACATACTCACACGTCCATCAATTATTTTGTTGAGTCTTTATTAGCCTGCCTACAATATTTAAAACTCTGACATACTCTCACTTTTTAGAGAAGATAGTTGAAGATCAACGAGACCAACGGTCAAACGTGTAAATATTATGACCTCTCTATTACTCGTGGAAGTTTTGTGTTATTTGTACAACTCTTTATAAAAAAGGAAATAATTAGAACCTTTTTTTTTTGTTCTGTTTGGCTGCAGGTTATAAGTAATGAGAAGATTAAGAGTGCTTTGCATCGCGTGGTGACTCATATAAAAGAGCCTCGGACCACAATTGGCATGTTTATTATTCCGTCCAACGACGTCGTTATAGAGCCAGTAGGAGCCATAGGAAAGGCACCTAGTGCTGCAGTCTACAAGTCTTACCTATACCAAGAATTCCTCAGCACTTTTACTGGAAAAGGTTGTGATGCTGAAGCTGCATTGGGGTGTTTTATGCTTCATGATTGATCATGGCAGATATCCTTAAAAACATTAATAAACCCTATTTAAATAAAAATAAAAATCTGGTACATAGGTATTGTGATTTGGTACAATTTTTAATTTCAAGTCGGAGTTGGTGATAACAAAAAAATGGTGGTAAAATTAAAGTCATTAGTCTCTTGTATTCGTCATCTTCTAATTTGTACAAATGTATCTTCTTATAATTTATGAATTTAAGTTCATTATAAATATATAATTAAAAAAATATTCTCAACGAAGTCTTTTACATTCTTAACACTAAAAAATTAGGTATCCAATTAAATAAACTAAAAATAAATTAATCTTAACATTTTGTTCTACTATTCTACAATCTTTTCACACTCTATGAAGAAAAGGATGATTTTGATAACAAGGGACCACAAGGTCATTGTTGCTTAATGAGATGAATAATGGAAACCAATTTCAATTTTTTAAATTTAATAAATTTAATATTCATCTAATCAAAGTGGTTGTTGATAATATCATTATTGAATAGGGAAAATCTGAAATTTAGTACTATAATAACTTCATGAACCTATCAACGGGCAGCGGTCTGTCACGCTCCGTTTAAAGATGCAGAAAAATTGGCTCCAACCATGCCTAATTTTGTTGCGGAAGAACACTCGGGAGGAGACTAGAATGTTCTGGAAGGGTCTAGAACTTTCTAGAATCTAGAATGTTCTGGAAGGGTCTAGAACTTTCTAGAATCTAGAATGTTCTAGAAGGGTCTAGAACTTTCTAGAGAGGACTAGAACATTCTAGAAAGGTCTAAAACCATGAGGGACTATCTAGAATATTCTAAAACTGTGTAGAATATTCTAGAAGTATGTAGAAGTATCTAGAAGGTTCTGGAGCTGTGTGGAAGTCTCCAGAAGAATCTAGAACTATAGAAAAATTTGTATAAGATACTTGTATAGAACATTCTAGAAACAATATGTAAATAGTAGGTCTAGAATGTTCCTTAAAGTAGATTGTCTAAAAACTTCCTAAGAGGAGGTGGGACCTATAAATAGGGGGAGCCTCCCTCATTTGTAACCATCCAAGAACCAAGAAATCAAGAATCCAATGATCTCAAAGCATTGTATTCTCCCTTATCAAAGCTCTCAATAAAAACTTCCTTTATTAACTCTTTGGTGTGTTTTCGTTTTCGCTTCCGCTTTACTTGCTCAAGAGCTTTGTTGGAAGGCTGTTCTAGTAGATCACAAGAGGTGACAAGCACTAGAGGCCGGCACGGTTGGAACTTAGAAAAAAGAAAATTCTAAGGCCGTGACAGGTCACTTTTTAAGCTTTGGTGAGGATAACAATTGGACTTCTCATTGATGAATGCTCAACTAAATTAAGCTGTCCCAGTAATTTCAAGGTACTATGCTACTTGTGCCATAATGATAATTTTAAGGTTATTCAATTCTCTAAAAAATGACATTCTCAAATTGGTTTTACGAATCATGAAATATATGTAGAAAATTAACAAGTTAGGTTAAAAAGAATGATATTTAACTTGATTGTTAGTTTATATGTAGAAAATTAACAAGTTATGATAAAAAGAATGATATTTAACTTGATTGTTAGCTTTACTGATCATCGACTAATTTTTACAAAAAGTGAATTGGTCTAAATTTTAAATACTGCAGACTAATAAAACAACTCTAAAATGTAGTTATTATAAGTGTATGTGCAAAGTAGCTATTAATAGGTGTGCGAGTATATAGATAGTAACTTGTTATGTAATCCAAAATATTTTTTGATGTTTATAATAACTAGTTAACCACCTTCCTAATGATGCATTAATTTAAAATTAAATTATTTAAACCTAAAATAATATATACGGAGTAATTTTCTATTTTAGATATAACTTTGATTTATGTACAATTATAATTACACTTGTTGATTCAAAATTATAAATAAAATCACTGCAGTTTTATAATTATATAATCAGAATCCATTCAAAAAATTTGCCTTCTAAGACCTACACTCCCTTATTTTCTACGGAGTCTATTTCCCTACCTTCTCCGTTCGTTCTTCGTTTTGTTTTGCCCTTTCTTTCGTTTCCTGTTTCATTCTTCTTCTTCATTGCCTCTCTCTGCCGTCTGAACTTTGCATATTCTCCATGAGATTCGCTTACAAAAATGTAATTTTGGCGAAAGACGGCGATTGAAGTTTGGGGTTTTGATTTTCTCTGTGGGTTTTCTGAGTCAAAAAGGTGAGTGGTGTTTATGTAGATTATGGTAAAGTTAGTAGAATTTAAATAGTTTTTGAATCATCTATTGGTGTATCAACCATTTAAATATTTCTTTGTATCTAAAAATTGTTTGTGCTTTGATGACTATAAGTTGTTTGATACTTTTCCTCAATGAAACGTGGAACCTTTTTTTTGTTTCGGGAGTATATTTTGTCTTTTGGCGTACTGTGTTAGAAATAATCGGTCAAGTAACACCTAAAGTCTTCGGTATTAATGACTCGCATCCCACAATCCTAAGTATGCTATGAAACTGGTAATATCCATTTCCCAGGTTTCAGTATAACTAGACTGTTATCTTTCAGTTCGCCTTCTTTCTCAAGATTGGTTCTTTACACATTTGTTTCAGTGTATCATACCCTAGATTTTAAATGTGCAATGGGGTTTAAGCTTTGTTATTGCTAGACCCAGATTTTTATATGTTCTTGGCTTCTGTTTTCCCTTCTTGACTAAAGCGTGTGTGAAATATAGGTTTTTATAATTTAGATATTTAAGTTGAAGCTTATTATTCAGTGATTCCTATCATGTCTGTTATCGGATTCTTTTATTTGGGTTTTGTTTTCATGTACAAATTGTATTTCACGTTTAGTGCATGATTACCCATGTTTAGAGTTCGTTCAGCTCCCCATTTTTAGCTTTTGGGGACTTTTTAAGTGTCATTTTCATTCAAAATTGAATAAAAACACTTCATAATTCTGGACATTTGGAACCAAGTGTCAAAGCAATATTCTTTCAAATTGTATAGTTTGCACTCTTGGCCTGGAGGTTATAGAAATCCAGGTTCTGTAGAAAGCCCTTCAATATTTCATTGTTCCTCATTATATAGGCATAGACTGGTTTATACTATTTGTCTTGATGGTACGATAGTTACATGAGAATCATGAATTTGTAGATGAAAGAGAACCAAACATGTTAGCCTTTTAGCCATGAATTTGTTAACTGTGAAGTCTTATTAAGAGTTTTCCTTGGTAAGTGAACAATATTATTTTGTTTCTCTCATGTTAGTATTTGGATACAAGCATGTTTTGATTTTCTTTCGTGTTCACTATTGCCTGAAGCTTTCTCGTTTGACTGACAGTTCATAGTAGTTGTATTCATCTAAGAGTTGATCAGGATGGAGAAACAGGGTAGTACTCAAAGAATAAATATATTTGATAAGTTTGTTGGATTCCTGCGACGATTCATCTTTTTGGTTCTTTCTAGAGGTCCAATACCTGACCACATTGCGTTCATTATGGATGGGAACCGAAGATTTTCTAAAAAGAATAGGTTGATAGAAGGCACTGGTCATAGACTTGGATATTCTGCTCTCATGTTGATACTCAGACATTGCTACGAATTGGGCGTCAAATATGTAACAATTTATGCCTTCAGCATTGATAATTTCAAAAGAAGTCCCGAAGAAGTTCAATCAATAATGGAGCTGATGCAGGAGAAGATTGAAGAGCTAATAAAAAAGGAGAGCATTATCAATCAATATGGAATTAGGGTTCGTTTTGTAGGAAATCTTCAACTCCTCAGCAAGCCTGTCAGGTTGGCAGCCGAGAGGGCTATGGCAGCTACTGCCGAGAATTCCAAAGCAGTTCTATCGATATGCATTGCCTACAGTTCAACTGATGAAATATTGCATGCTGTTCAAGAATCTTGTGAAGAAAAAAAGGATGAGATAAGGGTCATGGAAGAAAGTGGTTCTGGATATGGCTTATTAGGACTAAGTGAGAATGGAAAGGAACAAGAAGAGAGCTTTATTGATCTGAAAGATATTGAGAAACATATGTATGTTACGCCTGATCCTGACATTATTATTCGTACTTCAGGAGAGACCCGATTAAGCAATTTTCTGTTGTGGCAGAGTTCAAGTTGCCTTCTGTACTCTCCCTTGGCACTTTGGCCAGAGATTGGATTTTGGCATTTGGTTTGGGCTGTTTTGAACTTCCAAAGGAACTACTCATATTTAAAGGGTAAAACGAAGCAAAAATAGTTATATAGGTATATACTATTTGCCGATTTTTCAATTTTTTGTATGGGTACTTTCCACTTTTTCAAGTTGTTGAGTATAATGTGATTGGTTTACTAATGCAGCTTCAATTATTTTTGTTTCTACCAGATTGATACATGGGGCAGGACTTTGATTTTTGGGTGTCCTTGCCCTTGTTTTTGTCTGAGTATACAACCATGTAATGGCTGTCTTGCCAGATGAAATATGTTGCAGAATAGTGTAAGTTACCATGTTTATTATGGTGTGGTTCACGTCATAACTTTGTTTAGCCTGTAATGTCTTCAATACATCATGGCGAGGTAGCTATATAATTTTGTGAAACATAGGAAACTGTTGTATAACTTGTACGATATAATGTTTGTTTTTTTGGGGTGATAGTGAATTTATGGACTTCGTGTGTATTTTAAATGCACAGTTCCCCCACCCCCAACTCCCACCCAAAACCAAAACACACAACACATTATAAGGGAAAAGAAAAACTTAATCGTGAGTGCAGATGAATTATGTTCTGTATACATCTCTATAATTCAACTGAAGTTGTAAATTCCTTTATATTGAATGTATATGCCAAATGAAGTCTCTATATCCTACGGTGGATAAACTCTTTCCCAACCATGCAGTATTTTCAATCAGAGACTTGAAAAAAGGACAGAATTTAACACAAAAAACTCCAGAGTTGAGCATAATCTGCGTATGATATCAGGGGCATGCTTTATTTTTACGTCTTATGTCTTATGAGACCTGTATATCATTTACTCCTTTTTTCTTGATTCAGAAGCTGAGGTTCTCCTAATTTAATGTAGGTTGATAATATCTTTTCTTTAGTCAATTCATGGTTTTTTATTTCCCAAGTCAATTGATTGTTTGAGATTAAATTACCATTTTGCCCCTCGAGGAATATATCATTGACCTCACTGGCTGATTGTTACTCAAATGTAAATAGGTACCTAGGTGAGTTTTGTATGCCCCTGATGAATATTCAACCCATGGAAGATTAAAATGGTTATGAATACATCTTTGGTTTACTAATTTGAAGACAATGGATTCACAAAGTTTTTCATTGTGTTATCGGAGAATCTAAAATATGTGGCGTATGTTCTTTGTTTGTTAAAAGATACTCCTAAAAACATTGTTCAAATGACGGTCTGCGCTCGACCCCATGGCATCTTTAAGCAAAACCCGAATAATGCAGGCTGCTAGAATTTCGAGTGCCATAGATTTGGAAAGGTATAGCTCGGAGATTAATAAAGTAGAAAAATCGGTGGAAAATGTAATATTGGCCTCATTTTTTCAACTTAAATTTTGGAAAGAAACGAAATCAAAATTCTATCAGAATCTAAAATATTTAAAATTTAAATTAAAAGAAGCTAAGTCATAATCGTTTATGTTGATCGGATTTTGAGTTTTACTCGGTGACATTTTGTGAGAGCCATGAAGCAGCAGCAGTTAAGTGTCCTTTGGCAATGACCATTTTGAAGAAATGACCTTGATTTTAAGTAATCAACATCGGCCAAATACATGGATTTTTTAGATTTGGGATAATCTCTACAATCCATCAACTTATAGTATGCAACTGTTTTTTTTATCAGCAAAATTTCTCCCAATTCAAACTCAATTTTCACCAAACTTTCATAATTATCACTAAATAAAATTAACAAGATATAACTTTTTTTTTAATTGACGAAAATCCTTCTAATTCTAACTCAATCCTCGTAGTACGCAACTTTATTCATGGTAAAAGCCCTCAGTTCCTTGTGTGGTTTATCACCGAAGTGGTCTCACCAACGCTTGAACGTGGGGCTTTTAGAGGCTAACCATACTTACATATACATTTAAAATCAGTGAATCAACTTATCAAAACACAATTGATGTAGTTGCTTTTGGACTTTTAAAGGCAAAAAAATTGTTTAATTTCAACAGGAGATCTGAATATAATATTTGCCATTTAAAGCTATATGACAATACTCAATTGTATAATAAATCCCAAGCATTATTCCCACTTTCTTCTGACATTTACAATATTCTCAGTGTCTCCTAATTAACTTTTAACATAATCACCCTTTCTTTAATCCATCACCCTCTGAGTGCAAGCTTACGTTTACGACGACGTAATTGCTCTTACGTCGGGTAATTATGTACTTGCCTATGTTAATCATATTATTTATCAACACCATAATCATGCCGACGTCGTCTGCTTACGCTTAATTGCAAC
Source organism: Centella asiatica (assembly GCA_014636745.2). NCBI lineage: Eukaryota > Viridiplantae > Streptophyta > Magnoliopsida > Apiales > Apiaceae > Centella > Centella asiatica. The sequence goes on from CM025787.1 coordinate 36,264,729, forward strand.
TTAGCCACGTTGTTAGGCCATGAAAATTGTCAAGATCATGTGATTTTACTGTTGTTACGTATGGATTAGTAAACTAATCAAATGTATGACGAAATTTAACAAAACCATTTGTACTATAGTAGATTAGTAGTGTAGTGTATATTTTAAATTTAAGATCCTGACATTGCTTCTGTTGTATATAAAAATAGTAATGACTAATTAGTGATCAGAAGTCATCGATGTCAATAGTATGACATGTAAACCTACACATATTAGTGATCCAAATTGAATCTACTTGACACAAAAAAAACATAATTTGACATTCTAACATACATATATATATATATATATATATATATATATATATTAAAAGAATTCATGGGGTCCTTTCATTTTATTTTCCCTAAACTGTATTTTCTTTTACATGTACCTACACGCCCACCCCCCACACATACACATATATATTTGTCAAAAAAAAATTTAAAAAAGTGAAAGCTTTCAAGAAGAGAGATTGATCTTTTTAAGAATGAAATAAAATGTGGGTTGGGGATTGTGGGGGGGGGGGGGGGGGG